>JABWPP010000050.1:210129826-211329826 GCA_016920855.1 Puya raimondii | reverse complement strand
CATGTGACACCCAATAGTCCCACATCGGATTAATCTGTCACGCCCCGGGGTTCATTTTTGTAAAGTCTTTTCGAAAGAAGGGCTAATTGGAAAAGAGTCGGCGGAAAATGCCCATACATTTTTTTTTGAACAAGTCCCCAAGACGCAACAGATCCACCACAGATACAGAAATCTCTCTGTCCACCTTGACAGAGTCCTTCCTATATTTGCACGACGTACCAACACCATAAACACAACAACACACCCATCCACTCATACAAACAGCATACATGATGCGGATGTCAGATAATCATTCAGCTAACCATCCTTACGATGATGCATGATCTAAATACTTCTTAGGTGAAGGATGATGCGATGTACATTACAACAATCAATTCTATTCTTTGAAAGCGTTTCCCACCCGGAAACTCTATTTTGAAACACTAGGCTTTGATAAATCCAAAGGTCATTTGAAAACTGTTTCCCACACGGAAACTCTGTTTTGAAAGCCGGCTACCACGAGGGGTAGAAATCCACATCTCATACATCTCAGAGAAACCGCATCATCACATAACATTATTAAAAGTAAAAGAACATCCAAACCACAAAGTCCATCAACCAACAAGCAAGTAACTGAACCATAACTCTAATTAATAACTGAATGAAAAAGGGGGTCAAGATAAGATAACCGAATCAGGAGAAACGACAGGTCGGGACCTCTGCGGCTCAGTAGCTACCGCGCCTCACACACCGTCCTGACTCCCACCACCGAGATCACCTGAAAAATGGTGGGGGGTGAGAACATGAAAACATGTCTCCCCTCCTAGTGGGTACCGCGAGCCGACGAAGGCGAGGTGTACACACCGGCAAGGAGGAGCAACAGATAGATAGGTATAACAAGTACATTAGCGAAAGGTAAAGCACATGTAAGAACAGATATGAACGACTAAAGCTACTGCAAATAATAACCGTGTGCATCAACTGAAGATAACAAATAACCCAATCACCAAGCCCTATAGATCCGCAGATCGCAGGCAATGTCACGGTATACTCACCCATCGGCACACAACCTCTGCAAGCACCTGGAAAGAGGCTCACTGGTCGATAAGACGACCACTTTTCCGAAAAAGAACACCTCCACGGTGGCCAAATCGCTGGTGTACGTGAAGTGCTAAATGAGCTGTGACGATCGATGCAGAATGCTCAATCCACAGGACGACAACAAGCCGAGAATAGCAACTGATAATACGAGTCCAAGGGATTGCTCGGAACAAGAGGCGATCAACACCGACCAATCAGGTCTCATCATAAGATCATGCAAGATACCACACCACTCTACTAGTAGCATAAGCACACTGGAAGTAGAGATAATATTGAAAGTCTAGTGGAACTAACTATCCATAGCATGCAAGGAGAGGGAATAGAGAGATATCACTGAGTTAGTCCACTGTACCGACTCTGGATCGAAGCACCCACCTGAACTGAGGAAGAGACTAACACCCAAGGCTCGCAGGGACGTCGACGGAACCTACGAAAGACCCACCAAGTCAAGGTCCATCGAGTCGACTCAAAAACACTAAACTCACAATCCCGAATCCGCCGAAATTTTCGGAAAGTCCACCGAAACAATTCCGAACTCAAGGAAAAGCCCCAGAGGTGTACCGACACACGACCCAAGTCACCTGCTGTCCACAAACGCACCTATTTAGGTGTTCGGACAGCAACACAAGTCCGGGATGCCTACGAACATAAACGCACCAAATACGACTTCCCGGGTTCCCGAAAGATGCCGCTTTTGGTATCGGAACCCTCCGTCGCTCGTCTGCTGCCCTCGAAACTTCGGGACAGCAATGAAGAACAGCCAACAAGGCTCAGCAATGAAGCCTAGTCGCCCACGACCCAAACAAGAGGGTCCCACGACCGAACGCACGTTCTGCCGACGAATTTGTCGGGAAACACGTCGGAAATCGAAATAGATTTCCGCGAGGGCGTCAGAAGCCTGGCCAATCAGTCCAAAGGCTCACAAGGGTTAAACCCACGCTGCCCGCAGCAACCCCATGCTGCAAAAATTGTGAAGAAGCCCCTACACAAGCAATAAATACCATAATAGCACATAACATGGCCGTTAGAGCACACCGCGCGTCCGCATGACCAACTACGAGCACCAGCGGATAGGTCTCGACGCAGCGGAGGCCATGTTCACTGCCCGAGGCAACATGCATAGTCGCGGAGCGTGCCGGGCACAAGAACATCAGAAAATTATAAGGTCCAAAAGCTCGACCTTACCGAAACGGCTAAACAAGGCCTTTACTACAAGAAGTAAGTTGAGCACAATGATCAGCGAGTCGGCGATCATTTCTGGCAAAGTAAAATCGTAGGTTCAATGTCTCGGCAGTGTTGATCGCGATGGCGCAATCTGTTTGGGAATTTGATGGACGGATCGCTAGATATCGAGCGATCATCGATCAGGGGTCGAATCAGCATTTTTCATATTTCGCGCGAAACACCCTATATTTTATGTATTGTTTTGCGCGAAATCGAATGTGGAGGTGTGTGCGTGCGTTTTACTCGCGCTGTGAGGGACTGTGTTAGAAATTTGGGCATTTCGGGAGGGTTTTGTGCAATTATACCATAGGGTATAAATGGTGTACTTAGGGTTTCCATGGCAAAACCCTAACCCTAGACCCTTCTCCCCTCAGCCGAGCTCCCCTGCAGCAGCACCTTCCTCCGTGCCCTTGCCGTGCGCACCCCGGCCACCTGCGCCGACCGCCGGAGCAGCCTTCTCCACCCTCTCCTCCACCTTCTCCACCATCCTTCTCTCTCCTTTCTCTGCCGTGGACATTGGAAGGTGGCCCTCACCCTCGGGCTATCTTTCTGGCAACATCTCAGGGCCCCGGTGACCCTCCTTGCCGGTCGCCGCCACCCCCATGCCTCTGGGAAGCCGTCGCAGCCGCCGCTCGACCGCGTTTGGAGTCTCGGGCAGAGGCGGCCGTGGGTCCTTGAACCGCCGCCGCCGCCCCTCGCCGTCGGAGCCGCCTTCCTCCGGCCTCGAGGGATCCGCAGCCTCTGTCGCCTGCCTCCCCGGCTGCCGCCGTCGTTGGAAGTTTCCGCTCGGGCCGTGCCCTAGCCGAGCGGGAGCTCGCCTTCTCCCAGCGTCGCCGTTGCCGCTTCCCGTCGCCGATTGAGGTGAGCCTCGTGCCCCTCACCTCCCCCGCACTCGACCTGTGCCCGCGCGCGCTGCCGTGCCGCCGGCCACCGGCCGGAGCTTGCTTGCTCCGGCCAGGCCCGAATCTAGGGCTGTTTCTTGGTGGTGCACTGTTCCAGCCATCGCAGCGCCTCTCGATCTTCGAGGAAGGGAGCACGATGATCGTGGCGACTCACTGATCATCGTGCTCACCTTACTTCTTATCGTAGACGCCTCGTTTAGCCGTTTCGGTAAGGTCGAGCTTTTGGACCATATAATTTTCTGATATTCTTGTGCCCGGCGCTCTCCGCGACTATTCATGTCACCTCGGGCAGTGAGTATGGCCTCCGCTGCGTCGAGACCTATCCGCTGGTGCTCGCGGTTGGTCGTGCGGACGCGCGGTGTGCTCTAACGGCCCTGTTATGTGCTATTATGGTATTTATTGCTTTTGTAGGGGCTTGTTTACAATTGTCTCAGCGTGGGGTTGCTGTGGGCAGCGTGGGTTTAACCCTTGTGACCCTCTGGACTGATTGTCTAGACTTCTGACGCCCTCGCGGAAATCTATTTCGATTTCCGACGCGTTTTCCGACAAATTTGTCGGCAGAACGTGCGTTCGGTTGTGGGACCCACTTGTTTGGGTCGTGGGCGACCAGACTTCATCGCTGAGCCTTGTTGGCTATTCTTCATCGCTGTCCCGAAGTTTTGGGGGCAGCAGATGAGCGACGGAGGGTTCCGATACCGAAAGCGGCATCTTTCGGGAACCCGGGAAGTCGTATTTGGTGTGTTAATGTTCGTAGGCATACCGGACTTGTGTTGCTGTCCGACCACCTAAATAGGTGCGTTTGTGGACAGTAGGTGACTTGGGTCGTGTGTCGGTACCCCTCTGGGGCTTTTCCTTGAGTTCAGAATCGTTTCGGTGGACTTTCCGAAAATTCCGACGAATTCGGGATTGTGAGTTTAGTGTTTTTGAGTCGACTCGATGGACCTTGACTTGGTGGGTCTTTCGTAGGTTTTGTTGACGTCCCTGCGAGCCTTGGGTGTTAGGCTCTTCCTCTGTTCAGGTGGGTGCTTCGATCCGGAGTCGGTACAGTGGACTAACTCGGTGATATCTCTCTATTCCCTCTCCTTGCATGCTATGGATAGTTAGTTCCACTAGACTTTCAGTATTATCTCTACTTCCAGTGTGCTTATGCTACTAGTAGAGTGGTGTGGTATCTTGCATGATCTTATGATGAGACCTGATTGGTCGGTGTTGATCGCCTCTTGTTCCGAGCGATCCCTTGGACTCGTATTATCAGTTGCTATTCTCGGCTTGTTGCCATCCTGTGATTGAGCATTTTGCATCGATCGTCACAACTCATTTAGCACTTTACGTACACCAGCGGTTTGGCCACCGTGGGGTTATTCTTTTTCGGAAAAGTGGTCGTCTTATCGACCCGTGAGCCTCTTGCCAGGTGCTTGCAGAGGTTGTGTGCCGGTGGGTGATCATACCGTGACATTGCCTGCGATCTGCGGATCTATAGGGCTTGGTGATTGGGTTATTGGTTATCTTCAATTGATGCATACGGTTATTATTTGCAGTAGCTTTAGTCGTTCATATCTGTTCTTACATGTGCTTTACCTTTCGCTACTGTACTTGTTATACCTATCTATCTGTTGCTCCTTGCCGGTGTGTACACCTCGCCTTTGTCGGCTTGTATCACAATGTTTAGTCTGTTAGTAAGTAAAAGCTAAACATCGGGTACCTGCTGGAAACTGCAAAATCTTTCAATTCCTGAATGGAAATGGGATAAGATCACTATAGATTTTGTAACCGGCTTACCAAGATCACATGATGGACATGATGCGATCTGGGTGATAGTAGACAAATTGACTAAATCTGTTCATTTCATACCAGTTCAAATGACATGGTCTAGAGAGAAACTTGCTCGGATATATCTGGATGAGATCGTAAGACTGCATTAAGTTCCTACTTTTATAGTGTCAGATCGAAGTCCGAGGTTTGTAGCATATTTTTGGAGAACTTTATAGATAGCTTTGGAGACTCAGTTACAGTTCAGTACAACTTTTCACTCGCGGACTGATAGACAATCAGAGAGGACTATTTAGATATTGGAGGATATGTTGAGAACATGTTTCCTCGAGTATGGTGGTGGATGGTATCAATATTTGACAATGGCATCGTTTGCATATAATAATAGTTATCAAGCAAATATCAGAATGGCTCCGTTTGAGGCATTTTATGGAAGAAAATGTTGATGATCACCACTATATTAGAGTGAAGTGGATGAGAGAAAACTTTGGGACCAGATATTTTAGTGAAAATAGAAGAAAATGTCAGAATTGCCCGACAATATTTGCAGACCGCCTAGAGTCGACAAAAGAGTTATGCTGACACACGGCATTGAGGCTTAGAGTTTTAGGTTGAAGATCATGTACTTTTCAAAGTCTCGCCATCTAAGGGGATAAAGAGGTTAGGAATGCATGAAAAGTTTAGTCCACGATTCATTGGGCCTTTTGAAATACTAGAGCAAGTTGGACCTGTTGCATATCGGTTAGCTTTAACGCCGAGTTTAGCAGGTGTACATGATGTATTTCATGTTTCAGCCTTGAGAAAATATATCTTTGATCCATCACATATAATAGATTATATTCCACTGGAGGTGACTGAGGAGATGACCTATGATGAGCGACCGTTTCGAATTCTTGTATGAAAGGTAAAAGAATTACGAAAGAGTCATTTCTTGTGTGAAGGTACTATAGAGTTATCAGGAGGAGCGGGAGGAGACATGGGAGCCTGAGGATGCGATGCGAGAATCTTATCCCAATTTATTTGAGCAGCCGACTTGAGGTATATTTTAAGTTTCAAAGACGAAACTTTTTTAAAGGAGGGAAGGATGTGATATACTAGACCTTAGTAAATAGGCAAGGTTGCAGTATTGATTGTTAGTCAGTATCTTTTACAGTGCTTGACTGAGTTGAAGACGTTTTGGCACGAAAATGGCTGGGAAAACAGACTCAGGAACTCAAGATTTAGCTTGTGGTGGGCTAAAGTTAAAATACTTGAATGTGAGGGACCTATTGGCATTTTGTATTTTAATTAGTGGGTTCCAAGTATCACCTGATACCTATCCATGCTTATCTTACTTATCCTTTTACTTGAATCTTTAGACAGAGAGAGGGAGTACGGTCAAGAGGAAAGCGTGGATTTTCTTAATAACGAGCGAACCGAGCGCGCGCGCGTGTGATTTTTCGGCATTTCGATATTGAGGTTAGCATTATAATATTATTATTTTTTTCTTTGGACTGTTTTGATGGATTTTTTTAGAAATTGAGAGTTAGAAATCAATTTTTATACGTTTTAGGAGCTGATTTCGCGTGATTTTTACGAGAGATTTTTCGAGCCACTCCCGGGTGTTGTGGCTGCCGTACATACTAAAAGAGCAGCAGCGGATCACCTTGCTATTCCGACGATCATTCTATTCCTTGAATTTGCGATATAGGTAGGTTCCATGTTGCCAAAATTGGCGGAGAAACTCCTATGTCCATATTATATTATTTAGCCTATTAGGTATTATTACATTATTTTATTCAATATCTAATTGATGCATGGGATACATGATTTATAGTTTTAGTTATATTGTAGAGGCATGATAGCAATACTTATTTTTAGTAGTTATTCATATGTTACCTGTTTATTCATACTGCTTAGTTATTTACTATTTCTGCCTCTTATGGACCTAGTGGTGTAGACCATCGGCATTGTCGACCGTACCCACTAGGAGACTATTGACTATAGTTCTCATGTCGTCTTTATTATTATTTTATTTCAAAGCCTACAACATCAGTGACTGATCAAGGTAAAGGGATCACAGATAGCTAGCATCTCCTACCCTTTCCTTTGTGTGTAGTTGGACCACCTATTAGTGTATATAGCAGCCTGTACAGTGTTGTGAGGTTTGGAGTGGCCAGAGATGTTGTATCATTTTGACGATTGGTGTTGTGATGATCGTATCTTTACATAGTTGCTATAGTATATAGTTTTTATTCTACTCTGATACCTATTGTTATTGAATTTTAGTAAACTTTTTTTGAACAGGTTTTGTTGACGTTTCGTGTATATAAGGTGTATTCTTGTGCATGCGGTGGATCCATTGACATAACCTGGGCTTCCGCTGTAATCCGGGATGTGACAGCTTAAGTTGGTATCAGAGCCTAGGATATTTAGTATAGAAAACTTTAGGCTAGACAGACCCCCAAGATATAGGACGAGAGAGACGTGATTTGTAGTGAAAGTCAATAGATTGAATTATGCAAACTCCTCAGAGAGAGTTGAAGAGTGATTGAAGGAGATGTGTCTTTTTTTTCTGGATGATTATGTTGGCTGTAGACGGTATAATATCACAGAGGAAAAGGATGTCCTTCTAGACTTTCGCTTGTTTGGATCAAGTTGTGATATCTAGTGTGAC
The DNA here is from genome assembly GCA_016920855.1 of Puya raimondii. Lineage (NCBI taxonomy): Eukaryota > Viridiplantae > Streptophyta > Magnoliopsida > Poales > Bromeliaceae > Puya > Puya raimondii. Next base: position 211,322,194 of record JABWPP010000050.1, on the reverse strand, counting down.
TGATCTGTATTTTGATTTCAGGTGATCAGGATGGAGCAGCGATCACAGTCACCTGTAGGTTCTGCCCTAGTACAGCCAAAGAAGCAGGGTCAGAGTGGTTCTAGTGAGATATGGGAGCTCCGAGAGCAGATGGTTGGGATGACAGGGATCTGCCCTAGTAAATCCACTAATCCAGCTTTAAATTCATTCAAATTGATCAAAACAGGGCAAAATATAACGATAAAAAGTAGTAAGGGGATTTTCCAACATGATTTGCAATAATCTTGAAAAGAATGTTACCAATTGCCCACTGATTTTCTCTAACTTAATGTTTCCAGTTAAAACTATGAACCCTAATAGAGATCAATACCTATCTAGCTTAAATCACTCAACTAGCATGCAAAAACAACCAATATAATAATGTTATACTTTATCCAAATTCAGTTTCAAATTACACCAAATCAATCACAATTAGCTAACTTCTAATGACAAATGAAGCAGTATAAAGGTATTTCCACTAGATCAGTCACAACTAGCCTAAATCACTCAACTAGTATAGAATAGCCCACACAACAATGGAATTCAATCCTACAGTTCAATAATTCCTGATTATTATCAAAGTTTGGCTTCAACTTGTCGGGTCGTAGGCCCTAACCATTAATTCCAAAAGCTCGAGCTGTTAAAAATATGCAACCAATTCACTTAAAGCTTACAAATGTAGCACCCACGGGTCTCTATTGTGACTCTGGCCAACTAGCTTCTCGCCACTTCGAACATGACTTGGCCCAACATGACCTCCCGCCATTTTGAATGTGACTTGACCTAATCGGGCCTCCTGCCACAGGGCAGGATATTGGCCCCTCCCTTTAAGCCAACAATCCCTCTCCCAACATCTGCACAAATTTGCAGCATGCGGCCATGATCTCTGACTCTGGTACCACTTGTTAAATCGTTGGCATTAACCATTAATTTCAAAAGCTCAACCTGTTAGAAATATGCAACCAATTCACTTAAGATGTACAAACACAACGCCCATGGGTCTCGATTGTGACTCGGTCTAATTAGCCTCTAGCCACTTCGAATATGACTCGATCTAACCCGACCTCCTGTCATTTCGAACATGACTCGGCCCAACCCGTCTTCCCGCCACAAGGCCGCTCTAAGCCAACATAACTAACATCAAATCAATCAAGAATCCACAAATTCTGCACTACCTTTACACCTACATTTGCAGGGAACAAAGAGGGATCTGTATAAGACAAGATCCACGATCGTAATCCTCAAAAATTACATGCGATTTGTGCAGGATCCAGAGGAGATTGGTGCATCCAGGGTTTTAAAGATAGATCGAGAGAGATCGGGATCTGAGTGGGGATTTGTATTAGCTTGATTTCGTTAGTTTAGTAATCGAAATGCTCCTTCTCTCTCTCACTGCTTCGAAGAACAAACTGGTTTTTTTTTGGCACAACCTACAAAAAGAAGTCGTCGTTCATTCCTCCTCTCTTTGCACTCTCTCTCTTGTGTTTTTACAAAGAGATGGAGAGAGAGAAGGGAAGTGAATAAGGAGGTGGGCCTTTATTTGTTAGGTTGGGCCCGATTGGGCCTCACCTATCCCCAAAAAAAGCGTGGAATTGTTTCGTGGACCGAGTATGAATTTTGTCTGTACCCAACTTGAACCCGACCCGAATCCTAATTGATTTTATATTATATAATACATATAAAGTTTGATGTTATATTTGAGTACTTTTAAAATTTAGATTTAACATAATATATTTTAAAATACGGTAAAAAGAAATAATTGTTCCGGGTTTGGGCTTTCGGGTTTGGTTCGGTTTTGGATTTTTGGTCAGTTTTGGGTTTGGATATGGATTTTTAAAATCCATCGAGTTTGCATATGGTTTTTTGGGATTGATAGTCGGGTTCGGTTTTGGGTTTTTGATATCAAACGACAAATCTGACTCGTTGAGATCGTTAACAATTGATCCTTAACCATTACTTTTTTCATTTTGACCACTAATCTTAACCTTTTTAATTTTTACATTTAAAATTACATTTAAAACATTTATTATAACAGTTAAAATGTTATTATGTTTAAAATATTTATTATCTCTAATAGTTCAAAGCTGTTCTTAATCTTATTTAGCTCAAAGGGTTGAATCGAGCCGCTTGATAGACTGAGTTATGGTCTGATTGGTCAAACCACCGAACTGGTTGGTTCAATCCGGTTTTAAAATCACTAATACTAACTTAATTAAAATAAATAATAAAAGTTGGAAAGATGATTACAAACTAAAAGGTAAGGAACTAAGGTTTTAAAAATTGACTAAAAGCTGAAAAAATTTAAAGGTAAAAAATCAAAACCAACTTAACAAATCAAATTAATTAGACTAAGTAAATTGATAATATATACAAATAGTCTAGATTTGTTCCATATAGGCTTATTTAATTTATCTACAGCCCTAATTTTGTTTACTCTATTAAAACTCTAAGGTGGAGATTTATTATAAGCTTAAAATTTAAATTTATAGTCTAGAATTCTTCCGTCGTAAGTTTAAATTACACTGCACTATTTAAATGGCTATGTACAAACCGAAATTATTTAGTAGTAAACCAAAATTATTTGAATGAGGGCCCAATAATTTGTGTAATTATTGGTGTGTTTGCATTAAAAATTAAAATTCGATCATAAATTTATCAAAAATAAATTTTTTGATTTTATCATTCTTCATAAAACATCATAGAAATCTGGACAGAATTAATGTCTAAATTAGAGAAATTCTAAAATTCCTTAAACATATTAAATATGGTGAATTTGGATATTTACCCACATTCAAATTTTTTAAAATAGTGATACAAAATTAATATCTAATTTAGAGGTGTTATGGATTTTACTATTGGCATATTTCGTGACGAGTTGTTACGAGTCATTATGGGTTGAGTCAGAGTATTGAAAGTTTGAAATAGAAAAGATGAAGCTTGAAGACTCGAAAACTCAAAACTTGAATTCATGATGCTCGGTAAGTTTTTATAATATTAGTGATGATTTATGAATATATTTAAGCCATTGGAAGTCAATAGAATTGAGAAAACTTATAAATATTAAAAGCTGAAATTTTTCAATGTCAAGGTCCTGTCAAGATCAGGACCCTGAAAAGAGGGTCAGGACCTTGAAATTGTCAGGATCCGAACCTTGCAGGGAAGGTCCGGACCTTGAAGTTTTTCCAAACTTCAAAGTCCGGACCCTGCATTTAAGGTCCGGACTCTGAACCCGACGTAGATTTTTTAAAATCAGTTTTTCAGTTCTAATCTGATTCTAATTGCTTCCAAATTTATAAATTAGATGTGGGGGGTGTTTCTATAACGTGGCTAAGTATAAAATATCTTTTTGAAATCCTAAAAACTTGTTGGGTGCTTTCTTTCTCATCTCCAACAACAAGTTTCTATTGGATCAATTCTTGAAACCCTAGTTTCTCTTTCCTCATGGAGAATTGATCCGGCTATAGCTTAGAGACATCTTCTACGATTTTTTTAATGATCCTCTAAGCAAGGAATCACCACCAACGTTATTTGTTTTGCTCCGGACGGAGTGGCGTCGTGGATTCGGCGTGATCAAGGTGATTCGTGAATTCGAATGTTGGCGCTCGTGGATTCGAGTGGCGTCCGTGGATTCAGACGTGGGGCGTGGACAACCCGACGGCGTGCGTGGGATCCGAAGGAGATAAAGTAGAGGTTAAGTCCGTAGAGTCGGTAATCACCTTGTAATCTTTTCTTCTTAGTGGATTATTTTCCGCGTATTGGTCATGTGGGTTTTTCTCCAAGTTGGAGTTTTTCTATGTAAATCTCGGTGTGTTGGTTTAATTTTTCGTATTTATTTTATTGCATTGAGATTTTTGTTTTTGACCCTTATTGTAGTACCCCTGGGGCCTAACTGACGAAATGACTGCAGTATCACAGACTGGTCGACACTTCTGGAGAGTGTCGAGACGAGTCGGAGTCGTTTTGGTGTGAAATAGACGCGAAAACGAACTCAGAGCACGAAACTAAGCCAAAACTGAAGTTTTGGATGTTTGACAGTTTAGGGCGCCCGAAAGTTGGGTTTAGGGCGCCCAGTTATTGAGTGCCTGTCTTGTGATCTTACTGAGTCATTTCGGATCCAAATTAGGGCGCCCGAAAAGTAAGTCCGAAAGTTCACCTCGTGAGTATCGAACGTGCTGACACGTGTGTTGTGGTAGGTGAGCTCCGTCGGACCATGTTAGGGTGCACCAGACCACCGAGCGGAGATCCCGAAGTGTTGGGTTTGTGCAGCCTGGAGAAGTGGGCGCCCAGAAGTTAAGTTTTGGGCGCCCGAATCCTGTTTTTCCAGCAAAACTGCAGGTTAGCAGTTATTGTTCTTGAGGCTTATTTTATCCCTTCCTTCGGCTATAAATAGAGGAGGACAAACCCCCTGAAGCCCTTTTGCTTCCCTTTCATGATGATCTCTGGAAAATTCAGGAAACCCCTCCAACTCCAAATTCCATCTTTTCCACCCCTCCAACTCCAAATTCCATCTTTTCCATTGAAGACTTTGGATTCCAGCATAATTCCAACGTCGACCTGTGGCGTTTCAGCTCGTGTGCAGTGTAAAAGTGTCCAAATTCCGTGAAACTTGATTTGTTGAATTATGGACTCGTAGAGAAAGGTGTGGAATCCTTCCAATCGCAATTTGGACAGGTACGTATGCTACAGTTGTCATATTTCTGGACCCCTTGTGTTCTTGAGCTGAAATTTGGGTTTTCCTTTGGTCTTATGGATCCAAATCTCTTTGGAGCTAGATTTTTGACGTGAAGATTGGTTTTACCTCATCCCTTGCTGATTTGGAAGCTCTTCCCACCTGGATTTGAGATTTCAAAGGTGAGTTTTCGCTCAGATTTAGAGATTTAAGCTTAAGTACTGATTTTTAGAAGTATTGATGGATTTCTTGGGACTTTTGAATCCAGATCTTGAGGAAAGCTTCATTGATGGATTTGGATTGATTCCTCACTTTATTTGGGAGGTTTGTGACCCTAATCCACTGGTTTTATAAGTTGGAATTCTCAATCTGGGCTAAATTGCTTAAAGCGCTGACGTGCTGAAATTCTGGATGCAGAATCTGGGCATCCAGAAGTGGGTCTGATTTTTGTTAGAGCCCTTTTTGGAGATCGATTCGAACTCGCTTTTGGCTGAGAATTGGTGGGATTGTTCTTGAGCCTCTCCTGGTGAGTTGAGTGAATTTTCACTGCATTTGGACTATGGAATTAGATTTTATCTCAAGTTGAACTCATGCTGGTCGTGCTGCCAGGCTGCAGTTCTGGGCTGATGTTCTGGGCGCCCAGAACCTGAGCGTGGAGGATCCAAATCCTGTCTCTCAGCTGAATTGAGTTTAGCTTCGGCTAATTTCGTGCGAGGGCTTTCTACTCGACTCCTAGCCGTGGTTGGATAGCGTTTCAGGTGGGTTGATATTGCCGAAAGCTTCAGAATTCCTCCTAAGTTGTAGAGAGTGCAGCATGCTGTTTTATTATCTGTTCTTTTTATGTTAGTAGCTCGAATTCATGAATTTGCATGTCCTCACATAAAATTTGAACTTGGAGCATAACTTAATGATTTTAGACATGATTTACATGCTGAACTGGTTTTTTGACTTAGGAGAAAACTCGTGAACCTACAATCGTCACTTTTCGAAACTGTTAACAGATTTAGCTTTAGGAGCCATTTCTGTTCTTGTATCACCGCTGTTAGTGCGAGGTGGATACTTAGATTGTTGTAGGACGAGTTTACGCTCGTGCTGAGGTGCCGACCTTATGTATACAGCAGGGTTAGACTGTTTGGTATTTTCGGGTGCCGTCGGGGCCGACGGTGGACTCAGATTTCTTCTGTTGCATCAGACTGTGCCGTGGGCATGTGAGCCTTGGTTGTTAGACCAATTTGACCCTTTTTTTTATTATAGCCTGTAGTTACCTGATTGAGCTGTCAGATTCACATATACACTCGGTTGGGTCGCGCCCACGAGTGCCACTCCGGAGTTGGACTTTTGTGCGTCGCAGTAGTCCCGGTTGGGTGCTGCTTTACACCGGAAACCGTCGTGGGTGAAGTACGGTGCAGCTTAGGGTACAGGCGGGACTGGTCTGTTGAGGTCCCGATAGACTCGGGTCAGTTTGGACAATTTATTCATAGTGAGAGTTGCTTTTACTCCTGTGATTATTATGCATAGTGGTAGGGTAGTGGCATTACAGCTGTAGAGTTTATTCCGGTCTATTTGATTAGTTCTTTACCTACCAGCTATACTGTTAGTCTCGTAGACTTAGTGGGTGGACCGTTGGGGTTGGTAGCGGTATCCACTGAGGACTACTTCTTTTGATAGTAGTTCTCACACCCATTGTTGCCACCTTTTCTTGCAGAGCCTTCGACTGTTGCAGCTGCTGCTTCTGTTCCTGCTGATCGAGGTAAGGAAGTCGCGAGCTAGATCCCTGCCTTCCCCAGTTTTTCCTAGAGGAGGACCCTACTGGAGATAGTTTTATTTTGGGTTGTGCCGTGTACATATATTGTGAACTTGTTGTTCCTGTGAGAGGTGATTTTGTACCTATTTTGGCTTTAGAGGAACTGTTGTATTTTGGATCCTATATGTACATGTGGATTCTATATATCTCTTGTAGTTGCTTTTGCTTATATTTATTTTACAGGTTAGCTATCGCTTCGTATACATGGAAAATTCTATGTATACGGCGGATCTGTTTGCGAGCCCGGGGAAACGAGCAATCCGGGGCGTGACAGATTAAGTTGGTATCAGAGCTTAGGAATAGGTCGTTGGGACTTAGTAAACCCTAGGCTTTGGCAGACCCTAGGAATGCAAGACGTGAGAGACGTGACTTGCTGCGAAAGTCATCGATTTGACTGTTGAACTCATCCTTAAGTGGAGGGAGTGATCGAAGGCGTGTGTCCTTTCCTGCCACGAACTTGCGTCGGCTGCAGACGACGTCAAGCAGTGGGGGAAAAAAGGCAACCTTCTAGACTTTTGCTTGATTGGGTCAAGAGTTGTTTGTGTTATGTGACTGATGTGTATGCTGTTGCAGGTGGTAATGATGCCTCCCCGACACCGAGGTCGACCCCCGACGCGGGCTACCCCCGCGCCTTCTGAGGTGCCAGAGTAGGCGGGACCTAGTGCACCCCCAGATTTGAGAGAGCAATTGGCTGCCCGAGCTGAGGCATCTAGGCAGCAGGGCGCGCTATTGCAGAGGGTGTGCGATACTTTTACTCAGCAGCCGAGTGCAGCACCTAGAGTGACAGAGTCGTAGGAGCCACTTTCTTCTACTCTAGTGGATGTTCCAGTTACAGCCGCACCCCCATCAGCGACTATCCCGGCCGTGCCGATTGGCGATGCTTTGCGGTCAGGCGGACAGATGTCAGAGGCTGAGCAGGAGCGGATGACAGAGAGGCTGGCTCATTTTTGCCGGTTTGATCCGCCTCGCTTTGATGGTAGCCACACCGAGCCATGGGTGGTGGAGGCCTGGGTGTGTGAGGTGGAGAAGTTATTTGAGGATCTCTTCATACCAGAGCGGGAGCAGGTTCACTTGGCGGTTCATTGCTTGACGGGTGACGCACGTATCTGGTGGAGGAGGATGAGGCAGAGCAGGTCGTTGGATGCGCTGCGGTTGAGTTGGGACGAGTTTTGCGGGATGCTGTACGGGTCCTATTTCCCAAACAGCGTGAAACAGAAACTTGAGGAGGATCTGAAGAATCTACTACAGGGAGACCGCACAGTGCAGGAGTATACTCGAGAGTTCACCAGACTCCTGAACTGTGTACCATTTGCAGCGAGAGACGAGGCTCACAAGGTTTACTTGTTCGAGCGGGGACTTAGGCAGGAGATTTTCACTTTGGTTCAGGCGCAGAGGTTGCAGACCTTGGATGCGTCGATTGAGCAAACACTATGGGTCGAGCGAGGAGCCTTGACGACGAGAGAGCGGGCGGCCGCACTGAGTCAAGATCTGGATAGGAAGCGCCCGGCTCCAGGCGACGGAGGACAGATTAGCAGCAGACGTCCGCCGAGGCCTCCACGATCACGTTCTCAGGGTCGTGGGTTTTCGGGGCGACAGCGGTCTGGTGGATTTCGTCAGTAGGGACGGCAGCAGAGGGAAGCGTTGAGATGTGTCATCTGCGGAGGACTACATTGGCCTAGGTTGTGCGAGCAGAGAGAGGGCCGGTGCTTTGGGTGTGGTCAGCCAGGACATCTACGGGCAGCTTGTCCCCGAGCAGCATCGCCCGCACCATCGACAGCATCAGCACCCCCAGTTTATCAGCAGACTTATGGAGCTCCACCGATTCATAGCCAGACAGACCGAGCTTCAGCGCCGCGCCCGGTTGAGCGGCGACAGCAGGCGCAGAGCGGCCGGGTCTATACGGCTCAAGTTGAGGACTCCACGGCAGCAGATCATGTGGTGGCAGGTATCATTTTTAATTTCTGGCATTAGAGCTCATGCATTATTTGATACCGGTGCATCACATTCATTTATTAGTCAAGCATTTGCATCACTGCATGGACTAGTGATAGGGCCTTTACCACATGCACGAGAGGTGCAGATTTCCGAGCATGTTTTGCATGTGGCGGAGTGTTGTTGGGCTTGTCCAGTGCAGCTTGGACCTTGGGTGATGCCCGCAGACCTATTGGTCTTGGGACGATTGCAGGATTTTGATGTGGTGCTCGGCATAGATTGGCTGGCGCGCTACTTCACGGCGATCGACTGCGGCGAGAGGACCGTGACGTTTCGCGAGCCAAGCCAGGAGGAGTACGTGTATAGGGGCTGCAGGAGCACATTGTTCGCGACGTGGATTTCGTCGGCACGAGTGAGACAAATGATGAGTGGAGAATGTATTGCATTCCTGTCGACTATTGTAGAGGTGCCTACGGTGGCACCGGGACTCGAGGACATTCCTGTAGTCCGCGAATTTTCGGATGTGTTTTTCCCTGAGTTGACTGCTATGCCACCGGACAGGGAGGTCGAGTTTGTGGTTGACGTAGTGCCGGGAACTGCGCCAATCTCGAAGGCACCCTACCGAATGGCACCGGCTGAGCTGAGAGAACTTAAGGCGCAGCTTCAAGATAAGATGGACAAGGGGTTTGTGAGACCCAGTGTATCGCCTTGGGGAGCGCCGGTGTTATTCGTGAAGAAGAAGGATGGTTCAATTAGACTTTGCATGGATTATCGAGAGTTGAATAAAGTGACCATCAAGAACAAGTATCCTTTGCCGCGCATCGATGATTTGTTCGATCAGCTGCAAGGATCTTGTGACTTTTCGAAGATTGATCTGCAGTCCGGTTACCACCAATTGAAGGTGAAGGCAGAGGATATACCCAAGACGGCTTTCAGGACACGGTATGGGCATTATGAGTTTACAGTGATGCCATTTGGACTGACTAATGCCCCTGCCGCATTTATGAATTTGATGAACCGAGTGTTCAAGCCATTTTTTGATAGATTTGTAGTGGTGTTCATTGATGATATCTTGATCTACTCTTGGAGTGATGTTGAGCATGAGGAGCACTTGAGGATAGTGCTGCAACTTCTGAGGGAGAAGAAGTTGTATGCCAAGTTGAAGAAGTGCGAGTTTTGGCTGCGAAAGGTAGCTTTCTTGGGCCATGTGATTTCAGCCACTGGAGTGGCGGTGGACCCGCAGAAGATTGATACTGTTCGGGATGGGCCCAGACCGACGACGGTTACCGAGGTGAGGAGTTTTCTTGGATTGGCTGGTTATTACCGTCGGTTTGTGGAAGGCTTTACGAAGCTTTCCACACCCCTCACTTGTCTGACGAGGAAGGGGATGAGATTTGTTTGAGTGATGAGTGCCAGAGTGCGAGTTTGCCACGAATACATGTTCAGATCCGAACGAACGAGGATTGAAACCCCATAAGAGCGTTCTATTACGCCCTAAGAGTGCGAGTTTGCCACGAGTACATGTTCAGATTCGAACGAACGAGGATTGAAACCCCATAAGAGCGTTCTATTACACCCTAAGAGTGCGAGTTTGCCACGAGTACATGTTCAGATTCGAACGAACGAGGATTGAAACCCCATAAGAGCCTTCTATTACGCCCTAAGAGTGAGAGTTGGCCACGAGTACATGATCAGATTCGACTGAACGAGGATTGAAACTCCATAAGAGCGTTCTATTACGCCCTAGGAGTGCGAGTTTGCCACGAGTACATATCCAGATTCGAACGAACAAGGATTGAAACCCCATAAGAGCGTTTTACTATGCCCAAAGAGTGCGAGTTTGCCACGAGTACATGTTCAGATTCGAACGAACGAAGAGTGAAACACCGTAAGAGCGTTCTTTTACGCCTTAATAGTGCGAATTTGCCACGAGTACATGTTCAGATTCAAACGAACGAGGATTGAAACCTCATAAGGGCGTTCTATTACGCCCTAAGAGTGCGAGTTTGCCACGAGTACATGTTCAGATTCGAACGAACGCGGATTGAAACCCCATAAGAGCCTTCTATTACGCCCAAAGAGTGCGAGTTTGCCACGAGTACATGTTCAGATTCGAACAAACGAGGATTGAAATCCCATAAGAGCGTTCTATTACGCCCAAAGAGTGCGAATTTACCACGAGTACATGTTCAAATTCGATCGAAGGGGGTTTGAAACCCCATAACACCGTTTTATTTCGCCCAAAGAGTGCGAGTTTGCCACGAGTACTGTTCAGATTCGAACGAACGGAGAGTGAAACCCCATAAGAGCGCTCTATTACGCCCTAATAGTGCGAATTTGCCACGAGTACATGTTCAGATTCGAACGAACGAGTATTCAAACCTCAGAAGTGCGTTCTATTACGCCGTAAGAGTGCGAATTTGCCGCGAGTACATGTTCATATTCGAACGAAAGAGGATTGAAACTCCATAAGAACGTTCTATTACGCCCTAAGAGTGCGAGTTTGCCACGAGTACATGTTCAAATTCGAACGAAAGAGGATTGAAACCCCATAAGTGCGTTCTATTACGCCCTAAGAGTGCGAGTTTGCCACGAGTACATGTTCAGATTCGAAAGAACGAGGATTGAAACCCCATAAGAGCGTTCAATTACGCCCTAAGAGTGCGAGTTTGCCACGAGTACATGTTCAGATTCGAACGAACGAGGATTGAAACCCCATAAGACCATTCTGTTATGCCCAAAGAGTGTGAATTTACCACGAGTACATGTTCAGATTCGAACGAACGAGGATTGAAACCCCATAAGACCATTCTGTTATGCCCAAAGAGTGCGAATTTGCCACGAGTACATGTTCAGATTCGAACGGACGAGGATTGAAACTCCATAAGAGCGTTCTATTACGCCCTAAGATTGCGAGTTTGCCACGAGTACATGTTCAGATTCGAGCAAACGAAGAGTGAAACTCCATAGGAGAGTTCCATTACGCCCTAATAGTGCGAATTTGCCACGAGTACATGTTCAGATTCGAACGAACGAGGATTTAAACCCCATAAGGTCGTTCTATTACGCCCTAAGAGTGCGAGTTTGCCACGAGTACATGTTCAGATTCGACCGAACGAGGATTGAAACTCCATAAGAGCGTTCTATTACGCCCTAAGAGTGCGAGTTTGCCACGAGTACATGTTCAGATTCGAACGAACGAGGATTGAAACCCCATAAGATCGTTTTATTTCGCCCAAAGAGTGCGAGTTTGCCACGAGTGCATGTTCAGATTCGAACGAACGAAGAGTGAAACTCCATAAGAGCGTTCTATTACGCCCTAATAGTGCGAATTTGCCACGGGTACATGTTCAGATTCGAACGAACGAGGATTGAAACCTCATAAGGGCGTTCTATTACGCCCGAAGTGTGCGAGTTTGCCACGAGTACATGTTCAGATTCAAACGAACGAGGATTGAAACCCCATAAGAGCCTTCTATTACGCCCTAAGAGTGCGAGTTTGCCACGAGTACATGTTCAGATTCGAACGAACGAAGATTGAAACCTCATAAGGGCGTTCTATTACGCCCTAAGAGTGCGAGTTTGCCACGAGTACATGTTCAGATTCGAACGAACGAGGATTGAAACCCCATAAGAGCGTTCTATTACGCCCAAAGAGTGTGAATTTGCCACGAGTACATGTTCATATTCGAACGAAGGAGGATTGAAACCCCATAAGATCGTTTTATTTCGCCCAAAGAGTGCGAGTTTGCCACGAGTGCATATTCAGATTCGAACGAACGAAGAGTGAAACTCCATAAGAGCGTTCTATTACGCCCTAATAGTGCGAATTTGCCACGGGTACATGTTCAGATTCGAACGAACGAGGATTGAAACCTCATAAGGGCGTTCTATTACGCCCAAAGAGTGCGAGTTTGCCACGAGTACATGTTCAGATTCGAACGAACGAGGATTGAAAGCCCATAAGAGCTTTCTATTACGCCCTAAGAGTACGAGTTTCCCACGAGTACATGTTCAGATTCGAAAGAACGAGGATTGAAACCCGATAAGAGCGTTCTATTATGATGCCCTAAGAGTGCGGATTTGTCGCGAGTACATGTTCATATTCGAACTAACTGTAAGAAAATTAAGCATGTAGGCGCAGCGGAAGAAAATAACACAATTAAAATTTTCTAAACCAAAGATCACCTCGTGTTTAATTTTAGATCGTTAACAATTAATCTAATTGATCTTATCAATTAGGATTTACTTTTACCTTGCGCGGGTCGAGATCACCGCGAAGTCGACGATCGCTGGTAAAAGTTGTTCGTCCTCGCTAGCCGCGCAAGAGTGCGCCCGCCTCTACTGCGTCCACATTCGAAATCACGCCTTTGATCGAAGTAATCAACCACCTCAATCCGTGATGCGATCACGAATTAATTCTTGCGTCGATTTGAGGAAGATGATTCAATCTTCAAATTGTGCTAGCAATCTTCCGAAGATCGAAAACGATAGATTAATTGTGGAGGACTTGAGGAAGAGGGAGAGGGTTGACGGCTAGGGTTTTCTTGTATTACTCTCTTATTTAATATGTCATATGACATATATTTATAATGAGAAAACCCTAATCCTAAACCTAATCCTTATCGAATCCTAATCCGATTGGATTATCTATTAACCCTCAAGTTGGTTTTAATTTGAACCGAATCCTAATCCTAATTCGGTTCGTGTGTAACATTTACACATAAGTCCTCATATTATTTACTAACAATTAGTAAATACACCATGCAACTTTTGCACTTAAATACATCTAATTTACAACAATTGCAAATTAGTCCTTTTTACTAATAAATTAGTAAACTTTAGTATTTAACTATATTGCAATTAACCCATCCGATAAACTTCTTTTATCGTCACCTTAATATCGATCATGCGCGATTTCTTATGTGTGTGACCTAATAGGTCCAATTCTGTCTGGTAGTGAGATATGATGCGATCCCCATCGACATCATCATCGAAACTCTTTTCGATGGATCAAACACTTTTGATTCTACCCTAGTAGAATAATTATTCGCCTATAATTATTCTTATTGGTTCAACAATCCACCAGTGACGCCTAGCAGCATATAGTGGCAATCCAGTCAGAAGTGAATATCAGACTGAACCTCTAGGTGCAGTTACCGTACAATACAATCCTTCTATCGCATAGTCCCAACTGAGTGGAGGTCATGGAATACTCGTCAAACCCCATCACCCGTCATATGACAAATTTGATAGGACAGAAGCTCTTATGGTTACTCTTGGAAACATCTTTCCATACACCATACTACCCCGGCCGAGGATTTCTGAGCTTTGTCTTACAAATAGCATAGGACTAATTATCTCTCTACCGAGAGCGATAGATCCCCTATAAACACACACCCATTCCAAAATGAATCTACTGCAGCCACATATACTACTAAGACCCGTGGCTAGGATCAGAGTTTGTTGCATAGTCAAACTACAGTAGCTTCACATTGAATGGCCGTGCAGTCGCAGGTCTAAGGATCAGTTGTACCACTGCAACATCGAACCAGTTACTGACGAATAAGTAGACATCCATGTAACCGTTCGTAGTTGGTCACGCTCAGTACCCTTGTTCTCTAACAACCACCTGCATGTTTGCTCCAGTGTCCCCACACTGATGACTCGAGACTCGTCATCCCATAAGGAAGCGGCACATACATCAATCTTACCGGATCAATCATCGTCCCCATGATGATCCACCGATTGAGAGCATTTATGAATTAATCACCAATAATATGTATCTCAAATTCTCAACTCTTGAGAATACATTTCCACAGTACATTTAATTCAAAGGACGATTCACGGACACATTAAACATGAATGGCATAAAAAGGCCCAAATTTATAAATTATAAAGATTAAGTACAAAGATATGTCCTATAGAATTTAAAATGCGTCAGCCTGATAGGCTTCTAGGGCATACAACTAACACTAACGAGGATTGAAATTCCATACGAGCGTACTATTACGCCTTAAGAGTGCGAGTTTGCCACGTGTACATGTTCAGTTTCGAAAGAACGAGGATTGAAACCCCATAAGAGCATTCTATTACGCCCTAAGAGTGCGAATTTGCCACGAGTACATGTTCAGATTCGAACGAACGTGGATTTAAACCCCATAAGGGCATTCTATTACGCCCTAAGAGTGCGAGTTTGCCACGAGTACATGTTCAGATTCGACCGAACGAGGATTGAAACTCCATAAGAGCGTTCTATTAAGCCCTAAGAGTGCGAGTTTGCCACGAGTACATATCCAGATTCGAACGAACGAGGATTGAAACCCCAAAAGAACGTTTTCTTACGCCCAAAGAGTGCGAGTTTGCCACGAGCACATGTTCAGATGCGAACGAACGAAGAGTGAAACTCCATAAGAGCATTATATTACGCCGTAATAGTGCGAATTTGCCACGAGTACATGTTCAGATTCGAACGAACGAAGAGTGAAGCCCCATAAGAGCATTCTATTACGCCCTAATAGTGCGAATTTGCCATGTGTACATTTCAGATTTGAACGAACGAAAATTCAAACCTCAGAAGTGCGTTCTATTACGCCCTACGAGTGCGAGTTTGCCATGAATACATGTTCAGATTCGAAAGAACGAGGATTGAAACCCCAAAAGAGCGCACTATTATGCCCTGAGAGTGCGAATTTGCCACGAGTACATGTTCAGATTCGAACGAAGGAGGATTGAAACCACATAAGATCGTTTTATTTCGCCCAAAGAGTGCGAGTTTGCCACGAGTACATGTTAATATTCGAATGAACGAAGAGTGAAACCCCATAAGAGCATTCTATTACGCCCTAATATTATGAATTTGCCACGAGTACATGTTCAGATTCGAACGAACGAGAATTCAAACCTCAGAAGTGCGTTCTATTACGCCCTAAGAGTGCGAGTTTGCCACGAGTACATGTTCAGATTCGAACAAACTAGGATTGAAACCCCATAAGAGCGTTCTATTACGACCAAAGAGTGCGAATTTTCCACGAGTACACGTCCAGATTCGAACGGACGAGGATTGAAACTCGATAAGAGCGTTCTATTACGCCCTAAGATTGCGAGTTTGCCACGAGTACATGTTCAGATTAGAGGAAAGGAAGAGTGAAACTCCATAGGATAGTTCCATTACGCCCTAATAGTGCGAATTTGCCACGAGTACATGTTCAGATTCGAACGAACGAGGATTTAAACCCCACAAGGGCGTTCTATTACGCCCTAAGAGTGCGAGTTTTCCACGAGTACATGTTCAGATTCGACCGAACGAGGATTGAAACTCCATAAGAGAGTTCTATTACGCCCTAAGAATGCGAGTTTGCCACGAGTACATGTTCAGATCCGAACGAACGAGGATTGAAACCCCATAAGAGCGTTCTATTACACCCGAATTTGCCACGAGTACATGTTCAGATTCAAACGAACGAGAATTGAAACCCCATAAGAGCCTTCTATTACGCCCTAAGAGTGAGAGTTGGCCACGAGTACATGTTCAGATTCGACTGAACGAGAATTGAAACTCCATAAGAGCATTCTATTACGCCCTAAGAGTGCGAGTTTGCCACGAGTACATATCCAGATTCGAACGAACGAGGATTGAAACCCCATAAGAGCCTTCTATTACGCCCAAAGAGTGCGAGTTTGCCACGAGTACATGTTCAGATTCGAACAAACGAGGATTTAAACCCCACAAGGGCGTTCTATTACGCCCTAAGAGTGCGAGTTTCCCACGAGTACATGTTCATATTCGAACGAACGAGGATTGAAACCCCATAAGAGCCTTCTATTACGCCCAAAGAGTGCGAGTTTGCCACGAGTACATGTTCAGATTCGAACAAACGAGGATTTAAACCCCACAAGGGCGTTCTATTACGCCCTAAGAGTGCGAGTTTCCCACGAGTACATGTTCATATTCGAACGAACGAGGATTGAAACCCCATAAGAGCGTTTTCTTACGCCCAAAGAGTGCGAGTTTGCCACGCGTACATGTTCAGATTCGAACGAACGAACGAGGATTGAAACTCCATAAGAGCATTCTATTACGCCCTAAGAGTGCGAGTTTGCCACGAGTACATGTTCAGATTCGATGGAACGAAGATTGAAACCTCATAAGCCCATTCTATTACGCCCTAAGAGTGCGAGTTTGCCATGAGTACATGTTCAGATTCGAACGAACGGGGATTGAAACCACATAAGTGCGTTCTATTACGCCCTAAGAGTGCGAGTTTGCCACGAGTACATGTTCAGATTCGAAAGAACGATGATTGAAACCCCATAAGAGCGTTCTGTTACGCCCTAAGAGTGCGAGTTTGCCACGAGTACATGTTCAGATTCGAACGAAGGAGGATTGTAACCCCATAAGAGCGTTCTATTACGCCCTAAGAGTGCGAGTTTGCCACGAGTACATGTTCAGATTCGAACGAACGAGGATTGTAACCCCATAAGAGCGTTTCTATTACGCCCTAAGAGTGCGAGTTTGCCATGAGTACATATTCAGATTCGAACGAACGACGATTGAAAGCCAATAAGAGCGTTCTATTACGCCCTAAGAGTGCGAGTTTGCCACGAGTACATGTTCAGATTCGAACGAACGAGGATTGAAACCCCATAAGAGCGTTCTATTACGCCCTAAGAGTGCGAGTTTGCCACGAGTACATGTTCAGATTCGAACGAACGAGGATTGAAACCCCATAAGAGCGTTCTATTACGCCCTAAGAGTGCGAGTTTGCCACGAGTACATGTTCAGATTCGAACGAACGAGGATTGAAACCCCATAAATGAGCGTTTCTATTTACGCCCCTAAGAGTGCGAGTTTGCCACGAGTAGATGCTCAGATTCGAACGAACGAAGAGTGAAACCCCGTAAGAGCGTTCTATTACGCCCTAAGAGTGCGAGCTTGCCACGAGTACATGTTCAGATTCGAACGAACGAGGATTTCAAACCCCATAAGAGCGTTCTATTACGCCCTAAGAGTGCGAGTTTGCCACGAGGTACATGTTCAGATTCGAACGAACGAGGATTGAAACCCCATAAGAGCGATCTATTGCGCCCTAAGAGTGCGAATTTGCCACGAGTACATGTTCAGATTGGAATGAACGAGGATTGTAACCCCATAAGAGCGTTCTATTACGCCCTAAGCGTGCGAGTTTGCCACGAGTACATGTTCAGATTCGAACGAACGAGGATTGTAACCCCATAAGAGCGTTCTATTACACCCTAAGAGTGCGAGTTTGCCACGAGTATGTTCAGATTTGAATGAACGAGGATTGAAACCCCATAAGAGCGTTCTATTACGCCCTAAGAGTGCGAGTTTGCCACGAGTACATGTTCAGATTCGAACGAACGAGGATTGAAACTCCATAAGAGCGTTCTATTACGCCCTAAGAGTGTGAGTTTGCCACGAGTACATGTTCAGATTCGAACGAACGAGGATAGAAACCACATAAGAGCGTTCTATTACGCCCTAAGAGTGCGAGTTTGCCACGAGTACATGTTCAGATTCGAACGAACGAGGATTGAAACCCCATAAGAGCGTTCTATTACGCCCTAAGAGTGCGAGTTTTTCCACGAGTACATGTTCAGATTCGAACGAACGAGGATTGAAACTCCATAAGAGCGTTCTATTCCGCCCTAAGAGTGCGAGTTTGCCACGAGTACATGTTCAGATTCGAACGAACGAGGATTGAAACCCCGTAAGAGCGTTCTATTACGCCCTAAGAGTGCGAGTTTGCCACGAGTACATGTTCAGATTCGAAAGAACGATGATTGAAACCCCATAAGAGCGTTCTATTACGCCTAAGAGTGCGAGTTTGCCACGAGTACATGTTCAGAATCGAGAGAACGAGGATTGAAACCCCATAAGAGCGTTCTATTACGCCCTAAGAGTGCGAGTTTGCCACGAGTACATGTTCCGATTCGAACGAACGAGGATTGAAACCCCATAAGAGCGTTCTATTACGCCCTAAGAGTGCGAGTTTGCCACGAGTACATGTTCAGATTCGAACGAACGAGGATTGAAAACCCCCATAAGAGCGTTCTATTACGCCCTAAGAGTGCGAGTTTGCCACGAGTACATGTTCAGATTCGAACGAACGAGGATTGAAACCCCATAAGAGCGTTCTATTACGCCCCTAAGAGTGCGAGTTTGCCACGAGTACATGTTCAGATTCGAACGAAACGAAGATTGAAACCCCACAAGAGCATTCTATTACGCCCTAAGAGTGCGAGTTTGCCACGAGTACATGTTCAGATTCGAACGAATGAGGATTGAAAAACCCCATAAGAGCGTTCTATTACGCCCTAAGAGTGCGAGTTTGCCACGAGTACATGTCCAGATTCGAACGAACGAAGATTGAAACCCCACAAGAGCGTTCTATTACGCCCTAAGAGTGCGAGTTTGCCACGAGTACATGTTCAGATTCGAACGAACGAGGATTGAAATCCCATAAGAGCGTTCTTTAGCCCTAGAGAGTGCGAGTTTGCCACGAGTACATGTTCAGAATTCGAAAGAACGAGGAGGATTGAAAACCCCATAAGAGCGTTCTATTACGCCCTAAGAGTGCGAGTTTGCCACAAGTACATGTTCAGATTTGAACGAATGAGGATTGAAATCCCATAAGAGCGTTCTATTACGCCCTAAGAGTGCGAGTTTTTCACGAGTACGAGTCCAGATTCGAACGAACGAGGATGGAAAACCCATAAAAGCGTTCTATTACGCCCTAAGAGTGTGAGTTTGCCACGAGTACATGTTCAGATTCGAACGAACGAGGATTGAAACCCCATAAGAGCGTTCTATTACGCCCAAAGAGTGCGAGTTTGCCACGAGTACATGTTCAGATTCGAACGAACGAGGATTGAAACCCCATAAGTGCGTTCTATTACGCCCTAAGAGTGCGAGTTTGCCACGAGTACATGTTCAGATTCGAACGAACGAGGATTGAAACCCCATAAGAGCGTTCTATTACGCCCAAAGAGTGCGAGTTTGCCACGAGTACAAGTCCAGATTCGAACGAACGAACGAGAGGATTGAACACCCATAAGAGCGTTCTATTACGCCCTAAGAGTGCGAGTTTGCCACGAGTACATGTTCAGATTCGATTTACACGAACGAGGATTGAAACCCCATAAGAGCGTTCTATTACGCCTAAGAGTGCGAGTTTGCACGAGTACATGTTCAGATTCGAACGAACGAGGATTGAAACCCCATAAGAGCGTTCTATTATGCCGCCCTAAGAGTGCGAGTTTGCCACGAGTACATGTTCAGATTCGAACGAACGAGATTGAAACCCCATAAGAGCGTTCTATTACGCCCTAAGAGTGCGAGTTTGCCACGAGTACATGTTGTCAGATTCGAAAAACGAGGATTGAAACCCCATAAGAGCGTTCTATTATTGCCCTAAGAGTGCGAGTTTGCCACGAGTACATGTTCAGATTCGATCGAACGACGATTGAAACCCCATAAGAGCGTTCTATTACGCCTAAAGAGTGCGAGTTTGCCACGAGTACATGTTCAGATTCGAACGAACGAGGATTGAAACCCCTTAAGAGCGTTCTATTACGCCCAAAGAGTGCGAGTTTGCCACTAGTACATGTTCAAATTCGAACGAAACGAGGATTGTTCAAACCCATAAGAGCGTTCTATTACGCCCTTAAAGAGTGCGAGTTTGCCACGAGTACATGTTCAGATTCGAACGAACGAGGGATTGAAACCCCATAAGAGCGTTCTATTACGCCCTAAGAGTGCGAGTTTGCCACGAGTACATGTTCAGATTCGAACGAACGAGGATTGAAACCCCATAAGAGCGTTCTATTACGCCCTAAGAGTGCGAGTTTGCCACGAGTACATGTTCAGATTCAAACGAACGAGGATTGAAACCCCATAAGAGCGTTCTATTACGCCCTAAGAGTGCGAGTTTGCCACGAGTACATGTTCAGATTCGAACGAACGAGGATTGAAACCCCATAAGAGCGTTCTATTACGCCCTAAGAATGCGAGTTTGCCTCGAGTACATGTTCAGATTCGAAACGAACGAGATTGAAACCCCCCAATAAGAGCGTTCTATTACGCCCAAAGAGTGCGAGTTTGCCACGAGTACATGTTCAGATTCGAACGAAGGAGGATTGTAACCCCATAAGAGCGTTCTATTACGCCCTAAGAATGCGAGTTTGCCTCGAGTACATGTTCAGATTCGAGCGAACGAGGATTGAAACCCCATAAGAGCGTTCTATTACGCCCTAAGAGTGCGAGTTTGCCACGAGTACATGTTCAGATTCGAACGAACGAGGATGGCAACCCCATAAGAGCGTTCTATTATGCCCTAAAGAGTGCGAGTTTGCCTCGAGTACATGTTCAGATTCGAAACGAACGAGGATTGAAAACCCCATAAGAGCGTTCTATTACGCCCTAAGAGTGCGAGTTTGCCCACGAGTACATGTTCAGATTCGAAAGAACGAGGATTGAAACCCCATAAGAGCATTCTATTACGCCCTAAGAGTGCGAGTTTGCCACGAGTACATGTTCAGATTCGAACGAACGAGTATTGAAACCCCATAAGAGCGTTCTATTACGCCTAAGAGTGCGAGTTTGCCACGAGTACATGTTCAGATTCGAACGAACGAGGATTGAAACCCCATAAGAGCGTTCTATTACGCCCTAAGAGTGCGAGTTTGCCACGAGTACATGTTTAGATTCGAACGAACGAGGATTGTAACCCCATAAGAGCGTTCTATTACGCCCTAAAAGAGTGCGAGTTTGCCACGAGTACATGTTTCAGATTCGAACGAACGAGGATTGAAACGCCATAAGAGCGTTCTATTACGCCCTAAGAGTGCGAGTTTGCCACGAGTACATGTTCACATTCGAACGAACGAGGATTGAAACCCCATAAGAGCGTTCTATTACGCCCTATGAGTGCGAATTTGCCACGAGTATATGTTCAGATTCGAACGAATGAGGATTGAAACCCCATAAGAGCGTTCTAATACACCCTAAGAGTGCGAGTTTGCCATGCGTAATTTGAATGAACGAGGATTGAAACCCCATAAGAGCGTTCTATTACGCCCTATGAGTGCGAATTTGCCACGAGTATATGTTCAGATTCGAACGAATGAGGATTGAAACCCCATAAGAGCGTTTTATTACGCCCAAAGAGTGCGAGTTTGCCACGAGTACATGTTCAAATTCGAACGAACGAGGATTGAAACCCCATAAGAGCGTTCTATTACGCCCTAAGTGTGCGAGTTTGCCACGAGTACATGTTCAGATTCAAACGAACGAGGATTGAAACCCCATAAGAGCCTTCTATTACGCCCTACGAGTGCGAGTTTGCCACGAGTACATGTTCAGATTCGAACGAACGAAGATTGAAACCCCATAAGATCGTTTTATTACGCCCTAAGAGAGTGCGAGTTTGCCACGAGTACATGTTCAGATTCGAACGAACGAGAGATTTTGAAACCCCATAAGAGCGTTCTATTACGCCCTAAGAGTGCGAGTTTGCCACGAGTACATGTTCAGATTCGAAGCGAAATGAGGATTGTAACCCATAAGAGCGTTCTATTACGCCCTAAGAATGCGAGTTTGCCTCGAGTACATGTTCAGATTCGAGCGAACGAGGATTGAAACCCCATAAGAGCGTTCTATTACGCCCTAAGAGTGCGAGTTTGCCACGAGTACATGTTCAGATTCGAACGAACGAGAATTGAAACCCCATAAGAGCGTTCTGTTACGCCCTAAGAGTGCGAGTTTGCCACGAGTACATGTTCAGATTCGAACGAAGGAGGATTGTAACCCCATAAGAGCGTTCTATTACGCCCTAAGAATGCGAGTTTGCCTCGAGTACATGTTCAGATTCGAGCGAACGAGGATTGAAACCCCATAAGAGCGTTCTATTACGCCCTAAGAGTGCGAGTTTGCCACGAGTACATGTTCAGATTCGAACGAACGAGGATTGAAACCCCATAAGAGCGTTCTATTTACACCCTAAGAGTGCGAGTTTGCCACGAGTACATGTTCAGATTCAAACGAACGAGGATTGAAACCCCATAAGAGCCTTCTATTACGCCCTAAGAGTGCGAGTTTGCCACGAGTACATGTTCAGAATCGAAAGAACGAGGATTGAAACACCATAAGAGCGTTCTATTACGCCCAACGAAGAGTGCGAGTTTGCCACGAGTACATGTTCAGATTCGAAAGAACGAGATTGAAACCCCATAAGAGCGTTCTATTACGCCCTAAGAGTGCGAGTTTTGCCACGAGTACATGTTCAGATTCGAACGAACGAGGATTGAAACCCCATAAGAGCGTTCTATTACGCCTAAGAATGCGAGTTTGCCACGAGTACATGTTCAGTTTCGAGATTCGAGCGAACGAGGATTGAAAAACCCCATAAGAGCGTTCTATTACGACCTAAGAGTGCGAGTTTGCCACGAGTACATGTTCAGATTCGAACGAACGAGGATTGAAAACCCCATAAGAGCGTTCTATTACGCCCTAAGAGTGCGAGTTTTTGCCACGAGTACATGTTTCAGATTCGAAAACGAACGAGGATTGAAACCCCATAAGAGCGTTCTATTCCGCCCTAAGAGTGCGAGTTTTTTTTTGCCACGAGTACATGTTCAGATTCGAGCGAACGAGGATTGAAACCCCATAAGGAGCGTTCTATTACGCCTAAAGAGTGCGAGTTTGCCACGAGTACATGTTCAGATTCGAACGAACGAGGATTGAAACCCCGTAAGAGCGTTCTATTACGCCCTAAGAGTGCGAGTTTGCCACGAGTACATGTTCAGATTCGAAAGAACGATGATTGAAACCCCATAAGAGCGTTCTATTACGCCCTAAGAGTGCGAGTTTGCCACGAGTACATGTTCAGATTCGAACGAACAAGGATTGAAACCCCATAAGAGCATTTTTATTACGCCTAAGAGTGCGAGTTTGCCACGAGTACATGTTCAGATTCGAACGAACGAGGATTGAAACCCATAAGAGCGTTCTATTACGCCTAAGAGTGCGAGTTTGCCACGAGTACATGTTCAGATTCGAACGAACGAGGATTGAAACCCCATAAGAGCGTTCTATTACGCCTAAGAGTGCGAGTTTGCCACGAGTACATGTTCAGATTCGAGCGAACGAGGATTGAAACCCCATAAGAGCGTTCTATTACTCCTAAGAGTGCGAGTTTGCCACGAGTACATATTCAGATTCGAACGAACGAGGATTGAAACCCCATAAGAGCGTTCTATTACACCCTAAGAGTGCGAGTTTGCCACGAGTACATGTTCAGATTGGAATGAACGAGGATTGTAACCCCATAAGAGCGTTCTATTACGCCCTAAGAGTGCGAGTTTGCCACGAGTACATGTTCAGATTCGAACGAACGAGGATTGTAACCCCATAAGAGCGTTCTATTACGCCCTAAGAATGCGAGTTTGCCACGAGTACATGTTCAGATTCGAACGAACGAGGATTGGAACCCCATAGGAGCGTTCTATTACGCCCTAAGAGTGCGAATTTGCCTCGAGTACATGTTCAGATTCGAGCGAACGAGGATTGAAACCCCATAAGAGCGTTCTATTACGCCCTAAGAGTGCGAGTTTGCCTCGAGTACATGTTCAGATTCGAACGACGAACGAAGATTGAAACCCACATAAGAGCGTTCTATTACGCCTAAGAGTGCGAGTTTTGCCACGAGAGTACATGTTCAGATTCGAGCGAACGAGGATTGAAACCCCATAAGAGCGTTCTATTACGCCCTAAGTGTGCGAGTTTGCCACGAGTACATGTTTAGATTCGAACGAACGAGGATTGTAACCCCATAAGAGCGTTCTATTACGCCCTAAGAGTGCGAGTTTTTCCACGAGTACATGTTCAGATTCGAACGAACGAGGATTGAAACCCCATAAGAGCGTTCTATTACGCCTAAGAGTGCGAGTTTGCCACGAGTACATGTTCAGATTCGAAACGAACGAGGATTGAAACCCCATAAGAGCGTTCTATTTACGCCCTAAGAGTGCGAGTTTGCCACGAGTACATGTTCAGATTCGAACGAACGAGGATTTGAAACCCCATAAGAGCGATCTATTGCGCCCTAAGAGTGCGAATTTGCCACGAGTACATTTTCAGATTGGAATGAACGAGGATTGTAACCCCATAAGAGCGTTCTATTACGCCTTAAGCGTGCGAGTTTGCCACGAGTACATGTTCAGATTCGAACGAACGAGGATTGTAACCCCATAAGAGCGTTCTATTACGCCCTAAGAATGCGAGTTTGCCTCGAGTACATGTTCAGATTCGAGCGAACGAGGATTGAAACCCCATAAGAGCATTCTATTACGCCTAAGAGTGCGAGAATTTGCCACGAGTACATGTTCAGATTCGAACGACCGAGATTGAAACCCCATTAAGAGCGTTTATTACACCCTAAGAATGCGAGTTTATGCCACGAGTACATCACTTTCAGATTCGAACGAAAACGATGATTTGAACCCCATAAGAGCGTTCTATTACGCCCGTAAGAGTGCCGAGTTTGCCACGAGTACATTTTCAGATTGGAATGAACGAGATTGAAACCCCATAAGAGCGTTCTGTTACGCCCTAAGAGTGCGAGTTTGCCACGAGTACATGTTCAGATTCGAACGAAGGAGGATTGTAACCCCATAAGAGCGTTCTATTACGCCTAAGAGTGCGAGTTTGCCACGAGTACATGTTCAGATTCGAACGAACGAGGATTGAAACCCCATAAGAGCGTTCTATTACACCCTAAGAGTGCGAGTTTGCCGCGAGTACATATTCAGATTCAAACGAACAAGGATTGAAACCCCATAAGAGCCTTCTATTACGCCCTAAGAGTGCGAGTTTTGCCATTGAGTACATGTTCAGATTCGAACGAACGAGGATTGAAACCCCATAAGAGCGTTCTATTACGCCCTAAGAGTGCGAGTTTGCCTCGAGTACATGTTCAGATTCGAGCGAACGAGGATTGAAACCCCGTAAGAGCGTTCTATTACGCCCTAAGAGTGCGAGTTTGCCTCGAGTACATGTTCAGATTTGAGCGAACGAGGATTGAAACCCCATAAGAGCATTCTATTACGCCCAAAGAGTGCGAGTTTGCCACGAGTACATGTTCAGATTCGAATGAACGAGGATTGAAACCCCATAAGAGCGTTCTATTCCGCCCTAAGAGTGCGAGTTTGCCTCGAGTACATGTTCAGATTCGAACGAACGAGATTGAAACCCCATAAGAGCATTCTATTACGCCCCTAAGAGTGCGAGTTTTGGCCTACGAGTACATGTTCAGATTCGAACGAACGAGGATTGAAACCCATAAGAGCGTTCTATTACGCCCAAAGAGTGCGAGTTTGCCACGAGTACATGTTCAGATTCGAACGAACGAGAATTGAAACCCCATAAGAGCGTTCTATTACGCCCTAAGAGTGCGAGTTTGCCACGAGTACATGTTCAGATTCGAACGAACGAGGATTGAAACCCCATAAGAGCGTTCTATTACGCCCTAAGAGTGCGAGTTTGCCACGAGTACATGTTCAGATTCGAACGAACGAGGATTGAAACCCCATAAGAGCGTTCTATTACGCCCAAAGAGTGCGAGTTTGCCACGAGTACATGTTCAGATTCGAACGAACGAGGATTGAAACCCCATAAGAGCGTTCTATTACGCCCTAAGAATGCGAGTTTGCCTCGAGTACATGTTCAGATTCGAGCGAACGAGGATTGAAACCCCATAAGAGCGTTCTATTACGCCCTAAGAGTGCGAGTTTGCCTCGAGTACATGTTCAGATTCGAGCGAACGAGGATTGAAACCCCATAAGAGCGTTCTATTACGCCCTAAGAGTGCGAGTTTGCCACGAGTACATGTTCAGATTCGAACGAACGAGGATTGTAACCCCATAAGAGCGTTCTATTACGCCCTAAGAGTGCGAGTTTGCCACGAGTACATGTTCAGATTCGAACGAACGAGGATTGAAACCCCATAAGAGCGTTCTATTATTTACGCCCTAAGAGTGCGAGTTTGCCACGAGTACATGTTCAGATTCGAACGAACGAGGATTGAAACCCCATAAGAGCGTTCTATTACGCCCTAAGAGTGCGAGTTTGCCACGAGTACATGTTCAGATTCGAACGAACGAGGATTGAAACCCCATAAGAGCGTTCTATTACGCCCTAAGAGTGCGAGTTTGCCACGAGTACATGTTCAGATTCGAACGAACGAGGATTGAAACCCCATAAGAGCGTTCTATTACGCCCTAAGAGTGCGAGTTTGCCACGAGTACATGTTCAGATTCGAACGAACGAGGATTGAAACCCCATAAGAGCGTTCTATTACGCCCTAAGAGTGCGAGTTTGCCACGAGTACATGTTCAGATTCGAACGAACGAGGATTGAAACCCCATAAGAGCGTTCTATTACGCCCTAAGAGTGCGAGTTTGCCACGAGTACATGTTCAGATTCGAGCGAACGAGGATTGAAAACCCATAAGAGCGTTCTATTACGCCCTAAGAGTGCGAGTTTGCCACGAGTACATGTTCAGATTCGAACGAACGATGATTGAAACCCCATAAGAGCGTTCTATTACGCCCTAAGAATGCGAGTTTGCCTCGAGTACATGTTCAGATTCGAACGAACGAGGATTGAAACCCCATAAGAGCGTTCTATTACGCCCTAAGAGTGCGAGTTTGCCACGAGTACATGTTCAGATTCGAACGAACGAGGATTGAAACCCCATAAGAGCGTTCTATTACGCCCTAAGAGTGCGAGTTTGCCACGAGTACATGTTCAGATTCGAACGAACGAGGATTGAAACCCCATAAGAGCGTTCTATTACACCCTAAGAGTGCGAGTTTGCCGCGAGTACATGTTCAGATTCAAACGAACGAGGATTGAAACCCCATAAGAGCCTTCTATTACGCCCTAAGAGTGCGAGTTTGCCACGAGTACATGTTCAGAATCGAACGAACGAGGATTGATTGAAACCCCATAAGAGCGTTCTATTACGCCAAAGAGTGCGAGTTTGCCACGAGTACATGTTCAGATTCGAGCGAACGAGGATTGAAACCCCATAAGAGCGTTCTATTACGCCCTAAGAGTGCGAGTTTGCCTCGAGTACATGTTCAGATTCGAGCGAACGAGGATTGAAACCCCATAAGAGCGTTCTATTACTCCTAAGAGTGCGAGTTTGCCACGACTACACGTTCAGATTCGAACGAACGTGGATTGAAACCCCATAAGAGCGATCTATTGCACCCTAAGAGTGCGAATTTGCCACGAGTACATGTTCAGATTCGAACGAACGAGGATTGAAACCCCATAAGAGCGTTCTATTACGCCCTAAGAGTGCGAGTTTGCCACGAGTACATGTTCAGATTCGAACGAACGAGGATTGAAACCCCATAAGAGCGTTCTATTACGCCCTAAGAGTGCGAGTTTGCCACGAGTACATGTTCAGATTCGAAAGAACGATGATTGAAACCCCATAAGAGCGTTCTATTCCGCCCTAAGAGTGCGAGTTTGCCACGAGTACATGTTCAGATTCGAACGAACGAGGATTGAAACCCCATAAGAGCGTTCTATTACGCCCTAAGAGTGCGAGTTTGCCACGAGTACATGTTCAGATTCGAACGAACGAGGATTGAAACCCCATAAGAGCGTTCTATTACGCCTAAGAGTGCGAGTTTGCCACGAGTACATGTTCAGATTCGAACGAACGAGGATTGAAACCCCATAAGAGCGTTCTATTGCACCCTAAGAGTGCGAGTTTGCCACGAGTACATGTTCAGATTCGAACGAACGAGGATTGAAACCCCATAAGAGCGTTCTATTACGCCCTAAGAGTGCGAGTTTGCCACGAGTACATGTTCAGATTCGAACGAACGAGGATTGAAACCCCATAAGAGCGTTCTATTTACACCCTAAGAGTGCGAGTTTGCCACGAGTACATGTTCAGATTCGAACGAAACGAGGATTGAAAAACCCCATAAGAGCGTTCTATTACGCCCTAAGAGTGCGAGTTTGCCACGAGTACATGTTCAGATTCGATTCGAACGAACGAGGATTGAAAAGCCCCATAAGAGCGTTCTATTACGCCCTAAGAGTGCGAGTTTGCCACAAGTACATGATCAAATTCGAACGAACGAGGATTGAAACCCCATAAGAGCGTTCTATTACGCCCTAAGAGTGCGAGTTTGCCACGAGTACATGTTCAGATTCGAACGAACGAGGATTGAAACCCCATAAGAGCGTTCTATTACTCCTAAGAGTGCGAGTTTGCCACGAGTACATGTTCAGATTCGAACGAACGAGGATTGAAACCCCATAAGAGCGTTCTATTACGCCCTAAGAGTGCGAGTTTGCCACGAGTACATGTTCAGATTCGAACGAACGAACGACGATTGAAAGCCAATAAGAGCGTTCTATTACTCCTAAGAGTGCGAGTTTGCCACGAGTACATATTCAGATTCGAACGAACGAGGATTGAAACCCTATAAGAGCGTTCTATTACACCCTAAGAGTGCAAGTTTGCCACGACTACACGTTCAGATTCGAACGAACGTAGATTGAAACCCCATAAGAGCGATCTATTGCGCCCTAAGAGTCCGAATTTGCCACGAGTACATGTTCAGATTCGAAAGAACGATGATTGAAACCCCATAAGAGCGTTCTATTACGCGCCTAAGAGTGCGAGTTTGCCACGAGTACATGTTCAGATTCGTACGAACGAGGATTGAAACCCCATAAGAGCGTTCTATTACGCCCTAAGAGTGCGAGTTTGCCACGAGTACATGTTCAGATTCGAACGAACGAGGATTGAAACCCCATAAGAGCGTTCTATTACGCCCTAAGAGTGCGAGTTTGCCACGAGTACATGTTCAGATTCGAACGAACGAGGATTGAAACCCCATAAGAGCGTTCTATTACGCCCTAAGAGTGCGAGTTTGCCACGAGTACATGTTCAGATTCGAAACGAACGGATTGAAACCCCATAAGAGCGTTCTATTACGCCCTAAGAGTGCGAGTTTGCCACGAGTACATGTTCAGATTCGAACGAACGATGATTGAAACCCCATAAGAGCGTTCTATTACGCCTAAGAGTGCGAGTTTGCCACGAGTACATGTTCAGATTCGAACGAACGAACGACGATTGAAAGCCAATAAGAGCGTTCTATTACGCCCAAAGAGTGCGAGTTTGTCACGAGTACATGTTCAGATTCGAACGAACGAGGATTGAAACCCCATAAGAGCGTTCTATTACGCCCTAAGAGTGCGAGTTTGCCTCGAGTACATGTTCAGATTCGAACGAACTACGATTGAAACCCCATAAGAGCGTTCTATTACGCCCTAAGAGTGCGAGTTTGCCACGAGTACATGTTCAGATTCGAACGAACGAGGATTGAAACCCCATAAGAGCGTTCTATTACGCCCTAAGAGTGCGAGTTTGCCACGAGTACATGTTCAGATTCGAACGAACGAGGATTGAAACCCCATAAGAGCGTTCTATTACGCCCTAAGAGTGCGAGTTTGCCACGAGTACATGTTCAGATTCGAACGAACGAGGATTGAAACCCCATAAGAGCGTTCTATTACGCCCTAAGAGTGCGAGTTTGCCACGAGTACATGTTCAGATTCGAACGAACGAGGATTGAAACCCCATAAGAGCGTTCTATTACGCCCTAAGAGTGCGAGTTTGCCACGAGTACATGTTCAGATTCGAACGAACGAGGATTGAAACCCCATAAGAGCGTTCTATTACGCCCTAAGAGTGCGAGTTTGCCACGAGTACATGTTCAGATTCGAACGAACGAGAGATTGAAACCCCATAAGAGAGCGTTCTGTTACGCCCTAAGAGTGCGAGTTTGCCACGAGTACATGTTCAGATTCGAACGAACGAGGATTGTAACCCCATAAGAGCGTTCTATTACGCCCTAAGAGAGTGCGAGTTTGCCACGAGTACATGTTCAGATTCGAGCGAACGAGGATTGAAACCCCATAAGAGCGTTCTATTACGCCCTAAGAGTGCGAGTTTGCCACGAGTACATGTTCAGATTCGAACGAACGAGGATTGAAACCCCATAAGAGCGTTCTATTACGCCCTAAGAGTGCGAGTTTGCCACGAGTACATGTTCAGATTCGAAACGAACGAGGATTGAAACCCCATAAGAGCGTTCTATTACGCCCTAAGAGTGCGAGTTTGCCACGAGTACTTGTTCAGATTCGAACGAACGAACGAGAATTTAAACCCCACAAGGGCGTTCTATGACGCCCTAAGAGTGCGAGTTTGCCACGAGAACATGTTCAGATTCGAACGAACGAGGATTGAAACTCCAAAAGAGCGTTCTATTACTCCCTAAGAGTGCGAGTTTGCCACGAGTACATGTTCAGATTCGAACGAACGAACGAGGATTGAAACCCCATAAGAGCGTTCTATTACGCCCGAAGAGTGCGAGTTTGCCACGAGTACATGTTCAGATTCGAACGAACGAGGATTGAAACCCCAAAAGAGCGTTCTATTACACCCTAAGAGTGCGAGTTTGCCACGAGTACATGTACATGTTCAGATTCGAACGAACGAGGATTGTAACCCCATAAGAGCGTTCTATTACGCCCTAAGAGTGCGAGTTTGCCACGAGTACATGTTCAGATTCGAACGAACGAACGAATTGATTGAAACCCCATAAGAGCGTTCTATTACGCCCTAAGAGTGCGCGTTTGCCACGAGTACATGTTCAGATTCGAACGAACGAGGATTGAAACCCCATAAGAGCCTTCTATTACGCCCTAAGAGTGCGAGTTTGCCACGAGTGTTCAGATTCGAACGAACGAGGAGGATTGAAACCCCATAAGAGCGTTCTATTACGCCCTAAGAGTGCGAGTTTGCCACGAGTACATGTTCAGATTCGAAAGCGAACGAGAGGATTGAAACCCCATAAGAGCGTTCTATTACGCCCTAAGAGTGCGAGTTTGCCACGAGTACATGTTCAGATTCGAACGAACGAGAGATTGAAACCCCATAAGAGCGCGTTCTATTACGCCCTAAGAGTGCGAGTTTGCCACGAGTACATGTTCAGATTCGAACGAACGAGGATTGAAACCCCATAAGAGCGTTCTATTACGCCCTAAGAGTGCGAGTTTGCCACGAGTACATGTTCAGATTCGAACGAACGAGGATTGAAACCCCATAAGAGCGTTCTATTACGCCCTAAGAGTGCGAGTTTGCCACGAGTACATGTTCAGATTCGAACGAACGAGGATTGAAACCCCATAAGAGCGTTCTATTACACCCTAAGAGTGCGAGTTTGCCACGAGTACATGTTCAGATTCAAATGAACGAGGATTGAAACCCCATAAGAGCCTTCTATTACGCCCTAAGAGTGCGAGTTTGCCACGAGTACATGTTCAGAATCGAACGAACGAGGATTGAAACCCCATAAGAGCGTTCTATTACGCCCTAAGAGTGCGAGTTTGCCACGAGTACATGTTCAGATTCGAACGAACGAGAACGAGGATTGAAACCCCATAAGAGCGTTCTATTACGCCCTAAGAGAGTGCGAGTTTGCCACGAGTTCATGTTCAGATTCGAACGAACGAACGAGGATTGAAACCCCATAAGAGCGTTCTATTACGCCCTAAGAGTGCGAGTTTGCCACGAGTACATGTTCAGATTCGAACGAACGAGGATTGAAACCCCATAAGAGCGTTCTATTACGCCCTAAGAGTGCGAGTTTGCCACGAGTACATGTTCAGATTCGAACGAACGAGGATTGAAACCCTATAAGAGCATTCTATTACGCCTAAGAGTGCGAGTTTGCCATGAGTACATATTCAGATTCGAACGAACGAACGACGATTGAAAGCCAATAAGAGCGTTCTATTACGCCCAAAGAGTGCGAGTTTGTCACGAGTACATGTTCAGATTCGAACGAACGAGGATTGAAACCCCATAAGAGCGTTCTATTCCGCCCTAAGAGTGCGAGTTTGCCACGAGTACATGTTCAGATTTGAGCGAACGAGGATTGAAACCCCATAAGAGCGTTTCTATTACGCCCTAAGAGTGCGAGTTTGCCACGAGTACATGTTCAGATTCGATTCGAACGAACGAGAGATTGAAACCCCACAAGAGCGTTCTATTACGCCTAATAGTGCGAGTTTGCCACGACTACACGTTCAGATTCGAACGAACGTGGATTGAAACCCCATAAGAGCGATCTATTGCACCCTAAGAGTGCGAATTTGCCACGAGTACATGTTCAGACTGGAATGAACGAGGATTGTAACCCCATTAGAGCGTTCTATTACGCCCTAAGAGTGCGAGTTTGCCACGAGTACAAGTTCAGATTCGAACGAACGAGGATTGAAACCCCATAAGAGCGTTCTATTACGCCCTAAGAATGCGAGTTTGCCTCGAGTACATGTTCAGATTCGAGCGAACGAGGATTGAAACCCCGTAAGAGCGTTCTATTACGCCCTAAGAGTGCGAGTTTGCCTCGAGTACATGTTCAGATTCGAATTCGAACGAACGAGGATTGAAACCCCATAAGAGCGTTTCTATTACGCCCTAAGAGTGCGAGTTTTTGCCACGAGTACATGTTCAGATTCGAACGAAACGAACGAGGATTGAAACCCCATAAGAGCGTTCTATTACGCCCTAAGAGTGCGAGTTTGCCACGAGTACATGTTCAGATTCGAACGAACGAACGTAGATTGAAACCCCATAAGAGCGATCTATTGCGCCCTAAGAGTGCGAATTTGCCACGAGTACATGTTCAGATTCGAACGAACGAGGATTGTAACCCCATAAGAGCGTTCTATTACGCCCTAAGAGTGCGAGTTTGCCACGAGTACATGTTCAGATTCGAACGAACGAGGATTGAAACCCCATAAGAGAGCGTTCTATTACGCCCTAAGAGTGCGAGTTTGCCACGAATACATGTTCAGATCCGAACGAACGAGGATTGAAACCCCATAAGAGCGTTCTATTACGCCCTAAGAGTGCGAGTTTGCCACGAGTAGATGTTCAGATTCGAACGAACGAGGATTGAAACCCCCATAAGAGCGTTCTATTACGCCCTAAGAGTGCGAGTTTGCCACGAGTACATGTTCAGATACGAACGAACGAGGATTGAAACCCCATAAGAGCGTTCTATTACGCCCTAAGAGTGCGAGTTTGCCACGAGTACATGTTCAGATTCGAACGAACGAGGATTGAAACCCCATAAGAGCGTTCTGTTACGCCCTAAGAGTGCGAGTTTGCCACGAGTACATGTTCAGATTCGAACGAAGAAGGATTGTAACCCCATAAGAGCGTTCTATTACGCCCTAAGAATGCGAGTTTGCCTCGAGTACATGTTCAGATTCGAGCGAACGAGGATTGAAACCCCATAAGAGCGTTCTATTACGCCCTAAGAGTGCGAGTTTGCCACGAGTACATGTTCAGATTCGAACGAACGAGGATTGAAACCCCATAAGAGCGTTCTATTACGCCCTAAGAGTGCGAGTTTGCCACGAGTACATGTTCAGATTCGAACGAACGAGGATTGAAACCCCATAAGAGCGTTCTATTACACCCTAAGAGTGCGAGTTTGCCACGACTACACGTTCAGATTCGAACGAACGTAGATTGAAACCCCATAAGAGCGATCTATTGCGCCCTAAGAGTCCGAATTTGCCACGAGTACATGTTCAGATTCGAACGAACGAGGATTGAAACCCCATAAGAGCGTTCTATTACGCCTAAGAGTGCGAGTTTGCCATGAGTACATATTCAGATTCGAATGAACGACGATTGAAACCCAATAAGAGCGTTCTATTACGCCTAAAGAGTGCGAGTTTGCCACGAGTACATGTTCAGATTCGAACGAACGAGGATTGAAACCCCATAAGTGCGTTCTATTCCGCCCTAAGAGTGCGAGTTTGCCTCGAGTACATGTTCAGATTCGAGCGAACGAGGATTGAAACCCCATAAGAGCGTTCTATTACGCCCTAAGAGTGCGAGTTTGCCACGAGTACATGTTCAGATTCGAACGAACGAGGATTGTAACCCCATAAGAGCGTTCTATTACGCCCTAAGAGTGCGAGTTTTTCCACGAGTACATGTTCAGATTCGAACGAACGAGGATTGAAACCCCATAAGAGCGTTCTATTACGCCCTAAGAGTGCGAGTTTGCCACGAGTACATGTTCAGATTCGAACGAACGAGGATTGAAACCCCATAAGAGCGTTCTATTACGCCCTAAGAGTGCGAGTTTGCCACGAGTACATGTTCAGATTCGAACAAACGAGGATTCAAACCCCATAAGAGCGTTCTATTACGCCCTAAGAGTGCGAGTTTGCCACAAGTACATGTTCAGATTCGAACGAACTACGATTGAAACCCCATAAGAGCGTTCTATTACGCCCTAAGAGTGCGAGTTTGCCACGAGTACATGTTCAGATTCGAACGAAAGAGGATTGAAACTCCATAAGAGCGTTCTATTACGCCCTAAGAGTGCGAGTTTGCCACGAGTACATGTTCAGATTCGAACGAACGAGGATTGAAACCCCATAAGAGCGTTCTATTACGCCCTAAGAGTGCGAGTTTGCCACGAGTACATGTTCAGATTCGAAAGAACGAGGATTGAAACCCCATAAGAGCGTTCTATTACGCCCTAAGAGTGCGAGTTTGCCACGAGTACATGTTCAGATTCGAACGAACGAGGATTGAAACTCCATAAGAGCGTTCTATTACGCCCTAATAGTGCGAGTTTGCCACAAATACATGTTCAGAATCGAACGAACGAGGATTGAAACCCCATAAGAGCGTTCTATTACGCCCTAAGAGTGCGAGTTTGCCACGAGTACATGTTCAGATTCGAACGAACGAGGATTGAAACCCCATAAGAGCGTTCTATTACGCCCTAAGAGTGCGAGTTTGCCACGAGTACATGTTCAGATTCGAACGAACGAGGATTGTAACCCCATAAGAGCGTTCTATTACGCCCTAAGAGTGCGAGTTTGCCACGAGTACATGTTCAGATTCGAACGAACGAGGATTGTAACCCCATAAGAGCGTTCTATTACGCCCTAAGAATGCGAGTTTGCCTCGAGTACATGTTCAGACTCGAGCGAACGAGGATTGAAACCCCATAAGAGCGTTCTATTACGCCCTAAGAGTGCGAATTTGCCTCGAGTACATGTTCAGATTCGAGCGAACGAGGATTGAAACCCCATAAGAGCGTTCTATTACGCCCTAAGAGTGCGAGTTTGCCACGAGTACATGTTCAGATTCGAACGAACGAGTATTGAAACCCCATAAGAGCGTTCTATTACGCCCTAAGAGTGCGAGTGCGAGTTTGCCACGAGTACATGTTCAGATTCGAAAGAACGAGAGATTGAAACCCCATAAGAGCGTTCTATTACGCCCTATGAGTGCGAATTTGCCACGAGTATATGTTCAGATTCGAACGAATGAGGATTGAAACCCCATAAGAGCGTTTTATTACGCCCAAAGAGTGCGAGTTTGCCACGAGTACATGTTAAGATTCGAACGAACGAACGAGATTGAAACCCCATAAGAGCGTTCTATTACGGCCTAAGAGTGCGAGTTTGTCACGAGTACATGTTCAGATTCAAACGAATGAGGATTGAAACCTCATAAGAGCGTTCTATTACGCCCTAAGAGTGCGAATTTCCCACGAGTACATGTTCAGATTCGAACGAACGAGATTGAAACCCCATAAGAGCGTTCTATTACGCCCTAAGAGTGCGAGTTTTGCACGACGAGTACATGTTCAGATTCGAACGAACGAGGATTGAAAAACCCATAAGAGCGTTCTATTACGCCCTAAGAGTGCGAGTTTGCCACGAGTACATGTTCAGATTCGAGGAACGAGACGATTGATTGAAACTCCATAGGATAGTTCCATTACGCCCTAATAGTGCGAATTTGCCTCGAGTACATGTTCAGATTCGAACGAACGAGAATTTAAACCCCACAAGGGCGTTCTATTACGCCCTAAGAGTGCGAGTTTGCCACGAGTACATGTTCAGATTCGACCGAACGAGGATTGAAACTCCATAAGAGCGTTCTATTACGCCCTAAGAGTGCGAGTTTGCCACGAGTACATGTTCAGATTCGAACGAACGAGGATTGAAACCCCATAAGAGCGTTCTATTACTCCTAAGAGTGCGAGTTTGCCACGAGTACATATTCAGATTCGAACGAACGAGGATTGAAACCCCATAAGAGCGTTCTATTACACCCTAAGAGTGCGAGTTTGCCACGACTACACGTTCAGATTCGAACGAACGTAGATTGAAACCCCATAAGAGCCTTCTATTACGCCCTAAGAGTGCGAGTTTGCCACGAGTACATGTTCAGAATCGAAAGAACGAGGATTGAAACACCATAACAGCGTTCTATTACGCCCAAAGTGTGCGAATTTGCCGCGAGTACATGTTCATACTCGAACGAAAGAGGATTGAAACTCCATAAGAACGTTCTATTACGCCCTAAGAGTGCGAGTTTGCCACGAGTACATGTTCAAATTCGAACGAAAGAGGATTGAAACCCCATAAGTGCGTTCTATTACGCCCTAAGAGTGCGAGTTTGCCACGAGTACATGTTCAGATTCGAAAGAACGAGAATTGAAACCCCATAAGAGCGTTCTATTACGCCTAAGAGTGAGAGTTTGCCACGAGTACATGTTCAGATTCGAACGAACGAGGATTGAAACCCCATAAGAGCGTTCTATTTACGCCCAAGAGTGCGAGTTTGCCACGAGTACATGTTCAGATTCGAACGAACGAGGATTGAAACCCCATAAGAGCGTTCTATTACGCCCTAAGAGTGCGAGTTTGCCACGAGTACATGTTCAGATTCGAAAGAACGATGATTGAAACCCCATAAGAGCGTTCTGTTACGCCCTAAGAGTGCGAGTTTGCCACGAGTACATGTTCAGATTCGAACGAACGAGGATTGAAACCCCATAAGAGCGTTCTATTACGCCCTAAGAGTGCGAGTTTGCCACGAGTACATGTTCAGATTCGAACGAACGAGGATTGAAACCCCATAAGAGCGTTCTATTACGCCCTAAGAGTGCGAGTTTGCCACGAGTACATGTTCAGATTCGAACGAACGAGGATTGAAACCCCATAAGAGCGTTCTATTACGCCCTAAGAGTGCGAGTTTGCCACGAGTACATGTTCAGATTCGAACGAACGAGGATTGAAACCCCATAAGAGCATTCTATTACGCCCTAAGAGTGCGAGTTTGCAACGAGTACATGTTCAGATTCGAACGAACGAGGATTGAAACCCCGTAAGAGCGTTCTATTACGCCCTAAGAGTGCGAGTTTGCCACGAGTACATGTTCAGATTCGAAAGAACGATGATTGAAACCCCATAAGAGCGTTCTGTTACGCCCTAAGAGTGCGAGTTTGCCACGAGTACATGTTCAGATTCGAACGAAGGAGGATTGTAACCCCATAAGAGCGTTCTATTACGCCCTAAGAATGCGAGTTTGCCTCGAGTACATGTTCAGATTCGAGCGAACGAACGAGATGAAACCCCATAAGAGCGTTCTATTACGCCCTAAGAGTGCGAGTTTGCCACGAGTACATGTTCAGATTCGAACGAACGAGGATTGTAACCCCATAAGAGCGTTCTATTACGCCCTAAGAATGCGAGTTTGCCACGAGTACATGTTCAGATTCGAAGGAACGAAGATTGAAACCCCATAAGAGCGTTCTATTACGCCTAAGAGTGCGAGTTTGCCACGAGTACATGTTCAGATTCGAACGAACGAGGATTGAAACCCCATAAGAGCGTTCTATTACGCCCTAAGAGTGCGAGTTTGCCACGAGTACATGTTCAGATTCGAACGAACGAGGATTGAAACCCCATAAGAGCATTCTATTACGCCCAAAGAGTGCGAGTTTGCCACGAGTACATGTTCAGATTCGAACGGACGAGAATTAAAACCCCATAAGAGCGTTCTATTACGCCCTAAGAGTGCGAGTTTGCCACGAGTACATGTTCAGATTCGAACGAACGAGAGATTTGAAACCCCATAAGAGCGTTCTATTACTCCTAAGAGTGCGAGTTTGCCACGAGTACATGTTCAGATTCGAACGAACGAGGATTGAAACCCCATAAGAGCGTTCTATTACACCCTAAGAGTGCGAGTTTGCCACGACTACACGTTCAGATTCGAACGAACGTAGATTGAAACCCCATAAGAGCGATCTATTGCGCCCTAAGAGTGCGAATTTGCCACGAGTACATGTTCAGATTCGAAAGAACGATGATTGAAACCCCATAAGAGCGTTCTATTACGCCTAAGAGTGCGAGTTTGCCACGAGTACATGTTCAGATTCGAACGAACGAGGATTGTAACCCCATAAGAGCGTTTCTATTACGCCCTAAGAGTGCGAGTTTGCCACGAGTACATGTTCAAATTCGAACGAAAGAGGATTGAAACCCCATAAGTGCGTTCTATTACGCCCTAAGAGTGCGAGTTTTGCCACGAGTACACGTTCAGATTCGAACGAACGTAGATTGAAACCCCATAAGAGCGTTCTATTACGCCCTAAGAGTGCGAGTTTGCCACGAGTACATGTTCAGATTCGAACGAACGAGGATTGTAACCCCATAAGAGCGTTCTATTACGCCCTAAGAATGCGAGTTTGCCTCGAGTACATGTTCAGATTCGAACGAACGAGAGATTGAAAAACCCCCATAAGAGCGTTATATTACGCCCTAAGAGTGCGAGTTTGCCACGAGTACATGTTCAGATTCGAACGAACGAGGATTGTAACCCCATAAGAGCGTTCTATTACGCCCTAAGAGTGCGAGTTTGCCACGAGTACATGTTCATGTTCAAATTCGAACGAACGAGGATTGAAACCCCATAAGAGCGTTCTATTACGCCCTAAGAGTGCGAGTTTGCCACGAGTACATGTTCAGATTCGAACGAACGAGGATTGAAACCCCATAAAAGCGTTCTATTACGCCCTAAGAGTGCGAGTTTGCCACGAGTACATGTTCAGATTCTAACGAACGAGGATTAAAACCCCATAAGAGCGTTCTATTACGCCCTAAGAGTGTGAGTTTGCCACGAGTACATGTTCAGATTCGAACGAACGAGGATTGAAACTCCATAAGAGCGTTCTATTACGCCCTAAGAGTGCGCGTTTGCGACGCGTACATGTTCAGATTCGAACGAACGAGGATTGAAAGCCCTTAAGAGCCTTCTATTACGCCCTAAGAGTACGAGTTTGCCACGAGTACATGTTTAGATTCGAAAGAACGAGGATTGAAACCCCATAAGAGCGTTCTATTACACCCTAAGAGTGCGAGTTTGCCACGAGTACATGTTCAGATTCAAACGAACGAGGATTGAAACCCCATAAGAGCCTTCTATTACGCCCTAAGAGTGCGAGTTTGCCACGAGTACATGTTCAGATTCGAAACGAACGAGGATTGAAACCCCATAAGAGCGTTCTATTACGCCCTAAGAGTGCGAGTTTGCCACGAGTACATGTTCAGATTTCGAACGAACGAGGATTGAAAACCCCATAAGAGCGTTCTATTACGCCCTAAGAGTGCGAGTTTGCCACGAGTACATGTTCAGATTCGAACGAACGAACGATTGAAACCCCATAAGAGCGTTCTATTACGCCCTAGAGTGCGAGTTTGCCACGAGTACATGTTCAGATTCGAACGAACGAGGATTGAAAAACCCCATAAGAGCGTTCTATGCGAGTTTGCCACGCCCCCTAAGAGTGCGAGTTTGCCACGAGTACATGTTCAGATTCGAACGAACGAGATTCGATTGAAACCCCATAAGAGCGTTCTATTACGCCCTAAGAGTGCGAGTTTGCCACGAGTACATGTTCAGATTCGAGCGAACGAGGATTGAAACCCCATAAGAGCGTTCTATTACGCCCTAAGAGTGCGAGTTTGCCACGAGTACATGTTCAGATTCGAACGAACGAGGATTGAAACCCCATAAGAGCGTTCTATTACGCCCTAAGAGTGCGAGTTTGCCATGAGTACATATTCAGATTCGAACGAACGAACGACGATTGAAAGCCAATAAGAGCGTTCTATTACGCCTAAAGAGTGCGAGTTTGTCACGAGTACATGTTCAGATTCGAACGAACGAGGATTGAAACCCCATAAGAGCGTTCTATTCCGCCCTAAGAGTGCGAGTTTGCCACGAGTACATGTTCAGATTTGAGCGAACGAGGATTGAAACCCCATAAGAGCGTTCTATTACGCCCTAAGAGTGCGAGTTTGCCACGAGTACATGTTCAGATTCGAACGAACGACGATTGAAACCCCATAAGAGCGTTCTATTACGCCCTAAGAGTGCGAGTTTGCCACGAGTACATGTTCAGATTCGAACGAACGAGGATTGAAACCCCATAAGTGCGTTCTATTCCGCCCTAGAGTGCGAGTTTGCCACGAGTACATGTTCAGATTCGAACGAACGAGGATTGAAACCCCATAAGAGCATTCTATTACGCCTAAGAGTGCGACCTTGCCACGAGTAGATGCTCAGATTCGAACGAACGAGGATTGAAACCCCATAAGAGAGCGTTCTATTACGCCCTAAGAGTGCGAGTTTGCCACGAGTACATGTTCAGATTCGAACGAACGACGAGATTGATTGAAACCCCATAAGAGCGTTTCTATTACGCCCTAAGAGTGCGAGTTTGCCACGTGTACATGTTCAGTTTCGAAAGAACGAGAATTGAAACACCATAAGAGCATTCTATTACGCACAAAGAGTACGAGTTTGCCACGAGTACATGTTCAGATTCGAACGAACGAGGATTGAAACCCGATTAGAGCGTTCTATTATGCCCTAAGAGTGCGAATTTGCCACGAGTACATGTTCAGATTCGAACGAGGGAGGATTGAAACCCCATAAGATCGTTTTATTTCGCACAAATAGTGCGAGTTTGCCATGAGTACATGTTAATATTCGAACGAACGAGGATTTGAAACCCCCATAAGAGCGTTCTATTACGCCCTAAGAGTGCGAGTTTGCCACGAGTACATGTTCAGATTTCGAACGAACGAACGACGAGGATTGAAACCCCATAAGAAAAGGCGTTTCATTAATTACGCCCTAAGAGTGATTTTGCCACGAGTACATGACTTCCATGTTCAGATTCGACGAACGAGGATTGAAACCCCATAAGAGCGTTCTATTATGCCCTAAGAGTGCGAGTTTGTCGTGAGTACATGTTCAGATTCGAACGAACGAGCTTTGAAACCCCATAAGAGCGTTCTATTACGCCCTAAGAGTGCGAATTTGCCACGAGTACAAGTTCAGATTCGAACGAACGAGACGAGGATTGAAACCCCATAAGAGCGTTCTATTATTACGACCTAAGAGTGCGAGTTTGCCACGAGTACATGTTCAGATTCAGATTCGAAAAACGAGGATTGAAACCCCATAAGAGCGCGTTCTATTTACGCCCTAAGAGTGCGAGTTTTGCCACGAGTACATGTTCAGATTCGAAACGAACGAGGATTGAAACCCCATAAGAGCGTTCTATTACGCCCAAAGAGTGCGAGTTTGCCACGAGTACATGTTCATACTCGAACGAAAGAGGATTGAAAACTCCATAAGAACGTTCTATTACGCCCTAAGAGTGCGAGTTTGCCACGAGTACATGTTCAAATTCGAACGAAAGAGGATTGAAACCCCATAAGTGCGTTCTATTACGCCCTAAGAGTGCGAGTTTGCCACGAGTACATGTTCAGATTCGAAAGAACGAGGATTGAAACCCCATAAGAGCGTTCAATTATGCTCTAAGAGTGTGAATTTGCCACGAGTACATGTTCATATTCGAACGAAAGAGGATTGAAACCCCATAAGATCGTTTTATTTCGCCCAAGGAGTGCGAGTTTGCCACGAGTGCATATTCAGATTCGAACGAACGAAGAGTGAAACTCCATAAGAGCGTTCTATTACGCCCTAATAGTGCGAATTTGCCACGGGTACATGTTCAGATTCGAACGAACGAGGATTGAAACCTCATAAGGGCGTTCTATTACGCCCAAAGAGTGCGAGT
This sequence comes from Puya raimondii, assembly GCA_016920855.1. NCBI lineage: Eukaryota > Viridiplantae > Streptophyta > Magnoliopsida > Poales > Bromeliaceae > Puya > Puya raimondii. The sequence continues at coordinate 211,279,661 of JABWPP010000050.1, read as the reverse complement.
TTGCCACGAGTACATGTTCAGATTCGAACGAACGAGGATTGAAAGCCCATAAGAGCCTTCTATTACGCCCTAAGAGTACGAGTTTGCCACGAGTACATGTTCAGATTCGAAAGAACGAGGATTGAAACCCGATAAGAGCGTTCTATTATGCCCTAAGAGTGCGGATTTGTCGCGAGTACATGTTCATATTCGAACGAACGAGGATTGAAACTCCATAAGAGCGTACTATTACGCCTTAAGAGTGCGAGTTTGCCACGTGTACATGTTCAGTTTCGAAAGAACGAGGATTGAAACCCCATAAGAGCATTCTATTACGCCCTAAGAGTGCGAATTTGCCACGACTACATGTTCAGATTCGAACGAACGTGGATTTAAACCCCATAAGGGCGTTCTATTACGCCCTAAGAGTGCGAGTTTGCCACGAGTACATGTTCAGATTCGACCGAACGAGGATTGAAACTCCATAAGAGCGTTCTATTACGCCCTAAGGGTGCGAGTTTGCCACGAGTACATATCCAGATTCGAACGAACGAGGATTGAAACCCCATAAGAGCGTTTTCTTACGCCCAAAGAGTGCGAGTTTGCCACGAGTACATGTTCAGATGCGAACGAACGAAGAGTGAAACTCCATAAGAGCATTCTATTACGCCCTAATAGTGCGAATTTGCCACGAGTACATGTTCAGATTCGAACGAACGAAGAGTGAAGCCCCATAAGAGCATTCTATTACGCCCTAATAGTGCGAATTTGCCATGAGTACATGTTCAGATTTGAACGAACGAGAATTCAAACCTCAGAAGTGCGTTCTATTACGCCCTACGAGTGCGAGTTTGCCATGAGTACATGTTCAGATTCGAAAGAACGAGGATTGAAACCCCAAAAGAGCGTTCTTTTATGCCCTAAGAGTGCGAGTTTGCCACGAGTACATGTTCAGATTCGAACGAAGGAGGATTGAAACCCCATAAGATCGTTTTATTTCGCCCAAAGAGTGCGAGTTTGCCGCGAGTACATGTTAATATTCGAACGAACGAAGAGTGAAACCCCATAAGAGCATTCTATTACGCCCTAATAGTATGAATTTGCCACGAGTACATGTTCAGATTCGAACGAACGAGAATTCAAACCTCAGAAGTGCATTCTATTACTCCCTAAGAGTGCGAGTTTGCCACGAGTACATGTTCAGATTCGAACGAACTACGATTGAAACCCCATAAGAGCATTCTATTATGCCCAAAGAGTGCGAATTTTTCACGAGTACACGTTCAGATTCGAACGGACGAGGATTGAAACTCCATAAGAGCGTTCTATTACGCCCTAAGATTGCGAGTTTGCCACGAGTACATGTTCAGATTAGAGGAAAGGAAGAGTGAAACTCCATAGGATAGTTCCATTACGCCCTAATAGTGCGAATTTGCCTCGAGTACATGTTCAGATTCGAACGAACGAGAATTTAAACCCCACAAGGGCGTTCTATTACGCCCTAAGAGTGCGAGTTTGCCACGAGTACATGTTCAGATTCGACCGAACGAGGATTGAAACTCCATAAGAGCGTTCTATTACGCCCTAAGAGTGCGAGTTTGCCACGAGTACATGTTCAGATTCGACCGAACGAGGATTGAAACTCCATAAGAGCGTTCTATTACGCCCTAAGAGTGCGAGTTTGCCACGAATACATGTTCAGATCCGAACGAACGAGGATTGAAACCCCATAAGAGCGTTCTATTACGCCCTAAGAGTGCGAGCGAGTTTGCCACGAGTACATGTTCAGATTCGAACGAACGAGGATTGAAACCCCATAAGAGCGTTCTATTACGCCCTAAGAGTGCGAGTTTGCCACGAGTACATGTTCAGATTCGAACGAACGAGGATTGAAACCCCATAAGAGCGTTCTATTACGCCCTAAGAGTGCGAGTTTGCCACGAGTACATGTTCAGATTCGAACGAACGAGGATTGAAACCCCATAAGAGCGTTCTATTACGCCCTAAGAGTGCGAGTTTGCCACGAGTACATGTTCAGATTCGAACGAACGAACGAGAATTGAAACCCCATAAGAGCGTTCTATTACGCCCTAAGAGTGCGAGTTTGCCACGAGTACATGTTCAGATTCGAACGAACGAGAATTGAAACCCCATAAGAGCGTTCTATTACGCCCTAAGAGTGCGAGTTTGCCACGAGTACATGTTCAGATTCGAACGAACGAGGATTGAAACCCCATAAGAGCGTTCTATTACGCCCAAAGAATGCGAGTTTGCCACGAGTACATGTTCAGATTCGAACGAACGAGGATTGAAACCCCCATAAGAGCGTTCTATTACGCCCTAAGAGTGCGAGTTTGCCACGAGTACATGTTCAGATTCGAACGAACGAACGAGGATTGAAAACCCCATAAGAGCGTTCTATTACGCCCTAAGAGTGCGAGTTTGCCACGAATACATGTTCAGATCCGAACGAACGAGGATTGAAACTCCATAAGAGCATTCTATTACGCCCTAAGAGTGCGAGTTTGCCACGAATACATGTTCAGATTCGAACGAACGAACGAGGATTGAAAAACCCCATAAGAGCGTTCTATTACGCCCTAAGAGTGCGAGTTTTTGCCACGAGTACATGTTCAGATTCGAACGAACGAGGATTGAAACCCCCTGAGAGCGTTCTATTACGCCCTAAGAGTGCGAGTTTGCCACGAGTACATGTTCAGATTCGAACGAACGAGGATTGAAACCCCATAAGAGCGTTCTATTACGCCCTAAGAGTGCGAGTTTGCCACGAGTACATGTTCAGATTCGAACGAACGAGGATTGAAACCCCATAAGAGCGTTCTATTACGCCCTAAGAGTGCGAGTTTGCCACGAGTACATGTTCAGATTCGAACGAACGAGGATTAAAACCCCATAAGAGCGTTCTATTACGCCCTAAGAGTGCGAGTTTGCCACGAGTACATGTTCAGATTCGAACGAACGAGGATTGAAACCCCATAAGAGCGTTCTATTTTTACGCCCTAAGAGTGCGAGTTTGCCAGAGTACATGTTCAGATTCGAAACGAACGAGGATTGAAACCCCATAAGAGAGCGTTCTATTACGCCCTAAGAGTGCGAGTTTGCCACGAGTACATGTTCAGATTCGAACGAACGAGGATTGTAACCCCATAAGAGCGTTCTATTACGCCCTAAGAGTGCGAGTTTTTCCACGAGTACATGTTCAGATTCGAACGAACGAGGATTGAAACCCCATAAGAGCGTTCTATTACGCCCTAAGAGTGCGAGTTTGCCACGAGTACATGTTCAGATTCGAACGAACGAGGATTGAAACCCCATAAGAGCGTTCTATTACGCCCTAAGAGTGCGAGTTTGCCACGAGTACATGTTCAGATTCGAACGAACGAGGATGATTGAAACCCCATAAGAGCGTTCTATTACGCCCTAAGAGTGCGAGTTTGCCACGAGTACATGTTCAGATTCGAACGAATGAGGATTGTAACCCCATAAGAGCGTTCTATTACGCCCTAAGAGTGCGAGTTTGCCACGAGTAAAGTTTGCCACGAGTACATGTTCAAATTCGAACGAACGACGATTGAAACCGGATAAGAGCATTCTATTACGCCGTAAGAGTGCGAGTTTGCCACGAGTACATGTTCAGATTCGAAACGAAACGAGATTGAAACCCCATAAGAGCATTCTATTACGCCGTAAGAGTGCGAGTTTGCCACGAGTACATGTTCAGATTCGAACGAACGAGGATTGAAACCCCATAAGAGCGTTCTATTACGCCCTAAGAGTGCGAGTTTGCCACGAGTACATGTTCAGATTCGAACGAACGAGGATTGAAACCCCATAAGAGCGTTCTATTACGCCCTAAGAGTGCGAGTTTGCCACGAGTACATGTTCAGATTCGAACGAACGAGGATTGAAACCCCATAAGAGCGTTCTATTACGCCCTAAGAGTGCGAGTTTGCCACGAGTACATGTTCAGATTCGAACGAACGAGGATTGAAACCCCATAAGAGCGTTCTATTACGCCCTAAGAGTGCGAGTTTGCCACGAGTACATGTTCAGATTCGAACGAACGAGAATTGGAACCCCATAAGAGCGTTCTATTACGCCTAAGAGTGCGAGTTTGCCACGACTACACGTTCAGATTCGAACGAACGTGGATTGAAACCCCATAAGAGCGATCTATTGCACCCTAAGAGTGCGAATTTGCCACGAGTACATGTTCAGATTCAGATTCGATTCGAAACGAACGAGGATTGAAACCCCATAAGAGCGTTCTATTATTACGCCCTAAGAGTGCGAGTTTGCCACGAGTACATGTTCAGATTCGAACGAACGAGGATTGAAAACCCCATAAGAGCGTTCTATTACGCCCTAAGAGTGCGAGTTTGCCACGAGTACATGTTCAGATTCGAACGAACGAGAGATTTGAAACCCCATAAGAGCGTTCTATTACGCCCTAAGAGTGCGAGTTTGCCACGAGTACATGTTCAGATTCGAACGAACGAGAGATTGAAACCCCATAAGAGCGTTCTATTACGCCCTAAGAGTGCGAGTTTGCCACGAGTACATGTTCAGATTCGAAACGAACGAGGATTGAAAACCCCATAAGAGCGTTCTATTACGCCCTAAGAGTGCGAGTTTGCCACGAGTACATGTTCAGATTCGAACGAACGAGGATTGAAACCCCATAAGAGCGTTCTATTACGCCCTAAGAGTGCGAGTTTGCCACGAGTACATGTTCAGATTCGAACGAACGAGGATTGAAACCCCATAAGAGCGTTCTATTACGCCCTAAGAGAGTGCGAGTTTGCCACGAGTACATGTTCAGATTCGAACGAACGAGGATTTGAAACCCCATAAGAGCGTTCTATTACGCCCTAAGAGTGCGAGTTTGCCACGAGTACATGTTCAGATTCGAACGAACGAACGAGATTGAAACCCCATAAGAGCGTTCTATTACGCCCTAAGAGTGCGAGTTTGCCACGAGTACATGTTCAGATTCGAACGAACGAACGAGGATTGAAACCCCATAAGAGAGCATTCTATTACGCCCTAAGAGTGCGAATTTGCCACGAGTACATGTTCAGATTCGAACGAATGAGGATTGAAACCCCATAAGAGCGTTCTATTACGCCCTAAGAGTGCGAGTTTGCCACGAGTACATGTTCAGATTCGAAAAACGAGGATTGAAACCCCATAAGAGCGTTCTATTACGCCCTAAGAGTGCGAGTTTGCCACGAGTACATGTTCAGATTTCGAACGAACGAGGATTGAAAACCCATAAGAGCGTTCTATTACGCCCTAAGAGTGCGAGTTTGCCACGAGTACATGTTCAGATTCGAACGAACGAGGATTGAAACTCCATAAGAGCGTTCTATTACGCCCTAAGAGTGTGAGTTTGCCACGAGTACATGTTCAGATTCGAACGAACGAGGATAGAAACCACATAAGAGCGTTCTATTATTCCTAAGAGTGCGAGTTTGCCACGAGTACATATTCAGATTCGAACGAACGAGGATTGAAACCCCATAAGAGCGTTCTATTACGCCCTAAGAGTGCGAGTTTGCCACGACTACACGTTCAGATTCGAACGAACGTAGATTGAAACCCCATAAGAGCGATCTATTGCGCCCTAAGAGTGCGAATTTGCCACGAGTACATGTTTAGATTGGAATGAACGAAGATTGTAACCCCATAAGAGCGTTCTATTACGCCCTAAGAGTGCGAGTTTGCCACGAGTACATGTTCAGATTCGAACGAACGAGGATTGTAACCCCATAAGAGCGTTCTATTACGCCCTAAGAGTGCGAGTTTGCCACGAGTACATGTTCAGATTCGAACGAACGAACGAGGATTGAAACCCCATAAGAGCGTTCTATTACGCCCTAAGAGTGCGAGTTTGCCACGAGTACATGTTCAGATTCGAACGAAGGAGGATTGAAACCCCATAAGAGCATTCTATTACGCCCTAAGAGTGCGAGTTTGCCACGAGTACCTGTTCAGATTCCAACGAACGAGGATTGAAACCCCATAAGAACGTTCTATTACGCCCTAAGAGTGCGAGTTTGCCACGAGCACATATTCAGATTAGAACGAACGAGGATTGAAACCCCATAAGAGCGTTCTATTACGCCCTAAGAGTGCGAGTTTGCCACGAGTACATGTTCAGATTCGAACGAACGAATGAGTGAAACCCCATAAGAGCGTTCTATTACGCCCTAAGAGTGCGAGTTTGCCACGAGTACATGTTCAGATTCGAACGAACGAGGATTGAAACCCCATAAGAGCGTTCTATTACGCCCTAAGAGTGCGAGTTTGCCACGAGTACATGTTCAGATTCGAACGAACGAGGATTGAAACCCCATAAGAGCGTTCTATTACGCCCTAAGAGTGCGAGTTTGCCACGAGTACATGTTCAGATTCGAACGAACGAAGATTGAAACCCCATAAGAGCGTTCTATTACGCCCTAAGAGAGTGCGAGTTTGCCACGAGTACATGTTCAGATTCGAACGAACGAACGAGATTGAAACCCCATAAGAGCGTTCTATTACGCCCTAAGAGTGCGAGTTTGCCACGAGTACATGTTCAGATTCGAACGAACGAGAACGATTGAAACCCCATAAGAGCGTTCTATTACGCCCTAAGAGTGCGAGTTTGCCACGAGTACATGTTCAGATTCGAACGAACGAGGATTGAAATCCCATAAGAGCGTTCTATTACTCCTAAGAGTGCGAGTTTGCCACGAGTACATGTTCAGATTCGAACGAACGAGGATGGCAACCCCATAAGAGCGTTCTATTACGCCCTAAGAGTGCGAGTTTTGCCACGAGTACATGTTCAGATTCGAACGAACGAGGATTGAAACCCCATAAGAGCGTTCTATTACACCCTAAGAGTGCGAGTTTGCCACGACTACACGTTCAGATTCGAACGAACGTAGATTGAAACCCCATAAGAGCGATCTATTAAGCCACAGAGTGCGAGTTTGCCACGAGTACATGTTCAGATTCGAACGAACGAGGATTGAAACCCCATAAGAGCGTTCTATTACGCCCTAAGAGTGCGAGTTTGCCACGAGTACATGTTCAGATTCGAACGAACGAGGATTGTAACCCCATAAGAGCGTTCTATTACGCCCTAAGAGTGCGAGTTTGCCACGAGTACATGTTCAGATTCGAACGAACGAGGATTGAAACCCCATAAGAGCGTTCTATTACGCCCTAAGAGTGCGAGTTTGCCACGAGTACATGTTCAGATTCGAACGAACGACGAGATTGAAACCCCATAAGAGCGTTCTATTACGCCCTAAGAGTGCGAGTTTGCCACGAGTACATGTTCAGATTCGAACGAACGAGGATTGAAACTCCATAAGAGCGTTCTATTACGCCCTAAGAGTGCGAGTTTGCCACGAGTACATGTTCAGATTCGAACGAACGAGGATAGAAACCACATAAGAGCGTTCTATTATTCCTAAGAGTGCGAGTTTGCCACGAGTACATATTCAGATTCGAACGAACGAGGATTGAAACCCCATAAGAGCGTTCTATTACACCCTAAGAGTGCGAGTTTGCCACGAGTACATGTTCAGATTCGAAAGAACGATGATTGAAACCCCATAAGAGCGTTCTGTTACGCCCTAAGAGTGCGAGTTTGCCACGAGTACATGTTCAGATTCGAACGAAGGAGGATTGTAACCCCATAAGAGCGTTCTATTACGCCCTAAGAGAGTTTTTGCCACGAGTACATGTTCAGATTCGAGCGAACGAGGATTGAAACCCCATAAGAGCGTTCTATTACGCCCTAAGAGTGCGAGTTTGCCACGAGTACATGTTCAGATTCGAACGAACGAGGATTGAAACCCCATAAGAGCGTTCTATTACGCCCTAAGAGTGCGAGTTTGCCACGAGTACATGTTCAGATTCGAACGAACGAGGATTGAAACCCCATAAGAGCGTTCTATTACGCCCTAAGAGTGCGAGTTTGCCACGAGTACATGTTCAGATTCGAACGAACGAACGAGGATTGTAACCCCATAAGAGCGTTCTATTACGCCCTAAGAATGCGAGTTTGCCACGAGTACATGTTCAGATTCGAACGAACGAGGATTGAAACCCCATAAGAGCGTTCTATTACGCCCTAAGAGTGCGAGTTTGCCACGAGTACATGTTCAGATTCGAACGAACGAGGATTGTAACCCCATAAGAGCGTTCTATTACGCCCTAAGAGTGCGAGTTTTTCCACGAGTACATGTTCAGATTCGAACGAACGAGAACGATTGAAACCCCATAAGAGCGTTCTATTACGCCCTAAGAGTGCGAGTTTGCCACGAGTACATGTTCAGATTCGAACGAAACGAGAGATTGAAACCCCATAAGAGCATTCTATTACGCCCAAAGAGTGCGAGTTTGCCACGAGTACATGTTCAGATTCGAACGAAAGAGGATTCAAACTCCATAAGAGCGTTCTATTACGCCCTAAGAGTGCGAGTTTGCCACGAGTACATGTTCAGATTCGAACGAACGAGGATTGAAACCCCATAAGAGCGTTCTATTACGCCCTAAGAGTGCGAGTTTGCCACGAGTACATGTTCAGATTCGAACGAACGAGGATTGAAACCCCATAAGAGCGTTCTATTACGCCCCCTAAGAGTGCGAGCGAGTTTGCCACGAGTACATGTTCAGATTCGAACGAACGAGGATTGAAACCCCATAAGAGCGTTCTATTACACCCTAAGAGTGCGAGTTTGCCACGAGTACATGTTCAGATTCAAACGAACGAGGATTGAAACCCCATAAGAGCCTTCTATTACGCCCTAAGAGTGCGAGTTTGCCACGAGTACATGTTCAGAATCGAAAGAACGAGGATTGAAACACCATAACAGCGTTCTATTACGCCCAAAGTGTGCGAATTTGCCGCGAGTACATGTTCATATTCGAACGAAAGAGGATTGAAACTCCATAAGAGCGTTCTATTACGCCCTAAGAGTGCGAGTTTGCCACGAGTACATGTTCAGATTCGAACGAACGAGGATTGAAAGCCCATAAGAGCCTTCTATTACGCCCTAAGAGTGCGAGTTTGCCACGAGTACATGTTCAGATTCGAATTCGAACGAACGAAAGAGGATTGAAACTCCATAAGAGCGTTCTATTACGCCCTAAGAGTGCAAGTTTGCGACGAGTACATGTTCAGATTCGAACGAACGAGGATTGAAAGCCCATAAGAGCCTTCTATTACGCCCTAAGAGTACGAGTTTGCCACGAGTACATGTTCAGATTCGAACGAACGAGGATTGAAACCCCATAAGAGCGTTCTATTACGCCCTAAGAGTGCGAGTTTGCCACGAGTACATGTTCAGATTCGAACGAACGAGGATTGTAACCCTATAAGAGCGTTCTATTATGCCCCTAAGAGTGCGAGTTTGCCACGAGTACATGTTCAGATTCGAACGAACGAGGATTGAAACCCCATAAGAGCGTTCTATTACGCCCTAAGAGTGCGAGTTTGCCACGAGTACATGTTCAGATTCGAACGAATGAGGATTGAAACCCCATAAGAGCGTTCTATTACGCCCTAAGAGTGCGAGTTTGCCACGAGTACATGTTCAGATTCGAACGAACGAGGATTGAAACCCCATAAGAGCGTTCTATACGCCCTAAGAGTGCGAGTTTGCCACGAGTACATGTTCAGATTCGAACGAACGAGGATTGAAACCCCATAAGAGCGTTCTATTACGCCCTAAGAGTGCGAGTTTGCCACGAGTACATGTTCAGATTCGAACGAACGAGGATTGAAACCCCATAAGAGCGTTCTATTACGCCCTAAGAGTGCGAGTTTGCCACGAGTACATGTTCAGATTCGAACGAACGAACGAGGATTGAAACCCCATAAGAGCGTTCTATTATTACGCCTAAGAGTGCGAGTTTGCCACGAGTACATGTTCAGATTCGAACGAACGAGGATTGAAACCCCATAAGAGCGTTCTATTCCGCCCTAAGAGTGCGAGTTTGCCACGAGTACATGTTCATGTTTCGAGATTCGAACGAAGGAGGATTGAAACCCCATAAGAGCGTTCTATTACGCCCTAAGAGTGCGAGTTTGCCACGAGTACATGTTCAGATTCGAACGAACGAGGATTGAAACCCCATAAGAGCGTTCTATTACGCCCTAAGAGTGCGAGTTTGCCACGAGTACATGTTCAGATTCGAACGAACGAGGATTGAAACCCCATAAGAGCGTTCTATTACGCCCTAAGAGTGCGAGTTTGCCACGAGTACATGTTCAGATTCGAACGAACGAAGATTGAAACCCCATAAGAGCGTTCTATTATGCCCAAAGAATGCGAGTTTGCCACGAGTACATGTTCAGATTCGAACGAACGAGAGATTGAAACCCCATAAGAGCGTTCTATTACGCCCTAAGAGTGCGAGTTTGCCACGAGTACATGTTCAGATTCGAACGAACGAGAGATTGAAACCCCATAAGAGCGTTCTATTACGCCCTAAGAGTGCGAGTTTGCCACGAGTACATGTTCAGATTCAGATTCGAACGAAACGAGATTGAAACCCCATAAGAGCGTTCTATTACGCCCCTAAGAGTGCGAGTTTGCCACGAGTACATGTTCAGATTCGAACGAACGAGGATTGAAACCCCATAAGAGCGTTCTTTTACGCCCTAAGAGTGCGAGTTTGCCACGAGTACATGTTCAGATTCGAACGAACGAGGATTGAAACCCCATAAGAGCGTTCTATTACGCCCTAAGAGTGCGAGTTTGCCACGAGTACATGTTCAGATTCGAACGAACGAGGATTGAAACCCCATAAGAGCGTTCTATTACGCCTAAGAGTGCGAGTTTGCCACGAGTACATATTCAGATTCGAACGAACGAACGATTGGAACCCCATAAGAGCGTTCTATTACGCCCTAAGAGTGCGAGTTTGCCACGAGTACATGTTCAGATTCGAACGAACGAGGATTGAAACCCCATAAGAGCGTTCTATTACGCCCTAAGAGTGCGAGTTTGCCACGAGTACATGTTCAGATTCGAACGAACGAGGATTGAAACCCCATAAGAGCGTTCTATTACGCCCTAAGAGTGCGAGTTTGCCACGAGTACATGTTCAGATTTAACGAACGAGGATTGAAACCCCATAAGAGCGTTCTATTACGCCCTAAGAGTGCGAGTTTGCCACGAGTACATGTTCAGATTCGAACGAACGAGGATTGAAACCCCGTAAGAGCGTTCTATTACGCCCTAAGAGTGCGAGTTTGCCACGAGTACATGTTCAGATTCGAAAAAACGATGATTGAAACCCCATAAGAGCGTTCTATTACGCCTAAGAGTACGAGTTTGCCACGAGTACATGTTCAGATTCGAACGAACAAGGATTGAAACCCCATAAGAGCGTTCTATTACGCCCTAAGAGTGCGAGTTTGCCACGAATACATGTTCAGATCCGAACGAACGAGGATTGAAACCCCATAAGAGCATTCTATTACGCCCTAAGAGTGCGAGTTTGCCACGAGTACATGTTCAGATTCGATCGAACGAGGATTGAAACCCCATAAGAGCGTTCTATTACACCCTAAGAGTGCGAGTTTGCCACGAGTACATGTTCAGATTCAAACGAACGAACGAACGAGGATTGAAACCCCATAAGAGCGTTCTATTCCGCCCTAAGAGTGCGAGTTTGCCACGAGTACATGTTCAGATTCGAACGAACGAGGATTGAAACCCCATAAGAGCGTTCTATTACGCCCTAAGAGTGCGAGTTTGCCACGAGTACATGTTCAGATTCGAACGAACGAGGATTGAAATCCCATAAGAGCGTTCTATTACGCCCTAAAGAGTGCGAGTTTGCCACGAGTACATGTTCAGATTCTAACGAACGAACGAGGATTGATTGAAACCCCATAAGAGCGTTCTATTACGCCCTAAGAGTGCGAGTTTGCCACGAGTACATGTTCAGATTCGAACGAACGAGGATTGAAATCCCATAAGAGCGTTCTATTACTCCTAAGAGTGCGAGTTTGCCACGAGTACATATTCAGATTCGAACGAACGAGGATTGAAACCCCATAAGAGCGTTCTATTACGCCCTAAGAGTGCGAGTTTGCCACGAGTACATGTTCAGATTCGAAAGAACGAGGATTGAAACCCCATAAGAGCGTTCTATTACGCCCTAAGAGTGCGAGTGCGAGTTTGCCACGAGTACATGTTCAGATTCGAACGAACGAGGATTGAAACCCCATAAGAGCGTTCTATTACGCCCTAAGAGTGCGAGTTTGCCACGAGTACATGTTCAGATTCGAACGAACGAGGATTGAAACCCCATAAGAGCGTTCTATTACGCCCTAAGAGTGCGAGTTTGCCACGAGTACATGTTCAGATTCGAACGAACGAGGATTGAAACCCATAAGAGCGTTCTATTACGCCCTAAGAGTGCGAGTTTGCCACGAGTACATGTTCAGATTCGAGCGAACGAGGATTGAAACCCCATAAGAGCGTTCTATTACGCCCAAAGAGTGCGAGTTTGCCACGAGTACATGTTCAGATTCGAACGAACGAGAATTGAAACCCCATAAGAGCGTTCTATTACGCCTAAGAGTGCGAGTTTGCCACGAGTACATGTTCAGATTCGAACGAACGAGAATTGAAACCCCATAAGAGAGCGTTCTATTACGCCCTAAGAGTGCGAGAGTTTGCCACGAGTACATGTTCAGATTCGAACGAACGAGGATTGAAAACCCCCATAAGAGCGTTCTATTACGCCCAAAGAGTGCGAGTTTGCCACGAGTACATGTTCAGATTCGAACGAACGAGAGATTGAAACCCATAAGAGCGTTCTATTACGCTAAGAGTGCGTGCGAGTTTGCCACGAGTACATGTTCAGATTCGAACGAACGAACGAGATTGAAACCCCATAAGAGCGTTCTATTACGCCCTAAGAGTGCGAGTTTTGCCACGAGTACATGTTCAGATTCGAACGAACGAACGAGGATTGAAACCCCATAAGAGCGTTCTATTACGCCCTAAAGAGTGCGAGTTTGCCACGAGTACATGTTCAGATTCGAACGAACGAACGAGAGATTGAAACCCCATAAGAGCGTTCTATTACGCCCTAAGAGTGCGAGTTTGCCACGAGTACATGTTCAGATTCGAAAGAACGAGGATTGAAACCCCATAAGAGAGCGTTCTATTACGCCCTAAGAGTGCGAGTTTGCCCACGAGTACATGTTCAGATTCGAACGAACGAGGACGAAATTGAAACCCCATAAGAGCGTTCTATTACGCCCTAAGAGAGTGCGAGTTTTCCACAAGTACATGTTCAGATTCGAACGAACGAGGATTGAAACCCCATAAGAGCGTTCTATTACGCCCTAAGAGTGCGATTTTGCCACGAGTACATGTTCAGATTCGAACGAACGAGATTTGAAACCCTATAAGAGCATTCTATTACGCCCTAAGAGTGCGAGTTTGCCACGAGTACATGTTCAGATTCGAACGAACGAGGATTGAAACCCCATAAGAGCGTTCTATTACGCCCAAAGAGTGCGAGTTTGCCACGAGTACATGTTCAGATTTGAACGAACGAGTATTGAAACCCCATAAGAGCATTCTATTACGCCCTAAGAGTGCGAGTTTGCCACGACGAGTACATGTTCAGATTCGAACGAACGAAGAGATTGTAACCCCATAAGAGCGTTCTATTACGCCCTAAGAGTGCGAGTTTGCCACGAGTACATGTTCAGATTCGAACGAACGAGGATTGAAACCCCATAAGAGCGTTCTATTACGCCCTAAGAGTGCGAGTTTGCCACGAGTACATGTTCAGATTCGAACGAACGAGGATTGATTGAAACCCATAAGAGCGTTCTATTACGCCCCCTAAGAGTGCGAGTTTGCCACGAGTACATGTTCAGATTCGAACGAAGGAGGATTGTAACCCCATAAGTGCGTTCTATTACGCCCTAAGAGTGCGAGTTTGCCACGAGTACATGTTCAGATTCGAACGAAACGAGGATTGAAACCCCATAAGAGCGTTCTATTATGCGCCTAAGAGTGCGAATTTGCCACGAGTACATGTTCAGATTGGAATGAACGAGGATTGTAACCCCATAAGAGCGTTCTATTACGCCCTAAGTGTGCGAGTTTGCCACGAGTACATGTTTAGATTCGAACGAACGAGGATTGTAACCCCATAAGAGCGTTCTATTACGCCCTAAGAGTGCGAGTTTTTCCACGAGTACATGTTCAGATTCGAACGAACGAGGATTGAAACCCCATAAGAGAGTTCTATTACGCCCTAAGAAAGAGTGCGAGTTTGCCACGAGTACATGTTCAGATTCGAACGAACGACGAAGGATTGAAACCCCATAAGAGCGTTCTATTACGCCCCTAAGAGTGCGAGTTTGCCACGAGTACATGTTCAGATTCGATTCGAACGAACGAGATTGAAACCCCATAAGAGCGTTCTATTACGCCCTAAGAGTGCGAGTTTGCCACGAGTACATGTTCAGATTTCGAACGAACGAGGATTGAAACCCCATAAGAGCGTTCTATTACGCCCTAAGAGTGCGAGTTTGCCACGAGTACATGTTCAGTTTCGAGATTCGAACGAACGGGGATTGGAACCCCATAAGAGCGTTCTATTAAGCCTAAGAGTGCGAGTTTGCCACGAGTACATGTTCAGATTCGAACGAACGAGGATTGAAACCCCATAAGAGCATTCTATTACGCCCTAAGAGTGCGAGTTTGCCACGAGTTCATGTTCAGATTCGAACGAACGAGAATTAAAACCCCATAAGAGCATTCTATTACGCTCTAAGAGTGCGAGTTTTCCACGAGTACTTGTTCAGATTCGAACGAACGATTATTGAAACCCCATAAGAGCGTTCTATTACGCCCTAAGAGTGCGAGTTTGCCACAAGTACATGTTCAGATTCGAACGAACGAGGATTGAAACCCCATAAGAGCGTTCTATTACGCCCTAAGAGTTCGAGTTTGCCACGAGTACATGTTCAGATTCGAACGAACGAGGATTGAAACCCCATAAGAGCGTTCTATTACGCCCTAAGAGTGCGAGTTTGCCACGAGTACATGTTCAGATTCGAACGAACGAACGATTTGAAACCCCATAAGAGCGTTTTATTACGCCCTAAGAGTGCGAGTTTGCCACGAGTACACATGTTTCAGATTCGAACGAACGAAATTTGAAACCCATAAGAGCGTTCTATTATTACGCCCTAAGAGTGCGAGTTTGCCACGAGTACATGTTCAGATTCGAACGAACGAACGAGATTGAAAACCCATAAGAGCGTTCTATTATTCCTAAGAGTGCGAGTTTGCCACGAGTACATATTCAGATTCGAACGAACGAGGATTGAAACTCCATAAGAGCGTTCTATTACGCCCTAAGAGTGCGAGTTTGCCACGAGTACATATTCAGATTCGAACGAACGAACGACGATTGAAAGCCAATAAGAGCGTTCTATTACGCCCAAAGAGTGCGAGTTTGTCACGAGTACATGTTCAGATTCGAACGAACGAGGATTGTAACCCCATAAGAGCGTTCTATTACGCCCTAAGAGTGCGAGTTTTTCCACGAGTACATGTTCAGATTCGAACGAACGAGGATTGAAACCCCATAAGAGCGTTTCTATTACGCCTAAGAGTGCGAGTTTGCCACGAGTACATGTTCAGATTCGAACGAACGAGGATTGAAACCCCATAAGAGCGTTCTATTACGCCCTAAGAGTGCGAGTTTGCCACGAGTACATGTTCAGATTCGAACGAACGAGGATTGAAACCCCATAAGAGCGTTCTATTACGCCCTAAGAGTGCGCGAGATTGCCACGAGTACATGTTCAGATTTCGAACGAACGAGAGATTGAAACCCCATAAGAGCGTTCTATTACGCCCTAAGAGTGCGAGTTTGCCACGAGTAGTACATGTTCAGATTCGAAAACGAACGAACGAGGATTGAAACCCCATAAGAGCGTTCTATTACGCCCAAAGAGTGCGAGTTTGCCACGAGTACATGTTCAGATTCGAAACGAACGAGGATTGAAAACCCCATAAGAGCGTTCTATTATTACCCTAAGAGTGCGAGTTTGCCACGAGTACATGTTCAGATTCGAACGAACGAGGATTTGAAACCCCATAAGAGCGTTCTATTACGCCCTAAGAGTGCGAGTTTGCCACGAGTACATGTTCAGATTCGAACGAACGAGAGATTGAAACCCCATAAGAGCGTTCTATTACGCCCTAAGAGTGAGTTTGCCACGAGTACATGTTCAGATTCGAAACGAACGAACGAGGATTGAAACCCCATAAGAGCGTTCTATTATGCCCTAAGAGTGCGAGTTTGCCACGAGTACATGTTCAGATTCGAACGAACGAGGATTGAAACCCCATAAGATCGTTTTATTTCGCCCAAAGAGTGCGAGTTTGCCACGAGTACATGTTCAGATTCGAAAGAACGAGGATTGAAACCCCATAAGAGCGTTCAATTATGCTCTAAGTGTGTGAATTTGCCACGAGTACATGTTCAAATTCGAACGAAAGAGGATTGAAACCCCATAAGTGCGTTCTATTACGCCCTAAGAGTGCGAGTTTGCCACGAGTACATGTTCAGATTCGAACGAACGAGGATTGAAACCCCATAAGAGCGTTCTATTACGCCCAAAGAGTGCGAATTTGCCACGAGTACATGCTCAGATTCGAACGAACGAGGATTGAAACTCCATAAGAGCGTTCTATTACGCCCAAAGAGTGCGAGTTTGCCACGAGTACATGTTCAGATTCGAACGAACGAGGATTGAAACCCCATAAGTGCGTTCTATTACGCCCTAAGAGTGCGAGTTTGCCACGAGTACATGTTCAGATTCGAAAGAACGAGGATTGAAATTCCATAAGAGCGTTCTATTACGCCCAAAGAGTGCGAGTTTGCCACGAGTAAATGCTTAGATTCGAATGAACTCGGATTGAAACCCCATCAGAACGTTCTATTATGCCTAAGAGTGCGAGCTTTGCCACGAGTACATTCTCAGATTCGAACGAACGAGGATTGAAACCCTTGAGAGCGTTCTATTACGCCTAAGAGTGCGAGCTTGCCACGAGTACATGCTCAGATTCGAACGAACGAGGATTGAAACCCCATGAGAGCGTTCTATTACGCCGAAAGAGTGCGAGCTTGCCACGAGTACATGCTTGATTTCGATTCGAACGAACGAGGATTGACCCCATGAGAGCGTTCTATTACGCCGAAGAGTGCGAGCTTGCCACGAGTACATGCTCAGATTCGAACGAACGAACGGATTTGAAACCCCATGAGAGCGTTTCTATTACGCCCAAAGAGTGCGAGCTGGCCACGAGTACATGCTCAGATTCGAACGAACGAGGATTGACCCCGTGAGAGCTTTGTATTACGCCTAAGAGTGCGAGCCTGGCACGAGTACATGCTCAGATTCGAACGGTCGAGGATTGAAACCCATGAGAGCGTTCTATTACGCCCTAAGAGTGTGAGATTGCCACGAGTACATGCTCAGATTCGAACGAACGACGATTGAAACCCCATGAGAGCGTTCTATTACGCCTAAGAGTGCGAGCTTGCCACGAGTACATGCTCAGATTCGAACGAACGAGGATTGAAACCCCATGAGAGCGTTCTATTACGCCTAAGAGTGCGAGCTTGCCACGAGTACGAGTACATGCTCAGATTCGAACGAACGAACGATTTGAAACCCCATGAGAGCGTTCTATTACGCCTAAGAGTGCGAGCTTGCCACGAGTACATGCTCAGATTCGAAACGAACGAGGATTGAAACCCCATGATGAGAGCGTTCTATTACGCCCAAAGAGTGCGAGCTTGCCACGACGAGTACATGCTCAGATTCGAACGAACGAGGATTGAAACCCCAGAGCGTTCTATTACGCCCAAAGAGTGCGAGCTTGCCACGAGTACATGCTCAGATTCGAACGAACGAGGATAGAAACCCCGTGAGAGCGTTTCTATTACGCCCAAAGAGTGCGAGCTTGCCACGAGTACATGCTCAGATTCGAACGAACGAGGATTGGAAACCCCCCATGAGAGCGTTTCTATTACGCCTAAGAGTGCGAGATTGCCACGAGTACATGCTCAGATTCGAACGAACGAGCATTGAAACCCCATGAGAGCATTCTATTACGCCCAAAGAGTGCGAGCTTGCCACGAGTACATGCTCAGGTTCGAACGAACGAGGATTGAAACCCCTTGAGAGCGTTCTATTACGCCCTAAGAGTGCGAGATTGCCACGAGTACATGCTCAGATTCGAACGAACGAGGATTGAAACCCCATGAGAGCGTTCTATTACGCCCAAAGAGTGCGAGCTTGCCACGAGTACATGCTCAGATTCGAACGAACGAGGATTGAAACCCATGAGAGCGTTTTATTACGCCCTAAGAGTGCGAGCTTGCCACGAGTACATGCTCAGATTCGAACGAACGAGGATTGAAACCCCATGAGAGCGTTCTATTACGCCCAAAGAGTGCGAGCTTGCCACGAGTACATGCTCAGATTCGAACGAACGAGAGTGAAACCCCATGAGAGCGTTCTATTACGCCCAAGAGTGCGAGCTTGCCACGAGTACATGCTCAGATTCGAACGAACGAGGATTGAAACCCCATGAGAGCGTTCTATTACGCCCAAAGAGTGCGAGCTTGCCACGAGTACATGCTCAGATTCGAACGAACGAGGATTGAAACCCCATGAGAGCGTTCTATTTACGCCCTAAGAGTGCGAGCTTGCCACGAGTACATGCTCAGATTCGAACGAACGAGGATTGAAACCCCATGAGAGCGTTCTATTACGCCCAAAGAGTGCGAGCTTGCCACGAGTACATGCTCAGATTCGGAACGAAACGAGGATTGAAACCCCATGAGAGCGTTTCTATTACGCCCTAAGAGTGCGAGCTTGCCACGAGTACATGCTCAGATTCGAACGAACGTGGATTGAAACCCCATGAGAGCGTTCTATTACGCCCAAAGAGTGCTAGCTTGCCACGAGTAGATGCTCAGATTCGAAAGAACGAGGATTGAAACCCCCATGAGAGCGTTCTATTACGCCAAAGGGTGCGAGCTTGCCACGAGTACATGCTCAGATTCGAACGAACGAGGATTGAAACCCCATGAGAGCGTTCTATTACGCCCTAAGAGTGCGAGCTTGCCACGAGTACATGCTCAGATTGGAACGAACGAGGATTGAAACCCCATGAGAGCGTTCTATTACGCCCTAAGAGTGCGAGCTTGCCACGAGTACATGCTCAGATTCGAACGAACGAGGATTGAAACCCCATGAGAGCGTTCTATTACGCCCAAAGAGTGCGAGCTTGCCACGAGTACATGCTCAGATTCGATTCGAAACGAACGAGGATTGAAACCCATAAGAGCGCGTTCTATTACGCCCAAAGTGTGCGAGCTTGCCACGAGTACATGCTCAGATTCGAACGAACGAGGATTGAAAACCCCATGAGAGCGTTCTATTACGCCCTAAGAGTGCGAGCTTGCCACGAGTACATGCTCAGATTCGAACGAACGAACGAGATTGAAACCCCATGAGAGCGTTCTATTACGCCCAAAGAGTGCGAGCTTTGCCACGAGTACATGCTCAGATTCGAACGAACGAGGATTGAAACCCCATAAGAGCGTTCTATTACGCCCTAATAGTGCGAGTTTGCCACGAGTACATTCTCAGATTCGAACGAACGAGGATTGAAACCCCATGAGAGCGTTCTATTACGCCCAAAGAGTGCGAGCTTGCCACGAGTACATGCTCAGATTCGAACGAACGAGGATTGAAACCCATGAGAGCGTTCTATTACGCCCAAAGAGTGCGAGCTTGCCACGAGTACATGCTCAGATTTCGAAAGAACGAGGATTGAAACCCCATGAGAGCGTTCTATTACGCCTAAGAGTGCGAGCTTGCCACGAGTACATGATCAGATTCGAACGAACGAGGATTGAAACCCCATGAGAGCGTTCTATTACGCCTAAGAGTGCGAGCGAGCTTTGCCACGAGTACATGCTCAGATTCGAAACGAACGAGGATTGAAACCCCATGAGAGCGTTCTATTACGCCCAAAGAGTGCGAGATTGCCACGAGTACATGCTCAGATTCGAACGAACGAGGATTGAAACCCCATGAGAGCATTCTATTATGCCCAAAGAGTGGGAGCTTGCCACGAGTACATGCTCAGATTCGAACGAACGAGGATTGAAACCCATAAGAGCGTTCTATTACGCCTAAGAGTGCGAGCTTGCCACGATTACATGCTCAGATTCGAACGAACGAGGATTGAAACCCCATGAGAGCGTTCTATTACCCCTAAGAGTGCGAGCTTGCCACGAGTACATGCTCAGATTCGAACGAACGAGGATTGAAACCCCATGAGAGCGTTCTATTACGCCTAAGAGTGCGAGCTTGCCACGAGTACATGCTCAGATTCGAACGAACGAGGATTGAAACCCCATGAGAGCGTTTTATTACGCCCAAAGAGTGCGAGCTTGCCACGAGTACATGCTCAGATTCGAACGAACGAGGATTGAAACCCCATGAGAGCGTTCTATTACGCCCTAAGAGTGCGAGCTTGCCACGAGTACATGCTCAGATTCGAACGAACGAACGAGGATTGAAACCCCATGAGAGCGTTCTATTACGCCCAAGAGTGCGAGCTTGCCACGAGTACATGCTCAGATTCGAACGAACGAACGATTGAAAAACCCATGAGAGCGTTCTACTACGTCCAAAGAGTGCGAGCTTGCCACGAGTACATGCTCAGATTCGAACGAACGAGGATTGAAACCCCATGAGAGCGTTCTATTACGCCCTAAGAGTGCGAGCTTGCCACGAGTACATGCTCAGATTCGAACGAAAGAGGATTGAAACCCCATGAGAGCGTTCTATTACGCCCTAAGAGAGCGACCTTGCCACGAGTACATGCTCAGATTCGAAACGAACGAGGATTGAAAAACCATGATGAGAGCGTTCTATTACGCCCATAGAGTGCGAGCTTGCCACGAGTACATGCTCAGATTCGAACGAACGAGGATTGAAACCCATGAGAGCGTTCTATTACGCCTAAGAGTGCGAGCTTGCCACGAGTACATGCTCAGATTCGAACGAACGAGGATTGAAACCTCATGAGAGCAGCGTTCTATTACGCCCAAGAGTGCGAGCTTGCCACGAGTACATGCTCAGATTCGAACGAACGAGGGATTGAAACCCCATGAGAGCGTTCTATTACGCCCAAAGAGTGCGAGCTTGCCACGAGTACATGCTCAGATTCGAACGAACGAACGAGATTGAAACCCATGAGAGCGTTCTATTACGCCTAAGAGTGCGAGCTTGCCACGAGTACATGCTCAGATTCGAACGAACGAGGATTGAAACCCCGTGAGAGCGTTCTATTACGCCAAAGAGTGCGAGCTTGCCACGAGTACATGCTCAGATTCGAACGAACGAGGATTGGAACCCCATGAGAGCGTTCTATTGCGCCTAAGAGTGCGAGCTTGCCACGAGTACATGCTCAGATTCGAACGAACGAGGATTGAAACCCCTTGAGAGCGTTCTATTACGCCCAAAGAGTGCGAGCTTGCCACGAGCACATGCTCATATTCGATTCGACGAACGAGGATTGAAACCCCATGAGAGCGTTCTATTACGCCTAAGAGTGCGAGCTTGCCACGAGTACATGCTCAGATTCGAACGAACGAGGATTGAAAACCCCGTGAGAGCGTTCTATTACGCCTAAGAGTGCGAGCTTGCCACGAGTACATGCTCAGATTCGAACGAACGAGGATTGAAACCCCATGAGCGTTCTATTACGCCTAAGAGTGCGAGCTTGCCACGAGTACATGCTCAGATTCGAACGAACGAGGATTGAAACCCATGAGAGCGTTCTATTGCGCCCAAAGAGTGCGAGCTTGCCACGAGTACATGCTCAGATTCGAACGAACGAGGATTGAAACCCCATGAGAGCGTTCTATTACGCCTATGAGTGCGAGCTGCCACGAGTACATGCTCAGATTCGAACGAACGAACGAGGATTGAAAACCCCATGAGAGCGTTCCATTACGCCCAAAGAGTGCGAGCTTGCCACGAGTACATGCTCAGATTCGAACGAACGAGGATTGAAACCCCATGAGAGCGTTCTATTACGCCTAAGAGTGCGAGCTTGCCACGAGTACATGCTCAGATTCGAACGAACGAGGATTGAAACCCATGAGAGCGTTCTATTACGCCTAAGAGTGCGAGCTTGCCACGAGTACATGCTCAGATTCGAGATTCGAACGAACGAGGATTGAAACCCCATGAGAGCGTTCTATTACGCCCTAAGAGTGCGAGCTTGCCACGAGTACATGCTCAGATTCGAACGAACGAGGATTGAAACCCCATGAGAGCGTTCTATTACGCCCAAAGAGTGCGAGCTTGCCACGAGTACATGCTCAGATTCGAACGAACGAGGATTGAAACCCCATGAGAGCGTTTATTACGCCTAAAGAGTGCGAGCTTGCCACGAGTACATGCTCAGATTCGAACGAACGAGGATTGAAACCCCGTGAGAGCGTTCTATTACGCCAAAGAGTGCGAGCTTGCCACGAGTACATGCTCAGATTCGAACGAACGAGGATTGAAACCCCATGAGAGCGTTCTATTTACGCGCCTAAGAGTGCGAGCTTGCCACGAGTACATGCTCAGATTCGAACGAACGAGGATTGAAACCCATGAGAGCGTTCTATTACGCCCAAAGAGTGCGAGCTTGCCACGAGTACATGCTCAGATTCGAACGAACGAGGATTGAAAACCCCATGAGAGCGTTCTATTGCGCCTAAGAGTGCGAGCTTGCCACGAGTACATGCTCAGATTCGAACGAACGAGGATTGAAACCCCATGAGAGCGTTCTATTACGCCAAAGAGTGCGAGCTTGCCACGAGTACATGCTCAGATTCGAACGAACGAGGATTGAAACCCCCATGAGAGCGTTTCTATTGCGCCTAAGAGTGCGAGCTTGCCACGAGTACATGCTCAGATTCGAACGAACGACGATTGAAACCCCATGAGAGCGTTCTATTACGCCCAAAGAGTGCGAGCTTGCCACGAGTACATGCTCAGATTCGAACGAACGAGGATTGAAACCCCATGAGAGCGTTCTATTACGCCTAAGAGTGCGAGCTTGCCACGAGTACATGCTCAGATTCGAACGAACGAGGATAGAAACCCAATGAGAGCGTTCTATTACGCCTAAGAGTGCGAGCTTGCCACGAGTACATGCTCAGATTCGAACGAACGAGGATTGAAACCTCATGAGAGCGTTCTATTACGCCCAAAGAGTGCGAGCTTGCCACGAGTACATGCTCAGATTCGAACGAACGAGGATTGAAAAACCCCATGAGAGGGTTCTATTACGCCCTAAGAGTGTGAGCATGCCACGAGTACATGCTCAGATTCGAACGAACGAGGATTGAAACCCCATGAGAGCGTTCTATTACGCCCAAAGAGTGCGAGCTTGCCACGAGTACATGCTCAGATTCGAAAGAACGAGGATTGAAACCCCATGAGAGCGTTCTATAACGCCTAAAGAGTGCGAGCTTGCCACGAGTACATGCTCAGATTCGAACGAACGAGGATTGAAACCCATGAGAGTGTTCTATTGCGCGCGCCTAAGAGTGCGAGCTTGCCACGAGTACATGCTCAGATTCGAACGAACGAGGATTGAAACCCCGTGAGAGCGTTCTATTACGCCAAAGAGTGCGAGCTTGCCACGAGTACATGCTCAGATTCGAATGAACGAGAGATTGAAACCCCATGAGAGCGTTTCTATTACGCCCAAAGAGTGCGAGCTTGCCACGAGTACATGCTCAGATTCGAACGAACGAGGATTGAAACCCCATGAGAGCGTTCTATTACGCCCAAAGAGTGCGAGCTTGCCACGAGTACATGCTCAGATTCGAACGAACGAGGATTGAAACCCCGTGAGAGCGTTCTATTACGCCCAAAGAGTGCGAGCTTGCCACGAGTACATGCTCAGATTCGAACGAACGAGGATTGAAACCCCCATGAGAGCGTTCTATTACGCCCTAAGAGTGCGAGCTTGCCACGAGTACATGCTCAGATTCGAACAAAGGAGGATTGAAACCCCATGAGAGCGTTCTATTACGCCCAAAGAGTGCGAGCTTGCCACGAGTACATGCTCAGATTCGAACGAACGAGGATTGAAACCCCATGAGAGCGTTCTATAACGCCCAAAGAGTGCGAGCTTGCCACGAGTACATGCTCAGATTCGAACGAACGAACGAGGATTGAAACCCATGAGAGCGTTCTATTGCGCCTAAGAGTGCGAGCTTGCCACGAGTACATGCTCAGATTCGAACGAACGAGGATTGAAACCCCATGAGAGCGTTCTATTACGCCAAAGAGTGCGAGCTTGCCACGAGTACATGCTCAGATTCGAACGAACGAGGATTGACCCCATGAGAGCGTTCTATTACGCCTAAGAGTGCGAGCTTGCCACGAGTACATGCTCAGATTCGAACGAACGAGGATTGAAACCCCATGAGTGCGTTCTATTACGCCAAAGAGTGCGAGCTTGCCACGAGTACATGCTCAGATTCGAACGAACGAGGATTGAAACCCATGAGAGCATTCTATTACGCCCAAGAGTGCGAGCTTGCCACGAGTACATGCTCAGATTCGAACGAACGAGGATTGAAACCCCATGAGAGCGTTCTATTACGCCAAAGAGTGCGAGCTTGCCACGAGTACATGCTCAGATTCGAACGAACGAGGATTGAAACCCCGTGAGAGAGTTCTATTGCGCCTAAGAGTGCGAGCTTGCCACGAGTACATGCTCAGATTCGAACGAACGAGGATTGAAAAACCCATGAGAGCGTTCTTACGCCAAAGAGTGCGAGCTTGCCACGAGTACATGCTCAGATTCGAAAGAACGAGGAGTGAAACCCTGTGAGAGCGTTCTATTACGCCTAAGAGTGCGAGCTTGCCACGAGTACATGCTCAGATTCGAACGAACGAGGATTGAAACCCCGTGAGAGCGTTCTATTACGCCAAAGAGTGCGAGCTTGCCACGAGTACATGCTCAGATTCGAACGAACGAGGATTGAAACCCCATTAGAGCGTTCTATTACGCCTAACTGTGCGAGCTTGCCACGAGTACATGCTCAGATTCGAACGAACGAGGATTGAAACCCCATGAGAGCGTTCTATTACGCCCTAAGAGTGCGAGCTTGCCACGAGTACATGCTCAGATTCGAACGAACGAGGATTAAAAACCCCGTGAGAGCGTTTTATTACGCCAAAGAGTGCGAGCTTGCCACGAGTACAAACTCAGATTCGAACGAACGAGTATTAAAACCCCATGAGAGCGTTCTATTACGCCCTAAGAGTGCGAGCTTGCCACGAGTACATGCTCAGATTCGAACGAACGAGGATTGAAACCCCATGAGAGCGTTCTATTACGCCCAAAGAGTGCGAGCTTGCCACGAGTACATGCTCAGATTCGAACGAACGAGGATTGAGAGGAAAACCCCGTGAGAGAGAGCGTTCAATTACGCCAAAGAGTGCGAGCTTGCCACGAGTACATGCTCAGATTCGAACGAACGAGGATTGAAACCCAATGAGAGCGTTCTATTACGCCCTAAGAGTGCGAGCTTGCCACGAGTACATGCTCAGATTCGAACGAACGAGGATTGAAACCCCATGAGAGCGTTCTATTACGCCCAAAGAGTGCGAGCTTGCCACGAGTACATGCTCAGATTCGAACGAACGAGGATTGAAACCCATGAGAGCGTTCTATTACGCCCAAAGAGTGCGAGCTTGCCACGAGTACATGCTCAGATTCGAACGAACGAGGATTGAAACCCCATGAGAGCGTTTCTATTACGCCTAAGAGAGTGCGAGCTTGCCACGAGTACATGCTCAGATTCGAACGAACGAGGATTGAAACCCCATGAGAGCGTTCTATTACGCCCAAAGAGTGCGAGCTTGCCACGAGTACATGCTCAGATTCGAACGAACGAGGATTGAAACCCCCCATGAGAGCGTTTCTATTACGCCTAAGAGTGCGAGCTTGCCACGAGTACATGCTCAGATTCGAACGAACGAGGATTGAAACCCATGAGAGCGTTCTATTACGCCAAAGAGTGCGAGCTTACCACGAGTCTTATGCTCAGATTCGAACGAACGAGGATTGAAACCCCATGAGAGCGTTCTATTACGCCTAAGAGTGCGAGCTTGCCACGAGTACATGCTCAGATTCGAACGAACGAGGATTGAAACCCCATGAGAGCGTTCTATTACGCCCAAAGAGTGCGAGCTTGCCACGAGTACATGCTCAGATTCGAACGAACGAGGATTGAAACCCCGTGAGAGCGTTCTATTACGCCTAAGAGAGTGCGAGCTTGCCACGAGTACATGCTCAGATTCGAACGAACGAGGATTGAAACTCCCGTGAGAGCGTTCTATTATACCCAAAGAGTGCGAGCTTGCCACGAGTACATGCTCAGATTCGAACGAACGAGGATTGAAACCCCGTGAGAGCGTTCTATTGCGCCTAAGAGTGCGAGCTTGCCACGAGTACATGCTCAGATTCGAACGAACGAGGATTGAAACCCCATGAGAGCGTTCTATTACGCCTAAGAGTGCGAGCTTGCCACGAGTACATGCTCAGATTCGAACGAACGAGGATTGAAACCCCATGAGTGCGTTCTATTACGCCAAAGAGTGCGAGCTTGCCACGAGTACATGCTCAGATTCGAACGAACGAGGATTGAAACCCATGAGAGCGTTCTATTGCGCCTAAGAGTGCGAGCTTGCCACGAGTACATGCTCAGATTCGAACGAACGAGGATTGAAACCCCATGAGAGCGTTCTATTACGCCCAAAGAGTGCGAGCTTGCCACGAGTACATGCTCAGATTCGAACGAACGAGGATTGAAACCCCGTGAGAGCTTTCAATTACGCCTAAGAGTGCGAGCTTGCCACGAGTACATGCTCAGATTCGAACGAACGAGGATTGAAACCCATGAGAGCGTTCTATTACGCCCAAAGAGTGCGAGCTTGCCACGAGTACATGCTCAGATTCGAACGAACGAGCATTGAAACCCCATGAGAGCGTTCTATTACGCCCAAAGAGTGCGAGCTTGCCACGAGTACATGCTCAGATTCGAACGAACGAGAGGATTGAAGCCCCATGAGAGCGTTCTATTACGCCCAAAGAGTGCGAGCTTGCCACGAGTACATGCTCAGATTCGAACGAACGAGGATTGAAACCCCATGAGAGCGTTCTATTACGCCTAAGAGTGCGAGCTTGCCACGAGTACATGCTCAGATTCGAATGAACGAGGATTGAAACCCCGTGAGAGCGTTCTATTACGCCCAAAGAGTGCGAGCTTGCCACGAGTACACACTCAGATTCGAACGAACGAGGATTGAAACCCCATGAGAGCGTTCTATTACGCCTAAGAGTGCGAGCTTGCCACGAGTACATGCTCAGATTCGAACGAACGAGGATTGAAACCCAATGAGAGCGTTCTATTACGCCTAAGAGTGCGAGCTTGCCACGAGTACATGCTCAGATTCGAACGAACGAGGATTGAAACCCCATGAGAGCGTTCTATTACGCCTAAGAGTGCGAGCTTGCCACGAGTACATGCTCAGATTCGAACGAACGAGGATTGAAACCCCATGAGAGCGTTCTATTACGCCAAAGAGTGCGAGCTTGCCACGAGTTCATGCTCAGATTCGAACGAACGAGGATTGGAAACCCCATGAGAGCTTTCTATTACGCCTAAGAGTGCGAGCTTGCCACGAGTCCATGCTCAGATTCGAACGAACGAGGATTGAAACCCCATGAGAGCGTTCTATTACGCCCAAAGAGTGCGAGCTTGCCACGAGTACATGCTCGATTCGAACGAACGAGGATTGAAACCCCCCCGAGAGCGTTCTATTACGCCAAAGAGTGCGAGCTTGCCACGAGTACATGCTCAGATTCGAACGAACGAGGATTGAAACCCCATGAGAGCGTTCTGTTACGCCCTAAGAGTGCGAGCTTGCCACGAGTACATGCTCAGATTCGAACGAACGAGGATTGAAACCCCATGAGAGCGTTTATATTACGCCCAAAGAGTGCGAGCTTGCCACGAGTACATGCTCAGATTCGAACGAACGAGGATTGAAACCCCATGAGAGCGTTCTATTACGCCCTAAGAGCGCGAGCTTGCCACGAGTACATGCTCAGATTCGAACGATGGAGGATTAAAACCCCATGAGAGCGTTCTATTACGCCAAAAGAGTGCGAGCTTGCCACGAGTACATGCTCAGATTCGAACGAACGAGGATTGAAACCCCGTGAGAGCGTTCTATTACGCCAAAGAGTGCGAGCTTGCCACGAGTACATACTCAGATTCAGATCGAACGAACGAGGATTGAAACCCCGTGAGAGCGTTCTATTGCGCCTAAGAGTGCGAGCTTGCCACGAGTACATGCTCAGATTCGAACGAACGAGGATTGAAACCCCATGAGAGCGTTCTATTACGCCTAAGAGTGCGAGCTTGCCACGAGTACATGCTCAGATTCGAACGAACGTGGATTGAAACCCCGTGAGAGCGTTCTATTACGCCAAAGAGTGCGAGCTTGCCACGAGTACATGCTCAGATTCGAACGAACGAGGATTGAAACCCATGAGAGCGTTCTATTACGCCTAAGAGTGCGAGCTTGCCACGAGTACATGCTCAGATTCGAACGAACGAGGATTGAAACCCCGTGAGAGCGTTCTATTACGCCAAAGAGTGCGAGCTTGCCACGAGTACATGCTCAGATTCGAACGAACGAGGATTGACCCCATGAGAGCGTTCTATTACGCCTAAGAGTGCGAGCTTGCCACGAGTACATGCTCAGATTCGAACGAACGAGGATTGAAACCCCATGAGAGCGTTCTATTGCGCCTAAGAGTGCGAGCTTGCCACGAGTACATGCTCAGATTCGAACGAACGAGGATTGAAACCCATGAGAGCGTTCTATTACGCCAAAGAGTGCTAGCTTGCCACGAGTACATGCTCAGATTCGAACGAACGAGGATTGAAACCCCATGAGAGCGTTCTATTGCGCCTAAGAGTGCGAGCTTGCCACGAGTACATGCTCAGATTCGAACGAACGAGGATTGAAACCCATGAGAGCGTTCTATTACGCCCAAAGAGTGCGAGCTTGCCACGAGTACATGCTCAGATTCGAACGAACGAGGATTGAAACCCCGTGAGAGCGTTCTATTACGCCAAAGAGTGCGAGCTTGCCACGAGTACATGCTCAGATTCGAACGAACGAGGATTGAAACCCATGAGAGCGTTCTATTACGCCCTAAGAGAGTGCGAGCTTGCCACGAGTACATGCTCAGATTCGAACGAACGAGCATTGAAACCCCATGAGAGCGTTCTATTACGCCCAAAGAGTGCGAGCTTGCCACGAGTACATGCTCAGATTCGAACGAACGAGGATTGAAAGCCCATGAGAGCGTTCTATTACGCCCAAAGAGTGCGAGCTTGCCACGAGTACATGCTCAGATTCGAACGAACGAGGATTGGAACCCCATGAGAGCGTTCTATTACGCCTAAGAGTGCGAGCTTGCCACGAGTACATGCTCAGATTCGAACGAACGAGGATTGGAACCACGTGAGAGCGTTCTATTACGCCAAAGAGTGCGAGCTTTCCACGAGTACATGCTCAGATTCGAACGAACGAGGATTGAACCCCCATGAGAGCGTTCTATTACGCCTAAGAGTGCGAGCTTGCCACGAGTACATGCTCAGATTCGAACGAACGAGGATTGAAACCCATGAGAGCGTTCTATTACGCCTAAGAGTGCGAGCTTGCCACGAGTACATGCTCAGATTCGAACGAACGAGGATTGAACCATGAGAGCGTTCTATTACGCCCAAAGAGTGCGAGCTTGCCACGAGTACATGCTCAGATTCGAACGAACGAGGATTGAAACCCCATGAGAGCGTTCTATTACGCCTAAGAGTGCGAGCTTGCCACGAGTACATGCTCAGATTCGAACGAACGAGGATTGAAACCCCGTGAGAGCGTTCTATTACGCCAAAGAGTGCGAGCTTGCCACGAGTACATGCTCAGATTCGAACGAACGAGGATTGAAACCCCATGAGAGCGTTCTATTGCGCCTAAGAGTGCGAGCTTGCCACGAGTACATGCTCAGATTCGAACGAACGAGGATTGAAACCCCATGAGAGCGTTCTATTGCGCCAAAGAGTGCGAGCTTGCCACGAGTACATGCTCAGATTCGAACGAACGAGGATTGAAACCCATGAGAGCGTTCTATTGCGCCTAAGAGTGCGAGCTTGCCACGAGTACATGCTCAGATTCGAACGAACGAGGATTGAAACCCCGTGAGAGCGTTCTATTACGCCAAAGAGTGCGAGCTTGCCACGAGTACATACTCAGATTCGAACGAACGAGGATTGGAATCCCGTGAGAGCTTTCTATTGCGCCTAAGAGTGCGAGCTTGCCTCGAGTACATGCTCAGATTCGAACGGTCGAGGATTGAATCCCATGAGAGCGTTCTATTGCGCCTAAGAGTGCGAGCTTGCCATGAGTACATGCTCAGATTCGAACGAACGAGGATTGAAACCCCATGAGAGCGTTCTATTACGCCCTAAGAGTGCGAGATTGCCACGAGTACATGCTCAGATTCGAACGAACGAGGATTGAAACCCCATGAGAG
Organism: Puya raimondii; assembly: GCA_016920855.1. Lineage (NCBI taxonomy): Eukaryota > Viridiplantae > Streptophyta > Magnoliopsida > Poales > Bromeliaceae > Puya > Puya raimondii. The sequence goes on along the minus strand of JABWPP010000050.1, from coordinate 211,248,882 downwards.
CGTTCTATTACGCCCAAAGAGTGCGAGCTTGCCACGAGTACATGCTCAGATTCGAACGAACGAGGATTGAAACCCATGAGAGCGTTCTATTGCGCCTAAGAGTGCGAGCTTGCCACGAGTACATGCTCAGATTCGAACGAACGAGGATTGAAACCCAATGAGAGCGTTCTATTGCGCCAAAGAGTGCGAGCTTGCCACGAGTACATGCTCAGATTCGAACGAACGAGGATTGAAACCCATGAGAGCGTTCTATTGCGCCTAAGAGTGCGAGCTTGCCACGAGTACATGCTCAGATTCGAACGAACGAGGATTTAAACCCAGTGAGAGCGTTCTATTACGCCAAAGAGTGCGAGCTTGCCACGAGTACATGCTCAGATTCGAACGAACGAGGATTGGAACCCCATGAGAGCTTTCTATTGCGCCTAAGAGTGCGAGCTTGCCACGAGTACATGCTCAGATTCGAACGAAAGAGCATTGAAACCCCATGAGAGCGTTCTATTACGCCCAAAGAGTGCGAGCTTGCCACGAGTACATGCTCATATTCGAACGAACGAGGATAGAAACCCCGTGAGAGCGTTCTCTTACGCCAAAGAGTGCGGGCTTGCCACGAGTACATGCTCAGATTCGAACGAACGAGGATTGAAACCCAATGAGACCGTTCTATTACGCCCTAAGAGTGTGAGATTGCCACGAGTACATGCTCAGATTCGAACGAACGAGCATTGAAATCCCATGAGAGCATTATATTACGCCCAAAGTGTAGTGTACCAGATTTTTAATATAAAAGTAAGCGAAAATAAAAATAGTGTGAGATACTATTTTTATTGGATTTAAAGAAGTAAAATACAAGTCGAAAATGAATTGTGCAGAAATTGAAATGAAAACAGAAAAATTGAAATTTTCTGTAAGGAACGAGACTGATTTTTTTAGCAGAAAATTCATAGTGTCAGAAAATTATGAAAATTTAAGGATATGTCAGAATTATTTTTCTGAGGCTAGATTAAAAGTTTCATGTCATTCCGACACCCGAAAAGTGAAAATAAAATATAACAGCAATCTGCTAGAGATTTTAGTCGGCAGAGCTTTCGGTGACCAAAAAATGGTACGAAACTGAGTAGTGATGATTAGTTCTTCTGATTAACTTAAACCGAGCATGACTGTCAAATTTGAGCGCAAACGGACATTCAGAAGGGCTCCGGCGAAAAGTATCAGATTCTGAACTGAAATTGTAATAGTGTTGGAGGGTTGTTTTTAAAGGGAGCTTTCTCCCTTTTCTCCCTCAGCAGCGCGCACACACACACACACGTATGGAGAGAGAGAGAAGCTCTCTCCCTCACAATCCTCTATCTTCCTCTCTCTAGTTCTCCCCAAACTTGGGGTTTTGGCGGAGATCGAGTTCGCGAGGCTTGGGGGAGCATCGGATCGAGCTCTAGCGCGCGTAGAGGTTCGGCGAGCTCGCGACCCGAGGTGAGGTTTTTCGGATTAGGGTTTAGGATTCTTGCTAAATCCTTCAAAATTGAGGTTCTTGAGTTCCCTAGAGGATTCTATGCTAGTTTAATCAAGGATTCACCGCAAATTGCGGAGTCTTCTTGAAGAAATCGGAAAACCCTTGTGTAAAAGAGGGTTTTGGATTTCGAGGGTTTAAAAAATGGTTTGAACCCGTAGAACCCTAATTAGAGGTTAGCGAAACACGCGGGACAACTCAATTTCGTCGAACTGCAAGAAACGAAATTGTTTTGAGTTCGACTCGTATTAACGAATCCTATATATGTGTGTTAGGGCTAGGAGCTTGAAGACCAAGCTTGAAGCCGAGGATTAGAGCCCGATTGCAAGTGTCTACAAGCAATCGGAAGAGTGTGAGGTGGGTTGTGCTTACCGAAGTGATTAGGTCACTTCCATGCCAAAGAGTAAAGTTTAATGTTATCTTATTGATGCATGTAATGGTAGACTAATTGGGTAAATGAGTAGGCATAGGTTATATGCTACTTACGATAAATTATCTACCATTGGACGTATAACGCTAGGCAAATGGTGACATATGAGCTTATATGTATATATGTGTGTGTATGCCTAGGTGTGGATGTGAACATAGGGTCGATGAACTCTAGGAAGATTAGAGAACTCGACAAGTTGGATACAAGTGCTAGATGTCATGAATCCTAGGTGTGGACAACTAGGATAACGAATAACATGATTGGACATTGAACCTAGTGTCATTGAACATAGGTTGGAATGTGATGGTAGTAAACCTAGTGTCATTGAACATAGGTTGGAATGTGATGGTAGTAAACCTAGTGTCATTGAACATATGTTGGAATGTGATGGTATTAAACCTAGTGTTATTAAACATAGGTTGGATCAGGTGATGAACCTAGGGTGGGTAAACCTAGGTGGAATAACATAGTGGTAGGTAGACCACTTGAGATGAAATGTCATGGAACCTAGTGTTATTGAACATAGGTTGGAAAGCATAGTGGTAGGATGACCACTTGGACATGTGACTATGAACCTAGAAAGGTTGACTTGGAAATGGAGAGATGTGCACATCTAGTGATCTTGATGGGTTTTGGTATCAGCTCAGGCGTGTGCGACGATTTCGCCGCCGTAGGCTGGATACCCGGGGTGTGTGCGACGATTTCGCCGCCGTAGGCTGGATACCCGGGGTGTGTGCGACGATTTCGCCGCCGTAGGCTGGATACCCGGGGTGTGTGCGACGATTTCGCCGCCCAGTGACTTGAGCCATTGTTGGCGTGTGCGACGATTTCGCCGCCAGGTGGCTAAGTCAGGTAAAGGATTACGCCACCTAGTGACTTGAGCCATTGTTGGCGTGTGCGACGATTTCGCCGCCAGGTGGCTAAGTCAGGTAAGGCGGTAAGCTGTGGATAATTGACTCAAGAGTGAGTCGGGTTTGACCTTGGCTAAGGTAAGTAAAACCTTAGGAGAGAATTGCATATAAAAGTGGATAGTGAAATAGAAGGTAGAAATGATAGATCTACTTGCATGGATTTCATATTGCATTTAGTTGAGGCATAAGCATGGATGATTTTATTACTTGCACATGATATATGTTTATATATATTGGACTAACCTGCTTATGTTGCCTCCTTTGGACCTGGTGGGTCGAGCTCTTCCCTTGGGTGGTCGTACCCACTGGGAACTATGTATATAGTTCTCATCCCACTGTTTTTCAGGTCCACACGTGAGCGGCGCGGCGGCGCGAGGAAAGGGCGTAGCTCGATAGATAGCGCCCTACCATTTGTGACCAGAGATGGATGTACCCCGGGGTCAGCATAGCTTAGGGGTATTGAAAAGAAAAGAATGAACAAAATGTAACTAATTGATTGTATTTGGATGAAAAAGGCAGAAAATGTAAATGTAATGTGAATGCAAATGAATGCTTGTAATAGCGTAGTTGTTTTACGTTTTCGATACTTCCTTATGCAATCTGTGTATGAATTCTGTTCCTGTTTGGAACCTCGTGAATTGTACTGATTGCGACGCCTTGGACGTACATGGGAAACTCTGTCCGTTCGGCGGTCTGTTTGCGCGCCCGAATCCGACCAAAGAGGCGGTCTCGGGGCGTGACAGATAAAGTGGTATCAGAGCGTAGAATTTGTTTAGGCGGACCTAGGAGACCCTAGGAGGATAAACCATAAGGACTTAAGCTCGTGAGAGACGAGAACTTGTGACTTGCGGCGAAAGGTGAATCGATTGGGTCGTGTGTTGTATGCCTCTAAAAAGGATGTTGGAGGTAGATTCAAGGTGTGATTTATTCTCAGCCGAGGGTGTTCATGTTGGCGGCCGACAACATGAAACCGAGTGATGAGAATAGGCGCCCTTGTGTGACTTTCGCCTGATTTGAGTCCGTGATTGTGTAAACTATTGTACTTGACCTAGAAAGTCGAGGATTTTGACGAAAGTTGTCGTGTTTCAGGATACGATGGCGTCACGTGGGCGATCTCCGACGAGATCAACGCGCGATGGACCTAGTGTGGTCCCGGTGCAATCTGGGGCAAGTGGAGACCCGGAGCTTCGTGAACAGTTGGCCACACTCGTTGGAGTGGTGCAACAACAAGCTGAGATGGCACAGCGACAGCAAGAGGCTGTCGTGCGCCAGGAGGAGCAGATCAAGAGACTCCATGAAATCGTGGAGCAAATAGCACGTCGTGTACCATCAGGAGCCGCAGCGGGTACCTCGCAAGTAGATGCTAGTGCCTGGGCTCCTGATTCTGCGGAATTGGAAGCGGAGAGGGAGTGGGCTTTAGCTGCCCTCATGACGTTCAAGGGATTCAATCCGCCTACCTTCAACGGGGAAGAAATGGACCCGTGGACCGTAGAAACGTGGATCGATTCTATGGAGTCCCTATTTGAGGACTTGTATACCTTGGAGCGGGACAAGGTGCATTTTGCCGCACACTGCTTGCAAGGGTCGGCAAAGGCGTGGTGGAAGAGAGTCCGGCGAGACCGACCTTCTATTCTCCCTCCGGTGACTTGGGAGGAATTTCGGGGACTAGTATTCTCCGCCTATTTTCCTGATAGCGAAAAGAGAAAGCTTCAGGAAAGATTCAGGAAGCTGAGGCAAGGAGACCGCACAGTGAGAGAATATGAAAGGGAATTCTCGCACATTGTTAACTGCATCCCTTACGTGGTGCGAGATGCTATGGATAAGGCCGATTGTTTTGAGCGGGGACTTCGGCCAGAAATTTTTGAGGTTGTGCATCCTTTCAAATTGCAGACCTTTGCTGAGGTGTTGGACCGAGCCTTGTGGGTGGAACAAGGTATGGTCATCACGCGGGAGGAGCGCGAGGCCTATGGCGAGGAAAAGGAGGAAAGACGACCATCGAGTGGATCTGGTGGTCAATCAAGTTCCAGACAAGCTCCAACGCGTTCGCACTCGCGATCACGTGCCCCAGGGACCTACCTTACTCGGTCCTCAGTGAGCTGTATCATTTGTGGAGGCCCTCATCACCCACAACAGTGTGAACTGCGAGAGGGCAAGTGTTTCAGGTGTGGGCAACCGGGCCATACACGGGATGAGTGCCCACAGGTGGATAGCCGGACCCTAACACTTGCGACGGCCTTTTCCGCTCCGAGACGGCTCGCGGGTGTGCCTCCTGCGGCAAGGTCTAGGGAGCGTGCGCCGGTGTCGGGACAACCTGAGGGTTCACGTCGGGCGCCGAGTGGCCATGGATAGGCGATATAGGCTGAGGAGCCTACTGCTGCCGGCGACATCATGGCAGGTATGATTTAATTGTGCAATCATGCGCAAGGCATATTTGACGCTAAAGCATTGCATGCATTATCATGTGGTCAATTGCCGTTATACGGGCATGCGAATGTCATAGAAGCACGTATTCGCCTGCTGGAGCAGGTAGGGATGAAAATGGTGGACTGACTCGCGAAATTGAGGCAATGGGTATAGCCACTTGCGAGAGCCGAGTCATGGCGCTCGAGGACGTTATAGTAGTTCGAGAGCTCTAGATGTCGTTCCAGCGACCGAACAGTGAAAGTGGAATCACTGTTGCGGAGTTAGTAAGGTAATCGCCAAGATTAGGCGAGTAGGCCTTGTAGTACCTCAAATTGAGGTGGGTAGTGTACTCACAAGGCGAGTGAGTTTGAGCTAGTAGCATAGTGCATGCGGTTAGCCCGGAAAAGCCTAGAAGCGTAGAACGCTCGAGTAGAGGTACTTATGGAGTGCGGATTTGGTTCAGCCGAGAGGGTTTGTTGGCAGTAGCACTTGAGCATTGCTAAGTGTGAAGCGGGCCATGGACCGCTCGTAGGGCTGGTGGCTCGCACTAGGTGCTTAGGGGCCGATAGAAGTTTGTGTGGCTCGGTAGAGCGTGTCGTGTGTAGCGACGGTATTGGGTATCGCTTGGGGACGATCCGTGCCCGGACCATGTGTGGACTGTGGAGCCTGGGGCCATATGGACAGGCGCAGTCAGCTGTGTGAGACAGCGGCCCGAGACCTGAGGGTGGGGCAGAGATTTGTGGTCGGGACGGTGGTCCGAGCTATGACCCAAGAACGTGGAATACCACATATGTGACCGTGTGATTGATAGAACACCGAGAGTGTGATTGACCCAACTCTAGGATTTGTAGAGGTTTGGGGTCATGGTTACTCCTGGTTGGAGTATGTGTGCGAGTTCCTGAGTGAGGACTCCGCCGAGTGATGATTGGGTCTGCGCTTGCGAGCGAGAGACGTTACGCAATATTAAGACGCGAGCTAGGCGGTAGGTCTAAGTAGGAATTTTGGTCTATGGACCATTCGTGATAAACCGAAATGAGCGGTTTAGTTGGAAGCTCTTGCGGTGAGAGCATCGCTTGTGTTTAGAGCATCGAGGGTAGTGACTTAAGGAGCGAAGGCTCGGTCATACTATTCGTCTTGATGCTAAGTCACCAACTGCCGAGTCTAGTAGTATCGATGAGATGGGATGTAGTTCACAAACAAAGTGTTCGTGTGAGGTCGTCGTGAGAACGACGTGATGTCAACCCGTGGCATATGAAAGCGAGACGACATGCTTCTTATGAGGCGTTGGAAAAGTTGAAGCCACGTGGGGAGTTGAGGATTATGCTCCTAAGTGAGATGGAGTTGTGGATGTGCCAAGTGTGCCATCTTGAGTTGTGGCTGGGAATTCACAAGTGATAAGGCCACTTGTGATTGGTCGATGAATCAATGGTATTGCTTTTTGGCAATGTCCGTAATCAGACCAATATGAATTCCATAATGGAACTATGAACTTGGAGGAGAGTCGCTCGTAATGGCATAGACTCTCGAGTGGCAAAGATACCTAGCTTGCTAAGTGCAAGAGTGCGGATATAGACTACAAAAATGTAGTATGCTGAACTTCGGTGCATTATACCGAACTTTACAGAATTGGATGAAGTTCGGAGGAAGCCGATAATGGCTAGTGTAGAATTGAGTTCCGAGAATTTTGGATTGTGTGGGTGCGAGTTAAAGACCCACAAACCAAAATTTGGAATTTTTGAAGAAGTCGCACTGGAGCTGAGATGCTCTCGGGTTCCGGACCCGGGAGTGGGATCCGGACTTTCGGGTTACTATGCGAGGCTGGGAAAAGAGCAAGAGTCCAGACCCAGCAATGGGATCCGGGCCCGAGCTGTGAAGAATGCTTGGAAATAGGGCATTTTGGGCCTTTCACGTGGATTGAGGTTCGTGATAAGCGGTTTGAGAGCATATGACGTGCGAAGAGTCACTGTTTGCATCCGGTCTTGCGCAGAGGATCCGTGGACTCGCGTGTCTCTATGTGATAGGCTTTGTGAAGCTGCCCGGACTGGGAAGACGCGATGATGGAATGATGCCCTCAACTATTTGGTAAATAGATTGAGGTGTGATCTTAGTTTCACGGACGAAACTCCTTTTAAGGAGGGAGGAATGTAGTGTACCAGATTTTTAATATAAAAGTAAGCGAAAATAAAAATAGTGTGAGATACTATTTTTATTGGATTTAAAGAAATAAAATACAAGTCGAAAATGAATTGTGCAGAAATTGAAATGAAAACAGAAAATTTGAAATTTTCTGTAAGGAACGAGACTGATTTTTTTAGCAGAAAATTCATAGTGTCAGAAAATTATGAAAATTTAAGGATATGTCAGAATTATTTTTCTGAGGCTAGATTAAAAGTTTCATGTCATTCCGACACCCGAAAAGTGAAAATAAAATATAACAGCAATCTGCTAGAGATTTTAGTCGGCAGAGCTTTCGGTGACCAAAAAATGGTACGAAACTGAGTAGTGATGATTAGTTCTTCTGATTAACTTAAACCGAGCATGACTGTCAAATTTGAGCGCAAACGGACATTCAGAAGGGCTCCGGCGAAAAGTATCAGATTCTGAACTGAAATTGTAATAGTGTTGGAGGGTTGTTTTTAAAGGGAGCTTTCTCCCTTTTCTCCCTCAGCAGCGCGCACACACACACACACGTATGGAGAGAGAGAGAAGCTCTCTCCCTCACAATCCTCTATCTTCCTCTCTCTAGTTCTCCCCAAACTTGGGGTTTTGGCGGAGATCGAGTTCGCGAGGCTTGGGGGAGCATCGGATCGAGCTCTAGCGCGCGTAGAGGTTCGGCGAGCTCGCGACCCGAGGTGAGGTTTTTCGGATTAGGGTTTAGGATTCTTGCTAAATCCTTCAAAATTGAGGTTCTTGAGTTCCCTAGAGGATTCTATGCTAGTTTAATCAAGGATTCACCGCAAATTGCGGAGTCTTCTTGAAGAAATCGGAAAACCCTTGTGTAAAAGAGGGTTTTGGATTTCGAGGGTTTAAAAAATGGTTTGAACCCGTAGAACCCTAATTAGAGGTTAGCGAAACACGCGGGACAACTCAATTTCGTCGAACTGCAAGAAACGAAATTGTTTTGAGTTCGACTCGTATTAACGAATCCTATATATGTGTGTTAGGGCTAGGAGCTTGAAGACCAAGCTTGAAGCCGAGGATTAGAGCCCGATTGCAAGTGTCTACAAGCAATCGGAAGAGTGTGAGGTGGGTTGTGCTTACCGAAGTGATTAGGTCACTTCCATGCCAAAGAGTAAAGTTTAATGTTATCTTATTGATGCATGTAATGGTAGACTAATTGGGTAAATGAGTAGGCATAGGTTATATGCTACTTACGATAAATTATCTACCATTGGACGTATAACGCTAGGCAAATGGTGACATATGAGCTTATATGTATATATGTGTGTGTATGCCTAGGTGTGGATGTGAACATAGGGTCGATGAACTCTAGGAAGATTAGAGAACTCGACAAGTTGGATACAAGTGCTAGATGTCATGAATCCTAGGTATGGACAACTAGGATAACGAATAACATGATTGGACATTGAACCTAGTGTCTTTGAACATAGGTTGGAATGTGATGGTAGTAAACCTAGTGTCATTGAACATAGGTTGGAATGTGATGGTAGTAAACCTAGTGTCATTGAACATATGTTGGAATGTGATGGTATTAAACCTAGTGTTATTAAACATAGGTTGGATCAGGTGATGAACCTAGGGTGGGTAAACCTAGGTGGAATAACATAGTGGTAGGTAGACCACTTGAGATGAAATGTCATGGAACCTAGTGTTATTGAACATAGGTTGGAAAGCATAGTGGTAGGATGACCACTTGGACATGTGACTATGAACCTAGAAAGGTTTACTTGGAAATGGAGAGATGTGCACATCTAGTGATCTTGATGGGTTTTGGTATCAGCTCAGGCGTGTGCGACGATTTCGCCGCCGTAGGCTGGATACCCGGGGTGTGTGCGACGATTTCGCCGCCCAGTGACTTGAGCCATTGTTGGCGTGTGCGACGATTTCGCCGCCAGGTGGCTAAGTCAGGTAAAGGATTACGCCACCTAGTGACTTGAGCCATTGTTGGCGTGTGCGACGATTTCGCCGCCAGGTGGCTAAGTCAGGTAAGGCGGTAAGCTGTGGATAATTGACTCAAGAGTGAGTCGGGTTTGACCTTGGCTAAGGTAAGTAAAACCTTAGGAGAGAATTGCATATAAAAGTGGATAGTGAAATAGAAGGTAGAAATGATAGATCTACTTGCATGGATTTCATATTGCATTTAGTTGAGGCATAAGTATGGATGATTTTATTACTTGCACATGATATATGTTTATATATATTGGACTAACCTGCTTATGTTGCCTCCTTTGGACCTGGTGGGTCGAGCTCTTCCCTTGGGTGGTCGTACCTACTGGGAACTATGTATATAGTTCTCATCCCACTGTTTTTCAGGTCCACACGTGAGCGGCGCGGCGGCGCGAGGAAAGGGCGTAGCTCGATAGATAGTGCCCTACCATTTGTGACCAGAGATAGATTTACCCCGGGGTCAGCATAGCTTAGGGGTATTGAAAAGAAAAGAATGAACAAAATGTAACTAATTGATTGTATTTGGATGAAAAAGGCAGAAAATGTAAATGTAATGTGAATGCAAATGAATGCTTGTAATTGTTTTACGTTTTCGATACTTCCTTATGCAATCTGTGTATGAATTATGTTCCTGTTTCAATCCGACCAAAGAGGCGGTCTCGGGGCGTGACACAAAGAGTGCGAGCTTGCTATGAGTACATGCTCAGATTCGAACGAACGAGGATTGAAACCCCATGAGAGCATTCTATTACGCCCTAAGAGTGCGAGATTGCCACGAGTACATGCTCAGATTCGAACGAACGGGCATTGGAATCCCATGAAAGCGTTCTATTACGCCCAAAGAGTGCGAGCTTGCCACGAGTACATGCTCAGATTCGAACGAACGAGGATTGGAACCCCGTGAGAGCTTTCTATTACGCCTAAGAGTGCGAGCTTGCCACGAGTACATGCTCAGATTCGAACGAACGAGGATTGAAACCCCATGAGAGCGTTCTATTGCGCCCAAAGAGTGCGAGCTTGCCACGAGTACATGCTCATATTCGAACGAACGAGGATTGAAACCCCGTGAGAGCGTTCTATTGCGCGCTAAAGAGTGCGAGCTTGCCACGAGTACATGCTCAGATTCGAACGAACGAGGATTGAAACCCCATGAGAGCGTTCCATTGCGCCTAAGAGTGCGAGCTTGCCACGAGTACATGCTCAGATTCGAACGAACGAGGATTGAAAACACCCCGTGAGAGCGTTCTCTTGCGCCTAAGAGTGCGAGCTTGCCACGAGTACGTGCTCAGATTCGAACGAACGAGGATTGAACCCCCAGTGAGAGTTTCTATTGCGCCAAAGAGTGCGAGCTTGCCACGAGTACAATGCTCAGATTCGAACGAACGAGGATTGAAACCCAATGAGAGCGTTCTATTACGCGCCTAAGAGTGCGAGCTTGCCACGAGTACATGCTCAGATTTCGAACGAACGAGGATTGGAACCCCATGAGAGCTTTCTATTACGCCTAAAGAGTGCGAGCTTGCCACGAGTACATGCTCAGATTCGAACGAACGAGGATTGAAACCCCATGAGAGCGTTCTATTACGCCCTAATAGTGCGAAATTGCCACGAGTATATGCTCAGATTCGAACGAACGAGCATTGAAACCCCGTGAGAGTGTTCTATTGCGCCTAAGAGTGCGAGCTTGCCACGAGTACATGCTCAGATTCGAACAAACGAGGATTGAAACCCCATGAGAGCGTTCTATTACGCCAAAGAGTGCGAGCTTGCCACGAGTACATGCTCAGATTCGAACGAACGAGGATTGGAAACCCATGAGAGCGTTCTATTACGCCAAAGAGTGTGTGCTTGCCACGAGTACATGCTCAGATTCGAACGAACGAGGATTGAAACCCCATGAGAGCGTTCTATTGTGCCTAAGAGTGCGAGCTTGCCACGAGTACATGCTCAGATTCGAACGAACGAGGATTGAAACCCCATAAGAGCGTTCTATTGCGCCTAAGAGTGCGAGCTTGCCACGAGTACATGCTCAAATTCGAACGAACGAGGATTGTAACCTTGTGAGAGCGTTCTATTACGCCAAAGAGTGCGAGCTTGCCATGAGTACATGCTCAGATTCGAACGAATGAGGATAGAAACCCCATGAGAGCTTTCTATTGCGCCTAAAGAGTGCGAGCTTGCCACGAGTACATGCTCAGATTCGAACGAACGAGGATTGAAATCCATGAGAGCATTCTATTGCGCCTAAGAGTGCGAGCTTGCCACGAGTACATGCTCAGATTCGAACGAACGAGGATTGAATCCCCGTGAGAGCGTTTTATTACGCCAAAGAGTGCGAGCTTGCCACGAAGTACATGCTCAGATTCGAACGAACGAGGATTGGAAACCCGTTACGTGTGATGAGAGCTTTCTATTACGCCTAAGAGTGCGAGCTTGCCACGAGTATATGCTCAGATTCGAAAACGAACGAGGATTGAAACCCCATGAGAGCGTTCTATTGCGCCTAAAGAGTGCGAGCTTGACCCACGAGTACAAAACCCGCTCAGATTCGAACGAACGAGGATTGAAACCCCGTGAGAGCGTTCTATTACGCCAAAGAGTGCGAGCTTGCCACGAGTACATGCTCAGATTCGAAACGAACGAGGATTAGAAACCCCATGAGAGCTTTCTATTGCCCCTAAGAGTGCGAGCTCGCCACGAGTACATGCTCAGATTCGAGAACGAGCGAACGAGGATTGAAACCCCATGAGAAGCGTTCTATTACGCCATAAGAGTGCGAGCTTTCCACGAGTACATGCTCAGATTCGAACGAAACGAGGATTGAAACCCCCGTGAGAGCGTTTCTATTACGCCTAAGAGTGCGTGCTTGCCACGAGTACACGCTCTATATTCGAACGAACGAGGATTGAAAACCCAATGAGAGCGTTCTATTGTGCCAAAGAGTGTAGAGCTCTTGCCACGAGTACATTGCTCAGATTCCGAACGAAACGAGGATTGAAAACCCAATGAGAAGTGTTCTATTACGCCCTAAAGAGTGCGAGCTTGCTCACGAGTACATGCCCAGATTCGAACGAACGAGGATTGGAAACCCGTGAGAGCGTTTCTATTACGCCCATAAGAGTGCGAGCTTGCCACGAGTACATGCTCAGATTTCGAACGAACGAACAGATTGGAACCCCGTGAGAGCCGTTCTATTACGCCACAAGAGAGTGCGAGCTTGCCACGAGTAACATGCTCATATTCGAACGAACGAGGATTTGAAAACCCAATGAGAGCCGTTCTATTTAAACGCCTAAGAGTGCGAGATTGCCACGAGTACATGCTCAGATTCGAAACGAACGAGGATTGAAACCTCCTGTGAGAGCTTTCTATTTGCACCTAAGAGTGTGGAGCTTGCCACGAGTACATGCTCAGATATTCGAACGAACGAGGATTGGAACCCCCCCCCCCCCCCCCATGAGAGCTTCTATATTGGCCCTAAGAGTGCGATGCTTGGCACGAGTACATGCTCAGATTCGAACGAACCCGAGGATTGAGAAACCCCGTGAGAGCGTTCTATCCACGCCAAAGAGTGCGAGCTTTCCACGAGTACATGCTCAGATTCGAACGAACGAGGATTGGAACCCCGTGAGAGCTTTCTATTGCGCCTAAGAGTGCAAGCTTGCCACGAGTACATGCTCAGATTCGAACGAACGAGGATTGGAACCCCGTGAGAGCTTTCTATTGCGCCTAAGAGTGAGAGCTTGCCACGAGTACAAGCTCAGATTGGAACGAACGAGGATTGAAACCCCGTGAGAGCGTTCTATAACGCCAAAGAGTGCGAGCTTGCCACGAGTACATGCTCAGATTCGAACGAACGAGGATTGGAACCCCGTGAGACCGTTCTATTACGCCAAAGAGTGCGAGCTTGCCACGAGTAACATGCTCAGATTTCGAACGAACGAGGATTTTGGAAACCCCATGAGGGCTTTCTATTGCGCAAAGAGTGCGAGCTTGCCACGAGTACATGCTCAGAATTCGAACGAACGAGGATTGAAAGCCCATGAGAGCCAGTTCTATTACGCGCAAAGGAGTGCGAGCTTGCCGACGAGTACATGCTCCAGATTCGTACGAACGAAGGATTGGAATTACCCCGTGTAGCGCGTTACTATTACGCCAAAGATTGCAAGGCTTGCCAACGGAGTTACATGCTTAGCATTTCGAATACCGAACGAGAATGGAAACCCCGTGAGATCTTTCTATTGCGACTAAAGTGTGCGAGCTTTGCCTACACGATTACATGATCATTTTCGATTCACGAGATCCGAGGACTTTGACATCCCAATGAGAGCGTTCCTATTGGCGCCAGAAGAGTGCGAGCATGCCACCCAGTTCATGATCGATTCGAGCTAAGTTTGGGTACGAAACGACGAAGATTTGAAACGCATGAGACGTTTCCTAGTACTCCCAAAAAGTACGAGCTTGCCACGCGTACATGCTCAGATTCGAAAAGAACGAGGTGATTGGATACCCAATAAGAGCGTTCTATTACACCAAAAGTGTGCAAGCTTTCCACGAGTACTTGCCTCCAGATTCGAACGGACGAGGATTTGAACCCCGTGAGGAGCATTCTATTACGCCTAAGATTGCGAGCTTGCCACGAGTACATTGCTCAGATTTCGAACGAACGAGGTTTGGAACCACGCTGTAAGAAGCGTTCTATTTTGCGCCATAAGAGTGCGATGCTTGCCCACGAGTACATGCTGCCAGATTCGAAACGAACGAGGGTTGGAACCCCATGAGCGCGTTTTTTATTACGCACTAAGCGTGCGAGATTGCCCACGAGTACAAGATTCATTTTCCGAACGAACGAGCATTGAAAACCCAATGCTACGATCTATACGCGCCAAAGAGTGCGAGCTTGCCACGATACATGCCCTCAGATTTCGAACGAAGTGGATTGAAACCATGTGAAGCGTTCTATTGCCCTAAAAGAGTGCACCAGTACCATGCTCAGATTCGATACGTACACACGAGGTTTGAAACGCATGAGAGCGTTTTATTACGCCTAAGAGTACAGGAGCTTGCACGATACATGCTCTAGATTCGATCAGGAACGAGGATTGTAACCCCGTGAGAGCGTTCTATTACGCCAAAGAGTGCAAGCTTGCCCCGAGTACATGCTCAGATTCGAACGAACGGAGGATTGGAAACCCCGTGAGAGCTTTCTATTTGCCGCTAGAGTGCAAGGTTGCCACGAGTACATGCTCAGATTCGACAGATGAGATAGTGTATAGTGGATTGGAAAACCCCATGAGAGCGTTCTATTGTGCCCAAAGAGTGCGAGATTGCCACGAGTACATGCTCAGATTCGAACGAACGAGGATTGAAACCCCATGAGAGCGTTCTATTACTCCCTAAAAGTGCGAGCTTGCCACGAGTACATGCTCAGATTCGAACGAACGAGGATTGGAACCCCATGAGAGCTTTCTATTGCGCCTAAGAGTGCGAGCTTGCCACGAGTACATGCTCAGATTCGAACGAACGAGGATTGAAACCCCATGAGAGCGTTCTATTGCGCCTAAGAGTGCGAGCTTGCCACGAGTACATGCTCAGATTCGAACGAACGAGGATTGGAACCCCATGAGAGCTTTCTATTGCGCCTAAGAGTGCGAGCTTGCCACGAGTACATGCTCAGATTCGAACGAACGAGGATTGAAACCCCATGAGAGCGTTCTATTGCGCCTAAGAGTGCGAGCTTGCCACGAGTACATGCTCAGATTCGAACGAACGAGGATTGAAACCCCATGAGAGCTTTCTATTGCGCCTAAGAGTGCGAGCTTGCCACGAGTACATGCTCAGATTCGAACGAACGAGGATTGAAACCCCATGAGAGCTTTCTATTGCGCCTAAGAGTGCGAGCTTGCCACGAGTACATGCTCAGATTCGAACGAACGAGGATTGAAACCCCATGAGAGCTTTCTATTGCGCCTAAGAGTGCGAGCTTGCCACGAGTACATGCTCAGATTCGAACGAACGAGGATTGAAACCCCATGAGAGCGTTCTATTACGCCCAAAGAGTGCGAGCTTGCCACGAGTACATGCTCAGATTCGAACGAACGAGGATTGAAACCCCATGAGAGCTTTCTATTGCGCCTAAGAGTGCGAGAGCTTGCTTGCACGAGTAAATGCTCAGATTCGAACGAACGAGGATTGAAACCCCATGAGAACGTTCTATTATGCCTAAGAGTGCGAGCTTTGCCACGAGTACATGCTCAGATTCGAACGAACGAGGATTGAAACCCCATGAGAGCTTTCTATTGCGCCTAAGAGTGCGAGCTTGCCACGAGTACATGCTCAGATTCGAACGAACGAGGATTGAAACCCCATGAGAGCGTTCTATTGCGCCCAAGAATGCGAGCTTGCCACGAGTACATGCTCAGATTCGAACGAACGAGGATTGAAACCCCATGAGAGCGTTCTATTGCGCCTAAGAGTGCGAGCTTGCCACGAGTACATGCTCAGATTCGAACGAACGAGGATTGAAACCCCATGAGAGCGTTTCTATTGCGCCTAAGAGTGCGAGCTTGCCACGAGTACATGCTCAGATTCGAACGAACGAGGATTGAAACCCCATGAGAGCTTTCTATTGCGCCTAAGAGTGCGAGCTTGCCACGAGTACATGCTCAGATTCGAACGAACGAGGATTGAAACCCCATGAGAGCGTTCTATTTTGCCTAAGAGTGCGAGCTTGCCACGAGTACATGCTCAGATTCGAACGAACAGGGATTGAAACCCCAAGAGAGCTTTCTATTACGCCCAAAGAGTGCGAGCTTGCCACGAGTACATGCTCAGATTCGAACGAACGAGGATTGGAACCCCATGAGAGCTTTCTATTGCGCCTAAGAGTGCGAGCTTGCCACGAGTACATGCTCAGATTCGAACGAACGAGGATTGAAACCCCCGTGAGAGCGTTCTATTGCGCCTAAGAGTGCGAGCTTGCCACGAGTACATGCTCAGATTCGAACGAACGAGGATTCGAACCCCATGAGAGCGTTCTATTGTGCCAAAGAGTGCGAGCTTGTCACGAGTACATGCTCAGATTCGAACGAACGAGGATTGAAACCCCATGAGAGCATTCTATTACGCCCAAAGAGTGCGAGCTTGCCACGAGTACATGCTCAGATTCGAACAAACGAGGATTGGAACCCCATGAGCGCTTTCTATTGCGCCTAAGAGTGCGATCTTGCCACGAGTACATGCTCAGATTCGAACGAAAACGAGGATTGAAACCCCATGAGAGCGTTCTATTACGCCTAAGAGTGCGAGCTTTGCCACGAGTACATGCTCAGATTCGATTCGAACGAACGAGGATTGGAACCCCATGAGAGCTTTCTATTGCGCCTAAGAGTGCGAGCTTGCCACGAGTATATGCTTAGATTCGAACGAACGAGGATTGAAACCCATGAGAGCGTTCTATTACGCCCTAAGAGTGCGAGCTTGCCACGAGTACATGCTCAGATTCGAACGAACGAGGATTGAAACCCCATGAGAGCGTTCTATTACGCCCAAAGAGTGCGAGCTTGCCACGAGTACATGCTCAGATTCGAACGAACGAGGATTGAAACCCCATGAGAGCGTTCTATTGCGCCTAAGAGTGCGAGCTTGCCACGAGTACAAGCTCAGATTCGAACGAACGAGGATTGGAACCCCATGAGAGCTTTCTATTGCGCCTAAGAGTGCGAGCTTGCCACGAGTACATGCTCAGATTCGAACGAACGAGGATTGGACCCCATGAGAGCTTTTTATTGCGCCTAAGAGTGCGAGCTTGCCACGAGTACATGCTCAGATTCGAACGAACGAGGATTGGAACCCCATGAGAGCTTTCTATTGCGCCTAAGAGTGCGAGCTTGCCACGAGTACATGCTCAGATTCGATTCGAACGAACGAGGATTGAAAACCCATGAGAGCGTTCTAATGTGCCAAAGAGTGCGAGCTTGCCACGAGTACATGCTCAGATTCGAACGAACGAGGATTGGAACCCCATGAGAGCTTTCTATTGCGCCTAAGAGTGCGAGCTTGCCACGAGTACATGCTCATATTCGAACGAACGAGGATTGGAACCCATGAGAGCTTTCTATTGCGCCTAAGAGTGCGAGCTTGCCACGAGTACATGCTCAGATTCGAACGAACGAGGATTGAAACCCCATGAGGGCGTTCTATTACGCCCTAAGAGTGCGAGCTTGCCACGAGTACATGCTCAGATTCGAACGAACGAGGATTGGAACCCATGAGAGCTTTCTATTGCGCTCGATTAAGAGTGCGAGATTTGCCACGAGTACATGCTTAGATTCATAGACGACTGGATTTGGAAGACCCCATTGAGCGCTCTTCTATTTACGCCAAGGAGTGCGAGGCGTGCCACGAAGTACATGCTCAGATTCGAACCGAACGAGAGCGATTGGTGAAACCCCATGAAGATCGCTTTCTATTTGCGCCCTCAAGAACGTAGCAGCTCTGCCACGTAAGTACATGCTCAGCAATTCGAAGCGAACTAGGATTATGAACGCACCATTAGAGCGTTCTATTAGCGTCCTCAAGAGATGGTGCGAGATTGCCACGAGTTACAACGCTTCAGAATACGAGTGGACGTAACGAGGATTGGGAACAACCGATATGACGTTTCTATTACGCCCTAAAGATGCGAGGAGCTGCCACGCAGTACATGCTACAGAATTCGATACGAACGAGGACGAAAACCCCATGAGAGCTTTTCTCAGATTACGCGTCCTAAGAGTGCGAGCTTGCCACGAGTACATGGCTCGAGGATTCGAGAGCGACGAGAATTGAAACCGCACATGAGAGCTTTCTATTGAGGGTGGCGGGGGTGGGCCGTGACATAAGAAGTCCGCGAGCTATTTAGCCACGAGTACCCCCGATTCCGGCCTTGAGATCACCTGTAAACCTGACCCACGAATGTAATAGAAACCCTATCGAGAAGCGCTACGAATTTACGCCCAATACACTGCGAGTTTGCCCACGCGTACATGCACAAAGATACTGAACTGTCAGCATCGAACAAACGTTCAATTGAAAACCCCATGCACGAAGCGTTTCTAAGTTACACCATCAGATGTGCGAGCTCGTCCCACGAGCTATACATGCTCCAGCCAATGTCGAGAACAAACGAGGACCTTGAAACCCGACATGAGCCAGGCTTTCTACTCTGCGCGCCAAAAACGCGCGAGCTGCACGAGCTACCATAACGCGCGTGGGCGCAGCTGGCGGTACATGCTCAGATTCAGCACGACCGACACGAGGAATGCCAACCGCCCATCGTGAGTCTACTTCTATTGCGTCCTTAAGAGTGCGCACGGCTGAGCCACGTAGTAGCCAATATGCTCCCAGATTCTGACGACGAACGCGGATTTGAAACCGTCATGAGCGCCACTCTCTCACCTTCACTGCGGCCTAAGAGCTCGGCAGATAGCCTTTGCTACGAGTACCTTCTCGATAATTACTCAACAATAGGGCGGCTGAAATTGAGTGGTGAACGCCATGAGAGCTTTCTTACCCTTCTGCCGCCTAAGAGTGCACTGCTTCCATCGAGTACAGTGCATCACATTTCATAACAGACATGAGGATAGGAACCCATGATCCTAGCCTTATCTACTTGCGCCAAGACACGATCCCGACGCCATTGCCGCATCGCCCAGTACACTGCTCAAGATTCGAAACCGCAATGAGGATTGAAACCCCTATCGTAGAAGCTATTCTATATGCCACATAGATTTCGAGTTTATGCACCAACCGTACCATGCTCAGCCATTCGAACGATTCAACGACAGATCTTGGAAACGCCTGTGAGAGCTTCTTCTACTTCTCCCCGCCGCCCCCAATCGAGCCCTGCGAGCGCTTCAACGAGTACATGCTCCAGATCAAAACGAATGAGGATTGGAACCCCATGTGAGCGTTCTATTGCCCGCCTACCAACATTGCGAGCTGCCAAACGAGTATATTGATCTACGCTATCACGCGACGAAACAAAGCGTTCTATTACGCCTAAGAGTGCGAGCTTGCCACGAGTACATGCTCAGATTCGAACGAACGAGGATTGGAACCCCATGAGAGCTTACTATTGCGCCTTAGAGTGCGAGCTTGCCACGAGTACATGCTCAGATTCGAACGAACGAGGATTGAAACCCCATGAGAGCGTTCTATTACGCCCTAAGAGTGCGAGCTTGCCACGAGTACATGCTCAGATTCGAACGAACGAGGATTGAAACCACATGAGAGATTTCTATTGCGCCTAAGAGTGCGAGCTTGCCACGAGTACATAGATACATGCTCAGATTCGATTCGAACGATGGAGGATTAAAACCCCATGAGAGCGTTCTATTACGCCCTAAGAGTGCGAGCTTGCCACGAGTACATGCTCAGATTCGAACGAACGAGGATTGAAACCCCATGAGAGCTTTCTATTACGCCCTAAAGAGTGCGAGCTTGCCACGAGTACATGCTCAGATTCGAACGAACGAACGAGGATTGGAACCCCATGATGAGAGCTTTCTTTCTATTGCGCCTAAGAGAGTGCGAGCTTGCCACGAGTACATGCTCAGATTCGAACGAACGAGGATTGAAACCCCATGAGAGCGTTTCTATTACGCCCAAAGAGTGCGAGCTTGCCACGAGTACATGCTCAGATTCGAACGAACGAGGATTGAAACCCCATGAGAGCGTTCTATTGCGCCCAAAGAGTGCGAGCTTGCCACGAGTACATGCTCAGATTCGAACGAACGAGGATTGAAACCCCATGAGAGCGTACTTTATTCCCTAAGAGTGCGGGATTGCCACGAGCACATGCTCAGATTCGAACGATCGAACGGATTGGAAACCCCATGAGAGCTTTCTTTCTATTGCGCCTAAGAGTGCGAGCTTGCCACGAGTACATGGCAGATTCGAACGAACGAGGATTGAAAAACCCCATGAGAGCGTTTCTATTATTGCCCTAAGAGTGCGAGCTTGCCACGAGTACATGCTCAGATTCGAACGAACGAGGATTGGAAACCCCATGAGAGCTTTCTATTGCGCCTAAGAGTGCGAGCTTGCCACGAGTACATGCTCAGATTCGAACGAACGAGGATTGAAACCCCATGAGAGCGTTTCTATTACGCCTAAAGAGTGCGAGCTTGCCACGAGTACATGCTCAGATTCGAACGAACGAGGATTGAAAACCCCATGAGAGCTTTCTATTGCGCCCTAAGAGTGCGAGCTTGCCACGAGTACATGCTCAGATTCGAACGAACGAGGATTGAAACCCCATGAGAGCTTTCTATTACGCCCAAAGAGTGCGAGCTTGCCACGAGTACATGCTCAGATTCGAACGAACGAGGATTGGAACCCCCCCCATGAGAGCTTTCTATTGCGCCTAAGAGTGCGAGCTTGCCACGAGTACATGCTCAGATTCGAACGAACGAGGATTGGAACCCCATGAGAGCTTTCTATTGCGCCTAAGAGTGCGAGCTTGCCACGAGTACATGCTCAGATTCGAACGAACGAGGATTGGAACCCCATGAGAGAGCTTTTCTATTGCCCTAAGAGTGCGAGCTTGCCACGAGTACATGCTCAGATTCGAACGAACGAGGATTGAAACCCCATGAGAGCTTTCTATTACGCCCAAAGAGTGCGAGCTTGCCACGAGTACATGCTCAGATTCGAACGAACGAGGATTGAAACCCCATGAGAGCTTTCTATTGCGCCTAAAGAGTGCGAGCTTGCCACGAGTACATGCTCAGATTCGAACGAACGAGGATTGAAACCCCATGAGAGCATTCTATTACGCCCTAAGAGTGCGAGCTTGCCACGAGTACATGCTCAGATTCGAACGAACGAGGATTGGAACCCCATGAGAGCTTTCTATTGCGCCTAAGAGTGCGAGCTTGCCACGAGTACATGCTCAGATTCGAACGAACGAGGATTGAAACCCCATGAGAGCGTTCTATTACGCCCAAAGAGTGCGAGCTTGCCACGAGTACATGCTCAGATTCGAACGAACGAGGATTGAAACCCCATGAGAGCGTTCTATTACGCCTAAGAGTGCGAGCTTGCCACGAGTACATGCTCAGATTCGAACGAACGAGGATTGAAACCCCATGAGAGCTTTCTATTGCGCCTAAGAGTGCGAGCTTGCCACGAGTACATGCTCAGATTCGAACGAACGAGGATTGGAACCCCATGAGAGCTTTCTATTGCGCCTAAGAGTGCGAGCTTGCCACGAGTACATGCTCAGATTCTAACGAACGAGGATTGAAACCCCATGAGAGCGTTTCTATTATGCCCGAAGAGTGCGAGCTTGCCACGAGTACATGCTCAGATTCGAACGAACGAGGATTGAAACCCCATGAGAGCTTTCTATTGCGCCTAAGAGTGCGAGCTTGCCACGACGAGTACACGCTCAGATTCGAAATAACGAGGATTGGAACCCCATGAGAGCTTTCTATTGCGCCTAAGAGTGCGAGCTTGCCACGAGTACATGCTCAGATTCGAACGAACGAGGATTGAAACCCCATGAGAGCGTTTCTATTACGCTCGAAGAGTGCGAGCTTGCCACGAGTACATGCTCAGATTCGAATGAACGAGGATTGAAACCCCATGAGAGCGTTCTATTACGCCTAAGAGTGCGAGCTTGCCACGAGTACATGCTCAGATTCGAACGAACGAGGATTGGAAACCCCATGAGAGCGCTTTCTATTGCGCCTAAGAGTGCGAGCTTGCCACGAGTACATGCTCAGATTCGAACGAACGAGGATTGAAACCCCATGAGAGCTTTCTATTACGCCTAAGAGTGCGAGCTTGCCACGAGTACATGCTCAGATTCGAACGAACGAGGATTGGAACCCCATGAGAGCTTTCTATTGCGCCTATGAGTGCGAGCTTGCCACGAGTACATTCTCAGATTCGAACGATCGAGGATTGAAACCCCATGAGAGCGTTCTATTACGCCCTAGAGTGCGAGAGCTTGCCACGAGTACATGCTCAGATTCGAACGAACGAGGATTGAAACCCCATGAGAGCTTTCTATTACGCCCTAAGAGTGCGAGCTTGCCACGAGTACATGCTCAGATTCGAACGAACGAGGATTGGAAACCCCATGAGAGCTTTCTATTGCGCCCTAAGAGTGCGAGCTTGCCACGAGTACATGCTCAGATTCGAACGAACGAACGAGGATTGAAACCCCATGAGAGCTTCTATTGCGCCTAAGAGTGCGAGCTTGCCACGAGTACATGCTCAGATTCGAACGAACGAGGATTGAAACCCCCCATGAGAGCGTTCTATATTGCGCCCAAAGAGTGCGAGCTTGCCACGAGTACATGCTCAGATTCGAACGAACGAGGATTGAAACCCCATGAGAGCGTTCTATTACGCCTAAGAGTGCGAGCTTGCCACGAGTACATGCTCAGATTCGAACGAACGAGGATTGGAACCCCATGAGAGCTTTCTATTGCGCGTAAGAGTGAGAGCTTGCCACGAGTACATGCTCAGATTCGAACGCCAAGGTCACTAACTTACGATTGTGCCACAGCCTCTTTTTGCCCAAGAAATACTATGCTCAGATTCGAACGAACCGCAGTATTGAAACCCCCATGAGAGCGTTCTTTACGCCCAAAGAGTGCGGCTGCAACGAGTAACATGCTCAGTTCGAACGACACGAGGGGGCGCATTGGAACCCCTTGAGAGCTTTCTATTGCGCTAAGAGTGCAAGTTGCCATCGGAGTCCCCCCCCCCCCCCCCCCCCCCCCCCCCCCCCCCCCCCCTCCCCCCCCAATGCTCTAGATATTCGAAGGAACGAGGAATTGGACCCTTGAGAGCTTTTTATTGCGCCTAAGAGTGCGGAGCGTGCCACGATGCAAGCTTCATGCTCAGATTCAGATTGAGCTACGATCACCGAGGATTATGAAACACCTATGAGAAGGCGTTTTTTATCTGATTTCGACATCTAAAATGTGTGAGCAGAATTTGCTCACGAGTAACGAGGATTGAAACCCCATGAGAGCGTTCTATTATGCCCAAAGAGTGCGAGCTTGCCACGAGTACATGCTCAGATTCGAACGAACGAGGATTGGAAACCCATGAGAGCTTTCTATTGCGCCTAAGAGTGCGAGCTTGCCACGAGTACATGCTCAGATTCGAACGAACGAGGATTGGAACCCCATGAGAGCTTTCTATTGCGCCTAAGAGTGCGAGCTTGCCACGAGTACATGCTCAGATTCGAACGAACGAGGATTTGAAACCCCATGAGAGCTTTCTATTACGCCCTAAGAGTGCGAGCTTGCCACGAGTACATGCTCAGATTCGAACGAACGAGATTGAAACCCCATGAGAGCGTTCTATTACTCCTAAGAGTGCGAGCTTGCCACGAGGACATGCTCAGATTCGAACGAACGACGATTGGAACCCCATGAGAGCTTTCTATTGCGCCTAAGAGTGCGAGCTTGCCACGAGTACATGCTCAGATTCGAACGAACGAGGATTGAAACCCCATGAGCGCTTTCTATTATTGCGCCTAAGAGTGCGAGCTTGCCACGAGTACATGCTCAGATTCGAACGAACGAGGATTGGAAACCCCATGAGAGCTTTCTATTGCGCCTAAGAGTGCGAGCTTGCCACGAGTACATGCTCAGATTCGAACGAACGAGGATTGAAACCCCATGAGAGCTTTCTATTATGCCCAAAGAGTGCGAGCTTGCCACGAGTACATGCTCAGATTCGAACGAACGAGGATTGGAACCCCATGAGAGCTTTCTATTGCGCCTAAGAGTGCGAGCTTGCCACGAGTACATGCTCAGATTCGAACGAACGAGGATTGAAACCCCATGAGAGCGTTCTATTACGCCCAAAGAGTGCGAGCTTGCCACGAGTACATGCTCAGATTCGAACGAACGAGGATTGGAAAACCCCATGAGAGCTTTCTATTGCGCCCTAAGAGTGCGAGCTTGCCACGAGTACATGCTCAGATTCGAACGAAACGAGGATTGGAACCCCATGAGAGCTTTCTATTGCGCCTAAGAGTGCGAGCTTGCCACGAGTACATACATGCTCAGATTCGAACGAACGAACGAGGATTGAAACCCCATGAGAGCGTTTCTATTACGCCCAAGAGAGTGCGAGCTTGCCACGAGTACATGCTCAGATTCGAACGAACGAGGATTGAAACCCCCCATGAGAGCGTTCTATTACGCCCAAAGAGTGCGAGCTTGCCACGAGTACATGCTCAGATTCGAACGAACGAGGATTGGAACCCCATGAGAGCTTTCTATTGCGCCTAAGAGTGCGAGCTTGCCACGAGTACATGCTCAGATTCGAACGAACGAGGATTGAAACCCCATGAGAGCTTTCTATTGCGCCTATAAGTGCGAGCTTGCCACGAGTACAGGCTCAGATTCGAACGAACGAGGATTGAAACCCCTTGAGAGCTTTCTATTGCGCCTAAGAGTACGAGCTTGCCACGAGTACATGCTCAGATTCGAAAGATTCCACGAGGATGAAAGACCCCTATGAGAAGTGTTGACTATTATCACCCTAAGACGTGCGAGTTTGCCACTCAGAGTACATGCTTCCATTTCGAGAACGCAAGGAATTGAAGAGGGATTGAAATACCCCATGATCAGCGTTCTATTACGCACTTTGTAAGAAGCTGCTTGGATGATGTTGTGCCCACGAAGTGAACATGCTTAAGATTCGATTGACGATTTCACGTGGTTTGTGAACGCCGCTCTTATATGAGCGCTATTCTATTGCGACCTAACTTTCTATACCGAAGGAGGTGCGAAGCTGTTTTGCTCGCTAATTATTCATGCTACTAATGAGCTTGAAGATGTATATGCAAACGACACGAGGCGAATTGGACCCCCGATGAGCGCTACCGGCCCCTTCTATTGCCGCCCTTGAAGAGTGCGAAGCTTGCACGAGTACAGTTCAGATTCGACAAAACGACACCGTGAAGTTGACAACCACATTGAGCAAAGCGTACAATGTTATGTGCGACCTAAGACGTGCGAGATTGCCATCGTGTAACGAAAGGCACAGAAATTTCGACATTACAAAGGAACTCGAGGGAATTGAAAAGCCGCCTGATGGATAGCGCTTTCCTAAATTACGCATCGACCAAAGACGGTGTACCGAAGTGCTTTAGCGAGACGAGAACAATTTGCGGACAGATAAACGATCATTACGACAACGAGGATTCAATGCGAGAAACACGCTGGTAGGACTGAACGTTTTCTAATATAACGCGCAAATGAGGAGTGAGTGTTGCGAGCTTGTCCGGACGAGATACATGATCTAGCATTCACTAATCGTGACGACGACTACATTAATGGATAGATGGAAATTTCGGCGCCACAGATGCGTAGCTTCTCGCAATATTGACGATTCGCGCTAAGTATTGTAGAGAAGCGAGAAGACTCTGTACGGAGCCACGAAAATAAGAGAGTGGCTGCTAGTAGTCTAGCGATTTCGTAGACGAACGACCGCAGTAGACACGGAATGACTCCTTCGATATAGCAGTAGCGTTGGCGCATAGTTCACAGATCCGATAGATGTGCGAATTGCGCCACCGCGCTTTGTGACAGCTCACGTAGATTCGATTCGGAGAGGGTCTACGCGTAAATCGCTTACGAACGAAGGTAGATTGTATGAGACGCGTGAAATAATCAGAACTAACCCGTGAGAGCGTATATCGCTGCTGACGCTCAAAGCAGTGCCAGCAAGGGATATGAGACCACGAGGTACAAGCTTCTAAATCCTCGACTTCTATAAAAAAGCGGATACCCCGTTTAGCAGATGGTGAAAGCGCGTGCAAAGAGAGCTTAAGTAGTGCTAGTGATAGGTACGCGCCTACTTGAGGTGTACATGAGAGCGTAGACGATCGATTGGAACCACTGAGCTTCTAGTTCTCAGATCGAAACTGTGAAAACATAGCATTGAGAAAAAGCGCGCTCCACGACAAGCAGTCTCAATTAACGTGCCGCAAGATTGCGAGCTTGCCTTCGAAGTACCACGCACAATATTCGAGGGGGACCTCCAGGGGGGGACAACCTATGGCCAGAAAGCGGGCGTCGGGAGGCGAGAACGTAGTCAATGTGTACGAACGAGTGACCATACCTATTGCGAGTAGCGTGTGTTGAGACATTATACAAATATGCCTCAAAATTAGTGCAGAGCTTGCCACGCGGGGATGTTTGATACGCCCGTCGCGCGGAAAACCGAACGCGAACGAGTCATTAGTGAAACTAGACATGACGGGTAGAGCGGAACGATTCATGAGTGAGATCGTCTAAGGAGTGCGATGCTTCTGAGCCAACACGAGAGTGCGGCGAACTTGCTCCTACGGATAACATTGGGTTCAAGAATCGAACTGAAGACGAGGATGTGCACGAACTACCCCATGATTTAAAAGGCTGTATTATATTACAAACGAATAACCAAACAGTGCGTAGCGCTTTGGGTCCTACAGGGAGCGTACACTGCCTCGGAAGGATTCAACTCCACGAACGTGTGATTTGAAATCCCGTGAGCAGGCTGTCTATGATAAGATATATGCGACTAAGGCTTATAGAGTTGACGAGAATTGGCCTCCGGAGTTGACGATGTTATATGGAATTCTCGACTACGGAATACAGGAGGATTGGACTACACCAAATGAGCGCCTTTCTAAAACGCTTACGTGTTGGGAGCTCTCCTTATCGTCGCAGCTACAATGCCTACGCTGCATATCGAAACGAGACGCAGTACTTTGTAAACCCGCATAGCGCCTTCTATTGCGCTCTTAAAAGAGTGCCCTTAGAGCTTGCCACGAGTACAGTGCTCAGATTCGATCGCGCAAGGAGGATTGGTAATCCCCATCGAGAGTTGGTGTGTACCTAATTGCACGCTCTCTAAGAGTGCGAACGCTTGCACACTCGATGTATAAGCATGCTCAGTATTCGAACTGACACGCGACGAGGATTTTGGAACACCCATGAGTCCAGCGCGTTCTTAATTTGCGCCTAAAGAGTGTGCACGGCTATTGAACCACGAGTTACTTGATTCTAAGGAATTCCAAGAACGATCAAACCGAGGATTGGACCGTGTGAGACTGGAAGTGGAGGAGAGCGTTCTATTGACACCCTATATAGAAGATGGCAGATAGCCGACGATGTACCATGGCTCAGATTCGATCCAATTTGTTAAGAAAAAACGACACGAGGATTGGAAACCCCATGTATGAGCTCTTTCTAATGCGCTATGCTATTAAGAGAGTCTCTGAGATAGTGCTTGCCTCTGAAGTATACAAGCATTGAGCATTCGATAGATCATAACGCGGATATGGAACCCCCAGATGGATTTTTCACCCCGTAAAGCTTTGTTTTAGATACGTATACGTGAGAGGATGTATAGGCTAAACTCTTGATATATTATAA
Source organism: Puya raimondii (assembly GCA_016920855.1). NCBI lineage: Eukaryota > Viridiplantae > Streptophyta > Magnoliopsida > Poales > Bromeliaceae > Puya > Puya raimondii. Next base: position 211,221,066 of record JABWPP010000050.1, on the reverse strand, counting down.
GTTTATGCATAGCAGTGAAGCTTGCCACGTAGTTATGTTTCAGTGTACTTCCATACGAATCGACGTGATACGTATTGATGAGTATGCCATGCATTGCTGACGATGAGACGTAACCACGAAGTAACTTCCCTAAGCTTCTAAGGGAGGGAATTGCACGCCATCGGAGTAGACAGATGGCTCAGATTAAACCTTTCCTACGAACGAGCATATTGAGAAGAATACACTCCCATATGTGAGAGGAGTTTCTAATTAAAAGATACGCCCTAAAGAGTGCGAAGAGATGCGTAAAATAAGACCGATAGTAGCATGCTTGAGGAATTACTAGATGAAGATCGACAAAGGAAAACGCAAGAACGTGATCAAAGGAAACTCGAGAACATTGAATGAGTGGTGCCAGATAGACACAGTAAATACACGATAGTAGTGGAGTAGCGTTCTGTAGATTTGCGCCTAAAGTGTGCGAGCTTGCACTCGTAGTACGATGCTCAGAATCTCGGATAACGATACGTGGATGGAGGGATTGGATAACCCCGTGCCGAGCGTTCTATTGCGGCCTAAGAGTGCGAGCTTGCCACGAGGTACATGCTCAGAAGAGTCGATACTGAACGTGGATTGAATCCCCGTTATGATTGATAGTCGTTCTAGAACGCCTCAATGATGTGCTAGCTTTCCACGAGAGTTACATGCTCAGATTCGTAACGAACGGAGGATTGTTATCCCGTAATCGGGGGGAGAGCGTTTCTAATTTGACGCTCTGAAAGAGGCGAGCCAGAAGCCCAGTGACTTTGCATCCTGTCAGTACATGCTCAGATTATGGTGAGATTTACAGTACGTGAGGATATTAATTCCCCGTGTGTAGCGTTTTTAATTCCGCCAAAAGAGTGCGGAGCTTAGTCGCCACCGAGTAACTTGCTCTCAGTTTCGGGAATTCAGACGAACTGATTGCGATTGGTAACACCTGGATGTGTCGAAGAGCTGCTTTTCTATGGCGCGGAAGTGTGCGACGAAGCTTGCCACTGTAGTAAATGCTCATGATTCGTACAGTACGACGTTTAACGAGGATTGAATCTCCGTTGTGTGAGCGTTATTTTACGCCCAAAAGAGCTGCGTGCGTTTCCTACGGTGTAGTATATGACTCAGAATCGATAACGATCGAAAACGAGGATTTGGAATCCCGTGTAGAGCGCTTTCTATTGCGCTTCAAGAGTGCGGAGCTTGCCTACGAAGTACGTTGCTCAGAGGCCGAAATTAAGGTATTGTTCGAATATGACGCACATTAGTGCATTATGATTGCGCCCTAATGTTGAGTTTTGAGGAGCGTTGCACGAAGATAGAGAAACGATGCTCAGGTGTCGGACGGAAAACTTGCCAGGAGTATGAAATGCTCGAGAGCCGTTTCTCCTAAGACGACATTTTATAATCGAGAACTTTTGAAGCCATCATACGATATGAAAGTCTGTCGAGAGCGTTCTTAGTTGTACGGGTCAGAGTGAAGTGGCGGAGCTAAAAAATGGCTACTGTTTTTGAACAGGAAAGTAAAATGCGCAGATGCTCTCAGTGTGATTTATCGTTTACTATTTATTACTCGCTTGATAGTCTGTTTGACGAGTCCCCTACACACACGTGTAAGAAAACATGAGTTCTTTACTTATTACGAGCTCCAATCATGACGCTAATATACTCTATGCCACGTTTGCTATCTTATAGCTCCAAAAGATTAGTCAGATAAGTTACGACTGTAGCAAAGAATAAAAAACCCATTTTATATATTTTTGATTGCCCGCCTTCATATGTATTGCGGATCTGCATTATTATTTATGTTGCCACGATAATTACGATTGACGTCTAGATGTCGCGCGCCTGCATATTCGTTACCACTAGGTGAGTAGCTTAAGAGTAACGCTGTGTAGGACGAGAATTGAATCCCCGTAAGAGGCGGTCTATTACGCCAATAGTAGTAGCGGAGACTATTGCCATCGACTTAGATAAGGCTGAGATTCGATTCGACAGATATGTCGTAGTTGATAATATATACCCCATGAAGAGCTTTCTATAACGCCTATTAGAGTGCGTAGCTTATGCCCCAAGTGTAACGCTGCAGATTGCGTACGAAAGAGGTATTTGAAACATATATATTGAGGAGCGATTCTGTTACTGCCCAAGAGCTAGAGAGGTGTTTGCCCACGAAGTGCGCACATGATAAGATTGCGAACGAACGAGATTGCCAAACGAAGTATATGCGTACGATATTAATCGCACTTAGAGATTGCGAGTCTTTAAACATGTAGATACATGTACTCAGATCGAGTTAACGACTTATAATTAGTCGTCTCATGCATTTGTAAACCCGGTGGTCGTTTGGAGAGTGTTCTATGTTGCGCCTATAAGCAGTGCGGAGGCTTGCCGATCTGTGTACATGCTAAGTTTCGAGAGTAGCCAATGTATACGAGGATTGAACCCGTGATGCGTGCTGTCGATTGACTTGCCTAAAAATGCTGAGCTAGCCACGATGAAATCCGCATATTATCGATTAGTACGAGACTAGCAGGAATTAGAAATACCTGTGTTTGAGTGAGTTTAATAGTGTACGCACCTAAGGAAGTAGCGAAGCTTGATGCCATAAGAGTTTGACCATATGCGCAGATAATTACGATGTCCGAAACGCAAGTAGAGATTGCTTGGAAACCTACATGTGAGAGCCACGTGGTTTAGTTGTATTGCCCTAAGTAGTGCGAGAGCTTGCCCACGGAATGATACATGCCTCAGATTCGACACGAACGAGGATGCTGAGCTTCATGAGAGCGTTTTATTAGTCCACAATAGAGTCGCGCAGAGTCCTTAGGCACAGAGTACATGCTCAGAGATTTCGATACGATATGTAGGATAGTTATTTAAAACCCACGGTAGAGGAGCGTTTCTAGTTTCGCCACTAGTGGGAGATGCGACAGACTTGTGGCCACGACTGTATCATTGTGTCGGGCGGTGTGCTTGCTTGAAATATATTAATTACGATCCATGGACTTCACTTACCTAATACACTCCTCTCTTTAAGTGACTCCCCGCTCATTTATCATTCGCATGACGAACCCCACCGTAGTGAGTGAGAGCTTTTATTACCCTAAGACTTTCGTGGCTTGCCACCGTTGTTATCACTGCATGATTCAATATCTTAACGACACACGATGATAGTAAACCCCTATAAGAGCGTTCTATGCCCCTATTTCCATCAGGATCACCAGTAACAGCTCAGATGCATAAAACGAACGATGGATTGAAACACCAGTGAGAAGCGTTCAATTACGCCTAAGAGTTGCGAGCTTGCTCGACGAGTACATGCTCAGATTCGAAACTGTGTGAAGAAATCCACGAACGAGGTGTGCATTCGAAACCCTCATGAGATGCGTTCCCTATTGCGCCTAAGAGAGCGAGCAGTTTGCCATTACGAGGTACATGCCTCAGTTCCAATATCGAAAACAGAAGATGAAGTTTGTTCGTAATCCGCGATTATGAGATGTTGTATTATGCCAGCAAAGTTGAAACATTCCCACGTATTACATTACTCAGATTCGAATCGAATAGATGGTATCCCTCCAATGAGTAGCGTTAGCAGTTTCTGCCTGTAAAGAGTGATCAAGAAGTGCCATAGAAATAGCCTTAGATATATCGAAATGGCCACTTAACAAAAATATAGCATTTAATAGAGAAACACATTTGCCATGTCTCATGCGATCCCTCATTATTCGAACGAGGATTGATTAATTGAAACGCCCCTTCTATGAGGAGCGTTAATAGTAGTCTACTTGCGACTTCCGTGATGGAGTGCACGAGACCTTGCCTCGGTAAATGAGCTCAGATTTCAATGATTACGAGTTTAGAAAAGCCACCCGGTGTTTTAGAGAGAGTAGTTTTCACATCATTCTACTCAGCACAAAGAGTGCAAGGCTTGCCAATCGTATCTACTTTCCTGCTCATCTTTTACATCGACCTCTCCCCGAATTTACGAACTGGAGAAACCGAGTGATTGAGAAGAACCGTAGGAAGTGCTTTCGATTCGACGTATCCTAAGAAGTGTAGAGCGAGAGTGGAACTCATGAGAAAATGCAGCAGATGTTTCGACAGTTCTAGGGGTGATGGGTAGCCCGCAACGAAGTGCGTTGAAATTTCACGATATTTAGCGTTCGTCTACTGAAATTATCGGTTTATTATTTCGAGAGAGACGAATTGAAAGTCCCCATGAGAGCTTTTTATTGCGCCTAAGTGCGAGTGCGATTCTTATGCCACGAGTACATGCTCAGATTCGAACGAACGAGGATCTGGAACCCCATGAGAGCTTTCTATTGAGCCTAAGAGTGCGAGCTTGCCATCATGCTCAAATTAGAAACGAACGATGATCTATTGCCCCATGAGAAGCGTTCTATTATGGAACGAAAATGACGGCTTGCCACGGTAACCCCTACATGCTCAGATTCGAACGGAACGAGGATTAGAAAAATGAGAGCTTTCTATGCGCCTAAGAAATGCGAGCTTGCCACAAGTACATGCTCATATTCGGAACGCTCTAGGATTCGAATACCCATGAGAGCTTTCCTATTCTCCTTATTAGTTCGAGCTTGCACGAGTACATGACTAAGATTCGAATAACGAACAGGATTGAAACCCCATGAGAGGCTTTCTATTTGCGCCGAAGAGTACGGTTGTTTGCTCACGAGTACATGACTCAGATTCGAACGAAATCTACCAGGGACATCCGAAATCACCCTATTCTAGTCGAAGCGTTTATTACGCCAAAAGATGCGAAAAATTGCCCACTGAATTGCAGGTACAATCTTAGATTCGAACGATACGTAGGATTGGAACCCCATGAGCGCTTTCTATTGAACGCCTAAGAGTGCGAGCTTGCCATGAGTACATGCTCATATTCGAACGAACGAGGATTGGAACCCCATGAGAGCTTTTCTATTGAAATACGCCAAAGAGTGCGAAGCTTTGCCACGTCAGTACATGCTCAGATTCGAAGGAACGAGGATTGGAACCCCGTGAGAGCTTTCTATTGAGCCTAAGAGTGCGAGCTTGCCCCGAAAAAGTACATGCTTAGATTCGATTACGAACGAGGATTGAAAAACCCCATGAGAGCGTTTCTTTATTGCCCAAAGAGTGCGAGCTTGCCACGAGATACATGCTCAGATTTCAAACGGAACGAGGATTGGAAATACCCGAGAGAGCTACTGCATTGGCCTAAAGATTACGAGTTCTGTCACGAGTACATGCTCAGATTCGATACGAACGAGGATTGAAACCTATATGAGGAGCGTTCTGTACGCTCAAAGATCATCGAGATTGCCACAAGTACATGCTTAGATTCGAACTGAACGAGGATTGGAATACCCCATGAGATTGAGCTTTCTATTGCGCCTAAGAGTGCGAGCTTGCCACGAGTACATGCTCTCAAGATTCGAACAAACGATTGGATTGGAACCCCATAAGAGAGCGTTCTATTGCGCCTCAAGAGTGCGAGCTTGCATCGAGTACATGCTCCAGATTCGAAAACGAGGATTGAAACCCCATAGAGCGATTCTATTACGCCCCCAAAGATTGCGAGCGTTGCCACGAGTTACCATGCTCAGATTCGAACGAACGAGGATTGAAACCCCATGAGAGCCGTTCTAGTACGCCCCTAAGAGTGCGAGCTTGCCACGAGTACATGCTTAGATTCGAACGAACGGGGATTGGAACCCCATGAGCGCTTTCTATTGCGCCTAGAGTGCGAGCTTGCCACGAGTACATGCTCAGATTCGAACGAACGAGGATTGGACCCCCATGAGAGCTTTCTATTGCGCCTAAGAGTGCGAGCTTGCCACGAGTACATGCTTAGATTCGAACGAACGAGGATTGGAACCCCATGAGAGCTTTCTATTGCGACTTAGAGTGCGAGCTAGCCTTGAGTAGATGCTCAGATTCGAAGGAATGAGGATTGGAACCCCGTGAGAGGTTTCTATTGAGCCTAAGAGTGCGAGCTTGCCACGAGTACATGCTATCAGATTCGAACGAACGAGGATTTGAAAAACCCCATGAGAGCATTCTATTACGCCCAAGAGCGTAGGAGCTTGCCACGAGTACTTGCTCAGATTCAAACGAACGAGGATTGAAACCCCATGAGAGCTTTCTATTGCGCCGAAGAGTACGCGATTGCCACGAGTACATGCTCAGCTTCGTAACGAACGAGGATTTTGAAACCCCATGAGAGCGTTCCACTACGCCCAAAGAGTGCGAGCTTGCCACGAGTACATGCTCAGATTCGAACGAACGAGTATATAGGAACCCCCGTCGTGTGAGAGCTTTCTATTTGCGCCTTAGAGTGCGAGCTTGCCACGGAGTAACATGCTTCAGATTCGATACGAACGATGGATTGAAACCCCATGAGAGCATTCTATTACGCCCAAAGATATGCGAGCGTGTGCCACGAGTACATGCTCCAGATTTCGACGAACAGAGGATTGAAACCCCATTGAGAGCGTTCTAGTACGCCAAAGAGTGCGAGCTTGCCACGAGTACATGCTCAGATTCGAACGAACGAGGATTGAAACCCCATGAGAGCTTTCTATTGCGCCTAAAGAGTGCGAGCTTGCCACGAGTACATGCTCAGATTCGAACGAACGAGCATTGAAACCCCATGAGAGCGTTCCACTACGCCCAAAGAGTGCGAGCGTGCCACGAGTACATGCTCAGATTCGAACGAACGAGGATTGGAACCCCGTGAGAGCTTTCTATTGCGCCTAAGAGTGCAAACTTGCCACGAGTACATGCTCAGATTCGAACGAACGAAGGATTGAAAACCCCAATGAGAGCATTCTATTACGCTCCAAAGTTTGCCGAGCGTGCCACGAAGTACATGCTCAGATTCGAACGAACGAGGATTGGACCCACCATGAGATACTTTCTATTGCGCCTACACGAGTGCGAGCTTGCCACGAGTACATGCTTAGATTCGAACACGAACGAGGATATACGGAAAACCCCATGAGAGCTTTCTATTGCGCACTAAGAGTGCGAGCTTGCCATGAGTAGATGCTCAGATTCGATGGAATGGCTAAATAGATTGGAACCCGTGAGAGGTTTCTATTGAGCCTAAGAGTGCGAGCTTGCCACGAGTACATGCTCAGATTCGAACGAACGAGGATTGAAACCCCATGAGAGCATTCTATTACGCCCAAAGAGTGCGAGCTTGCCACGAGTACATGCTCAGATTCAAACGAGCGAGGATTGAAACCCCATGAGAGCTTTCTATTGCGCCGAAGAGTACGCGATTGCCACGAGTACTTGCTCAGATTCGAACGAAGGAGGATTGAAACCCCATGAGAGCGTTCTATTACGCCTTAAGAGTGCGATTGCCACGAGTACATGCTTAGATTCCAACGAACGAGGATTGGAACCCCATGAGCGCTTTCTATTGCCCCTAAGAGTGCGAGCTTGCCACGAGTACATGCTCAGATTCGAACGAACGAGGATTGAAATCCCATGAGAGGCGTACTATTACGCCCTAAGAGTGCGAGAGATTGCCACGAGTACATGCTCAGATTCGAACGACATCGAGCATTGAACCCCATGAGAGCGTTCTATTACGCCCAAAGAGTGCGAGCTTGCCTCGAGTACATGCTCAGATTCGAACAAACGAGGATTTGAAAACCCCATGTGAGAGCGTTCTATTGCGCCTAAGAGTGCGAGCATGCCACGGAAGTACATGCTCAGATTCGATTAACGAACGAGGATTGGAACCCCATGAGAGCGTTCTATTGCGCCTAAGAGTGCGAGCTTGCCACGAGTACATGCTCAGATCGAACGAACGAGGGTTGAAACCCCATGAGAGCGTTCTATTACGCCCTAAGAGTGCGGGATTGCCACGAGTACATGCTCAGATTCTAACGAACGAGGATTGAAACCCCATGAGAGCATTCTATTACGCCCAAAGAGTGTGATCTTGCCACGAGTACATGGTCAGATTCAAAAGAACGAGGATTGGAACCCCGTGAGAGCTTTCTATTGCGCCTAAAGATTGCGAGCTTGCCACTAGTACATGCTCAGATTCGAACGAACGAGGATTGAAACCCCATGAGAGCGTTCCACTACGCCCAAAGAGTGCGAGGCTTTGCCTACGGAGTACATGCTCAGATTCGAACGACTAAACGAGCATTGAAACCCATGAGAGCGTTCCACTACGCCCAAAGAGTGCGAGGGGGGGGGGGGTAGCCACGAGTACATGCTCAGATTCGAACGAACGAGCATTGAAACCCCATGAGAGCGTTCCACAACGTCCAAAGAGTGCGAGTTTGCCACGAGTACATGCTCAGATTCGAACGAACGAGGATTGGAACCCCGTTGAGAGCTTTCTATTTGCGCCTAAGAGTGCGAGCTTGCCACGAATGTACATGCTCAGATACGAACGAACGAGGATTGAAAACCCCATATGAGAGCATTCTCTTATGGCCCAAAGAGTGTGAGCCTTGCCACGAGTACATGCTCAGAATTCGACACGAACGAGCCATTGGAACCCCGTGAGAGCTTTTCTATTGCGCCTAAAGATGCGAGCTTGCCACGAGTACATGCTCAGATTCGAACGAACGAGGATTGAAAACCCATGAGAGCGTTCTAGTACGCCCAAAGAGTGCGAGCTTGCCACGAGTACATGCTCAGATTCGAACGGGAACGAGGATTGGACCCCCATGAGAGCTTTCTATTGCGCCTAAGAGTGCGAGCTTGCCACGAGTACATGCTTAGATTCGAACGAACGAGGATTGGAACCCCATGAGAGCTTTCTATTGCGACTTAGAGTGCGAGCTAGCCTTGAGTAGATGCTCAGATTCGAAGGAATGAGGATTGGAACCCCGTGAGAGGTTTCTATTGAGCCTAAGAGTGCGAGCTTGCCACGAGTACATGCTCAGATTCGAACGAACGAGGATTGAAACCCCATGAGAGCATTCTATTACGCCCAAAGAGTAGGAGCTTGCCACGAGTACTTGCTCAGATTCAAACGAACGAGGATTGAAACCCCATGAGAGCTTTCTATTGCGCCGAAGAGTACGCGATTGCCACGAGTACATGCTCAGATTCGAACGAACGAGGATTGAAACCCCATGAGAGCGTTCCACTACGCCCAAAGAGTGCGAGCTTGCCACGAGTACATGCTCAGATTCGAACGAACGAGTATTGGAACCCCGTGAGAGCTTTCTATTGCGCCTAAGAGTGCGAGCTTGCCACGAGTACATGCTCAGATTCGAACGAACGAGGATTGAAACCCCATGAGAGCATTCTATTACGCCCAAAGATTGCGAGCGTGCCACGAGTACATGCTCAGATTCGAACGAACGAGGATTGAAACCCCATGAGAGCGTTCTAGTACGCCCAAAGAGTGCGAGCTTGCCACGAGTACATGCTCAGATTCGAACGAACGAGCATTGAAACCCCATGAGAGCTTTCTATTGTGCCTAAGAGTGCGAGCTTGCCACGAGTACATGCTCAGATTCGAACGAACGAGGATTGGAACCTCATGAGAGCTTTCTATTGCGCCTAAGAGTGCGAGCTTGCCACGAGTACATGCTCATATTCGAACAAACGATGATTGAAACCCCATGAGAGCGTTCTATTATGCCCAAAGAGTGCGAGCTTGCCATGAGTACATGCTCAGATTCGAACGAACGAGGATTGGAACCCCATGAGAGCTTTCTATTGCGCCTAAGAGTGCGAGCTTGCCACGAGTACATGCTCATATTCGAACAAACGATGATTGAAACCCATGAGAGCGTTCTATTATGCCCAAAGAGTGCGAGCTTGCCACGAGTACATGCTCAGATTCGAACGAACGAGGATTGGAACCCCATGAGAGCTTTCTATTGCGCCTAAGAGTGCGAGCTTGCCACGAGTACATGCTCATATTCGAACGAACGAGGATTGGAACCCTATGAGAGCTTTCTATTGCGCCTAAGAGTGCGAGCTTGCCACGAGTACATGCTCAGATTCGAACGAACGAGGATTGAAACCCATGAGAGCGTTCTATTACGCCCTAAGAGTGCGAGATTGCCACGAGTACATGCTCAGATTCGAACGAACGAGGATTGAAACCCCATGAGAGCGTTCTATTACGCCTTAAGAGTGCGAGATTGCCACGAGTACATGCTTAGATTCGAACGAACGAGGATTGGAACCCCATGAGCGCTTTCTATTGCGCCTAAGAGTGCGAGCTTGCCACGAGTACATGCTCAGATTCAAACGAACGAGGATTGAAACCACATGAGAGCATTCTATTACGCCCAATGAGTGCGAGCTTGCCACGAGTACATGCTCATATTCGAACGAACGAGGATTGGAACCCCATGAGAGCTTTCTATTGCGCCTAAGAGTGCGAGCTTGCCACGAGTACATGCTCAGATTCGAACGAACGAGGATTGAAACCCCATGAGAGCGTTCTATTACGCAGTAAGAGTGCGAGATTGCCACGAGTACATGCTCAGATTCTAACGAACGAGGATTGAAAAAAAAAAAAAAACCCCCATGAGAGCATTCTATTACGCCCAAAGAGTGTGAGCTTGCCACGAGTACATGGTCAGATTCAAACGAACGAGGATTGGAACCCCGTGAGAGCTTTCTATTGTGCCTAAAGATTGCGAGCTTGCCACTAGTACATGCTCAGATTCGAACGAACGAGGATTGAAACCCCATGAGAGCGTTCTAGTACGCCCAAAGAGTGCGAGCTTGCCACGAGTACATGCTCAGATTCGAACGAACGAGCATTGAAACCCCATGAGAGCGTTCCACTACGCCCAAAGAGTGCGAGCTTGCCACGAGTACATGCTCAGATTCGAACGAACGAGTATTGAAACCCCATGAGAGCGTTCCACAACGTCCAAAGAGTGCGAGCTTGCCACGAGTACATGCTCAGATTCGAACGAACGAGGATTGGAACCCCGTGAGAGCTTTCTATTGCGCCTAAGAGTGCGAGCTTGCCACGAGTACATGCTCAGATTCGAACGAACGAGGATTGAAACCCCATGAGAGCGTACTTTTACGCCCTAAGAGTGCGAGATTGCCACAAGTAAATGCTCAGATTCGAACGATCGAGAATTGAAACCCCATGAGAGCGTTCTATTACGCCCAAAGAGTGCAAGCTTGCCTCGAGTACATGCTCAGATTCGAACAAATGAGGATTGAAACCCCATGAGAGCGTTCTATTGCGCCTAAGAGTGCGAGCTTGCCACGAGTACATGCTCAGATTCGAACGAACGAGGATTGGAACCCCATGAGAGCTTTCTATTGCGCCTAAGAGTGCGAGCTTGCCACGAGTACATGCTCAGATTCGAACGAACGAGGATTGGAACCCCATGAGAGCTTTTTATTGCGCCTAAGAGTGCGAGCTTGCCACGAGTACATGCTCAGATTCGAACGAACGAGGATTGGAACCCCATGAGAGCTTTCTATTGCGCCTAAGAGTGCGAGCTTGCCACGAGTACATGCTCAAATTAGAACGAACGATGATTGAAACCCCATGAGAGCGTTCTATTATGCCCAAAGAGTGCGAGCTTGCCACGAGTACATGCTCAGATTCGAACGAACGAGGATTGAAACCCCATGAGAGCGTACTTTTACGCCCTAAGAGTGCGAGATTGCCACAAGTAAATGCTCAGATTCGAACGATCGAGCATTGAAACCCCATGAGAGCGTTCTATTACGCCCAAAGAGTGCAAGCTTGCCTCGAGTACATGCTCAGATTCGAACAAATGAGGATTGAAACCCCATGAGAGCGTTCTATTGCGCCTAAGAGTGCGAGCTTGCCACGAGTACATGCTCAGATTCGAACGAACGAGGATTGGAACCCCATGAGAGCTTTCTATTGCGCCTAAGAGTGCGAGCTTGCCACGAGTACATGCTCAGATTCGAACGAACGAGGATTGGAACCCCATGAGAGCTTTTTATTGCGCCTAAGAGTGCGAGCTTGCCACGAGTACATGCTCAGATTCGAACGAACGAGGATTGGAACCCCATGAGAGCGTTCTATTGCGCCTAAGAGTGCGAGCATGCCACGAGTACATGCTCAGATTCGAACGAACGAGGATTGGAACCCCATGAGAGCTTTCTATTGCGCCTAAGAGTGCGAGCTTGCCACGAGTACATGCTCAGATTCGAACGAACGAGGATTGGAACCGCATGAGAGCTTTTTATTGCGCCTAAGAGTGCGAGCTTGCCACGAGTACATGCTCAGATTCGAACAAACGAGGATTGGAACCCCATGAGAGCTTTCTATTGCGCCTAAGAGTGCGAGCTTGCCACGAGTACATGCTCATATTCGAACGAACGATGATTGAAACCCCATGAGAGCGTTCTATTATGCCCAAAGAGTGCGAGCTTGCCACGAGTACATGCTCAGATTCGAACGAACGAGGATTGGAACCCCATGAGAGCTTTCTATTGCGCCTAAGAGTGCGAGCTTGCCACGAGTACATGCTCATATTCGAACGAACGAGGATTGGAACCCTATGAGAGCTTTCTATTGCGCCTAAGAGTGCGAGCTTGCCATGTGTCACGCCCCGGGTTACCTCTTCCCAGGCGCATGACCAGATCCGCCGCACACACAGTATTTCTACTATGTATACGAAGCGAAACAACATCCACAACAAACAAGTAGAGCTAAAGGTATCAACAGAGCTGCTATATAATATATCAAAAATCACTGTACATACAACATCCATAACTCTCACATATAACTCTCATATACAGACTGATATCAACATCACATAGTATGTACAGACTCAACCCTCTATCCAAAATGGGTATACCTCTAGCCAAATATTCGGGGAATAGCTCTACCCGACGGTCTCCTTTCCGCGCTCAGTATGCACGACTGGGGAAGAAGACTCTGCAAAAAGATGTCACCAAAGGGTGTGAGAACTACTATCAATCAAGTAGTCCTCAGTGGGTACCGCCACCAGCCTCAGCGGTCTGCCCACTAAGTCCTCAATCTCAAGAGATATATAATGAGCAAGAAAGAAAGTAGGAGATATACTACCACTACTATGCACAAAGCTCAACTGTCAGTATGAAATACCAATGAACTGAATATACCAAATGAGGACTATCATACACAATACAATACCTGCGAACCAGCTAGTACAGGAACTCCATCTGTACCTAGCTCTCGCCATACAATACCTCACCATACCATACCTCATAACATGATACCTGCGGCCTGATCACGCTCAACACAATAGGGAGCTGCTCAACACAATAGGGAGCCCAACTAGGACAGGAACACCATCTGTCACTAGTTCATCGTACGCCTCTCAGTACGGAACATGCCAACTCTAGAGTGGTACTCGTGGGAGCGACCCAACCGAGCAAAGTAAACCCAAGTAACCGCCAAGCACCCGCAGATATATGATCGACACGACTGGGTCAACAAAGGATCAGGTGCCCTTGGCACCTCAAAGGATAGTCAACAGATAAGACCCAATTCACTGTGCCCTCGGCACCATAAAGGATAATCAACAAGTATGACCCAATCCATGCTCTCACAAAGTACCCCGTGCCCTTGGCACAATCAATGCTCCAGTGCTCACAATTCATCTCAACTCTATCACACAAGAGGAGGCTCTCGACTCTATCACAAAGAGGAGGTACAACATCAACATAGCACGAGCCACAACATGATCACCTACACTACATGTACAACAACTGGTACAAGGAATCAACAGAATAGGTGTAGGTCCAATCATGCAACAATATGATACAAAGAAATGCATGCTCATATACATATCATTAGCACATCTAAGATCATAACATGCCCATGCAGTCTATAGATCAGTCTCACCCTAACATGGCATTTCTACATAATCTTAGCATGGCATACTATCATAATCCCAATATCATAATCCAATATCCACATATCATAATCCAATCATGCTAACATAATCCAATCAACATCATATCATATTATGCTAACATGAGATAAAACACGTAGGAGGAAGTCCACTGAATCTGGCAAACATCAACCCACCTCAAATGTTAATCCAACCACGGTGGGGAAAGAACAAGCCTCAGATCCAACCCTCCAGATAGCGAACTCCGGCAGCACTCCGATCTATCAAAACCTCCAAGGAAACTGCTATCTCCAGCAGAATAACAGCTCAGCACCAGATCAGATCAGCAGAGTAGAGGAGAGCAAGCTGGGTTACAAACTATGCCAACACATGGCCCTAAACCCACTTTTCTCTCTCTAGAATCGGATCACACGAAGTGGAAATTACATCAAAAAAAAAAAAACCTCAACAGGTACATGCCTATTTATAGGCTGCCAAACTCCCACTTTTCGGGCGCCCACTTCTCAATTTCCGGGCGTCCGGAAATGCGCCGTACAGGTGTCGTCGCGCGGCTAAGCGGCCGGGGTCAATAGTCATCAGGCGGTGGGGCGGTGTGTCTCCGGCGATCGACACGTGTCCTCTGTCGCGACACGTGGCCCTCCACGTCAACAGCTCAAACCGGATCCTCGTCCGGGCGTCCGAATCATGCGTCCAGATCCAATCTCTGTCGGCCACAACCGGATCGTCCACAACACGCAGTAGGGTCCGGAACATTCCGGGCGTCCACTTCTCCTCTTCCGGGCGCCCGAATCCCGCCGAGTCCAGAAACCCTAAAATCTCAAGTATTACACCATGAGTACATGCTCAGATTCGAACGAACGAGGATTGAAACCCCCTGAGAGCGTTCTATTACGCCTTAAGAGTGCGAGATTGCCACGAGTACATGCTTAGATTCGAATGAACGAGGATTGGAACCCCATGAGCGCTTTCTATTGCGCCTAAGAGTGCGAGCTTGCCACGAGTACACGATGCTCATATTCAAACGAACGTTAGGATTGAAACCACTATTTGGGGAGAGCATTCTATTACGCCAAAGAGTGCGAGCTTGCCACGAGTAACATGCTCATAGTCGAACGAACGAGGATTTGGAAACCCCGATGGAGCTTTCTATGCGCCTAAGAGTGCGCAGCTTGCCACGAGTACATGCTCGAGATGTCGATGACGAACGAGGTGCGTTCGAGTGTGCACCCCATGAGAAGCGTTGCTATTACGAGCCCTAAGAGTGCGAGATGCCACGAGTATTCATGCTCAAATTTGTAACGAACGAGGATTTGAAATTGAAAACCCCATGAGAGCATTGGATATTTACGCCCAAAGAGTGTGTGCTGCCACACTGAGTACATGGTCAGATTCGAAACGAACGAGGATTGGAATTCCCGTGAGAGCTTTCTATTGCGGGCCTAAAGATTGCGAGCTTGCCACTAGTACATGCTCAGATTACGAATACGAACGTAGGATTGAAACCCCATGAGTGCTTCGTAGTACGCCCAAAGGAGTGGGCGAGAGCTCTGCCACGAGTACATGCTCAGATTCGAAACGAACGAGCATTGAAACCCATGAGAGCGTTCCCACTACGCCCAAAGAGTGCGACGAGCTTGCCACGAGTACATGCTCAGATTCGAACGATCACGAGCATTGGAACCCCCATGAGAGCGTTCCCACAAGAGTCCAAAGAGTGCGAGCTTGCCCCACGAGTACATGCTCAGATTCGCACGATCGAGGATTGGAAACCCCGTGAGAGCTTTCTATTGCGCCTAAGAGTGCGTGCTTGCCCCGAGTGTACATGCCAGATTCGAACGAATGAGGATTGAAACCCCAAATGAGGAGCATTCTATTATGCCCAAAGAGTGTGAGCATTGCCCACGAGTAAACATGCTCAGATTCAAACGAACGAGGATTGGAAACCCCGTGTGAGAGCTTTCTATTTGCGCCTAAAGATTGCGAGCTTGCCACTCGAGTACATGCTTCAGATTCGAACGAACGAGGATTGAAACCCCAATGCCCCGAGAGCGTTCCAGTCAGCGCCCAAAGAGTGCGAGCTTGCCACTAGTACATGCTCAGATTCGAACGAACGAGCATTGGAAACCCCTGTGAGCCCGGAGCTTTCTATTGCGCCTAAGAGTGCAAGCTTGCCACGAAGTACATGCTCAGATTCGAACCCCCTTCGAGGATTGAAACCCACCAAATGAGAGCATTCTATTGCGCCCAAAGATTGCGTGCGTGCCACGAGTACATGCTCAGATCTCGAACGAACGAGGAATGGACCCCATCCCCCGAGAGCCTTTCTATTGCGCCTAAGTGTGCGAGCTCTTTCCACGAGTACATGCTTAGATTCGAACAACGAGGATTCGGAAACCCCATCAGAGGCTTTCTATTGCGCCCTTAGAGTGCGAGCTTTGCCTGAGTCAGATGCTCCCAGATTCGTAGGAATGAGGATTGGAGCCCCGTGAGAGGTTTCTATTGAGCCTAAGAGTGCGAGCTTGCCACGAAGTACATGCTCACGATTCGAACGAACGAGGATTGAAACCCCATGAGAGCATTCTATTACGCCCAAAGAGTGGGAGCTTGCACGAGTACATGCTCAGATTCAAAACGAACGAGGATTGAAACCCATGAGAGCTTTCTATTGCGCCGAAGAGTACGCGATTGCCACGAGTACTTGCTCAGATTCGAACGAAGGAGGATTGAAACCCCATGAGAGCGTTCTATTACGCCTTATTGCCACGAGTACATGCTTAGATTCCAACGAACGAGGATTGGAAACCCCATGAGCGCTTTCTATTGCGCCTAAGAGTGCGAGCTTGCCACGAGTACATGCTTAGATTCGAACGAACGAGGATTGAAACCCCATGAGAGCGTACTTTTACGCCCTAAGAGTGCGAGATTGCCACAAGTACATGCTCAGATTCGAACGATCGAGCATTGAAACCCCATGAGAGCGTTCTATTACGCCCAAAGAGTGCGAGCTTGCCTCGAGTACATGCTCAGATTCGAACAAACGAGGATTGAAACCCCATGAGAGCGTTCTATTGCGCCTAAGAGTGTGCGAGCTTGCCCGAGTACATGCTTTTCAGATTCGAAACGAACGAGGATTGGAACCCCATGAGAAGCTTTCTATTGCGCCTAAGAAGTGCGAGCTTGCCACGAGTACATGCTCAGATTTCGAAAAAAAACGAACGAAGGATTGGAACCCCATGAGAGCTTTCTATTGCGCCTAAGAGTGCGAGCTTGCCACGAGTACATGCTCAGATTCGAACACACGAACGAGGATTGGAACCCCATGAGCGCTTTCTATTGCGCCTAAGAGTACGAGATTGCCACGGTACATGCTCAGATTCGAACAAACGAGGGATTGAAACCCCATGAGAGCGTGTGTACTATTGCGCCCTAAGAGTGCGAGATTGCCACGAAAGTACATGCTCAGATTCGAACGATCGAGAATTGAAACCCCATGAGAGCGTTCTATTGCGCCCAAAGAGTGCGTGAGCTTGCCACGAGTACATGCTCAGATTCGAACAAACGTGGATTGAAACCCTATGAGAGCGCTTCTATTGCGCCTAAGAGAGTGCGAGCATGCCACGAGTACATGCTCAGATTCGACACGAAACGAGGATTGGAACCCCGTGAGAGCTTTCTATTGCGCCTAAGAGTGCGAGCTTGCCACGAGTACATGCTCAGATTCGAACGAACGAGGATTGGAACCCCATGAGAGCTTTTTATTGCGCCTAAAGTGCGAGATTTGCCACAAGTACAGTCGCTCATATTGCGAACGAGGATTGGGAAACCCCGTGAGAGCGTTCTATTGCTCAAAGATATCTTGAACTAGACATGTCAATTCAGAACGAACGATAATTGAAAACCCTCATGTAAGAGCGTACTATTACGCCCTAAGAGTGCAAGCAGGTGGCCACGGGAGTACATGCTCAGTTGGAATCCCGAACGATGGGAGGATTGAAAAACCCCATGGTAGCAATTTCTATTTACGACCAAAAGAGTGGGTGAGACGTTGGGTGTACGAGGTACATGCTCATCATACAAACGAACGTGGATTGGAAAACCCCCCATGTGAGCTTGTTCCTATTGCGCCTAGAGATGGGGGGGGGGGTGCCGTGCTTTGCCAACGAGTAACAGTGCTCAAATTTCGAAGCGAACGCGCATTGAAACCCCAATGGAAGATTAATGCGAAATTGTCTAAATACGCCTAAAAAGTGCGAGACGTGCTACGAGTACATGCTCAGATTTTCGAACCCAAATGAGGTTTGGAACCCCGTGAAGAGCTAATTCTATTGTAGCCTAAGAGTGGGAGAGCTAGTGCCAGAGTACATGCTCTTGCAGAAAATCGAACGAACGAGGTGATTGAAAACCGTGAGAGCATTCTATTACGCCCAAAGATAGCGAGCTTGCCCCGATTACATGCTCAGATTCGAACGAAGGAGGATTGGAAATATTCCATGATGTAGCGGGATCTATTGGCGCCGAAGAGAAACCGACGAAATTGCCACGAGTACATGCCTCAGATATCGAAACGAACCGGAATTGAAACCCCCATGAGAGCGTTCTATAAACGCCTTAAGAGTGCGAGGCTTGCCACGGAGTACCATGCTCAATTCGAACGAAAGGCGAGGATTGGAACCCCGTGAGAGCTTTCTATTGCGGCCTAAGGAGTGCGAGCTTGCCACGAGTACTATTGCTAGATTCGAACTAAACGAGGATTGGAAACCCATGAGAGGCATTCCTATTATGCCCAAGAGTGTGAAGCTTGCCTACGGAGTACATCTCAGAGTATTCAAACGAGAACGACCTGAACCAGACTTGAAACCCCAAGAGATCGTTCTATTTGCCCAAAAGAGTTGCGGCTTCCTGCACGAGTACTTGCTCAAGTATTCGAACGACACGTGGATTATGGAAACCCCATGATGAGCGTTCTATTGCGCCTAAGAGTAATTGCCACGAGTACGATGCTAAATTCCAACGAACGAGGATTGGAACCCCTTGAAGCGGCTTTCTTTTGCCCCCTATAGAGTCGCGATCCTTGCCACGAGTACAGGCCTCTTAGATGAGATACGATCGAGGATCTGAATTCCCATGAGAAGCGTAACATTACGGCCTAAAGTACCAGAGCTGTACCATAGCAGATACTCAGATCTCGAACGATCGCGCATTTGAAACCCATCAGAGCGTTCTATTACGCCTAGAAAGAGTGCGAGCTTGCTCGTTCGCGTACATGCTCCCTCGTATTCGAGGATCCTGAACGAGGATTGAAGGACCCCATGAGAGCTTTCTATTGCGCCTAAGCGTGACGAGCTTGCTACGGAGTACATGTCTCAGATTCGAAAACTAACGAGGATTGGAACCCCCCATGAGAGCTTTCTATTGCGCCTAAGATTTGCGAGGGCTTGCCACGGAGTACCTTATGCTCCAGACTCGAACGTACGTGTATTGATTCCACCCCTGCTCGCGTACAATAATCCCCCTAAAGTGCGAGCTTATGCTCGACGAGTACAATGCTCAGATTCGAACGAACGAGTATTACATACAACCCCAATGTGAGCAATCACTATCTTCGCCCTTATAGTGCGTAGCTTGCCAATACGAGTACATGACTCATATTAACTCACTCACGTGGGATTGAAACCCCATGAAAGCGTTCTTATTATGCGCCTAAGAGTGCGTTGCTTGCCACGAGTACAAGCCTCATCTGGTATCGAATCGAACCAGGATTGGAACCCCCTATGAGAAGCTTTCTATTGCGCCAAGAAGTGCGAGCTTGCCCGAGGTACATGCTTCACTATTCGAACATGATCGAGGATTGGAACCCCATTAGAGCGTTTCTATTTCCCTAAGAGTACGTGCATTGCCCCGAGTACATGCTTCAAAATCCGAACCGAACGAGGATTGAAACCCCATGAGAGCTTTCTATTGCGCCCTAAGAGTCGAGCTTCCCGATAAGTACAAAGATGCCACCTTCCTCAGATTCTCGAATTCGAACGAGGATTTGGAACCCCATGAGAAGCGTACTATTTACGCCCTTAAGGAGTGCGTTCTAGATTGCCACGAGTACTATGCTCAGATTCGAAACTATCGATGATTTGAAACCGCCATGAGAAAGCGTTCTAGATACGCCCATAGAGTTCTAATCACTCTTGCGCTTCGAGTAGATGCTCCAGAGTAGTATGAACGAGGATTGAAGACCCCATCTCTAGAACATTTCAACTTGGATCCTACTATGCTACCATTACACGATACATGCTCAGATTCCTGATACGAATCGAGGACCCCCATGAGAAACTTTTATTATCGCCTAAGAGTGCGAGCTTGCCTACGTCTTAATGCTCAGATATCAGAACGAACGAGGATTGGAACATACCCCATGAGAGCTTTCTCTAATGCGCATAAGAGTGTGGAGCTTGCCAGCGAGTACATGCTCAGATTCGACATGACGAACGAGGATTGGCTACCCAACCTGTGAGCTTTCTATATCCCGCCTAAGAGTAGATCGAGCTTGCACATCAGAAGTTCTGTTGCTCATATTCCGAACGGAAGCGAGGATTGTGGAAACCCCATGAGAGCTTTCCTATTATGCCCTAGAGAGTGCTCTGCTTGGCCTCGAGTCTTGCTTCAGATCTCTCGAAAGAACGAGGATTTAAACCCCCTGAGAGCAATTCTATTGCCCTAAGAGGTGGTGAGCTTTCTGCCCCATCACCTACATCCTCAGATTCAAAGGAAATGAGGATTGGAACCCCGTTGAGAGGGTTTCTATTTGCTCCATAAAGATTGCTAGGCTTGCCATCGGAGTACATGCCTCCGAGGTTCGAACGAACGGAGCATTTGAAAACCCCATGAGAGCATTCCTATAACGCCCGGAAAGAGTGCGAGGCTTCTAGCCACGAGTACATGCACATACCTTCCAAATACGAAACGAGGATTGGGAACCGGCCGTGAGTGCTCTTCTATTGCGGGGGCCTAAGAGTACGTCTAATTGCCACGAGGTACATGCTCAGGTTCGAACGAAACGAGATTGAAATTCACCACAGTGAGAGCGTATCATTTATACGCCCTAAGATGTGCGTGATTGCCACGAGTACATGCTCAGATTTTCGAACCCACGAACGAGGATTGGATCCCCCATGAGTGCTTTCTATTGCGCCTAAGAGTGCGAGCTTTGCCACGAGTAGATGCTCAGATTCGAAGGAATGAGGATTGTAACCCCACTGAGAGGTTTCTATTCGACCTCCCTAAGAGTATGCGTACTTGCCACGAGTACTTATGCTCAGATTCGAACGAACGGGTAGGATTTTGCAACCCATATGAGAGCCATTCTATTATACCCAAAGAGAGCGAGCTTGCCACGAGTCTCACATGCTCAGATAGGATCCGAACGAACGAAGGATTGAAAACCCCAATGACTAAGGCTTATCTATCCATTACCATCCCTCAACGTAACTGGCGATGCTTGCACACGAGAGTACCCAATGCTTCAGATTCAAACGAATCTCACCTTGAAGCATGTATCCATTCCCCGAAGAGTACCCGATACCAGTAATGCTCAACCCTCCCTAAATCTAGGATTGAACCCCATGTGAGCGTTCTATTACGCCCCAAAGAGCCCCAACTTGCTCGAGTTACATGCTCTCGATTTTTTTCGGAACAATCGAACGAGGATTGGAAACCCCAATGAAGCGCTCATTCTATTGCCCCTTAAGAGTGGCTGAGACATGCCCTGAGGTACATGCTCATAATTCGAACGAACGAGGATTGAAACCCCCATGAGATACGGTCTATTACGCCCTAAAGTGTGAGCTTACCACAAGTACATGCTCAGATTCGAACGATCGAGGATTGAAACCCATGAGAGCTTTCTATTACGCCCAAAGAGTGCGAGCTTGCCTTCGAGTACATGCTCAGATTCGTAGGTCGAACGATCTCGGATTGGAACCCCATGAGAGCTTTTTATTGCGCCCTAAGAGTGCGAGCTTGCCACGAGTACATGCTCAGATTCGACACGAAAAGAGGATTGGAAACCCCATGAGAGCTTTCTATTGCGCTCTAAAGAGTGCGAGCTTGCCACGAGTACACTGCTCAGATTCGAACTACGAACGAGGATTGAAACCCCATGAGAGCGTTTCTATTGCGCCATAAGAGTGCGAGCTTGCCACGAGTACATGCGCTCAGATTCGAACGTTCAAGCACGATGGATTGAACCCCATGAGAGCGTTTCTATTAACGCCCTAAGAGTTGCGAGCTTGCCACGAGTTACATGCTCAGATTCGAACGAAGAGGATTGACTCACCCCATGAGAGCGTTCTATTGACGCCTAAGTTGTGCGAGCTTGCCACTGGGGAGTACATGCTCAGATTCGAACACGAACGAGGATTGGAAACCCCATGAGAGCTTTCTATTACGCCATAAGAGTGCGAGCACCAGCTTGCCACGGGAGTACATGCTCGCAGATTCGAACGAACGAGGATTGTGAAACCCATGAGAGAGTTCTATTACGCCTAAGAACAAGTGCGAGATTGCCACGAGTACATGCTCAGATCTCGAAAACGAACGAGGGATTGAAACCCCCCCCCCATGAGGAGCTTTCTATTACGCCTAAGAGGGCGAGCTTGCCACGAGTACATGCTCAGATTCGACCACGATCACGAGGATTGGGAAACCCAATGAGAGCGTTCTATTGAAGCCTTTAAGAGTGCGAGCTTGCCACGAGTACTTGCTCAGATTCTCAACGAACGAGGATTGAAACCCCATGAGTAGCGTTCTATTACGCACCGTAAGAGTGCGGAGCTTGCCAACAGCAGTACATGCTCAGATTCGAACGACACGAGTGATTGATAACCCCATGAGCGTTCAGATTACGCCCAAGAGAGTGAAAGAGCTTGCCTCGAGAGTACATGCTCAGATTCGAAGACTACGAACGAGGATTTGAAACCCCACCATGAGAGCTCGTTCTATTACGCCAGTAAGAGTGCGAGCTTGCTCACGAGTACATGCTCAGATTCGAACGAGACGAGGATTGGAAACCCCATGAGAGCGTTTCTATTTGTTTTTTTTTACGCCTAAAGAGTGCGCGAGCTTGCCAAGAGTACATGCTCAGATTCGATACGAAACGAGGATTGGAAACCAATGAGAGCTGTTCTATTGCGCCCAAAGAGTGCGGAGCTTGCCACGAGTACATGCTCAGATTCGACAATCGAACGAGGATTGATTTAAAATTCCCATTGTAGAGCATTTCTATTGCGCCTCAAAAGAGTGCGGAGCTTGCCCACGAGTACATGCTCAGATTCGAAACGAACTAGGATTGAAACCCCATGAGAGCTTTCTATTGCGCCGGAGAGTGAAGGAGAACGATGCTGATTGCCACGAGAGTTACATGGGTCGGATTTCGACGCCGAACGAGGATTGGAAACCCCTATGAGAGCGTTTTATTACGCCTTAAGAGTGCGAGGATTTTGCCACGAGTACATGCTCAGATTCGAAACGACCGAGGATTGGAAAAACCCCATTGAGCGCTTTCTATTGCGCTAAGAGTTGATGGCGATAGCGGTGCGACGACGAGTACTATGCTCAGATGTCGAACGAACGATCGAGCATTGAAACCCTCCTATGAGAGCGTTCTATTAACGCCTTCTCTCTTCAAGCTGTGCGGAGTTTTGCGAGTAAATGCTCAGTTTCGAACGACGTAGCATTGAGGAACCCAATGAGAGCGTTCTATTACGCCACTCATAAGAGTGCGAGCTTGCCCACGAGTACATGCTAGATTCGAACGAACGAGGATTGAAACCCCATGAGAGCGTTCTTATTGCGCCTAAGAGTGCGAGAGCTTGCCACGAGTACATGCTCAGATTCGATATTCGATACGAGGATTGGTGTGTAACCCATGAGAGCTTTCTATTGCGCCTAAGGACGTGCGGAGCTTGCTCCACGAGTACATGCTTCAGATTCGACACGATCGAGGATTTTTTGAAAAACCCCATGAGAGCGTTTTTATTTCCGTCCTTAAGAAGTGCGAGCTTGCCAACGAGTACATGCTCAGATTCGACGCCCATACTTCCACGAACGAGGATTGGAAACCCATGAGATGCCTTTCTACTTGCGCCTCCCCCCCCTTAAGAGCCCTGCGCCGTGATTGCCACGAGTAACATGCTTAGGATTCGACCCCTCGAACGAGGATTGGGAAAACACCCATGAGCGCCTTTCTATTGCGCCTAATAATGAGTGCGGAGTATTTGCCCGAGTACATGCCACGAGGGGGATTGAAAACCAAATTGATTATGGCCATGACGAGCGTTCTATTACGCCCAAAGAGAGTGCGAGCTTGCCACGGAGTACATGCTCAGGATTCAAACGAAACGTAGAATTTGAAACCCATAGAGAGCGTTCTAGCGCCGATGAGAGCGTCTCTTAGCACGAGTAAGACATGCTCAGATGCGAACGAACGGGATTTTGAAACCCATGAGAGCGTTTCTATTACGCATTAAAGAGGTGCGAGTTTCGCATCGAGTACATGCTCAGATTCGAACGATCGAGCATTGGAACCCCACATTGTAATGAGCGCTTTCTATTACGCCAAGAGTGCTGGAATTTGCACGAGTTGCCTCGATTCGAACGAACGAAGGATTTGGGGAAAAACCATGAGAGCGTTACTATTGCGCTCTAAGATGCGTGAGCTTTGCACGAGATACATGCTCAGAACCTCTCGAGCGGAACGAGGATTGGAAACCCCATAGAGAGCCATTTCTATTTCGCACAAAGGAGTGCGAGGCTTTGCTAGAGTACATGCTCTAGATTCGACCCCTCGAACGAGGATTGTAAACCCTCATGAGAGGTTTTCTACTTGCGCCCTAATGATCGTGCGAGTTTGCCACGTGAGTACATGCTCGTTGACCCTTCGAACGAACGAGGATTGGAAAAAACCCCATGAGAGCTTTCTATTATTCGCCAAAGAGTGCCGAGCTTTGTTCACGAGTACATGTCAGATGAACGAACGAAACAAAGTGATTTGGAACCCCATGAGAGCTTTCTATTGCGCCTAAGAGAGAGCGAGCTTTTGCCACGCGTACATGTCTCTGATTTTCGAACGAACGGGATTGAACCAACTATGAGAGCGTTTCTATTATGCCTATAAGAGTTCGCGAGCTTGCCACGAGTACATGCTCAGATTCGAAAGAACCGAGGAATTGGAAAACCCCATGAGATGCTGTTATCTATTTACTGCCTTAATGAGTGCGAGCTTTGCTACGAGTACATGCTCAGATTCGAACGAACGAGGATTGAAAACCCCATGAGAGCTTTACTATTGATGCCTAAGATTGCGCGCTGATTGTAACGAGTACATGCTCAGATTCGAAGTCGCTCAACGAACGAGGAATTGAAACCCCATGATGAGCGGTTTTCTAGATAGTACGCCCCTAAGAGTGCGAGCTTGCCACGAGTACATGCTCAGATTCGATCTAACGAACGAGGATTGAATACCCATGAGAGCGTTCTATTACGCCTTATGAGTGCGGGGAGTTTGAATGCACGAGTACATGCTCAGTATTCGAACGAACGACGGTTTTGTGAAACCATGGATGTGAGCGTTCTATTGCAGCCCTATGAGTGCGAGCTTGCCCACGAGTACATGCTCAGATTCGAACGAACAACGGGATTGAAACCCTCTCGTGAGAGCGCCATCTATTTACGCCCAAAGAGGTGCGAGCTTGCCACGGTTCTTAGCTTTAGATTCAGAAACGTCGAGCTTTGCTCAGATGAGAGCGTTCTATTACGCCCAATGAGTGCGAGCTTGCCTCGAAAGTACATGCTCAGATATCGATCGAACGAGGATTTTGGACGTCCCGTGAGAGGTTTTACTATGCGCCTAAGAGTGCGAGTCTTGCCTTTCGAGTACATGCTCAGATTCGAAAAACTATCGAGGATTGGAACCCATGAGGAGCTTTCTATTGCTACTAAGAGTGCGGGATGCTTGCCTACGAGTACCAATCTCCAGAATTCGAAAACGAACGAGGATTTGAAACCCCATGAGAGATTTCTATTGCGCCGGAGAAATGAGTGCGAGATTGCCACGAGTACTTGCTCAGATTCGACTTCCTACGAACGAGGATTGAGAAACCCATGAGAGCGTTTCTATTACGCCGATGAAGAGTGCGAGCTTGCCACGAGTACATGCTCAGATTCGTGATCGAACGAGGATTGAAACCCATGATTCGAGCGCTTTCTTCATTGCGTCTCGTCGGAGAGTGCAGAGGAGCTTGCCACGAGGTACATGCTCAGATTCGAATGTCGGAACGAGGATTGAACCCCATGAGAGCTTTCTATTACGCCTAAGACGTGCGTCGATGCTTCGCACGAGAGTACATGCTTCAGATTCGAAATCCTAGGACGTTGCCCATTGTGAGAACCCCATTCTAGGAGCGTTCCCGATACGCCCTCAAAGAGTGCTGAGTGTGATATCGTTGCCACGAGTACCGTTGCTCAGATTTCGAAATATACGGAACGAGCATTGAAACCCCATGAGAAGCGTTCTATTGCGCCTCCTAGAGTGCGAATGCTATGCCACGAAGTACATGCTCAGATTCGATTTTCCCAACGAACGAGGATCTGATTTGACTCCCAAATGAGAGCATTTAGCTATTGCGCTGACAAGAGTGCGAGCTTTTAGGCCACGACAGTTTGACATGCTCAGATTCGTTACGAAATCAACGTAGGATTGGAACCCCGCTGAGAGCTTTCTATTACGCGCTAAAAGTGCGAGCTTGCCACGTGTACATGCTCAACTTCGAGGCCACGAAACGAGGATTGTGAAGTCCACCATATTGAGGAGCGGTTTCTATTGCGCCTAAGAGTGCGAGCTTGCCACGACGTACATGCTTATGTGAATTCGAGAAAACCCGATACGAGGATGTCGTAAACACCGATGAGCGCTTTATACTTGCGCCTAAGATGAATGCGATGCTTTGCCCAACGTCAGTACATGCTCAGCATTCGAACGAACCGAGGGAGGTTGAAAACCAATTGGAGAGCTTGTTCTATATGCGACCTAAAGAGATGCGCTCGCTTGCCGAAGAGTATCTTATGCTCAGATTCCGAATCGAAAAGAATGAAAACCAATGAGAGCATTCTATATTGCGCCGAAGATGTAGAGTACTTGCCATAATAGATACATGCCTCAGACTTAAATCGATAACGAACGAGGATTGATTACCCCAAATGAGAGCGTTCTATTACGCATTAATGAGTGCTCGGAGGCTTGCCCACGGCACAGTAGAAGTCATGCTTAGTTTCGAACGACGACGAGGTTTGGAAAACACCATGCTGATAGCTTTTCTATTACGCCTAAGAGTGCGAGGCATTTTGCCACGGAAAAGTACATGCTCAATATTTAGAATACGTAGCCAGCGACTAGAAGGACCATTGAGATGCGTACTATTTTAACGCCCTAAGAGTGCGAGCATTGCCACGAGTACATGCTCAGATATCGAACGAACGAGGATTGAAGGGAAATTGAAACCCCATGAGAGCGCTTAAGCTATTGCGCCTAAGAGTGCGAGCTTGCCACGAGTACATGCTCAGATTCGAGGGACGAACGAGATTGAAGAACTCCAGCCATGAGAGCGTTTTCTATATGCGCCAAAGAGTGCGAGCTTGCCAGCGAGTACATGCTCAGATTCGAACGAACGCTGGATTGAAACCCCATGATGAGCGTTCTATTATGCCCAAGAGTGCGAGCTTGCCACGAGTACAAGCTCAAATTCGAACGAACCGAGGATTGAAAAGACTTCATGAGAGCGTTCTATACTGCCCAAAGAGAATGCAGAGCTTGCCAAAACGAGGTACATGCTCAGATTCGAACGAAACGAGGATTGAAAACCCATGAGAGCTTTCTATTACGCATCTAAGATGTGCAGAGCTTGCCACGGCGTACATGCACAGTATGAACGACGAATTGTAACCTCCATGAGAGTGTACTATTGCGACTAAACTCACCATGAGACGAGCTAATAGTTTGAACAGATTCGAACGACCCCAGCGAAGAATTGTGAACCCGCATGTAGAGCTTGATCTATTCGCCCAAAAGAAGTGCGAGCTTGCCACGAGTAACATGCTCAGATTCGAACAGAACTAGATTAGAAACCCCATGAGAGCGTACTCTATTACGCCCTAAAGAAGAAGAGTGCGAGACAAGAGAGTACAATGCTCAGAAGAGAGATTCCGAAGCGAACGAGATGATTGGAACCCCATGAAGAGCGCGGATTCTATTTAACTGCGCAAAAAGAGTGCGAGCTTTGCCAATCGAGTTACCATGCATCAGATTCGAAAACGAACGAGGATTGAAACCCCATGAGAGCCTCGTTCTATTGCGCCTAAAAGAGTGCGAGCTTGCCACGAGTAACATGCTCAGATTCGAATTTAGAACGAGGAGTGAAACCCATGAGAGCTTTCTATATTAAGCCAGCTAAAGAGCTGCGCTAGCGTTGCAGAGTACATGCTCGACAGATTTACGAAACGAAACGAGGATTGGAACACATGAGCGGGCGTATCTATTTTACGCCCAATGATGCAGAGAGGCTTGCGAAGAGCTAGTGTCAATACTACGAAGTTTATCGAGGGATTGCGAAGACCCCCATGACCCGCAGCTCTATTTTCCGCCCAAAA
This sequence comes from Puya raimondii, assembly GCA_016920855.1. Classification (NCBI taxonomy): domain Eukaryota; kingdom Viridiplantae; phylum Streptophyta; class Magnoliopsida; order Poales; family Bromeliaceae; genus Puya; species Puya raimondii. The sequence continues at coordinate 211,192,510 of JABWPP010000050.1, read as the reverse complement.
GAGTGCGAAAGCCTCGACGAGTACATGCTCAGCATTCGAACGAAACGTGAATTGTTGGAAGAGACCCATAGGATTGCTTTCTATTGCGCCACGAAAGAGTGCAACGAGATTGCTCAACTGAAGTAACATTGCTCTGCAGAGAGTTCGAACGAGAGAACGATTGATTGAAAGCCCATGAGAGCGAGAACGTGACTATTACGACTACCAAAGAGTGCGAGGAACCTTGCACGAGTACAACAATGCTTAGATTCGATCGATCGAGGAATTGGAAACCCCTAATGAGATCGATTGATCTATTCGCGTCTAAGACGTGCGATGCTAATGCCACTGAGTACATGTCTATGAAAAGATAGAAGCGTTACGATTGAAGTGAAACCCCAAAATGAGAGCGTTTGTATTACGCCCTCAAGAGTGCGATGATTGTCCGACAAAAGTACATGCTCAGATTCGAAAGACATACGAGCATTGGGAAACTCCCATGAGAGCGTTCTATTACGACCCAAAAGATGTGCGATGCTTGCCACGAGTACATGCTCAGATTCGACACGAACGAGGATTGAAACCTACCATTGAGTGCGTTCTATTGTTCGCACTACAGTGTGCGACGACTTGCCAAATTCGAGACTATGCTCAGTTTCGAAATACGAACGAGGATTCGAAACCCCATGATGGAGCGTTCTATTGAGCCTAGTCCAAAGAGTGCGAAATTGCAAACGGAGTACATGCTCAAGATTCGAAAAATAAGAACGAGGATTGAAACCCCATGAGAGCACATTCTATTGCGCCACATATGGTGCGAGCTTGCCACGAGTACATGCCAGATACGAACATAGAACGATTGAGTTTCTTGAACACTGAATGCGTTGTTTTAGTTGGCGCAATGAAGAGTGCGAGCTTAGCCACGAGTACAATGCTCAGATTCGAACGAACGAGGATTGGAACCCCACTTGAGAGTCTTTCTATTACGAGAGGTAATGAGTGCGCGCTTGCACGAACGAGTACATGCTCAGATTACGCACCAACGTAGGATTGAAACCCCATGAGATGCGTTGCTATTGCAAAAGAGATGCGAGCTTGCCTCGAAGTACATGCTCAGATTCGAAGAGACGGAACGACGATTGAAACCCCATGAGAGCGTTCTATTTACGCCCTAAAGAGTGCGAGCTTCGCACGAGACGATGCTTCAGATTCGAACGAGCGAGGATTGAAACCCCATGAGAGCGTTCTATTACGCACCCAAAGAGTGCGAGCTTGCCACGAGTACATGCTCAGATTCGATACGATGAGGATTGGAACACCAAATGAGCGCTTTCTATTTGCGCCTAAAGAGTGCGAGCTTGCCACGAGTACATGCTCAGATCATCGACGAGTGAACGAGGATTTTGAAACCCCATGAGAGAGCGTTCTATTAAACGCCCAAAGAGTGCGGAGGAAGGTATGCCACGAAGTACATGATAGCTCAGATTCGATCACGAACGAGGAGAAATGGAATGAAGCCCCATGAGAGCGTTTCTATTACGCCCAAAGAGTGCGAAGCTTGTGCACGAGTACATGCTCAGAATCGATTTGGACGAGGATTGAAACCCCGGAGGAGTACTTCTATTGCGCCAAAGAGTGCGAGAAACTTTGCCACGAGTACATGCTCAGATTCGAAACGAACGAGGATTTGAAACCCCCATGAGAGCGTTTATATACGCCCAAAAGAGTGCGAGCTTGCCACGAGTACATGCTCAGATTCGATTTCACGATACGAGGATTGAAACCCCATGAGAGCGTTCTATTGCGCCTAAAGAGTGCGAGCTTTGCCACGGAGTACATGCTCAGATTCGAACACCGAGGATTGAAAAAACCCCATGAGAGCGTTGCTATTTACGCCCACAAAGAGTGCGAGCTTGCCTCGAGTACATGCTCAGATTCGATCCACGAACGAGGATTGAAACCCCTATGAGAGCGTTCTATTACGCCCCATAAGAGTGCGAGCTTGCCACGGAGTACATGCTCAGATTCGAGAACGAACGAGGATTGAAACCCCCATGAGAGCTTTCTATTACGCCTAAGAGTGCGAGCTTGCCACGAGTAATGCTCATGATTCGAACACGAACGAGGATTGAAACCCCATGAGAGCGTTCTATTACGCCCTAAGAGTGCGAGCTTGCCACGAGAGTACATGCTCAGATTCGACGAAAGTACGAACGAGGATTGAAACCCCATGAGAGCGTTCTATTGCGCCCAAAAAGAGTGCGAGCTTGCCCACGAGTACATGCTCAGATTCGAACGAACGAATTGAGGATTGAAAACCCATGAGAGCGTTCTATTACGCCTAAGAGTGCGAGCTTGCCACGAGTACATGCTCAGATTCGACTCGGATAACGAACGAGGAAGAAACCCCATGAGAGCGTTCTATTACGCCCAGGAAAGAGTGCGAGCTTGCCACGAGTACATGCTCAGATTCGAGTATTGACTCGAGGATTGAAACCCCATGAGAGCGTTTTATTGCGCCTAAGAGAGTGCGAGCTTTGCCCACTGAGTACATGCTCAGATTCGACCACGAACGAGGATTGAAACCCCAATATGAGAGCGTTCTATTGCGCCTAAGAGTGCGAGCTTGCCACGAGTACATGCTCAGATTCGAACGAACGAGGATTGAAACCCCATGAGAGCGTTCTATTACGCCCAAAAATGAGTGCGAGCTTGCCACGAGTACAACTATTCAGATTCGAACGAACGAGGAATTGATTGAACCCCATGAGAGCTAGACTTCTATTACGCCTAAAGAGTGCGAGCTTGCCACGAGTACATGCTCAGATTCGATTCCACGAACACGAACGAGGGATTGAAACCCATGTGAGAGCGTTCTATTACGCCTAAGAGTGCGAGCTTGCCACGAGTACATGCTCAGATTCGAACCCGAACCACCCACCCACCGAGACGAGGATTGAAACCCCATGAGAGCGTTCTATTACGCCCTAAGAGTGCGAGCTTGCCCCACGAGTACATGCTCAGATTCGAACGACGAACGAGGATTGAAACCCCATGAGAGCGTTCTATTACGCCCAAAGAGTGCGAGCTTTGCCACGACAGTACATGCTCAGATTCGATCGAACGAGGATTGAAACCCCAGAGCGTAGAGCGTTTCTATTACGCCCAAAGAGTGCGAGCTTGCCACGAAGTACATGCTCAGATTCGAACGAACGAGGATTGAAAACCCATGAGAGCGTTCTATTACGCCCAAAGAGTGCGAGCTTGCCACGAGTACATGCTCAGATTCGAACGAACGAGGATTGAAACCCCATGAGAGCGTTCTATTTGCGCCTAAAGAGTGCGAGCTTGCCACGAGTACATGCTCAGATTCGAAAGACGAACGAGGATTGAAACCCCATGATGAGAGCGTTCTATTACGCCTAAACCAAAGAGTGCGAGCTTTGCCTTGAGTACATGCTCAGATTCGAAGACGAACGAGGATTGAAACCCCATGAGAGCGTTCTATTACGCCCAAAGAGTGCGAGCTTGCCACGAGTACATGCTCAGATTCGAACGAACGAGGATTGAAACCCCATGAGAGCGTTCTATTTGCGCCCAAGAGTGCGAGCTTGCCACGAGTACATGCTCAGATTCGAACGAACGAGGATTGAAACCCCATGAGAGCGTTCTATTACGCCCAAGAGAGTGCGAGCTTGCCACGAGTACATGTCAGATCAGATTCGAACGAACGAGGATTGAAACCCCATGAGAGCGTTCTATTACGCCTAAGAGTGCGAGCTTTTGCCACGAGTACATGTGCTCGAGATACGATGCTAAGCTCGAGAATTCGAAAACGAGGAGGATTGAAACCCCCATATGAGAGCGTTCTCCATTACGCCCAAAGAGTGCGAGTGCGAGCCCACCACGAGTACATGCTCAGATTCGAACGAACGAGGATTGAAACCCCATGAGAGCGTTTCTATTGCCGCCTTAGAGTGCGAGAGCTTGCCACGAGTACATGCTGCAGATTCGAGATTCGATTCTGACATAAACGAGGATTGAAACCCCATGGAGAGCGTTCTATTACGCCCTAAAGAGTGCGAGCTTGCCACGAGTACATGCTCAGATTCGAACGAACGAGGATTGAAAACCCCCATATGAGAGCGTTCTATTACGCCCAAAGAGTGCGAGCTTGCCACGAGTACATGCTCAGATTCGAACGAACGAACGATCGAGGATTGAAAAAACCCATGAGAGAGCGTTCTATTACGCCTAAGAGTGCGAGCTTTGCCACGAGTACATGCTCAGATTCGAACGAACGAGGATTGAAACCCCATGAGAGCGTTTCTATTAGCCATCCTAAGAGTGCGAGCTTGCCACGAGTACCATGCTCAGATTCGAACGAACGAGGATTGAAACCCCATGAGAGCGTTCTATTACGCCCTAAGAGTGCGAGCTTTTCCACGAGTACATGCTGCAGATTCGAACGAACGAGGATTGAAACCCCATGAGAGCGTTCTATTACGCCCTAAGAGTGCGAGGCTTGCCACGAGTACATGCTCAGATTCGAACGAACGAGGATTGAAACCCATGAGAGCGTTCTATTACGCCCCAAAGAGTGCGAGACTTGCCACGAGTATATGCTCAGATTCGATACATCGAACGAACGAGGATTGAAAACCCCATGAGAGCGTTCTATTACGCCTAAGAGTGCGAGCTTGCCACGAGTACATGCTCAGATTCGAACGAACGAGGATTGAAACCCCATGAGAGCGTTCTATTACGCCCAAAGAGTGCGAGCTTGCCACGAGTACATGCTCAGAGATTCGAACGAACGAGGATTGAAACCCCATGATGAGAGCGTTCTATTACGCCCAAAGAGTGCGAGCTTGCCACGAGTACATGCTCAGATTCGAAAAACGAACGAGGATTGAAACCCCATGATGAGCGTTTCTATTACGCCTAAAGAGTGCGAGCTTTTGCCACGAGTACATGCTCAGATTCGAACGAACGACGTAGGATTGAAACCCCCATGAGAGCGTTCTATTTACGCCCAAAGAGTGTGCGAGCTTGCCACGAGTACATGCTCAGATTCGAACGAACGAGAGGATTGAAACCCATGAGAGCGTTCTATTACGCCTAAGAGTGCGAGCTTGCCACGTGTACATGCTCAGATTCGAACGAACGAGGATTGAAACCCCATGAGAGCGTTCTATTACGCCCAAAGAGTGCGAGCTTGCCACGAGTACATGCTCTCAGATTCGAACGAACGAACGAGGATTGAAACCCCATGAGAGCGTTTCTATTACGCCCCAAGAGTGCGAGCTTGCCACGAGTACATGCTCAGATTCGAACGAACGAGGATTGAAACCCCATGAGAGCGTTCTATTACGCCCCAAGAGTGCGAGCTTGCCACGAGTACATGCTCACATTCGAGACGAACGAGGATTGAAACCCATGAGAGCGTTCTATTACGCCTAAGAGTGCGAGCTTTGCCACGAGTACATGCTCAGATTCGAACGAAACGAGGATTGAAACCCCATGAGAGCGTTTCTATTACGCCTAAAGAGTGCGAGCTTGCCACGAGTACATGTAACTCAGATTCGAAGAACGAGAGGATTGAAAACCCCATGAGAGCGTTCTATTACGCCCAAAGAGTGCGAGCTTGCCACGAGTACATGCTCAGATTCGACGAACGAACGAGGATTGAAACCCCATGAGAGCGTTCTATTACGCCCAAAGAGTGCGAGCTTGCCACGAGTAGTACATGCTCAGATTCGAACGAACGAGGATTGAAACCCCATGAGAGCGTTCTATTACGCCCAAAGAGTGCGAGCTTGCCACGAGTACAGTACATGCTCAGATTCGAACGAACGAGGATTGAAACCCCATGAGAGCGTTCTATTACGCCTAAAGAGTGCGAGCTTGCCACGAGTACATGCTCAGATTCGAATCGAACGAGGATTGAAACCCATGAGAGCGTTTATTACGCCTACAGAGTGCGAGCTTGCCACGAGTACATGCTCAGATTCGAACGAACGAGGATTGAAACCCCATGAGAGCGTTCTATTACGCCCGAAAGAGTGCGAGCTTGCCACGAGTACATGCTCAGATTCGAACGAACGAGGATTGAAACCCCATGAGAGCGTTCTATTACGCCCTAAAGAGTGCGAGCTTGCCACGAGTACATGCTCAGATTCGAAACGAACGAGGATTGAAACCCCATGAGAGAGCGTTCTATTACGCCTAAGAGTGCGAGCTTGCCACGAGTACATGCTCAGATTCGAACGAACGAGGATTGAAACCCCATGATAGTGTTCCATTACCCCCTAAGAGTGCGAGCTTGCCACAAGTACATGCTCAGATTCGAACGAACGAGGATTGGAACCCCATGAGAGCGTTCTATTTAGCCTAAAGAGTGCGAGCTTGCCACGAGTACATGCTCAGATTCGAACGAACACGAGGATTGAAACCCCATGAGAGCGTTCTATTACGCCAAATAGTGCGAGCTTGCCACGAGTACATGCTCAGATTCGAACAAACGAACGAGGATTGAAACCCCATGAGAGCGTTCTATTACGCCCTAAGTGAGCGAGCTTGCCACGAGTACATGCTCAGATTCGAACGAACGAGGATTGAAACCCCCATGAGAGCGTTCTATTACGCCCAAAGAGTGCGAGCTTGCCACGAGTACATGCTCAGATTCGAACGAACGAGGATTGAAACCCCATGAGAGCGTTCTATTACGCCTAAGAGTGCGAGCTTGCCACGAGTACATGCTCAGATTCGAAACGAACGAGGATTGAAACCCCATGAGAGAGCGTTCTATTACGCCCAAAGAGTGCGAGCTTGCCACGAGTACATGCTCAGATTCGAACGAAACGAGGATTGAAACCCCATGAGAGCGTTCTATTACGCCCAAAGAGTGCGAGCTTGCCACGAGTACATAATGCTCAGATTCGAACGAAACGAGGATTGAAACCCCATGAGAGCGTTCTATTACGCCCCTAAGAGTGCGAGCTTGCCACGAGTACATGCTCAGATTCGAACGAACGAGAGGATTGAAACCCCATGAGAGCGTTCTATTACGCCCAAAGAGTGCGAGCTTGCCACGAGTACATGCTCAGATTCGAGTTGCGCGAACGAGGATTGAAACCCCATGAGAGCGTTCTATTACGCGCCAAGAGTGCGAGCTTGCCACGAGTACATGCTCAGATTCGAACGAACGAGGATTTAAACCCCATGAGAGAGCGTTCTATTACGCCTAAGAGTGCGAGCTTGCCACGAGTACATGCTCAGATTCGAACGAACGAACGAGGATTGAAAACCCCATGAGAGCGTTTCTATTATCGCCCAAAGAGTGCGAGCTTGCCACGAGTACATGCTCAGATTCGAAACGAACGAGGATTGAAACCCCATGAGAGGGTTCTATTACGCCCTAAGAGTGCGAGCTTGCCACGAGTACATGCTCAGATTCGAACGAACGAGGATTGAAACCCCATGAGAGCGTTCTATTACGCCCAAAGAGTGCGAGCTTGCCACGAGTACATGCTCAGATTCGAACGATTCGAGAACGAGGGATTGAAAACCCCATGAGAGCGTTCTATTACGCTATTAAGAGTGCGAGCTTGCCACGAGTACATGCTCAGATTCGAACGAACGAGGATTTGAAACCCCATGAGAGCGTTCTATTACGCCCAAAGAGTGCGAGCTTGCCACGAGTACATGCTCAGATTCGAACGAACGAACGAGGATTGAAACCCCATGAGAGCGTTCTATTAGCGCCTAAGAGTGCGAGCTTGCCACGAGTACATGCTCAGATTCGAACGAACGAGACGAGGATTGAAACCCCATGAGAGAGCGTTCTATTACGCCCAAAGAGTGCGAGCTTGCCACGAGTAACATGCTCAGATTCGAACGAACGAACGAGGATTGAAACCCCATGAGAGCGTTCTATTACGCCCTAAAGAGTGCGAGCTTGCCACGAGTACATGCTCAGATTCGAACGAACGAGGATTGAAACCCCATGAGAGCGTTCTATTACGCCCTAAAGAGTGCGAGCTTGCCACGAGTAGTACATGCTCAGATTCGAACGAACGAGGATTGAAACCCCATGAGAGCGTTTATTACGCCCAAAGAGTGCGAGCTTGCCACGAGTACATGCTCAGATTCGAAGGAACGAGGATTGAAACCCCATGAGAGCGTTCTATTACTCCTAAGAGTGCGAGCTTGCCACGAGTACATGCTCAGATTCGAACGAACGAGGATTGAAACCCCATGAGAGCGTTCTATTACGCCTAAGAGTGCGAGCTTGCCACGAGTACATGCTCAGATTCGAACGAACGAGGATTGAAACCCCATGAGAGCGTTCCATTACGCCCAAAGAGTGCGAGCTAGCCACGAGTACATGCTCAGATTCGAACGAACGAGGATTGAAAACCCATGAGAGCGTTCTATTGCGCCCCAAGAGTGCGAGCTTGCACGAGTACATGCTCAGATTCGAACGAACGAACGAGGATTGAAACCCCATGAGAGCGTTCTATTACGCCCTGAGAGTGCGAGCTTGCCACGAGTACATGCTCAGATTCGAACGAACGAACGAACGAGGATTGAAACCCCATGAGGGCGTTCTATTACGCCCAAAGAGTGCGAGCTTGCCACGAGTACATGCTCAGATTCGAACGAACGAGGATTGAAACCCCATGAGAGCGTTCTATTACGCCTAAAGAGTGCGAGCTTTGCCACGAGTACATGCTCAGATCAGATTCGAACGAACGAGGATTGAAACCCCCATGAGAGCGTTCTATTACGCCTAAGAGTGCGAGCTTGCCACGAGTACATGCTCAGATTCGAACGAACGAGGATTGAAACCCCATGAGGAGAGCGTTCTATTACGCCCAAAGAGTGCGAGCTTGCCACGAGTACATGCTCAGATTCGAACGAAACGAGGATTGAAACCCCATGAGAGAGCGTTCTATTACGCCTAGAAAGAGTGCGAGCTTGCCACGGCGAGCTACAGTACATGCTCAGATTCGAACGAACGAACGAGGATTGACCCCATGAGAGCGTTCTATTACGCCTAAGAGTGCGAGCTTGCCTCGAGTACATGCTCAGATTCGAACGAACGAGGATTGAAACGCCATGAGAGCGTTCTATTACGCCCAAAGAGTGCGAGCTTGCCACGAGTACATGCTCACATTCGAACGAACGAGGATTGAAACCCCATGAGAGAGCGTTCTATTACGCCCTAAAGAGTGCGAGCTTGCCACGAGTACATGCTCAGATTCGAACGAAAACGAGGATTTGAAACCCCCATGAGAGCGACGTCTATTATTACGCCCCCTAAGAGAGTGCGAGCGAGCTTGCCACGAGTACATGCTCAGATTCGAACGAACGAGGATTGAAACCCCATGAGTGCGTTCTATTACGCCCAAAGAGTGCGAGCTTGCCACGAGTACATGCTCAGATTCGATTCGAAACGAACGAGGATTGAAACCCCTCATGAGAGCGTTCTATTACGCTCCAAAAGAGTGCGAGCTTGCCACGAGTACATGCTCAGATTCGAACGAACGAGGATTGAAACCCCAAGAGAGCGTTCTATTACGCCTAAGAGTGCGAGCTTGCCACGAGTACATGCTCAGATTCGAACGAACGAGGATTGAAACCCCATGAGAGCGTTCTATTACGCCTAAGAGTGCGAGCTTGCCACGAGTACATGCTCAGATTCGAACGAACGAGGATTGAAACCCCAAGAGAGCGTTCTATATTACGCCCAAAGAGTGCGAGCTTGCCACGAGTACATGCTCAGATTCGAACGAACGAGGATTTGAAACCCCATGAGAGCTTTCTATTACGCGCCAAAAGAGTGCGAGCTTGCCACGAGTACATGCTCAGATTCGAACGAACGAGGATTGAAACCCCATGAGAGCGTTCTATTGCGCCAAAGAGTGCGAGCTTGCCACGAGTATATGCTCAGATTCGAACGAACGAGGATTGAAACCCCATGAGAGCGTTCTATTACGCCTAAGAGTGCGAGCTTGCCACGAGTATATGCTCAGATTCGAACGAACGAGGATTGAAACCCCATGAGAGCGTTCTATTACGTCTAAGAGTGCGAGCTTGCCACGAGTACATGCTCAGATTCGAACGAACGAGGATTGATTGAAACCCCGTTGAGAGCGTTCTATTACGCCTAAAGAGTGCGAGCTTGCCACGAGTACATGCTCAGATTCGAACGAACGAGGATTGAAACCCCATGAGAGCGTTTCTATTACGCCAAAGAGTGCGAGCTTGCCACGAGTACATGCTCAGATTCGATACGAACGAGGATTGAAACCCCATGAGAGCGTTCTATTGCGCCTAAAGAGTGCGAGCTTGCCACGAGTACACGAGTACATGCTCAGATTCGAACGAAACGAACGAGGATTGAAACCCCATGAGAGCGTTCTATTACGCCCAAGAGTGCGAGCTTGCCACGAGTACATGCTCAGATTCGAACGAACGAGGATTGAAACCCCATGAGAGCGTTTGATCTATTACGCCCAAAGAGAGTGCGAGCTTGCCACGAGTACATGCTCAGATTCGAACGAACGAGGATTGAAACCCCATGAGAGCGCGTTCTATTTGCCTAAAGAGTGCGAGCTTGCCACGAGTACATGCTCAGATTCGAACGAACGAACGAGGATTGAAACCCCATGAGAGCGTTTCTATTGCGCCTAAGAGTGCGAGCTTGCCACGAACACATGCTCAGATTCGAACGAACGAGGATTGAAACCCCATGAGAGCGTTCTATTACGCCCAAAGAGTGCGAGCTTGCCACGAGTACATGCTCAGATTCGAACGAACGAGGATTGAAACCCCATGAGACCGTTCTATTGCGCCCTAAGAGTGCGAGCTTGCCACGAGTACATGCTCAGATTCAAACGAACGAGGATTGAAAACCCCATGAGAGCGTTCTATTACGCCCCAAAGAGTGCGAGCTTGCCACGAGTACATGCTCAGATTCGAACGAACGAGGATTGAAACCCCATGAGAGCGTTTCTATTACGCCCAAGAGAGTGCGAGCTTGCCACGAGTACACATGCTCAGATTCGAAAGAACGAGGATTGAAACCCCATGAGAGCGTTCTATTACGCCCAAAGAGTGCGAGCTTGCCACGAGTACATGCTCAGATTCGAACGAAACGAGGATTGAAACCCCATGAGAGAGCGTTCTATTACGCCCTAAGAGTGCGAGCTTGCCACGAGAGTACATGCTCAGATTCGAACGAACGAGGATTGAAACCCCATGATAGCGTTCTATTACGCCCAAAGAGTGCGAGCTTGCCACGAGTACATGCTCAGATTCGAACGAACGAGGATTGAAACCCCTTGAGAGCGTTCTATTACGCCCAAAGAGTGCGAGCTTGCCAAGAGTACATGCTCAGATTCGAACGAACGAGGATTGAAACCCCATGAGAGCGTTCTATTGCGCCTAAGAGTGCGAGCTTGCCACGAGTACATGCTCAGATTCGAACGAACGAGGATTGAAACCCCATGAGAGCGTTCTATTACGCCCAAAGAGTGCGAGCTTGCCACGAGTACATGCTCAGATTGGAACGAACGAGGATTGAAAAACCCCCCATGAGAGCGTTCTATTACGCCCAAAGAGTGCGAGCTTGCCACGAGTACATGCTCAGATTCGAACGAACGAGGATTGAAACCCCATGAGAGCGTTCTATTACGCCCAAAGAGTGCGAGCTTGCCACGAGTACATGCTCAGATTCGAACGAACGAGAGGATTGAAAAATTTTTTCCCCATGAGAGCGTTCTATTACGCCCAAGAGAGTGCGAGCTTGCCACGAGTACATGCTCAGATTCGAACGAACGAGGATTGAAACCCCATGAGAGCGTTCTATTGCGCCCAAAGAGTGCGAGCTTGCCACGAGTACATGCTCAGATTCGAATCGAACGAGGATTGAAACCCCATGAGAGCGTTCTATTACGCCAAAGAGTGCGAGCTTGCCACGAGTACATGCTCAGATTCGAACGAACGAGGATTGAAACCCCATGAGAGCGTTCTATATTACGCCCTAAGAGTGCGAGCTTGCCACGAGTAACATGCTCAGATTCGAAACGAACGAGGATTGAAACCCCATGAGAGCGTTCTATTATTACGCCCAAAAGTGCGAGCTTGCCACGAGTAGTACATGCTCAGATTTCGAAACGAACGAGGATTGAAACCCCCATGAGAGCGTTCTATTACGCCCAAAAAAGAGTGCGAGCTTGCCACGAGTACATGCTCAGATTCGAACGAACGAGGATTGAAACCCCATGAGAGCGCTTCTATTACGCCTAAAGAGTGCGAGCTTGCCACGAGTACATGCTCAGATTCGAACGAACGAGGATTGAAACCCCATGAGAGAGCGTTCTATTACGCCCCTAAAGAGTGCGAGCTTGCCACGAGTACATGCTCAGATTCGAACGAACGAGGATTGAAACCCCATGAGAGCGTTCTATTACGCCGCCAAGAGTGCGAGCTTGCCACGAGTACATGCTCAGATTCGAACGAAACGAGGATTGAAACCCCATGAGAGCGTTCTATTATTGCGCCTAAGAGTGCGAGCTTGCCACGAGTACATGCTCAGATTCGAACGAACGATGGAGAGCTTTTGCTCAATGTGAAAACGAAACGAGAGATTGAAACCCCATGAGAGCGTTCTATTACGCCCTAAAGAGTGCGAGCTTGCCACGAGTACATGCTCAGATTCGAACGAACGAGGATTGAAACCCCATGAGAGCGTTCTATTACGCCCAAAGAGTGCGAGCTTGCCACGAGTACATGCTCAGATTCGAACGAATCGAGGATTGAAACCCCATGAGAGCGTTCTATTTACGCCCAAAGAGTGCGAGCTTGCCACGAGTACATGCTCAGATTCGAACGAACGAGGATTGAAACCCCATGAGAGAGTTCTATTCTATTGCGCCCCAAAGAGTGCGAGCTTGCCACGAGTACATGCTCAGATTCGAACGAACGATTTGAAACCCCATGAGAGCGTTCTATTACGCCTAAGAGTGCGAGCTTTGCCACGAGTACATGCTCAGATTCGAAAACGAACGAGGATTGAAACCCCATGAGAGCGTTCTATTACGCCCAAAAGAGTGCGAGCATTCTAGCTTACGACAATTGAAGTCGAGCTTGCCACGAGTACAGCTGCTCAGATTCGAACGAACGAGAGGATTGAAACCCCATGAGAGCGTTCTATTACGCGCCTAAGAGTGCGAGCTTGCCACGAGTACATGCTCAGATTCGAACGAACGAGGATTGAAACCCCATGAGAGCGTTTCTATTACGCCTAAGAGTGCGAGCTTGCCACGAGTACATGCTCAGATTCGAACGAACGAGGATTGAAACCCCATGATGAGAGCGTTCTATTGCTTTGCCACGAAGTACATGCTCAGATTCGAACGAACGAGGATTGAAACCCCATGAGAGCTTTCTATTACGCCAAAGAGTGCGAGCTTGCCACGAGTACATGCTCAGATTCGAACGAACGAGGATTGAAACCCCATGAGAGGTTCATGCTCAGAGTGCGAGCTTGCCACGAACATGCTCAGATTCGAACGAACGAGGATTGAAAACCCATGAGAGTGTTCTATTACGCCCAAAGAGTGCGTGCTTGCAACGAGTACATGCTCAGATTCGAACGAACGAGGATTGAAACCCCATGAGAGCATTCTATTACGCCCAAAGAGTGCGAGCTTGCACTGAGTACATGCTCAGATTCGAACGAACGAGGATTGAAACCCCATGTGAGCTTTCTATTGCGCCTAAGAGTGCGAGCTTGCCACGAGTACATGCTCAGATTCGAACGAACGAGGATTGGAACCCCATGAGAGCTTTCTATTGCGCCTGAGAGTGCGAGCTTGCCACGAGTACATGCTCAGATTCGAACGAACGAGGATAGGAACCCCATGAGAGCTTTCTATTGCGCCTCATAGTGCGAGCTTGCCACGAGTACATGCTCAGATTCGAACGAACGAGGAATGAAACCCTATGAGAGCGTTCTATTGCGCCAAAGAGTGCGAGCTTGCCACGAGTACACGCTCAGATTCGAACGAACGAGGATTGAAACCCCATGTGAGCGTTCCTTTGCGCCTAAGAGTGCGAGTTTGCCACGAGTACATGCTCAGATTCGAACAAACGAGGATTGGAACCCCGTGAGAGCTTTCTATTGCGCCTAAGAGTGCGAGCTTGCCACGAGTACATGCTCAGATTCAAACGAACGAGGATTGGAACCCCATGAGTGCTTTCTATTGCGCCAAAGAGTGCGAGCTTGCCACGAGTACATGCTCAGATTCGAACGAACGAGGATTGAAACCCCATGAGAGGTACATGCTCAGATTCGAACGAACGAGGATTGAAACCCCATGAGAGCGTTCTATTACGCCCAAAGAGTGCGAGCTTGCAACGAGTACATGCTCAGATTCGAGCGAACGAGGATTGGAACCCCATGAGAGCTTTCTATTGCGCCTAAAAGTGCGAGCTTGCCACGAGTACATGATCAGATTCGAATGAACGAGGAATGAAACCCTGTGAGAGCGTTCTATTACATCCAAAGAGTGCGAGTTTGCCACGAGTACATGCCCAGATTCGAGCGAACGAGGATTGGAACCCCATGAGAGCTTTCTATTGCGCCTAAGAGTGCGAGCTTGCCACGAGTACATGATCAGATTCGAATGAACGAGGAATGAAACCATGTGAGAGTGTTCTATTACACCCAAAGAGTGCGAGTTTGCCACGAGTACATGCCCAGATTCGAGCGAACGAGGATTGGAACCCCATGAGAGCTTTCTATTGCGCCTAAGAGTGCGAGCTTGCCACGAGTACATGCTCAGATTCGAACGAACGAGGATTGGAACGCCATGAGAGCTTTCTATTGCGCCTAAGAGTGCGAGCTTGCCACGAGTACATGCTCAGATTCAAACGAATGAGGATTGGAACTCCGTGAGAGCTTTCTATTGCGCCTAATAGTGCGAGCTTGCCACGAGTACATGCTCAGATTCGAACGAACGAGGATTGAAACCCCATGAGAGCGTTCTATTACGCCCAAAGAGTACGAGCTTGCAACGAGTACATGTTCAGATTCGAACGAACGAGGATTGGAACCCCATGAGAGCTTTCTATTGCGCCTAAGAGTGCGAGCTTGCCACGAGTACATGCTCAAATTCGAACGAACGAGGAATGAAACACCATGAGAGCGTTCTATTACTCCCATAGAGTGCGAGTTTGCCACGAGTACATGCTCAGATTCGAACGAACGAGGATTGGAACCCCATGAGAGCTTTCTATTGCGCCTAAGAGTGCGAGCTTGCCACGAGTATATGCTCAGATTCGAACGAACGAGGATTGAAACCCCATGACCGCGTTCTATTACTCCCAAAGTGTGCGAGTTTGCCACGAGTACATGCTCAGATTCGAACGAACGAGGATTGGAACCCCATGAGAGCTTTCTATTGCGCCTAAGAGTGCGAGCTTGCCACGAGTACATGCTCAGATTCGAATGAACGAGGAATGAAACCCCATGAGAGCGTTCGATTCCGCCCAATAAGTGCGAGCTTGCCACGAATACATGCTCAGATTCGAACGAACGAGGATTGGAACGCCATGAGAGCTTTCTATTGCGCCTAAGAGTGCGAGCTTGGCACGAGTACATGCTCAGATTCAAACGAACGAGGATTGGAACCCCATGAGAGCTTTCTATTGCGCCAAAGAGTGCGAGCTTGCCACGAGTACATGCTCAGATTCGAACGAACGAGGATTGAAACCACATGAGAGCGTTCTATTGTGCCAAAGAGTGCGAGCTTGCCATGAGTACATGCACAGATTCGAGCGAACGAGGATTGAGACCCCATGAGAGGTACATGCTCAGATTCGAACGAACGAGGATTGAAACCCCATGAGAGCGTTCTATTACGCCCAAAGAGTGCGAGCTTGCAACGAGTACATGCTCAGATTCGAACGAACGAGGATTGGAACCCCATGAGAGCTTTCTATTGCGCCTAAGAGTGCGAGCTTGCCACGAGTACATGCTCAGATTCGAACGAACGAGGAATGAAACCCTATGAGAGCGTTCTATTACGCCCAAAGAGTGCGAGTTTGCCACGAGTACATGCTCAGATTCGAACGAACGAGGATTGGAACCCCATGAGAGCTTTCTATAGCGCCTAAGAGTGCGAGCTTGCCACGAGTACATGCTCAGATTCGAACGAACGAGGATTGGAACCCCATGAGAGCTTTCTATTGCGCCTAATAGTGCGAGCTTGCCACGTGTACATGCTCAGATTCGAACGAACGAGGAATGAAACCCCATGAGAGCGTTCTATTGCGCCAAAGAGTGCGAGCTTGCCACGAGTACACGCTCAGATTCGAACGAACGAGGATTGAAACCCCATGTGAGCGTTCCTTTGCGCCTAAGAGTGCGAGCTTGCCACGAGTACATGCTCAAATTCGAACGAAGGAGGATTGAAACCCCATGAGCGCGTTCTATTGTGCCAAAGAGTGCGAGCTTGCCACGAGTACATGCTCAGATTCGAACGAACGAGGATTGGAACCCCATGAGAGCTTTCTATTGCGCCTAAGAGTGCGAGCTTGCCACGAGTACATGCTCAGATTCGAACGAACGAGGATTGGAACCCCATGAGAGCTTTCTATTGCGCCTGAGAGTGCGAGCTTGCCACGAGTACATGCTCAGATTCGAACGAACGAGGATAGGAACCCCATGAGAGCTTTCTATTGCGCCTAATAGTGCGAGCTTGCCACGAGTACATGCTCAGATTCGAACGAATGAGGAATGAAACCCCATGAGAGCATTCTATTGCGCCAAAGAGTGCGAGCTTGCCACGAGTACACGCTCAGATTCGAACGAACGAGGATTGAAACCCCATGTGAGCATTCCTTTGCGCCTAAGAGTGCGAGCTTGCCACGAGTACATGCTCAGATTCGAACGAACGAGGATTGAAACCCCATGAGCGCGTTCTATTACTCCCAAAGAGTGCGAGTTTGCCACGAGTACATGCTCAGATTCGAACGAACGAGGATCGGAACCCCATGAGAGCTTTCTATTGCTCCTAAGAGTGCGAGCTTGCCACGAGTACATGCTCAGATTCGAACGAACGAGAATTGAAACCCCATGAGAGGTACATGCTCAGATTCGAACGAACGAGGATTGAAACCCCATGAGAGCGTTCTATTACGCCCAAAGAGTGCGAGCTTGCAACGAGTACATGCTCAGATTCGAGCGAACGAGGATTGGAACCCCATGAGAGCTTTCTATTGCTCCTAAGAGTGCGAGCTTGCCACGAGTACATGCTCAGATTCGAATGAACGAGGAATGAAACCCCATGAGAGCGTTCTATTCCGCCCAAAGAGTGCGAGCTTGCCACGAATACATGCTCAGATTCGAACGAACGAGGATTGGAACCCCATGAGAGCTTTCTATTGCGCCTAATAGTGCGAGCTTGCCACGAGTACATGCTTAGATTCGAACGAACGAGGATTGAAACCCCATGAGAGGTACATGCTCAGATTCGAACGAACGAGGATTGAAACCCCATGAGAGCGTTCTATTACGCCCAAAGAGTGCGAGCTTGCAAGGAGTACATGCTCAGATTCGAAGGAACGAGGATTGGAACCCCATGAGTGCTTTCTATTGCGCCTAAGAGTGCGAGCTTGCCACGAGTACACGCTCAGATTCGAACGAACGAGGAATGAAACCCCATGAGAGCGTTCTATTACGCCCAAGAGTGCGAGCTTGCCACGAGTACACGCTAAGATTCGAACGAACGAGGATTGAAACCCCATGAGCGCGTTCTATTACTCCCAAAGAGTGCGAGTTTGCAACGAGTACATGCTCAGATTCGAACGAACGAGGATTGGAACCCCATGAGAGCTTTCTATTGCGCCTAAGAGTGCGAGCTTGCCACGAGTACATGCTCAGATTCGAACGAACGAGGATTGAATCCCCATGAGAGGTACATGCTCAGATTTGAACGAACGAGGATTGAAACCCCATGAGAGCGTTCTATTACGCCCAAAGAGTGCGAGCTTGCAACGAGTACATGCTCAGATTCGAGCGAACGAGGATTGGAACCCCATGAGAGCTTTCTATTGCGCCTAAGAGTGCGAGCTTGCCACGAGTACATGCTCAGATTCGAATGAACGAGGAATGAAACCCTATGAGAGCGTTCTATTACGCCCAAAGAGTGCGAGTTTGCCACGAATACATGCTCAGATTCGAACGAACGAGGATTGGAACCCCATGAGAGCTTTCTATAGCGCCTAAAGTGTAAGGTACCGAGTTTTGAAACACTAAACTAAACTTGGGCCAATCGGACAAAGTACAATTGAGAAGTAATCTAAACATGCTTATAAATGAGATTTGAGGGTTTTGGAATGATTAGAAGTGGATTAGAACTTCAAGGAGCAAAAATGAGATTTTTCAAAAAATGCGTTTTTTGAGCTCTGGACCTACGGGGTCCGGACCCTGGATCCCAAGGTCCGGACCCTGCGCGTGCTGGCAGCCCAGAATGAGGGCATTTTTGTAATTTTTGGGTGGAGGCTTATAGGGGAAGCCTCCCCACTTCTCCCTCAGCCAAAACACACACACACACACACACACACGTTTGAGAGAGAGAGAGAAGCTCTCCCTCTCCCTCACAACCTCCTCTCCCTCTCTCTAGATCTCTCCCAAACTTGGGGTTTTGGTGGAGATTGAGCTCGGGAACGCGTGGAGGACGATGAATCGAGCTTTAGCGCGCGTGGCGGCTTGGGAAGCTCGCGACCCGAGGTGAGATTTTGAGGATTAGGGTTTAGGATTTTGCTAAATCCTTCAAAATTGAGGTTCTTGAGTTCCCTAAAGGATTCTACGCTAGTTTAATCAAGGATTCGCCGCAAATTGCGGAGTATTCTCGAAGAAATCGGAAAACCCTAGTGTAAAGGAGGGTTTTGGATTTCGAGGGTTTAAAAATGGTTTGAACCCGTAAAACCCTAATTGGAGGTTAGCGAAACACGCGGGACAACTCAATTTCGTCGAACTGCAAGAAACGAAATTATTTTGAGTTCGACTCGGATTAACGAATCCTATATATGTGTGTTAGGGCAAGAAGCTTGAAGATCAAGCTTGAAGCCGAGGAAAAGAGCCCGATTGCAAGTGTCTACAAGCAATCGGAAGAGCGTAAGGTGGGTTTGTGCTTACCGAAGTGATTAGGTCACTTCCATGCCAAAGAGTAAAGTATAACTTTATATTGATGCATGTAATGGTAGGTTATATGAATGTATAAACCATATGTTGCTAGGTGAGATTACCTACCATTGGATGATGACATAGGCATGTGGAAACATATAGGATATATATATGTATGCCTAGGTATGAACATTGAACATAGGTCGATAAACTCTAGGAAAATTAGAGGATTCAACAAGTAGAAAATCAAAGGACTAGATGTCATAGAAACTGTGAATCCTAGGTGTGGACAACTAGGATTGGAAAGAACATAATTGTCATTAAGTGTCATCGAACCTAGTGTCATTAACCTAGAGTCGTGGAACCTAGGTTGGGTAACATAGTGGTAGTAGAGAGAGACCACTCGGATTGGAAGGTGTATGAACCTAGTGTCGTCGAACCTAGGTTGGGAAACATAGTGATAGGAAGATCACTTAAACAGAAAAGTATTGAACCTAGTGTCATTGAACATAGGTTGGAAAATGTAGTGGTAGGAAGACCACTTGGATTGGAATGTCATTAAACCTAGAGTCGAGCGAACCTAGGTGGGAAAGACATAGGACCTAGCGTTGTTGAACCTAGGTTGTGAAACATAGTGGTAGGATGACCACTTGGACGTGTGACTATGAACCTAGAAAGGTTGACTTGGAAATGGAGAGATGTGCACATCAAGTGATCTTGGTGATCTTGGTATCAGAGCTCAGGCGTGTTCGACGATTTCGCCGCCGTAGGCTTGATACCTAGGGCGTGTGCGACGATTTCGCCGCCGTAGGCTTGATACCTAGGGCGTGTGCGACGATTTCGCCGCCCGGTGACTTGAGCCATTGTTCGGCGTGTGCGACGATTTCGCCGCCAGGTGGCTAAGTCACGCGAGGGCGGTAGCCGCTGATGATTGACTCAAAAGTGAGTCGGGTTTGACCTTGGCTAAGGTGAGTAAACCTTAGGAGAGAAGTGGATAAGAAATGAATAGTGAAATAGAAGGTAGAGGGGTAATACCTACTTGCATAGATTTCATTATCGCATTTGCATGAAGCATAAGCATGTTTACTATTTTTGCATATAGTAGAGTTATATGCTTACAAGTTATATGTATATTGGACTAACCCATGCTTATATGCTTCCTTTGGACCTGGTGGGTCGAGCTTCTCTCTTGGGTGGCCTTACCCACTGGGAACTATGTATATAGTTCTCATCCCACTGTTTTTCAGGTCCACACGTGAGCGGCGCGGCGGCGCGAGGAAAGGGCGTAGCTCGATAGATAGCGCCCTACCACTTGTGACCAGAGATAGATGTACCCTGGGTCAGCATAGCTTAAGGGTATAGAAAAGAAAAGAATGAACGAAATGTAACAAATTGATTGTATTTGGAAAGAATGTAACATGTAATGTGAATGCTTGTAATAGCGTAGTTGTTTTATGTTTTCGATACCTTCCTTATGCAATCTGTGTATGAATTCTATTCCTGTTTGGAACATCGCGAATTGTATTGATTGCAACGCCTTGGACGTACAGGGGAAACTCTGTCCGTTCGGCGGTCTGTTGGCGCGCCCGAATCCGACCAAAGTGGCGGTGCCGGGGCGTGACAGATAAAGTGGTATCAGAGCGTAGAATTTGTTTAGGCAGACCTAGGAGACCCTAGGAGGATAAACCATAAGGACTTAAGGTCGTGAGAGACGAGAACTTGTGACTTACGGCGAAAGGTGAATCGATTGGGTCGTGTGTTGTATGCCTCTAAAAAGGATGTTAGAGGTAGATTCAAGGTGTGATTTATTCTCAGCCGAGGGTGTTCATGTTGGCGGCCGACAACATGAAACCGAGTGATGAGAATAGGCGCCCTTGTGTGACTTTCACCTGATTTGAGTCCGTGACTGTGTAAACTATTGTACTTGACCTTGAAGGTCGAGGATTTTGACGGAAGTTGTTGTGTTTCAGGATACGATGGCGTCACGTGGGCGATCTCCGACGAGATCAACGCGGGATGGACCTAGTGTCACGCCCCGAGACTGCCTCTTTGGTCGGATTCGGGCGCGCCAACAGACCGCCGAACGGACAGAGTTTCCCCTGTACGTCCAAGGCGTCGCAATCAATACAATTCACGAGGTTCCAACAGGAACAGAATTCATACACAAATTGCATAAGGAAGATATCAAAAACGTAAAACAACTACGCTATTACAAGCATTCATTTGCATTCACGTTACATTTACATTTTTGCCTTTTTCTTCCAAATACAATCAATTCGTTCATTCTTTTCTTTTCTATACCCCTAAGCTATGCTGACCCAGGGTACATCTATCTCTGGTCACAAGTGGTAGGGCGCTATCTATCGAGCTACGCCCTTTTCTCGCGCCGCCGCGCCGCTCACGTGTGGACCTGAAAAACAGTGGGATGAGAACTATATAAAATAGTTCCCAGTGGGTAAGGCCACCCAAGAGAGAAGCTCGACCCACCAGGTCCAAAGGAAGCATATAAGCATGGGTTAGTCCAATATACATATAACTTGTAAGCATATAACTCTACTATATGCAAAAATAGTAAACATGCTTATGCTTCATGCAAATGCGATAATGAAAATCCATGCAAGTAGGTATTCTCTTCTACTTTCTATTTCACTATCCACTTTATATGCAATTCTCTTCTAAGGTTTTACTTACCTTAGCCAAGGTCAAACCCGACTCACTCTTGAGTCAATTATCCACAGCTTACCGTCTTACCTGACTTAGCCACCTGGCGGCGAAATCGTCGCACACGCCAACAATGGCTCAAGTCACTAGGTGGCGTAATCCTTTACCTGACTTAGCCACCTGACGGCGAAATCGTCGCACACGGCAACAATGGCTCAAGTCACTGGGCGGCGAAATCGTCGCACACACCCCGGGTATCCAGCCTACGGCGGCGAAATCGTCGCACACGCCTGAGCTCTGATACCAAGATCACCAAGATCACTAGATGTGCACATCTCTCCATTTCCAAGTCAACCTTTTTATGTTCATAGTCACATGTCCAAGTGGTCATTCTACCACTATGCTTTCCAACCTATGTTCAATAACACTAGGTTCCATGACATTTCATCTCAAGTGGTCTACCTACCACTATGTTATTCCACCTAGGTTTACCCACCCTAGGTTCATCACCTGATCCAACCTATGTTTAATAACACTAGGTTTAATATCATCACATTCCAACCTATGTTCAATGACACTAGGTTCAATGTCCAATCATGTTATTCGTTATCCTAGTTGTCCACACCTAGGATTCATGACATCTAGCACTTGTATCCAACTTGTCGAGTTCTCTAATCTTCCTAGAGTTCATCGACCTATGTTCACATCCACACCTAGGCATACACACACATATATACATATACACTCATATGTCACCATTTGCCTAGCGTTATACGTCCAATGGTAGATAATTTATCCTAAGTAGCATATAACCTATGCCTACTCATTTACCCAATTAGTCTACCATTACATGCATCAATAAGATAACATTAAACTTTACTCTTTGGCATGGAAGTGACCTAATCACTTCGGTAAGCACAAACCCACCTCACAATACCTCCGATTGCTTGTAGACACTTGCAATCGGACTCTCGCGGCCAATCGCTCTCTTTCGAGCCCGTACGGCCAATGTCGCCCCGTTCGGTTCGTTCGGTTCGTTGCTCGAAATTGATCACCGAACGCTCGTCGATTTCCAAATTAAAGTTGTCCGAGGCTCTCCTCTAACCTTCAATTAGAGAACCAGAGGATCAATTTGGTTCAAAACCTCAAAATCCCAAAATCCCCAATTCTTAACCCTAGGTTTACATTTCTCCAAATTTCTCCCAAAATTCATGGAGAAGCTTGATTAAATTACTATAGAATCATCTAGAGTACCAGAAATATCAATTCTTAAAGGTTTTAGCAAAACCCTAACGTTTAAACCTCAAAATCTCACCTTGGGTCGCAAGCTCATCAAGCCTCAAAGCGCGCACGAGCACGATTCACCGTCCTCTACGCATTCCTGAGATCAATCTCCACCAAATCCCAAGTTTTTTTTGGGAGAGATCAAGAGAGGGGAAGAGAGGAGATTGTGAGGAGAGGGAGAGCTTCTCTCTCTCTCTTACCATGCGTGTGCGTGTGTTCAGCTGAGGGAGAAGAGGAAATAGGTGGCCAAATTCGTAGGAACCCCCTGCACCTATTGAAAATTATAGTTTCAGTTCAGTTCAGAATCTGATATTTTTCGCCGGAGTCCTTCTGAATGTTCGTTTGCGCTCAAATTTGACAGTCATGCTCGGTTTAAGTTAATCAGAAGAACTGATCATCACTACTCAGTTTCGGACCATTTTTTTGGTCACCGAAAGCTCTACCGACTAAAACCTCTAGCAGATTGCTGTTATATTTTATTTTCACTTTCCGGGTGTCGGATTGACATGAAACTTTTAATCTAGCCTCAGAAAAATAATTCTGACATATTCTCAAATTTTCATTATTTTCTGACACTGTGAATTTTCTGCTAAAAAATCAGCTCCGTTTCTTACAGAAAATTCTAAATCTCCTGTTTTCGTTCCAATTTCAGCACAAGTTACTTACGACTTATATTTTACTTCTCTAAGTCCAATAAAAATAGTATCTCACACTATTTTTATTTTCACTTACTTTTATATTAAAAATTCGGTACACTACACCTAGTGAGGTCCCTGTGCAATCTGGGGCGAGTGGAGACTCGGAGCTCCGTGAACAGTTGGCCACACTCGTTGGAGTGGTGGGACAACAAGCTGAGACGGTGCAGCGACAGCAGGAGGCTGCCCTGCGCCAGGAGGAGCGGATTAAGAGACTCCAAGAGACTGTGGAGCAATTGGTAACCGCACCGGTTATGGCGCACCATGTGCAGCGTGGTGTTGCGGCGGAGACCATTCCGATTGGGTCGGGCAATCCGGCCCCTGCCTATGTGGAGGTGGAGGCCGAGAGGGAGCGGGCTTTAGCTGCCCTCATGACGTTCAAGGAATTTAATCCGCCTACCTTCAACGGGGAAGAAATGGACCCGTGGACCGTAGAAACTTGGATCGATTCTATGGAGTCCCTGTTTGAGGACTTGTACACCTTGGAGCGGGACAATGTGCATTTTGCCGCACACTGCTTGCAAGGGTCGGCAAAGGCGTGGTGGAAGGGAGTCCGGCGAGACCGACCTTCTAGTCTCCCTCCGGTGACTTGGGAGGAATTTCGGGGACTAGTATTCTCCGCCTATTTTCCTGATAGCGAAAAGAGAAAGCTTCAAGAAAGGTTCAGGAAGCTGAAGCAAGGTGACCGCTCGGTGAGGGGTTATGAGCGGGAATTCTCTCGCATTGTGAATTGTATCCCATACATGGTGCGGGATGACAAAGACAAAGCCGACTGCTTCGAGCGGGGACTTCGGCCAGAAATCTTTGTGGTGGTCCACTCATTTAAACTGCAGACTTTTGCCGAGGTGTTGGACCGGGCCTTATGGGTGGAGCAAGGCAATGCATCCGCGCGGGAGGAGCGCGAGTCCTATGGCGAGGAAAAGGAGGAAAGACGACCATCGAGTGGATCTGGTGGTCAATCAAGCTCCAGACAAGCTCCAACGTGTTCGCGCTCGCGATCACGTGCCCCAGGGACCTACCGTACTCGGTCCTCGGCGAGCTGTGTTATTTGTGGAGGCCCTCATCACCCACAACAGTGTGAACTGCGAGAGGGCAAGTGTTTCAGGTGTGGGCAACCGGGCCATACACGGGATGAGTGCCCACAGGTGGATAGCCGGGCCTTAACAATTACGACGGCCTTTTCCGCTCCGAGACAGCTCGCGGGTGTGCCACCTGCGGCAAGGTCTAGGGAGCGTGCGCCGGTGTCGGGACAACCTGAGGGTTCGCGTCGGGCGCCGAGTGGCCATGGATAGGCGATCTAGGCTGAGGAGCCTACGCTGCCGACGACATTGCGGCAGGTATGATTTAATTGTGCAATTATGCGCAAGGTATATTTGACCCTAAAGCATTGCATGCATTATCATGTGGTCAATTGCCGCTATACGGGCATGCGAATGTCATAGAAGCGCGTATCCGCCTGCTGGAGCAGGTAGGGATGGGAATGGTAGACTGACTCTCGAAATTGAGGCAATGGGTATAGCCACTTGCGAGAGCCGAGTCATGACACTTGAGGATACGCGAGTAGTTCGCGAACTCTGGACATTGTTCCGGTGGATCGATTGCAGTAGTGGAACCATGGTTGTGAAATTCATAAGGTAATCGCCATGATCAGGCGAGTAAGCTTTGTAGTACCTCAAATTGAGGTGGGTAGTGTACTCACAAGGCGAGTGAGTTTGAGCTAGTAGCTTAGTGCATGCGGTTAGCCCGGAAAAGCCTAGAAGCGTAGAACGCTCGAGTAGAGGTACTTATGGAGTGCGGATTTGGTTCAGCCGAGAGGGTTTGTTGGCAGTAGCACTTGAGCATTGCTAAGTGTGAAGCGGGCCATGGACCGCTCGTAGGGCTGGTGGCTCGCACTAGGTGCTTAGGAGCCGATAGAGGTTTGTGTGGCTCGGTAGAGCGTGTCGTGTGTAGCGACGGTATTGGGTATCGCTTGGGGACGACCCGTGCTCGGACCATGTGTGGACTGTGGAGCCTGGGGCCATATGGACAGGCGCAGTCAGCTGTGTGAGACAGCGGCCCGAGACCTACGGGTCGGGCAGAGAGTTGTGGTCGGGACGGTAGTCCGAGCTATGACCCGAGGATGTGGAATACCACACGTGAGACCGTGTAGTTGATAGAACTCTGAGAGTGTGATTGTGACCCAACCCTAGGATTTGTAGAGGTTTGGGTCTTGGTTGCTCCTGGTTGGAGCATGTGCGCGAAGTCTCAAGTGGGGACTCCGCCAAGTAATGATTGGGTTTACGCTTGCGAGCGAGAGACGTTGTGCAATTTTAAGACGCGAGCTAGGCGGTAGGCCTAAGTAGGAATTTTGGTCTATGGACCATTCGTGATAAACCGAAATGAGCGGTTTAGTTGGAAGCTCTTGCAGTGAGAGCATCGCTTGTGTTTAGAGCATCGAGGGTAGTGACTTGAGGAGCGAAGGCTCGGTCATACCATTCGTCTTGATGCTAAGTCACCAACTGCCGAGTCTGACGGTATCGATGAGATGGAATCTAGTTCACGAACAAAGTGTTCGTGTGAGCTCGTCGTGAGAACGACGTGTGTTGACCCGTGGTAAATGAAAGCAAGGCGACATGCTTCTTATGAGGAGTTGGAAAAGTAGAAGCCACGTGGGGAGTTGAGGGTTATGCTCCTAAGTGAGCTGGAGTTGAGGATGTGCCAAGTGTGCCATCTTGAGTTGTGGCTGGGAATTCACAAGTGATAAGGCCACTTGTGTTTGGTCGATGAATCAATGATATTGCTTTTAGGCAATGACGGTGATCGAACCAATATGAGATCCACAATGGAACTATGAACTTGGAGGAGAGTCGCTTGTGACGACATAGACTCTAGAATGGCCAAGGTGTTGGGCCAGTTATGTGAATGGGTGTAGATAGCACCAAAATCTGGTCGTTGACAAAATAAGTTTGTCGTCTATTGATGACAGTTGACGATGAAAAGCGGGCCCGATGAGAAAAAGTTTCCGGGCGATCGTCGGTTGAATGGGAATGTATGCGGTAGATGACCGCAGTTTCTTGGAAATGCCAACCGAGCAGAGGGTGAAGTTGGAGTGAGATTCGAGGCAAGATAAGTCTTCGATATGCCGGACTGTGAGAGGTGTGGGAGCGTGTAGGGTCGTTACATATCGACTTGTGCTGCCACCGACTTGCGGGAATTCATAACGTATTACATGTATCATATTCCGCAAGCAAGTTCATGATCGGATCCACGTCCTTCATTATGAGCCGCTTGAGCAATCACGAAGAGCGTGAGGCTACTAAGGAGTGGAAGGACTTGATGGTACCCTCACCTTCTCGATAAGTTGAACTAAGGTGTGATCTTAGTTTCGCGGACGAAACTCTTTTAAGGGGGGGAGAATGTAAGGTACCGAGTTTTGAAACACTAAACTAAACATGGGCCAATCGGACAAAGTACAATTGAGAAGTAATCTAAACATGCTTATAAATGAGATTTGAGGGTTTTGGAATGATTAGAAGTGTATTAGAACTTCAAGGAGCAAAAATGAGATTTTTCAAAAAATGCGTTTTTTGAGCTCTGGACCTACGGGGTCCGGACCCTGGATCCCAAGGTCCGGACCCTGGCTGCGTTTCGCGAAAACGGGGTACGGGTTCCGGACCCTAGAAGCCAGGGTCCGGACCCTGCGCGTGCTGGCAGCCCAGAATGAGGGCATTTTTGTAATTTTTGGGTGGAGGCTTATAGGGGAAGCCTCCCCACTTCTCCCTCAGCCAAAACACACACACACACACACACACGTTTGAGAGAGAGAGAGAAGCTCTCCCTCTCCCTCACAACCTCCTCTCCCTCTCTCTAGATCTCTCCCAAACTTGGGGTTTTGGTGGAGATTGAGCTCGGGAAAGCGTGGAGGACGGTGAATCGAGCTCTAGCGCGCGTGGCGGCTTGGGAAGCTCGCGACCCGAGGTGAGATTTTGAGGATTAGGGTTTAGGATTTTGCTAAATCCTTCAAAATTGAGGTTCTTGAGTTCCCTAAAGGATTCTACGCTAGTTTAATCAAGGATTCGCCGCAAATTGCGGAGTATTCTCGAAGAAATCGGAAAACCCTAGTGTAAAGGAGGGTTTTGGATTTCGAGGGTTTAAAAATGGTTTGAACCCGTAAAACCCTAATTGGAGGTTAGCAAAACACGCTGGACAACTCAATTCCGTCGAACTGCAAGAAACGAAATTGTTTTGAGTTCGACTCGGATTAACGAATCCTATATATGTGTGTTAGGGCAAGAAGCTTGAAGATCAAGCTTGAAGCCGAGGAAAAGAGCCCGATTGCAAGTGTCTACAAGCAATCGGAAGAGCGTAAGGTGGGTTTGTGCTTACCGAAGTGATTAGGTCACTTCCATGCCAAAGAGTAAAGTATAACTTTATATTGATGCATGTAATGGTAGGTTATATGAATGTATAAACCATATGTTGCTAGGTGAGATTACCTACCATTGGATGATGACATAGGCATGTGGAAACATATAGGATATATATATGTATGCCTAGGTATGAACATTGAACATAGGTCGATAAACTCTAGGAAAATTAGAGGATTCGACAAGTAGAAAATCAAAGGACTAGATGTCATAGAAACTGTGAATCCTAGGTGTGGACAACTAGGATTGGAAAGAACATAATTGTCATTAAGTGTCATCGAACCTAGTGTCATTAACCTAGAGTCGTGGAACCTAGGTTGGGTAACATAGTGGTAGTAGAGAGAGACCACTCGGATTGGAAGGTGTATGAACCTAGTGTCGTCGAACCTAGGTTGGGAAACATAGTGATAGGAAGATCACTTAAACAGAAAAGTATTGAACCTAGTGTCATTGAACATAGGTTGGAAAATGTAGTGGTAGGAAGACCACTTGGATTGGAATGTCATTAAACCTAGAGTCGAGCGAACCTAGGTGGGAAAGACATAGGACCTAGCGTTGTTGAACCTAGGTTGTGAAACATAGTGGTAGGATGACCACTTGGACGTGTGACTATGAATCTAGAAAGGTTGACTTGGAAATGGAGAGATGTGCACATCAAGTGATCTTGGTGATCTTGGTATCAGAGCTCAGGCGTGTGCGACGATTTCGTCGCCGTAGGCTTGATACCTAGGGCGTGTGCGACGATTTCGCCGCCGTAGGCTTGATACCTAGGGCGTGTGCGACGATTTCGCCGCCCGGTGACTTGAGCCATTGTTCGGCGTGTGCGACGATTTCGCCGCCAGGTGGCTAAGTCACGCGAGGGCGGTAGCCGCTGATGATTGACTCAAAAATGAGTCGGGTTTGACCTTGGCTAAGGTGAGTAAACCTTAGGAGAGAAGTGGATAAGAAATGAATAGTGAAATAGAAGGTAGAGGGGTAATACCTACTTGCATAGATTTCATTATCGCATTTGCATGAAGCATAAGCATGTTTACGATTTTTGCATATAGTAGAGTTATATGCTTACAAGTTATATGTATATTGGACTAACCCATACTTATATGCTTCCTTTGGACCTGGTGGGTCGAGCTTCTCTCTTGGGTGGCCTTACCCACTGGGAACTATGTATATAGTTCTCATCCCACTGTTTTTCAGGTCCACACGTGAGCGGCGCGGCGGCGCGAGGAAAGGGCGTAGCTCGATAGATAGCGCCCTACCACTTGTGACCAGAGATAGATGTACCATGGGTCAGCATAGCTTAAGGGTATAGAAAAGAAAAGAATGAACGAAATGTAACAAATTGATTGTATTTGGAAAGAATGTAACATGTAATGTGAATGCTTGTAATGGCGTAGTTGTTTTATGTTTTCGATACCTTCCTTATGCAATCTGTGTATGAATTATGTTCCTGTTTGGAACCTCGCGAATTGTATTGATTGCAACGCCTTGGACGTACAGGGGAAACTCTGTCCGTTCGGCGGTCTGTTGGCGCGCCCGAATCCGACCAAAGTGGCGGTGCCGGGGCGTGACACTAAGAGTGCGAGCTTGCCACGAGTACATGCTCAGATTCGAACGAACGAGGATTGGAACCCCATGAGAGCTTTCTATTGCGCCTAATAGTGCGAGCTTGCCACGAGTACATGCTAAGATTCGAACGAACGAGGAATGAAACCCCATGAGAGCGTTCTATTGCGCCAAAGAGTGCGAGCTTGCCACGAGTACACGCTCAGATTCGAACGAACGAGGATTGAAACCCCATGTGAGCGTTCTTTTGCGCCTAAGAGTGCGAGCTTGCCACGAGTACATGCTCAGATTCGAACGAACGAGGATTGAAAACCCATGAGAGCGTTTTATTGTGCCAAAGAGTGCGAGCTTGCCACGAGAACATGCTCAGATTCGAACGAACGAGGATTGGAACCCCATGAGAGCTTTCTATTGCGCCTAAGAGTGCGAGCTTGCCACGAGTACATGCTCAGATTCGAACGAACGAGGATTGGAACCCCATGAGAGCTTTCTATTGCGCCTGAGAGTGCGAGCTTGCCACGAGTACATGCTCAGATTCGAACGAACGAGGATAGGAACCCCATGAGAGCTTTCTATTGCGCCTCATAGTGCGAGCTTGCCACGAGTACATGCTCAGATTCGAACGAATGAGGAATGAAACCCCATGAGAGCATTCTATTGCGCCAAAGAGTGCGATCTTGCCACGAGTACACGCTCAAATTCGAACGAACGAGGATTGAAACCCCATGTGAGCATTCCTTTGCGCCTAAGAGTGCGAGCTTGCCGCGAGTACATGCTCATATTCGAACGAACGGGGATTGAAACCCCATGAGCGCGTTCTATTACTCCCAAAGAGTGCGAGTTTGCCACGAGTACATGCTCAGATTCGAACGAACGAGGATCGGAACCCCATGAGAGCTTTCTATTGCTCCTAAGAGTGCGAGCTTGCCACGAGTACATGCTCAGATTCGAACGAACGAGAATTGAAACCCCATGAGAGGTACATGCTCAGATTCGAACGAACGAGGATTGAAACCCCATGAGAGCGTTCTATTACGCCCAAAGAGTGCGAGCTTGCAACGAGTACATGCTCAGATTCGAGCGAACGAGGAATGGAACCCCATGAGAGCTTTCTATTGCTCCTAAGAGTGCGAGCTTGCCACGAGTACATGCTCAGATTCGAATGAACGAGGAATGAAACCCCATGAGAGCGTTCTATTCCGCCCAAAGAGTGCGAGCTTGCCACGAATACATGCTCAGATTCGAACGAAAGAGGATTGGAACGCCATGAGAGCTTTCTATTGCGCCTAAGAGTGCGAGTTTGCCACGAGTACATGCTCAGATTCAAACGAACGAGGATTGGAACCCCATGAGAGCTTTCTATTGCGCCTAATAGTGCGAGCTTGCCACGAGTACATGCTCAGATTCGAACGAACGAGGATTGAAACCCCATGAGAGGTACATGCTCAGATTCGAACGAACGAGGATTGAAACCCCATGAGAGGTACATGCTCAGATTCGAACGAACGAGGATTGAAACCCCATGAGAGCGTTCTATTACGCCCAAAGAGTGCGAGCTTGCAACGAGTACATGCTCAGATTCGAACGAACGAGGATTGGAACCCCATGAGAGCTTTCTATTGCGCCTAATAGTGCGAGCTTGCCACGAGTACATGCTTAGATTCGAACGAACGAGGATTGAAACCCCATGAGAGGTACATGCTCAGATTCGAACGAACGAGGATTGAAACCCCATGAGAGCGTTCTATTACGCCCAAAGAGTGCGAGCTTGCAAGGAGTACATGCTCAGATTCGAACGAACGAGGATTGGAACCCCATGAGAGCTTTCTATTGCGCCTAAGAGTGCGAGCTTGCCACGAGTACACGCTCAGATTCGAACGAACGAGGAATGAAACCCCATGAGAGCGTTCTATTACGCCCAAGAGTGCGAGCTTGCCACGAGTACACGCTAAGATTCGAACGAACGAGGATTGAAACCCCATGTGAGCGTTCTATTATTACTCCCAAAGAGTGCGAGTTTGCAACGAGTTGCACATGCTCAGATTCGAACGAACGAGGATTGGAAACCCCATGAGAGCTTTCTATTGCGCCTAAGAGTGCGAGCTTGCCACGAGTACATGCTCAGATTCGAACGACGATTGAACCCCATGAGGATTGAATTGCCCATGAGAGGTACATGCTGAGATTCGAACGAACGAGGATTGAAACCCCATGAGAGCGTTCTATTACGCCCAAAGAGTGCGAGCTTGCAAGGAGTACATGCTCAGATTCGAAAGAACGAGGATTGGAACCCCATGAGAGCTTTCTATTGCGCCTAAGAGTGCGAGCTTGCAACGAGTACATGCTCAGATTCGAATGAACGAGGATTGAAACCCCATAAGAGCGTTCTATTGCGCCATAAGAGTGCGAGCTTGCCACGAGTACACGCTCAGATTCGAACGAACGAGGATTGGAACCACATGAGAGCTTTCTATTGCGCCTAAGAGTGCGAGCTTGCCACGAGTACATGCTCAGATTCAAACGAACGAGGATTGGAACCCCATGAGAGCTTTCTATTGCGCCAAAGAGTGCGAGCTTGCCACGAGTACATTGCTCAGATTCGAACGAACGAGGATTGAAACCCCTTGAGAGCGTTACATTACGCTCAAAGAGTGCGAGCTAGCCACGAGTACATGCTCAGATTCGAACGAACGAGGATTCACCCCATGAGAGCATTCTATTTCGCCTAAGAGTGCGAGCTTGCCACGAGTACATGCTCAGATTCGAACGAACGAGGATTGAAACCCCATGAGAGCGTTCTATTACGCCCAAAGAGTGCGAGCTTGCCACGAGTACATGCTCAGATTCGAACGAACGAGGATTGGAACCCCATGAGAGCTTTCTATTGCGCCTAAGAGTGCGAGCTTGCCACGAGTTGATGCTCAGATTCGAACGAACGAGAATTGAAACCCCATGAGAGGTACATGCTCAGATTCGAACGAACGAGGATTGAAACCCCATGAGAGCGTTCTATTACGCCCAAAGAGTGCGAGCTTGCAACGAGTACATGCTCAGATTCGAGCGAACGAGGATTGGAACCCCATGAGAGCTTTCTATTGCGCCTAAGAGTGCGAGCTTGCCACGAGTACATGCTCAGATTCGAATGAACGAGGAATGAAACCCCATGAGAGCGTTCTATTCCGCCCAAAGAGTGCGAGCTTGCCACGAATACATGCTCAGATTCGAACGAAAGAGGATTGAAACCCCATGAGCGCGTTCTATTACTCCCAAAGAGTGCGAGTTTGCCACGAGTACATGCTCAGATTCAAACGAACGAGGATTGGAACCCCATGAGAGCTTTCTATTGCGCCTAATAGTGCGAGCTTGCCATGAGTACATGCTCAGATTCGAACGAACGAGGATTGAAACCCCATGAGAGATACATGCTCAGATTCGAACGAACGAGGATTGAAACCCCATGAGAGCTTGCGTACATGCTCAGATTCGAACGAACGAGGATTGAAACCCCATGAGAGCGTTCTATTACTCCCAAAGAGTGCGAGTTTGCCACGAGTACATGCTCAGATTCGAACGAACGAGGATCGGAACCCCATGAGAGCTTACTATTGCTCCTAAGAGTGCGAGCTTGCCACGAGTAGATGCTCAGATTCGAACGAACGAGAATTGAAACCCCATGAGAGGTACATGCTCAGATTCGAACGAACGAGGATTGAAACCCCATGAGAGCGTTCTATTACGCCCAAAGAGTGCGAGCTTGCAACGAGTACATGCTCAGATTCGAACGAACGAGGATTGGAACCCCATGAGAGCTTTCTATTGCGCCTAATAGTGCGAGCTTGCCACGAGTACATGCTTAGATTCGAACGAATGAGGATTGAAACCCCATGAGAGGTACATGCTCAGATTCGAACGAATGAGGATTGAAACCCCATGAGAGCGTTCTATTACACCCAAAGAGTGCGAGCTTGCAAGGAGTACATGCTCAGATTCGAACGAACGAGGATTGGAACCCCATGAGAGCTTTCTATTGCGCCTAAGAGTGCGAGCTTGCCACGAGTACACGCTCAGATTCGAACGAACGAGGAATGAAACCCCATGAGAGCATTCTATTATGCCCAAGAGTGCGAGCTTGCCACGAGTACACGCTCAGATTCGAACGAACGAGGATTGAAACCCCATGTGAGCGTTCCTTTGCGCCTAAGAGTGCGAGCTTGCCACGAGTACATGCTCAGATTCGAACGAACGAGGATTGAAACCCCATGACCGCATTCTATTACTCCCAAAGAGTGCGAGTTTGCCACGAGTACATGCTCAGATTCGAACGAACGAGGATTGGAACCCCATGAGAGCTTTCTATTGCGCCTAAGAGTGCGAGCTTGCCACGAGTACATGCTCAGATTCGAACGAACGAGGATTGAAACCCCATGAGAGGTACATGCTCAGATTTGAACGAACGAGGATTGAAACCCCATGAGAGCGTTCTATTACGCCCAAAGAGTGCGAGCTTGCAACGAGTACATGCTCAGATTCGAGCGAATGAGGATTGGAACCCCTTGAGAGCTTTCTATTGCGCCTAAGAGTGCGAGCTTGCCACGAGTACATGCTCAGATTCGAATGAACGAGGAATGAAACCCCATGAGAGCGTTCGATTCCGCCCAAAGAGTGCGAGCTTGCCACGAATACATGCTCAGATTCGAACGAACGAGGATTGGAACGCCATGAGAGCTTTCTATTGCGCCTAAGAGTGCGAGCTTGCCACGAGTACATGCTCAGATTCAAACGAACGAGGATTGGAACCCCATGAGAGCTTTCTATTGCGCCAAAGAGTGCGAGCTTGCCACGAGTACATGCTCAGATTCGAACGAACGAGGATTGAAACCCCATGAGAGGTACATGCTCAGATTCGAATGAACAAGGATTGAAACCCCATGAGAGCGTTCTATTATGCCCAAAGAGTGCGGACTTGCAACGAGTACATGTTCAGATTCGAGCGAACGAGGATTGGAACCCCATGAGAGCTTTCTATTGCGCCTAAGAGTGCGAGCTTGCCACGAGTACATGCTCAGATTCGAATGAACGAGGAATGAAACCCTATGAGAGCGTTCTATTACACCCAAAGAGTGCGAGTTTGCCACGAGTACATGCTCAGATTCGAACGAACGATGATTGGAACCCCATGTGTAGTGTACCGGATTTTTTTTAATATAAAAGTAAGTGAAAAGAAAAATAGTATGAGATACTATTTTTATTGGACTTAGAGAAGTAAAAATAAGTTGAAAATGAATTGTGCTGTAATTGGAATGAAAACAGGAGATTTGAAATTTTCTGTAAGGAAGGGGGCTGATTTTTTTAGCAGAAAATTCACAGTGTCAGAACGAACGAGGATTATGAAAATTTCAGGATATTTTGCGCCCAAAGAGGCTAGATTAAAAGTTTCGTGTCGTTCACATCCGAAAAGTGAAAATAAAATATAAACCCCATGAGAGGTTTTAGTCGCCTAAAAAGTAGAGCTTTCGGTGACCAAAAAATGCTCAGTCCGAAACTGGATAGTGATGATCAGTTCTTCTTATTAACTTTAACCGAGCATGACTGTCAAATTTGAGCGCCGGATCAAACGAGATTGTTGGGCGCAAACGAATTCAGAAGGTCTGAAACCCCATGAGTAGCTCATATTCTGAATTGGACTAATGTCATAATACTTAAAGCTAGTGGACTTTTTAGCAATTGTTACATTGCTTAGATTTGCCAGGGACTCCTCCATTCTCTTATCCACCATGAGAGCATTCTACGTTAGAGAAGAGAGAGCGAGCTTGCCACGAGTAATGCTCAGAAGAGAAAGAGAAGAAGAAGAAAATAGAAAGATTTTTTGGGTCGTTTGACGAGCCGATTGAACCCCCGCGCGTGTTGGATTTTTCCGGCGCTTCGATTGCGAGGTAGTATTTATTATTATAATTAATTTCGAATAGAATTTTTTGGTGAATTTTTAATATTGGATGGATGTTAAGAGAGGTAGTATTCTAAACCAATTAATCGAAAGATTAATCATGAAATTTGGAGTATTCATGTAGAACTTGAACCCTAGGCTTAGAAAATAAAATTTTGTCTCTAAGAGGTTTTGATCTAAATTGATCGCTCATTGATCTTGTAAAACCTTAATTGAAGGTTAATTCGACGCGGTGGACAACTTCGTTTTGGACTACGACGAGGTTTGGCGTCCGATTGAGAGATTTTGGATTGAATATGATTCGTTAGGCTTGGGTCGAGACTTTTCGGCGGAGATAAATTGCGAAACTTGCGAACGACTTGGTTTCCGGCCCTAAACGTCGATACGAGGTGGGGGGTGCTATCCGAAATGGTTGAATTTCTTCCTATGTCTAAATCCTACTTTTTGAGCATATATGTATATATGTATGAAATTGCGATGCTTGCCATAGGGTTCAATTATTTCTTATTTCAGAAACTTGCATGCCTCCTAAATTAGTTGTGAATAATGCATGATTGAAAACTTGGAATTTAGGACGCATAAACCTAGTGCTATGTGAACCCTAGTGAAGTATTAAACTAGTAGAGAAACTAGTGGATTTGAACATAGAAAACAAAGTGTGGACATTGAAATAAAGCGAAACACTAGTGTCATTGTGATAGTGAATATGTGAACCTAGTGATGTGAACCTAGTGATGAACGAACGTGGATTAGGTCATTGCATAAGCCTAATGTGTTATTTTGTTATAGTTCCATGTATTATGAGCATTGCATATTTGCTTATGTCCACATGTTGTGATGTTTGTAACATTCAATTGATGCACGCGACATATTTGAGTAGAATCTCTATTATGAGTGGAGAAAAATTGGGTCGCGTGCATGTGTAGCGTGACAACTAGTGCTTTGATTTATAGAGCATGCGAGGGATTGAAAGATATCCTCTGGACCATGCTAGGGATTGAAAGAGATCCCGTGATGTTGTGGTTGTCACCGTGGTTAGTGGCATGAATCTAACTGGCATGTGTTGTTTGAACCTTGAGCGCCAAAGAGATATTGGGTCATTGCATTTGTAGTATGGCAGCATTGCCACGAGTCTTGCCATTGTTGAGCATTGCATGACATTACATTGGTTATTCCCCACCGGTAGGTGGAAGGTCCTCGAGTTTGGAGGGCAGATCATACTCGCATAGTCTCTGTTGCGCTAAGAGTGCGAGCTTGCTTGTGGAGGTCGCGACTCCCAAGCCGTGAGCTCCGGAGTGTCACGCGAACACATGTGTGAAGGGCCCCGGGAGCCCTCCCCGGCAGACGGTTCATGGTGGCTGGCTAGGAGTGAAAGACCTCTCCCCCCCACGTGACTTGGTGTGGTGAGTTTGGAACCTACGGGTGAGCCGGTGCGATTGGGTCCCCATGAAATAGACAAGTTGATTGACCATATTGTGTGCGAGCTTGTACCCTATGCATGAGTTGCATCCTGTGTAGAGAGTGAGCATAGTGAGATCACCCCATTGTGTGTGGGGTCGATCATGATATTCTTGTGAGTTGGGCTTGGTCTTGTGAGAAGCCCTGATTGGGTCAAGAATGAATTGGGTCAAGAGTGTGTGAGGGACACCGTTGAACATATTAGAACATGACATTCATTCCTTATCGTAAGGCATAGTAGTGCTCGTTGTTGCACGTTGTATGTTTTGTAGTGGTAGACTACATATTTAGCTGCTTATATATTGTATTGCTATCTCCTTTGGTATTACTATGCCTTGTTGGACCTAGTGGGAAAGTCGGCGAGGTCGGCGGCCGAACCCACTGGGAACTTCTTTTAGTTCTTACTATTTTGCGAGCCATCCATTAGTACAGCAGATTCGGACGAGGCGAGGATTCGAACGCCCTAGATAGCAAGGTTACCCTGTGTAGATTACCCTTGTTATGACAAGTAAAAGACAAGAATGAAAGAAAGTTGTTATTGAATGTAATGTATTCGAGAGCGAAAGATGTAAATTGAGGAAAATGTATGTAAAATGTGGATGAATGGAATGTTGTAATAGTTAGTTTACATTAATGCTCTTGTGATATGCCCTCGTGCAAAACTGTACTATCTCGTATTTCCTAGGTGAAATTCATTGTACCTGTTTTGTTTACGCCTTGGGCGGACAGGGGAAACTCTGTCCGTTCGGCGGTCTGTGCGCGTGCCCGAACTGACAAAAGTGGCGGTGCCGGGGCATGACACCATGAGAGCTTTCTATTGCGCCTGAGAGTGCGAGCTTGCCACGAGTACATGCTCAGATTCGAACGAACGAGGATAGGAACCCCATGAGAGCTTTCTATTGCGCCTAATAGTGCGAGCTTGCCACGAGTACATGCTCAGATTCGAACGAATGAGGAATGAAACCCCATGAGAGCATTCTATTGCGCCAAAGAGTGCGAGCTTGCCACGAGTACACGCTCAGATTCGAACGAACGAGGATTGAAACCCCATGTGAGCATTCCTTTGCGCAACAGTGCGAGCTTGCCACGAGTACATGCTCAGATTCGAACGAACGAGGATTGAAACCCCATGAGCGCGTTCTATTACTCCCAAAGAGTGCGAGTTTGCCACGAGTACATGCTCAGATTCGAACGAACGAGGATCGGAACCCCATGAGAGCTTTCTATTGCTCCTAAGAGTGCGAGCTTGCCACGAGTACATGCTCAGATTCGAACGAACGAGAATTGAAACCCCATGAGAGGTACATGCTCAGATTCGAACGAACGAGGATTGAAACCCCATGAGAGCGTTCTATTACGCCCAAAGAGTGCGAGCTTGCAACGAGTACATGCTCAGATTCGAGCGAACGAGGATTGGAACCCCATGAGAGCTTTCTATTGCGCCTAAGAGTGCGAGCTTGCCACGAGTACATGCTCAGATTCGAACGAACGAGGAATGAAACCCCATGAGAGCGTTCTATTCCGCCCAAAGAGTGCGAGCTTGCCACGAATACATGCTCAGATTCGAACGAAAGAGGATTGGAACGCCATGAGAGCTTTCTATTGCGCCTAAGAGTGCGAGTTTGCCACGAGTACATGCTTAGATTCAAACGAACGAGGATTGGAACCCCATGAGAGCTTTCTATTGCGCCTAATAGTGCGAGCTTGCCATGAGTACATGCTCAGATTCGAACGAACGAGGATTGAAACCCCATGAGAGGTACATGCTCAGATTCGAACGAACGAGGATTGAAACCCCATGAGAGGTACATGCTCAGATTCGAACGAACGAGGATTGAAACCCCATGAGAGCGTTCTATTACGCCCAAAGAGTGCGAGCTTGCAACGAGTACATGCTCAGATTCGAACGAACGAGGATTGGAACCCCATGAGAGCTTTCTATTGCGCCTAATAGTGCGAGCTTGCCACGAGTACATGCTCAGATTCGAACGAACGAGGATTGAAACCCCATGAGAGGTACATGCTCAGATTCGAACGAACGAGGATTGAAACCCCATGAGAGGTACATGCTCAGATTGCGAGCTTGATGAGAGGTACATGCTCAGATTCGAACGAACGAGGATTGAAACCCCATGAGAGCGTTCTATTACGCCCAAATAGTGCGAGCTTGCAACGAGTACATGCTCAGATTCGAGCGAACGAGGATTGGAACTCCATGAGAGCTTTCTATTGCTCCTAAGAGTGCGAGCTTGCCACGAGTACATGCTCAGATTCGAATGAACGAGGAATGAAACCCCATGAGAGCGTTCTATTCCGCCCAAAGAGTGCGAGCTTGCCACGAGTACATGCTCAGATTCGAACGAAAGAGGATTGGAACCCCATGAGAGCTTTCTATTGCGCCTAAGAGTGCGAGCTTGCCACGAGTACATGCTCAGATTCGAACGAACGAGGATTGGAACCCCATGAGAGCTTTCTATTGCGCCTAATAGTGCGAGCTTGCCACGAGTACATGCTCAGATTCGAACGAACGAGGATTGAAACACCATGAGAGGTACATGCTCAGATTCGAACGAACGAGGATTGAAACCCCATGAGAGGTACATGCTCAGATTCGAACGAACGAGGATTGAAACCCCATGAGAGCGTTCTATTACGCCCAAAGAGTGCGAGCTTGCAACGAGTACATGCTCAGATTCGAACGAACGAGGATTGGAACCCCATGAGAGCTTTCTATTGCGCCTAATAGTGCGAGCTTGCCACGAGTACATGCTCATATTCGAACGAACGAGGATTGAAACCCCAGGAGAGCGTTCGAACGAACGAGGATTGAAACCCCATGAGAGCGTTCTATTACGCCCAAAGAGTGCGAGCTTGCAAGGAGTACATGCTCAGATTCGAACGAACGAGGATTGGAACCCCATGAGAGCTTTCTATTGCGCCTAAGAGTGCGAGCTTGCCACGAGTACACGCTCAGATTCGAACGAACGAGGAATGAAACCCCATGAGAGCGTTCTATTACGCCCAAGAGTGCGAGCTTGCCACGAGTACACGCTAAGATTCGAACGAACGAGGATTGAAACCCCATGTGAGCGTTCCTTTGCGCCTAAGAGTGCGAGCTTGCCACGAGTACATGCTCAGATTCGAACGAACGAGGATTGAAACCCCTTGAGCGCGTTCTATTACTCCCAAAGAGTGCGAGTTTGCAACGAGTACATGCTCAGATTCGAACGAACGAGGATTGGAACCCCATGAGAGCTTTCTATTGCGCCTAAGAGTGCGAGCTTGCCACGAGTACATGCTCAGATTCGAACGAACGAGGATTGAATCCCCATGAGAGGTACATGCTCAGATTTGAACGAACGAGGATTGAAACCCCATGAGAGCGTTCTATTACGCCCAAAGAGTGCGAGCTTGCAACGAGTACATGCTCAGATTCGAGCGAATGAGGATTGGAACC
The DNA here is from genome assembly GCA_016920855.1 of Puya raimondii. NCBI lineage: Eukaryota > Viridiplantae > Streptophyta > Magnoliopsida > Poales > Bromeliaceae > Puya > Puya raimondii. The sequence goes on along the minus strand of JABWPP010000050.1, from coordinate 211,151,859 downwards.
CCATGAGAGCTTTCTATTGCGCCTAAGAGTGCGAGCTTGCCACGAGTACATGCTCAGATTCGAATGAACGAGGAATGAAACCCCATGAGAGCGTTCGATTCCGCACAAAGAGTGCGAGCTTGCCACGAATACATGCTCAGATTCGAACGAACGAGGATTGGAACGCCATGAGAGCTTTCTATTGCGCCTAAGAGTGCGAGCTTGCCACGAGTTGTCACGCCCAGATTCCCCGAACGAGCCCATTGGGCCCATGACAGACCCGTTCTATGTACACAAACAACCAAGCATGCACACACGAGTCTATAAAAATCATACAACAAGGAATAAACAAGTAATCCTAACATGATAATCAGAGCATGCGTACTAAACAAGTAAGGTCTGAAGGTGAAAGTATGAAATACTATAAAAAAGAGTAAAGTCACTACAGAGTTTAGTAACAACATTGAAACCCATGAAAGGGACATAGGGTATTCTCTACAAAAGTGGTCGAGCAAAAACACCGAGTACATAAAATACAAGAAAGGTGCACGAACTAGTTGCTAGCCCCTGCGAGCTAGCTACTATACCCTTGCCGCGGTGCCTAGCTTCCACGCAGTACATGCTCTGATTCGAACGAACAATTGAAACCCCATGATGAGCTTTATTCGCCTAAGTTCCCAGTGGGTAAGCCGCCAGAGTAGCGGAGCTACACCACTAGGCCAACGAGGCAAAGTAGGATTAGATAACCCCAAGTATATTTATAGATGAAACTTCAATGCTACTATGCCTCAAGATATAATCATATTAACATGAACTAGACTACTCATGCACATGTATAAGTATGCAACCTTTTACAATATGAATGTTCATCATATAACATTAAATATGTAGTCATAAAGGGGTATATCGAAAGAATGTTCATTGTGCCTTGCCTAATGGCTCCGAGCTGGTAGTACACCTCACGCATCGGTGAGCCGACCCACGGCGGTTCCCCATTTCGGCGCTCTCTCTAACCAAGGGCGAAATAACTGTCGCTAGGCCATCTCCGATTCGAGAACGAACGGCTTGTAGGGAGCGACCCTCATGAGCATGTGTAAACGAGCCCAAAGTGTGCGAGCTTGCCACGAGTACATGTAACAATCAATCAAACGAGGAGGATTGATATCCGTCAGAGCGTCTAAAAACATGGAATGTCAACAAATGTCCAGTGCGAGATGTTCATCTAAGTGGAACGTGCATCAATTTAACTTCACATTGTGATTCTAACATGTCATATGTCATTCTACACTATGACTAGTCCATGAAGCTAAGTGTCATGAGTATTACCAAGTTCATTGTTCCTCTAATGTCACACATGTCTCTACTTGTCTAAGTAGGTGTCCCAACAATCACATCAGATAAAGGTTATTCTATTTTCCATAGCCATTCATGATGCACTATGCATAAATCATGCAATCTTGCCTACGAGTACATAGGATATATAATTTGATATAATAGCACATGAATTTCCCATGATTCTACAATTCTACTATATGTCATGATTAGTAGAATATGCACTAGCTTAAGCTCTTACGAGCTACAACGATGACATAGAATTCGAACGAACGGTGAGGTCAAACCCACCCGAAGCCCTTCGGAACCTCCAAAGAGTGCGAAAACAAAGTTGTCCCCGAGTCGATTTCTCAGATTCGCCCTAAAGGAGATCCCCAAGGGGTTAGAACATCGAACAACCAAAATCGATGAAAGACATTCATTAGGCCAAAAGTGTGCGAGCTTGAAAAGTACATGCTCAGAATTCGAACGAACGAGGATTTCCAAACCCCATGAGAGCGTTTCTATTGCCCTCCTAAAGTCCCACGAAGTACCTAACGAGTAACATTCTACACCCATCAACGAACATTCAAAACCCCATGAGAGCTTCAATTGCGAAAAGAAACCTAGTACATGCTCCGCCAAAATAAACCCTAGGTTTACCATAATGGGATTTCTCCAACAAAAAAAATCCAAATAAAAACCCCAAAAGAGGATCAAAAAGAGGAAAAGCTTGCCTCTTTAAAGCTCCAAATTCAAGATCCAAGGAAGCTAGGTTTGGAGATAAGCCCAAACAGAGCTCTTCTATTCCCCAAAGAGTGTCGACCTTGCCAAGTAGCAAGCTTGAGTTCAAAAGAAAGAAATAGAGGAAATGAGAACCCCATGAGAGCGTTCTATTCACCAAGAACCCAAAAAAACCTAGAGAGAGAAAGGGAGAGGAAGCCCACCTTTTTCTTCTAAGTCCTCAGCTCAAATGGCTGAGAGAGGAGGCTGTGAAGGGTTAAGTGAGATGATGCAATTGCCCTATTGCCCCTCCAAAAGCCGAGCTTGCAATACAGCTCAAAGCAGAATTTTCGAACGAACCGAGGATTGAAACCCCATGAGAGCGTTCTATTGCCCTAAGATCAGCTTGCCAGAAAGATTCGCAAACCCGAGCCTCGGCCAAGCAGGCCAGAGCGAAGAAGTGCGATTCCGGTATGCGCATCGAGTACCCAGGTTGGTCCCCATGGTCACTCCCAATACCGGTAGTGCGATGTCACATACCAGAATGCCAGCCCATTCGATCGAAGCGAGGATTGCAGAACCCGAGAGCTGCGAAATTTGGTTTAACACAGGATTCCGGTATCCCAAGGGTACATGCCGGTATGCAATATCAAAACCTGCAGTTTTGCATTCGAACGAACGAGATTGAAACCCCATGGAGTCCGTTTTCGCCAAAGAGTGCGAGCTTGTCCCGAGTAACGCTCCCAAGGAACGAAACAAAACCAAAACCTCCAGATTAGTACGGTGTACTAATCTCACACTAGAACCTTGCAATTCGCTAAAGTTCAGTGTACTACATGAGTACATGCTCAGATTCAAACGAACGAGGATTGGAACCCCATGAGAGCTTTCTATTGCGCCAAAGAGTGCGAGCTTGCCACGAGTACATGCTCAGATTCGAACGAACGAGGATTGAAACCCCATGAGAGCATTCTATTATGCCTAAGAGTGCGAGCTTGCCACGAGTACATGCTCAGATTCGAATGAACGAGGAATGAAACCCCATGAGAGCGTTCTATTCCGCCCAAAGAGTGCGAGCTTGCCACGAGTACATGCTCAGATTCGAACGAACGAGGATTGGAACGCCATGAGAGCTTTCTATTGCGCCTAAGAGTGCGAGCTTGCCACGAGTACATGCTCAGATTCGAACGAACGAGGATTGGAACCCCATGAGAGCTTTCTATTGCGCCTAATAGTGCGAGCTTGCCACGAGTACATGCTCAGATTCGAACGAACGAGGATTGAAACCCCATGAGAGGTACATGCTCAGATTCGAACGAACGAACGAGGATTGAAACCCCATGAGAGCGTTCTATTACGCCCAAAGAGTGCGAGCTTGCAACGAGTACATGCTCAGATTCGAACGAACGAGGATTGGAACCCCATGAGAGCTTTCTATTGCGCCTAAGAGTGCGAGCTTGCCACGAGTACATGCTCAGATTCGAACGAACGAGGATTGAAACCCCATGAGAGCGTTCTATTACGCCCAAAAAGTGCGAGCTTGCCACGAGTACATGCTCAGATTCGAACGAACGAGGATTGGAACCCCATGAGAGCTTTCTATTGCGCCTAAGAGTGCGAGCTTGCCACGAGTACATGCTCAGATTCGAACGAACGAGGATTGAAACCCCATGAGAGCGTTCTATTCTGCCCAAAGAGTGCGAGCTTGCCACGAGTACATGCTCAGATTCGAACGAAAGAGGATTGGAACGCCATGAGAGCTTTCTATTGCGCCTAAGAGTGCGAGTTTGCCACGAGTACATGCTCAGATTCAAACGAACGAGGATTGGAACCCCATGAGAGCTTTCTATTGCGCCTAATAGTGCGAGCTTGCCACGAGTACATGCTCAGATTCGAACGAACGAGGATTGAAACACCATGAGAGGTACATGCTCAGATTTGAACGAACGAGGATTGAAACCCCATGAGAGGTAAATGCTCAGATTCGAACGAACGAGGATTGAAACCCCATGAGAGCGTTCTATTACGCCCAAAAAGTGCGAGCTTGCAACGAGTACATGCTCATATTCGAACGAACGAGGATTGGAACCCTATGAGAGCTTTCTATGGCGCTTAATAGTGCGAGCTTGCCACGAGTACATGCTTAGATTCGGACGAACGAGGATTGAAACCCCATGAGAGGTACATGCTCAGATTCGAACGAACGAGGATTGAAACCCCATGAGAGCGTTCTATTACGCCCAAAGAGTGCGAGCTTGCAAGGAGTACATGCTCAGATTCGAACGAACGAGGATTGGAACCCCATGAGTGCTTTCTATTGCGCCTAAGAGTGCGAGCTTGCCACGAGTACATGCTCAGATTCGAACGAACGAGAAATGAAACCCCATGAGAGCGTTCTATTACGCCCAAAGAGTGCGAGCTTGCCACGAGTACATGCTCAGATTCGAACGAACGAGGATTCGAACCCCATGTGAGCGTTCTTTGCCCTAAAGAGTGCGAGCTTGCCACGCGTACATGCTCAGATTCGAACGAACGAGGATTGAAACCCCTTGAGAGCGTTCTATTACGCCCAAAGAGTGCGAGTTTGCCACGAGTACATGCTCAGATTCGAACGAACGAGTATTGGAACCCCATGAGAGCTTTCTATTCCGCCCAAAGAGTGCGAGCTTGCCACGAGTACATGCTCAGATTCGAATGAACGAGGATTGGAACCGCATGAGAGCTTTCCCCATGAGAGAGTACTTGCTCAGATTTGAACGAACGAGGATTGAAACCCCATGAGAGCGTTCTATTACGCCCAAAGAGTGCGAGCTTGCCACGAGTACATGCTCAGATTCGAGCGAACGAGGATTGGAACCCCATGAGAGCTTTCTATTGCGCCAAAGAGTGCGAGCTTGCCACGAGTACATGCTCAGATTCGAACGAACGAGGATTGAAACCCCATGAGAGCGTTCTATTCCGCCCAAAGAGTGCGAGCTTGCCACGAGTACATGCTCAGATTCGAACGAACGAGGATTGGAACCCCATGAGAGCGTTCTATTACCCCTAAGAGTGCGAGCTTGCCACGAGTACATGCTCAGATTCGAACGAACGAGGATTGGAACCCCATGAGAGCTTTCTATTGCGCCTAATAGTGCGAGCTTGCCACGAGTACATGCTCAGATTCGAACGAACGAGGATTGAAACCCCATGAGAGCGTACATGCTCAGATTCGAACCAACGAGGATTGAAAGCCCATGCCAGAGTACATGCTCAGATTCGAACGAACGAGGATTGAAACCCCATGAGAGCGTCCATTCGCCCAAAGAGTGCGAGCTTGCCACGAGTACATGCTCAGATTCGAACGAACGAGGATTGGAACCCCATGAGAGCTTTCTATTGCGCCTAATAGTGCGAGCTTGCCACGAGTACATGCTCAGATTCGAACGAACGAGGATTGAAACCCCATGAGAGGTACATGCTCAGATTCGAACGAACGAGATTCGATTGGATTGAAACCCATGAGAGCGTTCTATTACGCCCAAAGAGTGCGAGCTTGCACGAGTAGTACATGCTCAGATTCGAACGAACGAGGATTGGAACCCCGTAGAGCTTTCTATTGCGCCTAAGAGTGCGAGCTTGCCACGAGTACATGCTCAGATTCGAACGAACGAGGATTGAAACCCCATGAGAGCATTCTATTATGCCCAAAGAGTGCGAGCTTGCCACGAGTACATGCTCAGATTCGAACGAACGAGGATTGAAACCCCATGAGAGCTTTCTATTGCGCCTAAGAGTGCGAGCTTGCCACGAGTACATGCTCAGATTCGAACGAACGAGGATTGGAACCCCATGAGAGCTTTCTATTGCGCCTAAGAGTGCGAGCTTGCCACGAGTACATGCTCAGATTCGAACGAACGAGGATTGAAAACCCCCATGAGAGCGTTCTATTACGCCCAAAGAGTGCGAGCTTGCCACGAGTACATGCTCAGATTCGAACGAACGAGGATTGAAACCCCATGTGAGAGCATTCTATTTGCGCCTAAGAGTGCGAGCTTGCCACGAGTACATGCTCAGATTCGAACGAACGAGGATTGAAACCCCATGAGAGCGTTCTATTACGCCCAAAGAGTGCGAGCTTGCCACGAGTACATGCTCAGATTCGAACGAACGAGGATTGGAACCCCATGAGAGCTTTCTATTGCGCCTAAGAGTGCGAGCTTGCCACGAGTACATGCTCAGATTCGAACGAACGAAGATTGAAACCCCATGAGAGGTGCATGCTCAGATTTGAACGAACGAGGATTGAAACCCCATGAGAGCGTTCTATTACGCCCAAAGAGTGCGAGCTTGCAACGAGTACATGCTCAGATTCGAACGAACGAGGATTGGAACCCCATGAGAGCTTTCTATTGCGCCTAATAGTGCGAGCTTGCCACGAGTACATGCTTAGATTCGAACGAACGAGGATTGAAACCCCATGAGAGGTACATGCTCAGATTCGAACGAACGAGGATTGAAAAACGAGGATTTGAAACCTGAGAGCGTTCTATTACGCCCAAAGAGTGCGAGCTTGCAACGAGTACATGCTCAGATTCGAACGAACGAGGATTGGAACCCCATGAGAGCTTTCTATTGCGCCTAAGAGTGCGAGCTTGCCACGAGTACATGCTCAGATTCGAACGAACGAACGAGGAATGAAACCCCATGAGAGCGTTCTATTATGCCCAAAGAGTGCGAGCTTGCCACGAGTACACGCTCAGATTCGAACGAACGAGGATTGAAACCCCATGTGAGCGTTCTATTGCGCCTAAGAGTGCGAGCTTGCCACGAGTACATGCTCAGATTCGAACGAACGAGGATTGAAACCCCATGAGAGCATTCTATTACGCCCAAAGAGTGCGAGTTTGCCACGAGTACATGCTCAGATTCGAACGAACGAGGATTGGAACCCCATGAGAGCTTTCTATTGCGCCTAAGAGTGCGAGCTTGCCACGAGTACATGCTCAGATTCGAACGAACGAGGATTGAAACCCCATGATAGGTACATGCTCAGATTCGAACGAACGAGGATTGAAACCCCATGAGAGCGTTCTATTACGCCCAAAGAGTGCGAGCTTGCAACGAGTACATGCTCAGATTCGAACGAACGAGGATTGGAACCCCATGAGAGCTTTCTATTGCGCCTAAGAGTGCGAGCTTGCCACGAGTACATGCTCAGATTCGAATGAACGAGGAATGAAACCCCATGAGAGCGTTCTATTCCGCCCAAAGAGTGCGAGCTTGCCACGAATACATGCTCAGATTCGAACGAACGAGGATTGGAACGCCATGAGAGCTTTCTATTGCGCCTAAGAGTGCGAGCTTGCCACGAGTACATGCTCAGATTCAAACGAACGAGGATTGGAACCCCATGAGAGCTTTCTATTGCGCCAAAGAGTGCGAGCTTGCCACGAGTACATGCTCAGATTCGAACGAACGAGGATTGAAACCCCATGAGAGGTACATGCTCAGATTCGAATGAACAAGGATTGAAACCCCATGAGAGCGTTCTATTATGCCCAAAGAGTGCGGACTTGCAACGAGTACATGTTCAGATTCGAGCGAACGAGGATTGGAACCCCATGAGAGCTTTCTATTGCGCCTAAGAGTGCGAGCTTGCCACGAGTACATGCTCAGATTCGAATGAACGAGGAATGAAACCCTATGAGAGCGTTCTATTACACCCAAAGAGTGCGAGTTTGCCACGAGTACATGCTCAGATTCGAACGAACGATGATTGGAACCCCATGTGTAGTGTACCGGATTTTTTTTAATATAAAAGTAAGTGAAAAGAAAAATAGTATGAGATACTATTTTTATTGGACTTAGAGAAGTAAAAATAAGTTGAAAATGAATTGTGCTGTAATTGGAATGAAAACAGGAGATTTGAAATTTTCTGTAAGGAAGGGGGCTGATTTTTTTAGCAGAAAATTCACAGTGTCAGAAAATTATGAAAATTTCAGGATATTTCAGAATTATTTTTCTGAGGCTAGATTAAAAGTTTCGTGTCGTTCCGACATCCGAAAAGTGAAAATAAAATATAACAGCAATCTGCTAGAGGTTTTAGTCGGTAGAGCTTTCGGTGACCAAAAAATGGTCCGAAACTGGATAGTGATGATCAGTTCTTCTTATTAACTTTAACCGAGCATGACTGTCAAATTTGGGCGCAAACGGATATTCAGAAGGTCTGAAACGAAAAGTATCATATTCTGAATTGGACTAATGTCATAATACTTAAAGCTAGTGGACTTTTTAGCAATTGTTACATTGCTTAGCGTTTGCCAGGGACTCCTCCATTCTCTTATCCACTTGCCATGAGTACATGCTCAGAGAGAACGAGAGAGAGAGAGAAAATGAAGGGAAAAGAAGAGAAAAGAAGAAGAAGAGCTTGCCAAGATTTTTTGGGTCGTTTGAACGAGCCGATTGAAACCCCATGCGCGCGTTGGATTTTTCCCAAGAGCTTCGATTGCGAGGTAGTACATTTCATTATTATAAATATTTCGAAATAGAATTTTTTGAGAATTTTTAATATTGGATGGATGTTAAGAGAGGTAGTATTCTAAACCAATTAATCGAAAGATTAATCATGAAATTTGGAGTATTCATGTAGAACTTGAACCCTAGGCTTAGAAAATAAAATTTTGTCTCTAAGAGGTTTTGATCTAAATTGATCTTGTAAAACCTTAATTGAAGAGTTAATTTGACGCGGTGGACAACTTCGTTTTGGACTACGACGAGGATTGGCGTCCGATGAGAGCGTTTTGCGGAATATGATTCGTTAGGCTTGGGTCGAGACTTTTCGGCGGAGATAAATTGCGAAACTTGGTTTCCGAAACGTCGATACGAGGATGGGGGGTGCCCATCCGAAATGGTTGAATTTCTTTCTATATTCTATGTCGAGCTTGCCACGAGTTTGAGCATGCTATGTATATATGAACGAACGAACGGCATGTAAACCCCATGTTCAATTATTTCTTATTTCAGAAACTTGCATGCCTCCTAAATTAGTTGTGAATAATCATGATTGAAAACTTGGAATTTAGGACGCATAAACCTAGTGCTATGTGAACCCTAGTGAAGTATTAAACTAGTAGAGAAACTAGTGGATTGAACATAGAAAACAAAGTGTGGACATTGAAATAAAGCGAAACACTAGTGTCATTGTGATAGTGAATGTGAACCCCAGTGATGAGCGTGGATTAGGTCATTGCGCCTAATGTGTTAGCTTGTTACGAGTTCCATGTCAGATTATGAACATTGAGGATTGAAACCCCATGTCCACAGTTGTGATGTTTGTACATTCAATTGATGCACGCGACATATTTGAGTAGAATCACGAGTATGCTCAGATTCGAACGAACGAGGATTGAAACCCCATGAGGTCGGTTCTATTGCGCCTAAAGTGCGAGCGTGCCACGAGTACATGCTCAGATTTATACGAGCATGCGAGGGATTGAAAGATATCCTCTGAGAGCATGCTAGGCCTAAGATTGAAATGAGAACCCGTGATGTTGTGTGAGTTGTCACCGTGGTTAGTGGCATGAATCGACTGGCATGTGTTGTTGAACCTTGAGCGCCAAAGAGATATTGGGTCCCCATTGCATTTGTAGTATGGCACATTGTGTCTTGCCATTGTTGAGCATTGCATGACATTACATTGGTTATTCCCCACCGGTAGGTGGAAGGTCCTCGAGTTTGAGGGCAGATCATACTCGCATAGTCTGTGTTGAGCTTGCCACGAGTACATGCGACTTCGAAGCGAACGAGGATTGAAACTCCATGAGAGTGTCACGCGCCTAACGGGTGTGAAGGGCCCCGGAGCCCTCCCACGGCAGTACGGCTCATGGTTCGAACTGAACTAGGAGTGAAAGACCCTCCCCCATGACTTGGTGTGGTGAGTTGTGGCTTTGCGCCTAAGAGTGTGAGAGCTTGCCACGAGTACATGGGTCCAAGATGAAATAGACACGAGTTGATTGACCATATTGTGAGCTTTTGTACCCTATGCATGCGAGTTGCATCCTGTGTAGAGAGTGAGCATAGTGAGATCACGTGTTGTGTGTGGGGTCGATCATGATATTCTTGTGAGTTGGGCTTGGTCTTGTGAAAGCCCTGATTGGGTCAAGAATGAATTGGGTCAAGAGTGTCAGATGAGACACGAACATATTAGAACCCCATGAGAGCATTCTTATCGTAAGGCATAGAGTGCTCGTTGCTTGCCACGAGTACATGCTCAGATTGGAGACTACGAATTTAGCTGCTTATATTTGTATTGCTATCCCTTTGAGTATTACTATGCCTTGTTGGACCTAGTGGGAAAGTCGGCGAGGTCGGCCCGAACCCACTGGGAATTCTTTTAGTTCTTACTATTTTGCAGAGCCATCCATGAGCGGAGCAGCACATTGCGCCGAGGCGTGCGCGCTTGCCCCGAGTAGATAGCAAGGTTCGAACCTGTGTAGATTAAACCCCATGTTAGACAAGTATTGACAAGAATGTAAAGTTGTTATTGAATGTAATGTATTCGAGAGCGAAAGATGCTCAATTGAGGAAAATGTATGTAAAATGTGGATGAATGGAGCTGTTGTAATAGTTAGTTTACATTAAATGCTCTTGTGATATGCCCTCGTGCAAAACTGTACTATCTCGTATTTCCTAGGTGAAACATTGTACCTGTTTTGTTTACGCCTTGGGCGGACAGGGGAAACCCTGTCCGTTCGAGCGGTCTGTGCGCCCAAAGAGTGCGAGCCGAGTACTGACAAAAGTGGCGGTGCGAGGCATGACACCATGAAACCCTATGAGAGCTTTCTATTGCGCCTAAGAGTGCGAGCTTGCCACGAGTACATGCTCAGATTCGAACGAACGAGGATTGGAACCCCATGAGAGCTTTCTATTGCGCCTAAGAGTGCGAGCTTGCCACGAGTACATGCTCAGATTCGAACGAACGAGGAATGAAACCCCATGAGAGCATTCTATTGCGCCAAAGAGTGCGAGCTTGCCACGAGTACACGCTCAGATTCGAACGAACGAGGATTGAAACCCCATGTGAGCATTCCTTTGCGCAACAGTGCGAGCTTGCCACGAGTACATGCTCAGATTCGAACGAACGAGGATTGAAACCCCATGAGCGCGTTCTATTACTCCCAAAGAGTGCGAGTTTGCCACGAGTACATGCTCAGATTCGAACGAACGAGGATTGGAACCCCATGAGAGCTTTCTATTGCTCCTAAGAGTGCGAGCTTGCCACGAGTACATGCTCAGATTCGAACGAACGAGAATTGAAACCCCATGAGAGGTACATGCTCAGATTCGAACGAACGAGGATTGAAACCCCATGAGAGCGTTCTATTACGCCCAAAGAGTGCGAGCTTGCAACGAGTACATGCTCAGATTCGAGCGAACGAGGATTGGAACCCCATGAGAGCTTTCTATTGCGCCTAAGAGTGCGAGCTTGCCACGAGTACATGCTCAGATTCGAACGAACGAGGAATGAAACCCCATGAGAGCGTTCTATTACGCCCAAAGAGTGCGAGCTTGCAACGAGTACATGCTCAGATTCGAACGAACGAGGATTGGAACCCCATGAGAGCTTTCTATTGCGCCTAAGAGTGCGAGCTTGCCACGAGTACATGCTCAGATTCGAACGAACGAGGATTGGAACCCCATGAGAGCTTTCTATTGCGCCTAAGAGTGCGAGCTTGCCACGAGTACATGCTCAGATTCGAACGAACGAGGATTGAAACCCCATGAGAGCATGCTCTATTCGAAAGAACGAGGCGAAACCCCATTGCCCTAGTACATGCTCAGATACATGCTCAATTCGAACGAACGAGGATTGAAACCCCATGAGAGCGTTCTATTACGCCCAAAGAGTGCGAGCTTGCCACGAGTACATGCTCAGATTCGAACGAACGAGGATTGGAAACCCATGAGAGCTTTCTATTGCGCCCAAAGAGTGCGAGCTTGCCACGAGTACATGCTCAGATTCGAACGAACGAGGATTGAAACCCCATGAGAGCTTTGAACGAACTAGGATTGAAACCCGAGCTTGCCACGAGTACATGCTCAGATTCGAACGAACGAGGATTGAAACCCCATGAGAGCGTTCTATTATTGCCAAAGAGTGCGAGCTTGCCACGAGTACATGCTCAGATTCGAACGAAACGAGGATTGGAAACCCCATGAGAGCTTTCTATTGCGCCTAAAGAGTGCGAGCTTGCCACGAGTACATGCTCAGATTCGAACGAAGGAGGATTGAAACCCATGAGAGCGTTCTATTTTGCCAAAGAGTGCGAGCTTGCCACGAATACATGCTCAGATTCGAACGAACGAGGATTGGAACCCCATGAGAGCTTTCTATTGCGCCTAAGAGTGCGAGCTTGCCACGAGTACATGCTCAGATTCGAACGAACGAGGATTGGAACCCCATGAGAGCTTTCTATTGCGCCTAAAGAGTGCGAGCTTGCCACGAGTACATGCTCAGATTCGAACGAACGAGGATTGAAACCCCATGAGAGGTACATGCTCAGATTCGAACGAACGAGGATTGCGAGCTTGCCACGAGTACATGCTCAGATTCGAACGAACGAGGATTGAAACCCCATGAGAGCGTTCTATTACGCCCAAAGAGTGCGAGCTTGCCACGAGTACATGCTCAGATTCGAACGAACGAGGATTGGAACCCCATGAGAGCTTTCTATTGCGCCTAAGAGTGCGAGCTTGCCACGAGTACATGCTTAGATTCGAACGAACGAGGATTGAAACCCATGAGAGCCCCCCATGAGAGGCGAGCTTGCCACGATACATGCTCAGATTCGAACAAACGAGGATTGAAACCCCATGAGAGCGTTCTATTACGCCCAAAGAGTGCGAGCTTGCCACGAGTACATGCTCAGATTCGAACGAACGAGGATTGGAACCCCATGAGAGCTTTCTATTGCGCCTAAGAGTGCGAGCTTGCCACGAGTACATGCTCAGATTCGAACGAACGAGGATTGAAACCCCATGAGAGCGTTCTATTACGCCCAAAGAGTTCGAGCTTGCCACGAGTACACGCTCAGATTCGAACGAACGAGGATTGAAACCCCATGAGAGCGTTCTATTGCGCCTAAGAGTGCGAGCTTGCCACGAGTACATGCTCAGATTCGAACGAACGAGGATTGAAACCCCATGAGAGCGTTCTATTACGCCCAAAGAGTGCGAGTTTGCCACGAGTACATGCTCAGATTCGAACGAACGAGGATTGGAACCCCATGAGAGCTTTCTATTGCGCCTAAGAGTGCGAGCTTGCCACGAGTACATGCTCAGATTCGAACGAACGAGGACCCCAGGATTGAATCCCCATGAGAGGTACACGAGTACTCAGATTCGAACGAACGAGGATTGAAACCCCATGAGAGCGTTCTATTACGCCCAAAGAGTGCGAGCTTGCCACGAGTACATGCTCAGATTCGAACGAATGAGGATTGGAACCCCATGAGAGCTTTCTATTGCGCCTAAGAGTGCGAGCTTGCCACGAGTACATGCTCAGATTCGAACGAACGAGGATTGAAACCCCATGAGAGCGTTCTATTATTCCGCCACAAAGAGTGCGAGCTTGCCACGAATACATGCTCAGATTCGAACGAACGAGGATTGGAACCCCATGAGAGCTTTCTATTGCGCCTAAGAGTGCGAGCTTGCCACGAGTTGTACATGCTCAGATTCGAACGAACGAGGATTGAAACCCCATGAGAGCGCTATTGCACCTAAGAGTGCGAGCTGTGCCACGAGTACATGCTCAGATTCGAACGAACGAGGATTGAAACCCCCAAGAGAGCTTTCTAAATCCCCAAGATGAGCTTCAGAGCATGCTCAGATTCGAAACGAAGAAGGATTGAACCCCATGAAAGCTATGAAATTACGCCCCTAAAAGAGCTAACGAGTCATGCTCAGAGTTCGTACAACATAAACCCATGAAAGGGACATAGGGTATTCTCTACAAAAGTGGTCGAGCTTGCCACGAGTACATGACTCAGATTCGAAATAAAATACAGAAAGGTCTATTGCACCCCTAGAGCTAGCTCCCTATTGCGATCTAAGCTACTGCAGTACTTGCCGCGAGTACATAGCTCTCCCGCAGAACGAGGATTGAAACCCCCCATGAGAGCTTTATTCAATATTGGGTAAGCCGCCGAAGAGACGGAGTACACCCACTAGGCCAACTGAGGCAAATGTAGGGTTAGATAATAAACGAGAGGATTGAAATGAAACCAATGAGAGCGCAAGATTTCTATTAACATAAGAGTAGACGAGCTTGCCACGTATGCTCAGTATGCATTTTCAATTCGAACGAACGAGGATTGGAAAACCCCATGAGAGCTAGTTCATAAAGGGGTATATTGCGCCCAAAGAGTGTTCACTTGCCACCTAAGTACATGCTCAATTTCGAACGAACGAGGATTGAACCCCATGAGAGCTTTCTATATTGCGCCAAGAGTGCGAGCTTGCCACGAGTACATGCTCAGATTCGAACGAACGAGGATTGAAACCCCATGAGAGCTTTCTATTGTAAGAGTGCGAGCTTGCCACGAGTACATGCTCAGATTCGAACGAACGATGGATGGAAACCCCATGAGAGCGTTCTATTGGCGCCTAAGAGTGCGAGCTTGCACAGTACATGCTCAGATTCTAAAAACATGGAATTGGAACCCCATGAAGTCTAGATGTTCATTCTAAGTGGAACGTCATAAGTCCATTGAAACCCCATGAGAGCGTTCTATTGCTAAGAGTGCGAGCTTTGCCACGAGTACATGTCTCAGATTCGAACGAACGAGGATTGAAACCCCATGAGAGCGTTCTATTACGCCTAAGAGTGCGAGCTTGCCACGAGTACATGCTCAGATTCGAACGAACGAGGATGCACTGAAACCCCATGAGAGCTTTCTATTACGCCCAAAGAGTGCGAGCTTGCCACGAGTACATGCTCAGATTCGAACGAACGAGGATTGAAACCCCATGAGAGCACTATTAAGCGCCTAAGAGTGCGAGCTTTGGTGAGGAGTACATGCTCAGATTCGAACGAACGAACGAGGATTGAAACCCCATGAGAGCGTTCTATTATTGCCCAAAGAGTGCGAGCTTGCCACGAGTGCAGATTTAGAACGAACGAGGATTGAACCCATTCTCGAATTCTATTCGACACGAACGAATTCGAACGAACGAGGATTGAAACCCCATGAGAGAGCTTTCTAATTGCGCCTAAGAGTGCGAGCTTGCCACGAGTACATGCTCAGATTCGAACGAACGAGGATTGAAACCCCATGAGAGCGTTCTATTGCGCCCAAGAGTGCGAGCTTGCCACGAGTACATGCTCAGATTCGAACGAACGAGGATTGAAACCCCATGAGAGCGTTCTATTACGCCCAAAAAGAGTGCGAGCTTGCCACGAGTACATGCTCAGATTCGAACGAACGAGGATTGGAAAACCCATGAGAGCTTTCTATTGCGCCCAAAGAGTGCGAGCTTGCCACGAGTACATGCTCAGATTCGAAAAACGAAACGAGGATTGAAACCCCATGAGAGCGTTTCTATTGCGCCCAAAGAGTGCGAGCTTGCCACGAGTACATGCTCAGATTCGAACGAACTCAGGATTCGAACCCCATGAGAGGGTTCTATTGCGCCCCTAAAGAGTGAACGGTACAGTGCTATCAGAGCGAACGAGATTGAAACCCCATGAGAGCGTTTCTATTACATGCGAGCTTGCCACGAGTACATGCTCAATTCGAACGAACGAGAGATTGAAACCCCATGAGAGCGTTTCTATTGCGCGCCCAAAGAGTGCGAGCTTGCCACGAGTACATGCTCAGATTCGAACGAACGAGGATTGAAACCCCATGAGAGCTTTCTATTACGCCTAAGAGTGCGAGCTTGCCACGAGTACATGCTCAGATTCGAACGAACGAGGATTGAAACCCATGAGAGCGTTCTATTGCGCCTAAGAGTGCGAGCTTGCCACGAGTACATGCTCAGATTCGAACGAACGAGGATTGAATCCCCGTGAGAGCGTTTTATTGCGCCTAAGAGTGCGAGCTTGCCACGAGTACATGCTCAGATTCGAACGAACGAGGATTGAAACCCCGTGAGAGAGAAACCCCAGATGATTTCTATTCGACCTGAGTATGAGAGAGTTCTATTACGCCTAAGAGTGCGAGCTTGCCAAGAGTACATGCTCAGATTCGAACGAACGAGAATTGAAACCCCATAAGAGCGTTCTATTGCGCCCAAAGAGTGCGAGCTTGCCACGAGTACATGCTCAGATTCGAACGAACGAGGATTGAAACCTCGTGAGAGCGTTCTATTACGCCAAAGAGCGCAGAGCTTGCCACGATTACATGCTCAGATTCGAACGAACGAGGATTGAAACCCCATGAGAGCGTTCTATTACGCCCTAAAGAGTGCGAGCTTGCCACGAGTACATGCTCAGATTCGAACGAACGAGGATTGAAACCCCCATGAGAGCGTTCTATTGCGCCTAAAGAGTGCGAGCTTGCCACGAGTACATGCTCAGATTCGAACGAACGAGGATTGAAACCCCATGAGAGCGTTTCTATTACGCCTAAGAGTGCGAGCTTGCCACGAGTACATGCTCAGATTCGAACGAACGAGGATTGAAACCCCATGAGAGCGTTCTATTGCGCCTAAGAGTGCGAGCTTGCCACGAGTACATGCTCAGATTCGAACGAACGAGGATTGAAACCCCATGAGAGCGTTCTATTGCGCCTAAGAGTGCGAGCTTGCCACGAGTACATGCTCAGATTCGAACGAACGAGGATTGGAACCCCATGAGAGCTTTCTATTGCGCCTAAGAGTGCGAGCTTGCCACGAGTACATGCTCAGATTCGAACGAACGAGGATTGAAACCCCATGAGAGCGTACTATTACGCCCTAAGAGTGCGAGGTTGCCACGAGTACATGCTCAGATTCGAACGAACGAGGATTGAAACCCCATGAGAGCTTTCTATTGCGCCAAAGAGTGCGAGCTTGCCACGAGTACATGCTCAGATTCGAACGAACGAGGATTGAAACCCCATGAGAGCGTTCTATTACGCCCTAAGAGTGCGAGATTGCCACGAGTACATGCTCAGATTCGAACGAACGAGGATTGGAACCCCATGAGAGCTTTCTATTACGCCCAAAGAGTGCGAGCTTGCCACGAGTACATGCTCAGATTCGAACGAACGAGGATTGGAACCCCATGAGAGCTTTCTATTGCGCCTAAGAGTGCGAGCTTGCCACGAGTACATGCTCAGATTCGAAGGAACGAGGATTGGAACCCCATGAGAGCTTTCTATTGCGCCTAAGAGTGCGAGCTTGCCACGAGTACATGCTCAGATTCGAACGAACGAGGATTGAAACCCCATGAGAGCGTTCTATTACGCCCAAAGAGTGCGAGCTTGCCACGAGTACATGCTCAGATTCGAACGAACGAGGATTGAAACCCCATGAGAGCATTCTATTACGCCTAAGAGTGCGAGCGTGCCACGAGTACATGCTCAGATTCGAACGAACGAGGATTGAAACCCCATGAGAGCGTTCTATTGCGCCTAAGAGTGCGAGCTTGCCACGAGTACATGCTCAGATTCGAAAGAACGAGGATTGGAACCCCATGAGAGCTTTCTATTGCGCCTAAGAGTGCGAGCTTGCAACGAGTACATGCTCAGATTCGAACGAACGAGGATTGAAACCCCATGAGAGCGTTCTATTACGCCCAAAGAGTGCGAGCTTGCCACGAGTACATGCTCAGATTCAAACGAACGAGGATTGGAACCCCGTGAGAGCTTTCTACTGCGCCTAAAGATTGCGAGGTCGCCACGAGTACATGCTCAGATTCGAACGAACGAGGATTGAAACCCCATGAGAGCTTTCTATTGCGCCTAAGAGTGCGAGCTTGCCACGAGTACATGCTCAGATTCGAACGAACGAGGATTGAAACCCCATGAGAGCGTTCTATTATGCCCAAAGAGTGCGAGCTTGCCACGAGTACATGCTCAGATTCGAACGAACGAGGATTGGAACCCCATGAGAGCTTTCTATTGCGCCTAAGAGTGCGAGCTTGCCACGAGTACATGCTCAGATTCGAACGAACGAGGATTGAAACCCCATGAGAGCGTTCTATTGCGCCTAAGAGTGCGAGCTTGCCACGAGTACATGCTCAGATTCGAACGAACGAGGATTGAAACCCCATGAGAGCGTTCTATTACGCCCTAAGAGTGCGAGCTTGCCACGAGTACATGCTCAGATTCGAACGAACGAGGATTGAAACCCCATGAGAGCATTCTATTACGCCCAAAGAGTGCGAGATTGCCAGGAGTATATGCTTAGATTCGAACGAACGAGGATTGGAAACCCCATGAGAGCTTTCTATTGCGCCTAAGAGTGAGAGCTTGCCACGAGTACATGCTCAGATTCGAACGAACGAGGATTGAAACCCCATGAGAGCGTTCTATTACGCCCAAAGAGTGCGAGCTTGCCACGAGTACATGCTCAGATTCGAACGAACGAGGATTGAAACCCCATGAGAGCGTTCTATTACGCCCAAAGAGTGCGAGCTTGCCACGAGTACATGCTCAGATTCGAACGAACGAGGATTGGAACCCCATGAGAGCTTTCTATTGCGCCTAAGAGTGCGAGCTTGCCACGAGTACATGCTCAGATTCGAACGAACGAGGATTGAAACCCCATGAGAGCGTTCTATTACGCCCAAAGAGTGCGAGCTTGCCACGAGTACATGCTCAGATTCGAACGAACGAGGATTTGAACCCCATGAGAGCTTTCTATTGCGCCTAAGAGTGCGAGCTTGCCACGAGTACATGCTCAGATTCGAACGAACGAGGATTGGAACCCCATGAGAGCTTTCTATTGCGCCAAAGAGTGCGAGCTTGCCACGAGTACATGCTCAGATTCGAACGAACGACGGATTGAAACCCCATGAGAGCGTTCTATTACGCCCTAAGAGTGCGAGCTTGCCACGAGTACATGCTCAGATTCGAACGAACGAACGAGGATTGAAACCCCATGATAGCTTTCTATTACGCCCAAAGAGTGCGAGCTTGCCACGAGTACATGCTCAGATTCGAACGAACGAGGATTGGAACCCCATGAGAGCTTTCTATTGCGCCTAAGAGTGCGAGCTTGCCACGAGTACATGCTCAGATTCGAACGAACGAGGATTGAAACCCCATGAGAGCGTTCTATTACGCCTAAGAGTGCGAGCTTGCCACGAGTACATGCTCAGATTCGAACGAACGAGGATTGGAACCCCATGAGAGCCTTCTATTGCGCCTAAGAGTGCGAGCTTGCCACGAGTACATGCTCAGATTCGAACGAACGAGGATTGAAAAACCCCATGAGAGCATTCTATTACGCCCTAAGAGTGCGAGATTGCCACGAGTACATGCTCAGATTCGAACGAACGAGGATTGAAACCCCATGAGAGCGTTCTATTACGCCCAAAGAGTGCGAGCTTGCCACGAGTACATGCTCAGATTCGAACGAACGAGGATTGGAACCCCATGAGAGCTTTCTATTGCGCCTAAGAGTGCGAGCTTGCCACGAGTACATGCTCAGATTCGAACGAACGAGGATTGAAACCCCATGAGAGCTTTCTATTACGCCCTAAGAGTGCGAGCTTGCCACGAGTACATGCTCAGATTCGAACGAACGAGGATTGAAACCCCATGAGAGCTTTCTATTGCGCCAAAGAGTGCGAGCTTGCCACGAGTACATGCTCAGATTCGAACGAACGAGGATTGAAACCCCATGAGAGCGTTCTATTACGCCTAAGAGTGCGAGCTTGCCACGAGTACATGCTCAGATTCGAACGAACGAGGATTGAAACCCCATGAGAGCTTTTTATTACGCCCAAAGAGTGCGAGCTTGCCACGAGTACATGCTCAGATTCGAACGAACGAGGATTGGAACCCCATGAGAGCTTTCTATTGCGCCTAAGAGTGCGAGCTTGCCACGAGTACATGCTCAGATTCGAACGAACGAGGATTGCAACCCCATAAGAGCTTTCTATTGCGCCTAAGAGTGCGAGCTTGCCACGAGTACATGCTCAGATTCGAACGAACGAGGATTGAAACCCCATGAGAGCGTTCCATTACGCCCAAAGAGTGCGAGCTTGCCACGAGTACATGCTCAGATTCGAACGAACGAGGATTGAAACCCCATGAGAGCATTCTATTACGCCCAAAGAGTGCGAGCTTGCCACGAGTACATGCTCAGATTCGAACGAACGAGGATTGAAACCCCATGAGAGCGTTTCTATTGCGCCCAAAGAGTGCGAGCTTGCCACGAGTACATGCTCAGATTCGAACGAACGAGGATTGAAACCCCATGAGAGTGTTCTATTGCGCCTAACAGTGCGAGCTTGCCACGAGTACATGCTCAGATTCGAACGAACGAGGATTGAAACCCCATGAGAGCTTTCTATTGCGCCTAAGAGTGCGAGCTTGCCACGAGTACATGCTCAGATTCGAACGAACGAGGATTGAAACCCCATGAGAGCGTTTCATTACGCCCAAAGAGTGCGAGCTTGCCACGAGTACATGCTCAGATTCGAACGAACGAGGATTGGAACCCCATGAGAGCTTTCTATTGCGCCTAAGAGTGCGAGCTTGCCACGAGTACATGCTCAAATTCGAACGAACGAGGATTGGAACCCCATGAGAGCTTTCTATTGCGCCTAAGAGTGCGAGCTTGCCACGAGTACATGCTCAGATTCGAACGAACGAGGATTGAAACCCCATGAGAGCATTCTATTACGCCTAAGAGTGCGAGCTTGCCACGAGTACATGCTCAGATTCGAACGAACGAGGATTGAAACCCCATGAGAGCATTCTATTACGCCCAAAGAGTGCGAGCTTGCCACGAGTACATGCTCAGATTCGAACGAACGAGGATTGGAACCCCATGAGAGCTTTCTATTGCGCCTAAGAGTGCGAGCTTGCCACGAGTACATGCTCAGATTCGAACGAACGAGGATTGAAACCCCATGAGAGCTTTCTATTACGCCCAAAGAGTGCGAGCTTGCCACGAGTACATGCTCAGATTCGAACGAACGAGGATTGAAACCCCATGAGAGCGTTCTATTACGCCCAAAGAGTGCGAGCTTGCCACGAGTACATGCTCAATTTCGAACGAACGAGGATTGGAACCCCATGAGAGCTTTCTATTGCGCCTAAGAGTGCGAGCTTGCCACGAGTACATGCTCAGATTCGAACGAACGAGGATTGAAACCCCATGAGAGCGTTCCATTACGCCCAAAGAGTGCGAGCTTGCCACGAGTACATGCTCAGATTCGAACGAACGAGGATTGGAACCCCATGAGAGCTTTCTATTGCGCCTAAGAGTGCGAGCTTGCCACGAGTACATGCTCAGATTCGAACGAACGAGGATTGGAACCCCATGAGAGCTTTCTATTGCGCCTAAGAGTGCGAGCTTGCCACGAGTACATGCTCAGATTCGAACGATCGAGCATTGAAACCCCATGAGAGCGTTCTATTACGCCCAAAGAGTGCGAGCGTGCCTCGAGTACATGCTCAGATTCGAACGAACGAGGATTGGAACCCCATGAGAGCTTTCTATTACGCCCAAAGAGTGCGAGCTTGCCACGAGTACATGCTCAGATTCGAACGAACGAGGATTGGAACCCCATGAGCGCTTTCTATTGCGCCTAAGAGTGCGAGCTTGCCACGAGTACATGCTCAGATTCGAACGAACGAGGATTGAAACCCCATGAGAGCGTTCTATTACGCCTAAGAGTGCGAGCTTGCCACGAGTACATGCTCAGATTCGAACGAACGAGGATTGGAACCCCATGAGAGCTTTCTATTCCGCCCTAAGAGTGCGAGCTTGCCACGAGTACATGCTCAGATTCGAACGAACGAGGATTGAAACCCCATGAGAGCATTCTATTACGCCCTAAGAGTGCGAGATTGCCACGAGTACATGCTCAGATTCGAATGAACGAGGATTGAAAACCCCATGAGAGCGTTCTATTCCGCCCAAAGAGTGCGAGCTTGCCACGAGTACATGCTCAGATTCGAACGAACGAGGATTGGAACCCCATGAGAGCTTTCTATTGCGCCTAAGAGTGCGAGCTTGCCACGAGTACATGCTCAGATTTGAACGAACGAGGATTGAAACCCCATGAGAGCATTTTATTACGCCCTAAGAGTGCGAGCTTGCCACGAGTACATGCTCAGATTCGAACGAACGAGGATTGAACGGAAACCCCATGAGAGCTTTCTATTGCGCCAAAGAGTGCGAGCTTGCCACGAGTACATGCTCAGATTCGAAACGAACGAGGATTGAAACCCCATGAGAGCGTTCTATTACGCCTAAGAGTGCGAGCTTGCCACGAGTACATGCTCAGATTCGAACGAACGAGGATTGGGACCCCATGAGAGCTTTTATATTACGCCCAAAGAGTGCGAGCTTGCCACGAGTACATGCTCAGATTCGAACGAACGAGGATTGGAAAACCCCATGAGAGCTTTCTATTGCGCCTAAGAGTGCGAGCTTGCCACGAGTACTTGCTCAGATTCGAACGAACGAGGATTGAAACCCCATGAGAGCGTTCTATTGCGCCTAAGAGTGCGAGCTTGCCACGAGTACATGCTCAGATTCGACGAACGAGGATTGAAGCCCCATGAGAGCGTTCTATTACGCCCAAAGAGTACGAGCTTGCCACGAGCACATGCTCAGATTCGAACGAACGAGGATTGAAACCCCCATGAGAGCGTTCTATTACGCCCAAAGAGTGCGAGCTTGCCACGAGTACATGCTCAGATTCGAACGAACGAGGATTGAAACCCCATGAGAGCGTTCTATTGCGCCTAAGAGTGCGAGCTTGCCACGAGTACATGCTCAGATTCGAACGAACGAGGATTGGAACCCCATGAGAGCGTTCTATTGCGCCTAAGAGTGCGAGCTTGCCACGAGTACATGCTCAGATTCGAACGAACGAGGATTGAAACCCCATGAGAGCGTTCTATTACGCCCAAAGAGTGCGAGCTTGCCACGAGTACATGCTCAGATTCGAACGAACGAGGATTGGAAACCATGAGAGCTTTCTATTGCGCCCTAAGAGTGCGAGCTTGCCACGAGTACATGCTCAGATTCGATTCGAACGAACGAGGATTGAAACCCCATGAGAGCTTTCTATTCTATTACGCCTAAGAGTGCGAGCTTGCCACGAGTACATGCTCAGATTCGAACGAACGAGATTGAAACCCCATGAGAGCGTTCTATTGCGCCAAAGAGTGCGAGCTTGCCACGAGTACATGCTCAGATTCGAACGAACGAGGAACCCCATGAGAGCTTTCTATTGCGCCTAAGAGTGCGAGCTTGCCACGAGTACATGCTCAGATTCGAACGAACGAGGATTGGAACCCCATGAGAGCTTTCTATTGCGCCTAAGAGTGCGAGCTTGCCACGAGTACATGCTCAGATTCGAACGAACGAGGATTGAAACCCCATGAGAGCATTCTATTACGCCCTAAGAGTGCGAGCTTGCCACGAGTACATGCTCAGATTCGAACGAACGAGGATTGAAACCCCATGAGAGCGTTCTATTACGCCCAAAGAGTGCGAGCTTGCCACGAGTACATGCTCAGATTCGAACGAACGAGGATTGGAACCCCATGAGAGCTTTCTATTGCGCCTAAGAAGTGCGAGCTTGCCACGAGTACATGCTCAGATTCGAACGAACGAGGATTGAAACCCCATTAGAGCGTTCGATTACGCCCAAAGAGTGCGAGCTTGCCACGAGGAATTGCTCAGATTCGAACGAACGAGGATTGAAACCCCATGAGAGCGTTCCATTACGCCCAAAGAGTGCGAGCTGGCCACGAGTACATGCTCAGATTCGAACGAACGAGGATTGACCCCATGAGAGCGTTCTCTTACGCCTAAGAGTGCGAGCTTGCCACGAGTACATGCTCAGATTCGAACGAACGAGGATTGAAACCCCATGAGAGCGTTCTATTACGCCCAAAGAGTGCGAGCTTGCCACGAGTACATGCTCAGATTCGAACGAACGAGGATTGGAACCCCATGAGAGCTTTCTATTGCGCCTAAGAGTGCGAGCTTGCCATGAGTACATGCTCAGATTCGAACGAACGAGGATGAAACCCCATGAGAGCGTTCTATTACACCCTAAGAGTGCGAGCATGCCACGAGTACATGTACAAATTCGAATGAACGATGATTGAAACCCCATGAGAGCGTTCTATTATGACCAAAGAGTGCGAGCTTGCCACGAGTACATGCTCAGATTCGAACGAACGAGGATTGAAACCCCATGAGAGCGTTCTATTACGCCTTAAGAGTGCGAGCTTGCCACGAGTACATGCTCAGATTCGAACGAACGAGGATTGGAACCCCATGAGAGCTTTCTATTACGCCCAAAGAGTGCGAGCTTGCCACGAGTACATGCTCAGATTCGAACGAACGAGGATTGGAACCCCATGAGAGCTTTCTATTGCGCCTAAGAGTGCGAGCTTGCCACGAGTACATGCTCAGATTCGAACGAATGAGGATTGGAACCCCATGAGAGCTTTCTATTGCGCCTAAGAGTGCGAGCTTGCCACGAGTACATGCTCAGATTCGAACGAACGAGGATTGAAACCCCATGAGAGCGTTCCACTACGCCCAAAGAGTGCGAGCTTGCCACGAGTACATGCTCAGATTCGAACGAACGAGGATTGAAACCCCATGAGAGCATTCTATTACGCCCAAAGAGTGCGAGCTTGCCACGAGTACATGCTCAGATTCGAACGAACGAGGATTGAAACCCCATGAGAGCGTTCTATTGCGCCTAAGAGTGCGAGCTTGCCACGAGTACATGCTCAGATTCGAACGAACGAGGATTGGAACCCCATGAGAGCTTTCTATTGCGCCTAAGAGTGCGAGCTTGCCACGAGTACATGCTCAGATTCGAACGAACGAGGATTGAAACCCCATGAGAGCATTCTATTACGCCCAAAGAGTGCGAGCTTGCCACGAGTACATGCTCAGATTCAAACGAACGAGGATTGGAACACCATGAGAGCTTTCTATTGCGCCCAAAGAGTGCGAGCTTGCCACGAGTACATGCTCAGATTCGAACGAACGAGGATTGAAACCCCATGAGAGCTTTCTATTGCGCCTAAGAGTGCGAGCTTGCCACGAGTACATGCTCAGATTCGAACGAACGAGGATTGAAACCCCATGAGAGCGTTCTATTATGCCCAAAGAGTGCGAGCTTGCCACGAGTACATGCTCAGATTCGAACGAACGAGGATTGGAACCCCATGAGAGCTTTCTATTGCGCCTAAGAGTGCGAGCTTGCCACGAGTACATGCTCATATTCGAACGAACGAGGATTGGAACCCCATGAGAGCTTTCTATTGCGCCTAAGAGTGCGAGCTTGCCACGAGTACATGCTCAGATTCGAACGAACGAGGATTGAAACCCCATGAGAGCATTCTATTACGCCCAAAGAGTGTGAGCTTGCCACGAGTACATGCTCAGATTCGAACGAACGAGTAATGAAACCCCAAGATAGCGTTCCATTACGCCCAAAGAGTGCGAGCTTGCCACGAGTACATGCTCAGATTCAAACGAACGAGGATTGGAACCCCGTGAGAGCTTTCTATTGCGCCTAAAGAGTGCGAGCTTGCCACGAGTACATGCTCAGATTCGAACGAACGAGGATTGAAACCCCATGAGAGCATTCTATTACGCCCAAAGAGTGCGAGCTTGCCACGAGTACATGCTCAGATTCGAACGAACGAGGATTGAAACCCCATGAGAGCGTTCCACTACGCCTAAAGAGTGCGAGCTTGCCACGAGTACATGCTCAGATTCGAACGAACGAGGATTGGAACCCCATGAGAGCTTTCTATTGCGCCTAAGAGTGCGAGCTTGCCACGAGTACATGCTCAGATTCGAACGAACGAGGATTGAAACCCCATGAGAGCGTTCCACTACGCCCAAAGAGTGCGAGCGTGCCACGAGTACATGCTCAGATTCGAACGAACGAGGATTGGAACCCCATGAGAGCTTTCTATTGCGCCTAAGAGTGCGAGCTTGCCACGAGTACATGCTCAGATTCGAACGAACGAGGATTGAAACCCCATGAGAGCATACTATTACGCCCTAAGAGTTCGAGATTGCCACGAGTACATGCTCAGATTCGAACGAACGAGGATTGGAACCCTATGAGAGCTTTCTATTGCGCCAAAGAGTGCGAGCTTGCCACGGGTACATGCTCAGATTCGAACGAACGAGGATTGAAACCCCATGAGAGCGTTCTATTACGCCTTAAGATTGCGAGATTGCCACGAGTACATGCTCAGATTCGAACGAACGAGGATTGGAACCCCATGAGAGCTTTCTATTACGCCCAAAGACTGCGAGCTTGCCACGACGAGTACATGCTCAGATTCGAACGAACGAGGATTGGAACCCCATGAGAGCTTTCTATTGCGCCTAAGAGTGCGAGCTTGCCACGAGTACATGCTCAGATTCGAACGAACGAGGATTGGAACCCCATGAGAGCTTTCTATTGAGCCTAAGAGTGCGAGCTTGCCACGAGTACATGCTCAGATTCGAACGAACGAGGATTGAAACCCCATGAGAGCGTTCTATTCCGCCCAAAGAGTGCGAGCTTGCCACGAGTACATGCTCAGATTCGAACGAACGAGGATTGGAACGCCATGAGTGCCTTCTATTACGCCGTAAGAGGGCGAGATTGCCACGAGTACATGCTCAGATTCGAACGAACGAGGATTGAAACCCCATGAGAGCTTTCTATTGCGCCTAAGAGTGCGAGCTTGCCACGAGTACATGCTCATATTCGAACGAACGAGGATTGAAACCCCATGAGAGCGTTCTATTATGCCCAAAGAGTGCGAGCTTGCCACGAGTACATGCTCAGATTCGAACGAACGAGGATTGGAACCCCATGAGAGCTTTCTATTGCGCCTAAGAGTGCGAGCTTGCCACGAGTACATGCTCAGATTCGAACGAACGAGGATTGGAACCCCATGAGAGCTTTCTATTGCGCCTAAGAGTGCGAGCTTGCCACGAGTACATGCTCAGATTCGAACGAACGAGGATTGAAACCCCATGAGAGCATTCTATTACGCCCTAAGAGTGCGAGCTTGCCACGAGTACATGCTCAGATTCGAACGAACGAGGATTGAAACCCCATGAGAGCATTCTATTACGCCCAAAGAGTGTGAGCTTGCCACGAGTACATGCTCAGATTCAAACGAACGAGGATTGGAACCCCGTGAGAGCTTTCTACTGCGCCTAAAGATTGCGAGGTCGCCACGAGTACATGCTCAGATTCGAACGAACGAGGATTGAAACCCCATGAGAGCTTTCTATTGCGCCTAAGAGTGCGAGCTTGCCACGAGTACATGCTCATATTCGAACGAACGATGATTGAAACCCCATGAGAGCGTTCTATTATGCCCAAAGAGTGCGAGCTTGCCACGAGTACATGCTCAGATTTGAACGAACGTGTAGTACTCGGGAATTTTCATGAATTAGGGTTTCTGGACTTGGCGGGATTCGGGCGCCCGGAAGAGGTGAAGTGGACGCCCGAAATAAGTGGACCCTGTTGCACTTTGTGGACGATCCGATTGTGGCCGACGGAGATCGGATCTGGATGCATGAACTGGACGCCCGGACGGAGGATCCAGTTTGAGTTGTGACGTGGATGGCCACGTGTCGCGACGCAGGACACGTGTCGATCGCCGGAGACACACCGCCCCACCGCCTGCTGACCGCCGACCGACCGCTTGACCGCACGACGACACCTGTACGGCAGGATTTCCGGACGCCCGGAATTTGTGATTGGGCGCCCGAAAGTGGGAGCTTGCCACGAGCCTATAAATAGGCGAGTCCCTGATGGTTTTTGGTGCATTTCCACTTCGTATGATCCCTATTTCTAGAGAGAGAAAGTAGGTTTAAGGCCATGAGAGCTTGTTGGCATAGTTTGTAACCCTGCTTGCTCTCATGCTCTACTCTGCTGATCTGATCTGGTGTCGAGCCGTTATTCTGCTGGAGTTAGCGGTTTCCTTGGAAGTTTTGACAGATCGGGGTACTGCCGGAGTCGTTATCCTGGAGGGTTGGATCTGAGGTACTGTCCTTTCCCCACCGTGGTTGGATTAGCTTTTCAGGTGGGTTGATGTTTGCCAGATTCAGTGGACTTCCTCCTACGTGTTTTATCTCATGTTAGCATAATATGATATGAGTTGTTTGGATTATGTTACATGATTGGATTATGATGTGGATATTGGATTATGATATGGGATTATGTTAGTATGCCATGCTAAGATTAGCTTAGAGAGTACCATGCTAGGGTGAGACTGATCTATAGACCGCATGGGCATGTTATGATCTTAGATGTGCTAATGATATGTATATGTAGCATGCATTTCAGTATTCGTTGCATGATTGGACCTACACCTATTATGTTGATTCCTTGTACCAGTTGTTGTGCATGTAGTGTAGGTGATCATGTTGTGGCTCGTGCTATGTTGTTGTACCTCCTCTTTGTGGTAGAGTTGAGAGTGATTGTGAGCACTGGAGCATTGATTGTGCCAAGGGCACGTGGTTCTTTGTGAGAGTATTGATTGGGTCACACTTGTTGATTATCCTTCGTGGTGCCGAGGGCACAGTGGATTGGGTCTTACTTGTTGACTATCCTTTGAGGTGCCGAGGGCACATTATCCTTTGTTGACCCGGTCGTGTCGATCATATACCTGCGGGTGCTTGGCGGATACTATGGTTGTACTTTGCTCGAGTTGGGAGCTTGCCACGAGTACCACTCTAGAGTTGGCATGTTCCGTACAGAGGGTTGTACGAGGGGCTAGTTACAGACCCCATGTACTAGTCGGCTCCCTGGAGGGTTGAGCAGCTCCCTGAGGGCGAGCATGATCAGGCCGCACGAGTACATGCTCAGATTCGAACGAGAGGTATTGTAACCCCATGAGAGCTATTGCGCCTAAGATGGGAGTTCCTGTACTAGCTGGTTCGCAGGTATTGTATTGGATGTATGATAGTCCTCATTTGGTATATTCAGTTCATTGGTATTCATACTGACAGTTGAGCTTTGTGCATAGTAGTGGAGTATATCTCCTACTTGAAACCCCATGAGAGCTTTATTGCTTTATACATATCTCTTGAGATTGCCACGAGTGGGCATGCCGCTGAGGCTGGAACGAACCCACTGAGGATTAAACTTGATTGATAGAGTTCTTTCACATTGGCCTGACATCTTTTTGCAGAGCTTGCCCCAGTCGAGTAGTACATGCTCAGATTCGGAAAGGAGACGTCGGATTGAGCTATTCCCCGGATATTTGGCTAGAGGTATACCCATTTTGGATAGATGGTTGAGTCTGTACATACTGTGTGATGTTGGATATCAGTCCCCATATGAGCGTTTTATATTGAGTTAATGATGAGTGCGAGATCTTGCCACGAGTACATGCTCAGATTCGAACGAACGAGGATTGGAACCCCATGAGAGCTTTCTATTACGCCTAAGAGTGCGAGCTTGCCACGAGTACATGCTCATATTTGAAAGAACGAGTATTGGAACCCCATGAGAGCTTTCTATTGCGCCTAAGAGTGCGAGCTTGCCACGAGTACATGCTCATATTCGAACGAACGAGGATTGGAACCCCATGAGAGCTTTCTATTGCGCCTAAGAGTGCGAGCTTGCCACGAGTACATGCTCAGATTCGAACGAACGAGGATTGAAACCCCATGAGAGCATTCTATTACGCCCTAAGAGTGCGAGCTTGCCACGAGTACATGCTCAGATTCGAACGAACGAGGATTGAAACCCCATGAGAGCATTCTATTCCGCCCAAGAGTGCGAGCTTGCCACGAGTACATGCTCAGATTCGAACGAACGAGGATTGGAACCCCATGAGAGCTTTCTATTGCGCCTAAGAGTGCGAGCTTGCCACGAGTACATGCTCAGATTCGAACGAACGAGGATTGAAACCCCATGAGAGCTTTCTATTACGCCTAAAGAGTGCGAGCTTGCCACGAGTACATGCTCAGATTCGAACGAACGAGGATTGAAACCCCATGAGAGCTTTCTATTACGCCCAAAGAGTGCGAGCTTGCCACGAGTACATGCTCAGATTCGAACGAACGAGGATTGAAACCCCATGAGAGCGTTCTATTGCGCCTAAAGAGTGCGAGCTTGCCACGAGTACATGCTCAGATTCGAACGAACGAGGATTGAAACCCCATGAGAGCTTTCTATTACGCCCAAGAGAGTGCGAGCTTGCCACGAGTACATGCTCAGATTCGAACGAACGAGGATTGGAACCCCATAAGAGCTTTCTATTGCGTCTAAGAGTGCGAGCTTGCCACGAGTACATGCTCAGATTCGAACGAACGAGGATTGAAACCCCATGAGAGCTTTCTATTACGCCTAAAGAGTGCGAGCTTGCCACGAGTACATGCTCAGATTCGAACGAACGAGGATTGAAACCCCATGAGAGCGTTCTATTACGCCCAAAGAGTGCGAGCTTGCCACGAGTACATGCTCAGATTCGAACGAACGAGGATTGAGGATTGGAACCCCATGAGAGCGTTCTATTACCCCTAAGAGTGCGAGCTTGCCACGAGTACATGCTCAGATTCGAACGAACGAGGATTGGAACCCCATGAGAGCTTTCTATTGCGCCTAAGAGTGCGAGCTTGCCACGAGTACATGCTCAGATTCGAACGAACGAGGATTGAAACCCCATGAGAGCATTCTATTACGCCCAAAGAGTGCGAGCTTGCCACGAGTACATGCTCAGATTCGAACGAACGAGGATTGAAACCCCATGAGAGCGTTCTATTACGCCCTAAGAGTGCGAGCTTGCCACGAGTACATGCTCAGATTCGAACGAACGAGGATTGGAACCCCATGAGAGCTTTCTATTGCGCCTAAGAGTGCGAGCTTGCCACGAGTACATGCTCAGATTCGAACGAACGAGGATTGGAAACCCCATGAGAGCTTTCTATTGCGCCTAAGAGTGCGAGCTTGCCACGAGTACATGCTCAGATTCGAAGACGAACGAGGATTGGAAAACCCCATGAGAGCTTTCTATTGCGCCTAAGAGTGCGAGCTTGCCACGAGTACATGCTCAGATTCGAACGAACGAGGATTGAAACCCCATGAGAGCGTTCTATTACGCCCAAAGAGTGCGAGCTTGCCACGAGTACACGCTCAGATTCGAACGAACGAGGATTGGAACCCCTTGAGAGCTATTGCGCCTAAGAGTGCGAGCTTGCCACGAGTACATGCTCAGATTCGAACGAACGAGGATTGGAACCCCATGAGAGCTTTCTATTGCGCCTAAGAGTGCGAGCTTGCAACGAGTACATGCTCAGATTCGAACGAACGAGGATTGAAACCCCATGAGAGCTTTCTATTGCGCCTAAGAGTGCGAGCTTGCCACGAGTACACGCTCAGATTCGAACGAATGAGGATTGATTGAAACCCCATGAGAGCATTCTATTACGCCCTAAGAGTGCGAGCTTGCCACGAGTACATGCTCAGATTCGAACGAACGAGGATTGAATCCCCATGAGTGCGTTCTATTGCGCCCAAAGAGTGCGAGCTTGCCACGAGTACATGCTCAGATTCGAACGAACGAGGATTGAAACCCCATGAGAGCGTTCTATTACGCCTAAAGAGTGCGAGCTTGCCACGAGTACATGGTCAGATTCGAACGAACGAGGATTGGAACCCCATGAGAGCTTTCTATTGCGCCTAAGAGTGCGAGCTTGCCACGAGTACATGCTCAGATTCGAACGAACGAGGATTGAAACCCCATGAGAGCGTTCTATTACGCCCAAAGAGTGCGAGCTTGCCACGAGTACATGCTCAGATTCGAACGAACGAGGATTGGAACCCCATGAGAGCTTTCTATTGCGCCTAAGAGTGCGAGCTTGCCACGAGTACATGCTCAGATTCGAAACGAACGAGGATTGAAACCCCATGAGAGCGTTCTATTACGCCTAAGAGTGCGAGCTTGCCACGAGTACATGCTCAGATTCGAACGAACGAGGATTGAAACCCCATGAGAGCTTTCTATTACGCCCAAAGGTGCGAGCTTGCCACGAGTACATGCTCAGATTCGAACGAACGAGGATTGGAACCCCATGAGAGCTTTCTATTGCGCCTAAGAGTGCGAGCTTGCCACGAGTACATGCTCAGATTCGAACGAACGAGGATTGAAACCCCATGAGAGCTTTCTATTACGCCCAAAGAGTGCGAGCTTGCCACGAGTACATGCTCAGATTCGAACGAACGAGGATTGAAACCCCATGAGAGCTTTCTATTACGCCTAAGAGTGCGAGCTTGCCACGAGTACATGCTCAGATTCGAACGAACGAGGATTGAAACCCCATGAGAGCGTTCTATTACGCCCAAAGAGTGCGAGCTTGCCACGAGTACATGCTCAGATTCGAACGAACGAGGATTGGAAACCCCGTGAGAGCTTTCTATTGCGCCTAAGAGTGCGAGCTTGCCACGAGTACATGCTCAGATTCGAACGAACGAGGATTGAAACCCCATGAGAGCATTCTATTACGCCCAAAGAGAGTGCGAGCTTGCCACGAGTACATGCTCAGATTCGAACGAACGAGGATTGGAACCCCATGAGAGCTTTCTATTGCGCCTAAGAGTGCGAGCTTGCCACGAGTACATGCTCAGATTCGAACGAACGAGGATTGAAACCCCATGAGAGCTTTCTATTGCGCCTAAGAGTGCGAGCTTGCCACGAGTACATGCTCAGATTCGAACGAACGAGGATTGAAACCCCATGAGAGCTTTCTATTACGCCTAAGAGTGCGAGCTTGCCACGAGTACATGCTCAGATTCGAACGAACGAGGATTGAAACCCCATGAGAGCATTCTATTACGCCCAAAGAGTGCGAGCTTGCCACGAGTACATGCTCAGATTCGAACGAACGAGGATTGGAACCCCATGAGAGCTTTCTATTGCGCCTAAGAGTGCGAGCTTGCCACGAGTACATGCTCAGATTCGAACGAACGAGGATTGAAACCCCATGAGAGCTTTCTATTGCGCCTAAGAGTGCGAGCTTGCCACGAGTACATGCTCAGATTCGAACGAACGAGGATTGAAACCCCATGAGAGCGTTCTATTACGCCCAAAGAGTGCGAGCTTGCCACGAGTACATGCTCAGATTCGAACGAACGAGGATTGGAACCCCATGAGAGCTTTCTATTGCGCCTAAGAGTGCGAGCTTGCCACGAGTACATGCTCAGATTCGAACGAACGAGGATTGGAACCCCATGAGAGCTTTCTATTGCGCCTAAGAGTGCGAGCTTGCCACGAGTACATGCTCAGATTCGAACGAACGAGGATTGAAACCCCATGAGAGCATTCTATTACGCCCAAAGAGTGTGAGCTTGCCACGAGTACATGCTCAGATTGAAACGAACGAGGATTGAAACCCCATGAGAGCTTTCTATTGCGCCTAAGAGTGCGAGCTTGCCACGAGTACATGCTCAGATTCGAACGAACGAGGATTGAAACCCCATGAGAGCGTTCTATTACGCCCAAAGAGTGCGAGCTTGCCACGAGTACATGCTCAGATTCGAACGAACGAGGATTGGAACCCCATGAGAGCTTTCTATTGCGCCTAAGAGTGCGAGCTTGCCACGAGTACATGCTCAGATTCGAACGAACGAGGATTGGAACCCCATGAGAGCTTTCTATTGCGCCTAAGAGTGCGAGCTTGCCACGAGTACATGCTCAGATTCGAACGAACGAGGATTGGAACCCCGTGAGAGCTTTCTATTGTGCCTAAGAGTGCGAGCTTGCCACGAGTACATGCTCAGATTCGAACGAACGAGGATTGAAACCCCATGAGAGCATTCTATTACACCCAAAGAGTGCGAGCTTGTGCCACGAGTACATGCTCAGATTCGAACGAACGAGGATTGAAACCCCATGAGAGCTTTCTATTACGCCCAAAGAGTGCGAGCTTGCCACGAGTACATGCTCAGATTCGAACGAACGAGGATTGAAACCCCATGAGAGCGTTCTATTGCGCCTAAGAGTGCGAGCCCACGAGTACATGCTCAGATTCGAACGAACGAGGATTGGAACCCCATGAGAGCTTTCTATTGCGCCTAAGAGTGCGAGCTTGCCACGAGTACATGCTCAGATTCGAACGAACGAGGATTGAAACCCCTTGAGAGCATTCTATTACGCCTAAGAGTGCGAGCTTGCCACGAGTACATGCTCAGATTCGAACGAACGAGGATTGAAACCCCATGAGAGCATTCTATTACGCCCAAAGAGTGTGAGCTTGCCACGAGTACATGCTCAGATTCAAACGAACGAGGATTGGAACCCCGTGAGAGCTTTCCATTGCGCCTAAAGATTGCGAGGTTGCCACGAGTACATGCTCAGATTCGAACGAACGAGGATTGAAACCCCATGAGAGCATTCTAGTACGCCCAAAGAGTGCGAGCTTGCCACGAGTACATGCTCAGATTCGAACGAACGAGCATTGAAACCCCATGAGAGCGTTCCACTACGCCCAAAGAGTGCGAGCTTGCCACGAGTACATGCTCAGATTCGAACGAACGAGGATTGGAACCCCGTGAGAGCTTTCTATTGCGCCTAAGAGTGCGAGCTTGCCACGAGTACATGCTCAGATTCGAACGAACGAGGATTGAAACCCCATGAGAGCATTCTATTACGCCCAAAGATTGCGAGCTTGCCACGAGTACATGCTCAGATTCGAACGAACGAGGATTGAAACCCCATGAGAGCGTTCTATTACGCCCAAAGAGTGCGAGCTTGCCACGAGTACATGCTCAGATTCGAACGAACGAACGAGGATTGAAACCCCATGAGAGCTTTCTATTACGCCTAAGAGTGCGAGCTTGCCACGAGTACATGCTCAGATTCGAACGAACGAGGATTGGAACCCCATGAGAGCTTTCTATTGCGCCTAAGAGTGCGAGCTTGCCACGAGTACAAGCTCAGATTCGAAGGAACGAGGATTGGAACCCCATGAGAGCTTTCTATTGAGCCTAAGTGTGCGAGCTTGCCACGAGTACATGCTCAGATTCGAACGAACGAGGATTGAAACCCCATGAGAGCATTCTATTACGCCCAAAGAGTGCGAGTTTGCCACGAGTACATGCTCAGATTCGAACGAACGAGGATTGAAACCCCATGAGAGCTTTCTATTGCGCCTAAGAGTGCGAGCTTGCCACGAGTACATGCTCAGATTCGAACGAACGAGGATTGGAACCCCATGAGAGCTTTCTATTGCGCCTAAGAGTGCGAGCTTGCCACGAGTACATGCTCAGATTCGAACGAACGAGGATTGAAACCCCATGAGAGCATTCTATTACGCCCAAAGATTGCGAGCTTGCCACGAGTACATGCTCAGATTCGAACGAACGAGGATTGGAACCCCATGAGAGCTTTCTATTGCGCCTAAGAGTGCGAGCTTGCCACGAGTACATGCTCAGATTCGAACGAACGAGGATTGGAACCCCATGAGAGCTTTCTATTGCGCCTAAGAGTGCGAGCTTGCCACGAGTACATGCTCAGATTCGAACGAACGAGGATTGGAACCCCGTGAGAGCTTTCTATTGAGCCTAAGAGTGCGAGCTTGCCACGAGTACATGCTCAGATTCGAACGAACGAGGATTGAAACCCCATGAGAGCGTTCTATTACGCCCAAAGAGTGCGAGCGAGCCCACGAGTACATGCTCAGATTCGAACGAACGAGGATTGAAACCCCATGAGAGCTTTCTATTGCGCCTAAGAGTGCGAGCTTGCCACGAGTACATGCTCAGATTCGAACGAACGAGGATTGGAACCCCATGAGAGCTTTCTATTGCGCCTAAGAGTGCGAGCTTGCCACGAGTACATGCTCAGATTCGAAGGAATGAGGATTGGAACCCCGTGAGAGCTTTCTATTGAGCCTAAGAGTGCGAGCTTGCCACGAGTACATGCTCAGATTCGAACGAACGAGGATTGAAACCCCATGAGAGCATTCTATTACGCCCAAAGAGTGCGAGCTTGCCACGAGTACATGCTCATATTCGAACGAACGAGGATTGAAACCCCATGAGAGCATTCTATTGCGCCCAAAGAGTGCGAGCTTGCCACGAGTACATGCTCAGATTCGAACGAACGAGGATTGAAACCCCATGAGAGCGTTCTATTACGCCTAAGAGTGCGAGCTTGCCACGAGTACATGCTCAGATTCGAACGAACGAGGATTGGAACCCCATGAGAGCTTTCTATTACGCCCAAAGAGTGCGAGCTTGCCACGAGTACATGCTCAGATTCGAACGAACGAGGATTGAAACCCCATGAGAGCGTTCTATTACGCCCAAAGAGTGCGAGCTTGCCACGAGTACATGCTCAGATTCGAACGAACGAGGATATTGGAACCCCGTGAGAGCTTTCTATTGCGCCTAAAGATTGCGAGGTTGCCACGAGTACATGCTCAGATTCGAAAGAAACGATGATTGAAACCCCATGAGAGCTTTCTATTGCGCCTAAGAGTGCGAGCTTGCCACGAGTACATGCTCAGATTCGAACGAACGAGGATTGAAACCCCATGAGAGCTTTCTATTACGCCCAAAGAGTGCGAGCTTGCCACGAGTACATGCTCAGATTCGAACGAAACGAGGATTGGAACCCCCATGAGAGCTTTCTATTGCGCCTAAGAGTGCGAGCTTGCCACGAGTACATGCTCAGATTCGAACGAACGAGGATTGAAACCCCATGAGAGCATTCTATTACGCCCAAAGAGTGCGAGCTTGCCACGAGTACATGCTCAGATTCGAACGAACGAACGAGGATTGAAACCCCATGAGAGCATTCTATTACGCCCAAAGATTGCGAGCTTGCCACGAGTACATGCTCAGATTCGAACGAACGAGGATTGAAAACCCCATGAGAGCTTTCTATTGCGCCAAAGAGTGCGAGCTTGCCACGAGTACATGCTCAGATTCGAACGAACGAGGATTGAAACCCCATGAGAGCGTTCTATTACGCCCAAAGAGTGCGAGCTTGCCACGAGTACATGCTCAGATTCGAACGAACGAGGATTGAAACCCCATGAGAGCGTTTCTATTACGCCCTAAGAGTGCGAGCTTGCCACGAGTACATGCTCAGATTCGAACGAACGAGGATTGAAACCCCATGAGAGCTTTCTATTGCGCCTAAGAGTGCGAGCTTGCCACGAGTACATGCTCAGATTCGAACGAACGAGGATTGGAACCCCATGAGAGCTTTCTATTGCGCCTAAGAGTGCGAGCTTGCCACGAGTACATGCTCAGATTCGAACGAACGAACGAGGATTGGAAACCCCAGAGAGCTTTCTATTGAGCCTAAGAGTGCGAGCTTGCCACGAGTACATGCTCAGATTCGAACGAACGAGGATTGAAACCCCATGAGAGCGTTCCATTACGCCCAAAGAGTGCGAGCGTGCCACGAGTACATGCTCAGATTCGAACGAACGAGGATTGGAACCCCATGAGAGCTTTCTATCTAAGAGTGCGAGCTTGCCACGAGTACATGCTCAGATTCGAACGAACGAGGATTGGAACCCCATGAGAGCTTTCTATTGCGCCCAAAGAGTGCGAGCTTGCCACGAGTACATGCTCAGATTCGAACGAACGAGGATTGAAACCCCATGAGAGCATTCTATTACGCCCAAAGATTGCGAGCGTGCCACGAGTACATGCTCAGATTCGAACGAACGAGGATTGGAACCCCATGAGAGCTTTCTATTGCGCCTAAGAGTGCGAGCTTGCCACGAGTACATGCTTAGATTCGAACGAACGAGGATTGGAACCCCATGAGAGCTTTCTATTGCGCCTAAGAGTGCGAGCTTGCCACGAGTACATGCTCAGATTCGAAGGAATGAGGATTGGAACCCCGTGAGAGCTTTCTATTGAGCCTAAGAGTGCGAGCTTGCCACGAGTACATGCTCAGATTCGAACGAACGAGGATTGAAACCCCATGAGAGCGTTCCACTACGCCCAAAGAGTGCGAGCGTGCCACGAGTACATGCTCAGATTCGAACGAACGAGGATTGGAACCCCATGAGAGCTTTCTATTGCGCCTAAGAGTGCGAGCTTGCCACGAGTACATGCTTAGATTCGAACGAACGAGGATTGGAACCCCATGAGAGCTTTCTATTGCGCCTAAGAGTGTGAGCTTGCCACGAGTACATGCTCAGATTCGAAGGAATGAGGATTGGAACCCCGTAAGAGCTTTCTATTGAGCCTAAGAGTGCGAGCTTGCCACGAGTACATGCTCAGGTTCGAACGAACGAGGATTGAAACCCCATGAGAGCATTCTATTACGCCCAAAGAGTGCGAGCTTGCCCCGAGTACATGCTCAGATTCGAACGAACGAGGATTGAAACCCCATGAGAGCTTTCTATTGCGCCGAAGAGTACGAGATTGCCACGAGTACATGCTCAGATTCGATTCGAACGAACGAGGATTGAAACCCCATGAGAGCGTTCTATTACGCCTTAAGAGTGCGAGCTTGCCACGAGTACATGCTCAGATTCGAACGAACGAGGATTGGAACCCCATGAGAGCTTTCTATTGCGCCTAAGAGTGCGAGCTTGCCACGAGTACATGCTCAGATTCGAACGAACGAGGATTGAAACCCCATGAGAGCGTTCTATTACGCCCTAAGAGTTCGAGCTTGCCACGAGTACATGCTCAGATTCGAACGAACGAACGGGATTGGAACCCCATGAGAGCTTTCTATTATTACGCCAAAGAGTGCGAGCTTGCCACGGGTACATGCTCAGATTCGAACGAAACGAGGATTGAAACCCCATGAGAGCGTTCTATTACGCCTTAAAGAGTGCGAGCTTGCCACGAGTACATGCTCAGATTCGAACGAACGAGGATTGGAACCCCATGAGAGCTTTCTATTACGCCCAAAGAGTGCGAGCTTGCCACGAGTACATGCTCAGATTCGAACGAACGAGGATTGGAACCCCATGAGAGCTTTCTATTGCGCCTAAGAGTGCGAGCTTGCCACGAGTACATGCTCAGATTCGAACGAACGAGGATTGAAACCCCATGAGAGCATTCTATTACGCCCAAAGATTGCGAGCGTGCCACGAGTACATGCTCAGATTCGAACGAACGAGGATTGAAACCCCATGAGAGCGTTCTATTACGCCCAAAGAGTGCGAGCTTGCCACGAGTACATGCTCAGATTCGAACGAACGAGGATTGAAACCCCATGAGAGCGTTCTATTACGCCCAAAGAGTGCGAGCTTGCCACGAGTACATGCTCAGATTCGAACGAACGAGGATTGGAACCCCATGAGAGCTTTCTATTGCGCCTAAGAGTGCGAGCTTGCCACGAGTACATGCTCAGATTCGAACGAACGAGGATTGAAACCCCATGAGAGCATTCTATTACGCCCAAAGAGTGCGAGCTTGCCACGAGTACATGCTCAGATTCGAACGAACGAGGATTGAAACCCCATGAGAGCGTTCTATTACGCCCAAAGAGTGCGAGCTTGCCACGAGTACATGCTCAGATTCGAACGAACGAACGAACGAGGATTGGAACCCCATGAGAGCTTTCTATAATAGCGCCTAAGAGTGCGAGCTTGCCACGAGAACATGCTCAGATTCGAACGAACGAGGATTGAAACTCTATGAGAGCATTCTATTACGCCCAAAGATTGCGAGCGTGCCACGAGTACATGCTCAGATTCGAACGAAGGAGGATTGAAACCCCATGAGAGCGTTCTATTACGCCTTAAGATTGCGAGATTGCGACGAGTACATGCTCAGATTCGAACGAACGAGGATTGGAACCCCATGAGAGCTTTCTATTACGCCCAAAGACTGCGAGCTTGCCACGAGTACATGCTCAGATTCGAACGAACGAGGATTGGAACCCCATGAGAGCTTTCTATTGCGCCTAAGAGTGCGAGCTTGCCACGAGTACATGCTCAGATTCGAACGAACGAGGATTGAAACCCCATGAGAGCATTCTATTACGCCCAAAGATTGCGAGCGTGCCACTAGTACATGCTCAGATTCGAACGAACGCGGATTCAAAACCTATGAGAACGTTCTAGTACGCCCAAAGAGTGCGAGCTTGCCACGAGTACATGCTCAGATTCGAACGAACGAGCATTGAAACCCCATGAGAGCGTTCCACTACGCCCAAAGAGTGCGAGCGTGCCACGAGTACATGCTCAGATTCGAACGAACGAGGATTGAAACCCCATGAGAGCGTTCTATTACGCCCAAATAGTGCGAGCTTGCCACGAGTACATGCTTAGATTCGAACGAACGAGGATTGGAACCCCGTGAGAGCTTTCTATTGCGCCTAAGAGTGCGAGCTTGCCACGAGTACATGCTCAGATTCGAAGGAATGAGGATTGGAACCCCGTGAGAGCTTTCTATTGAGCCTAAGAGTGCGAGCTTGCCACGAGTACATGCTCAGATTCGAACGAACGAGGATTGAAACCCCATGAGAGCGTTCCACTACGCCCAAAGAGTGCGAGCGTGCCACGAGTACATGCTCAGATTCGAACGAACGAGGATTGAAACCCCATGAGAGCATTCTATTACGCCCAAAGATTGCGAGCGTGCCACGAGTACATGCTCAGATTCGAACGAACGAGGAATGAAACCCCATGAGAGCGTTCTATTGCGCCTAAGAGTGCGAGCTTGCCACGAATACATGCTCAGAT
Organism: Puya raimondii; assembly: GCA_016920855.1. Taxonomy (NCBI): domain Eukaryota; kingdom Viridiplantae; phylum Streptophyta; class Magnoliopsida; order Poales; family Bromeliaceae; genus Puya; species Puya raimondii. The sequence goes on along the minus strand of JABWPP010000050.1, from coordinate 211,111,020 downwards.
TCGAACGAACGAGGATTGGAACCCCATGAGCGCTTTCTATTGCGCCTAAGAGTGCGAGCTTGCCACGAGTACATGCTCAGATTCGAACGAACGAGGATTGAAACCCCATGAGAGCATTCTATTACGCCCTAAGAGTGCGAGCCCTGCCAACGAGTACATGCTCTAGATTCGAACGAACCGAGGATTCTGGAAACCCCGAGAGCAAGTCGGAGTCGTTTCGGCGTCAAATAGACGCGCGAAAACGGACACGAGCACCGAATCGAGCCAAAACTGAGTTTTGGGCTTTTGAAGTTTCGGAGAGCCCAGATTGCTCTGTTTTGGGCGCCCAGTTGACCAGTGCCCGAGCTTTTTTTAAATTTACTAAGTCATTTCGGATCCATGTTTCGGGCGCCCGGAAAGTGAGTCCGGAAATCCTGCCTCGTGTGTATCGAACGGTGCTCGACACGTGTTGCCACGGTTGGTGTGATGCTCACCATTCGAAAGCGCACCGGACCGCGGCGGAGAGTCCGATGGTCGAGTTGAGTGCAGGCTGAAGAACCGGGCGCCCACTTCATGAGTTGCCACGCCCGGACATGCTGGTTTTCTACTGAACGAACGAGTTAGTGTAATTCCCCATGAGAGCTTCTATTGCACCGAATCTAGTGGTCTTTAAAAGTACATGGACGACCTCCCCTGAGGCTCTTTTCTCCCCTCTTGAGAGCGTGAATCGGAGCTTGCAAGGGAAACCCTCTCTTGCCCCCGAATTTCATCTTCAGATTGATGAACGAACGGGATTCCTGCTGAAACTGCAACGTCGACCTGGAGTGTTCGTGCCCGTGTGCAGTGTAGGAGTATCCAATTGATCCCCACGAAACTTGGTTTGTTTGGATAGAGGACTCGCAGAGGAAGAAGTGGAATCTTTCCAATCGCGATTTGGACAGGTATGTAAGCTACAGTTGATGTTTTATGGACCCCTGGTGTTCTTGAGCTGAAACTTGGGTTTTTTTGCGCCTTTGTTCTTGGGATCACAATCTCTGCTGGGAGCTGAATTACGAAGTGAAGATTGATCCCCCAGAGCTTTCCTTGCTGGTTTGGAGGTCCTTCCCACTGGAATTGAGGATTCAAAGAACGAGAGTTCTAGCTCAGATTTTGAGTAATTGCCACGAGTGCTGAATTTTTGGGTCATTGATGGAGCAATTCTTGGATTTTTAGATCCAGCTCTTTGCCAGGATCAGATTCGAAGAACGAGGATTTTGGATTGTTCCATGAGAGCTGTTTATTGAGGTTTGTGACCCCTTTCTATGAGCTAGAATGCGTTGGAATCCTTGAATTCTTGCTGTTTTTGAGTTTTTGCTTAAGTGCTGGAACTTCTGGATCCATGTGCAGGAGGGTCCAGATGTTGACTGATTCAGTGTTTAGGCTTTTTGGACATCGAGTCGAACTCCGATTTGGCTGAAATTTGGAGGGTTTGTTCTTGAACCTCTGTGAGTGAGCTTTCTATTGAGCCAAATTGCACTGCATTGGACTTAGGATTTGGATTTTATGCGCATGTTGATCACATGTGGATTGAAACCCCATGAGAGCTGCATTCTGGGCTGATGTTCTGGCGCGCCCACGAGTACATGCTCAGATTCGAACGAATCTCGAGGATTGCAACCCCATTTGAGCTTTCGATTTCGGCCGGCGTTGTTTGGAGGCCTTCCACTCGACTCCTAGCCGCTTCGATAGCTTTCGAGGTGGGTTGATGTTACCCCATGAGAGATTTCTATTGCTCCTAAGTATAGAGAGTGCAGCATGCCACGTTTTATTATCTGTAAATCATGCTTAGATTCGCTCGAATTCGTTGAATTTGCATGAGAGCGTTTATATGAAATCTGAATTTGGAGTGCGAAATTGATAATTTATTCGACATGACTTTACATGCTGAACTGGGATTTGACTTAGGAGAAAACTTGCCATACAACCGTCACTTTTCGAACTGTTATCAGATTTAGCTCTAGGAGCCGTTTCTGTTCCTGATCACCGAACGAGTGTGAGGTGGATACTTAGTTCGTTATATTACGCCTTTACGAGTGCGAGATTGCCGACTTGTATTTACAGCTTAGATGTTCGATTACCGGGTGCGTCGGGGTTGACGGTGGAACCCCATGAGAGCTTTTATTAGCGCCTGGAGTGCGAGCTTGCCACGAGACATGCTCAGAGTCTTTGACCCCTTTTTGAACCCCTTTGAGCTTCTTTGACTATAGAGTGCCGGAGCCACGAGTACATGCTCGACAGAACGATACGAGGATTGAAACTCCTGGGAGCTTCCCCGAGTGCCGCCCGGAGTGCGAGGCCTCTTTTGCGTTGTTGTCGCTACAGATTCGTGGATCTGTTTTGGAACCGGCTACCCTATTTGGTAGTGTGCGGTGTGGCTAGGCAGTTGGCTGGACGAGCCCGTTTGGGCGGTTCCGATAGATTGGGTCAGGGATGATTTCTCACCTTTGCCACGAGTACATGCTTACTTGAGATTGACTTGGATAGTGAGGGTTGGCATGATAGTGAGAGCGTTTCTATTCCAGCTTACTTTGTTGCGAGCTTTACCTACCAGCTACATGTTAGTCTCGTAGACTTAGTGGGTGGACCGTAACGAGGATTGGTACCCACTGAGGACTACTTCTTTTGATAGTAGTTCTCACACCCCCACCTTTTTGCAGAGCCTTCTTCTGTTGCGGCTGCTGCGCCTGTTTCTGCGGATCGAGGTAACGGTACAGTCGCGAGCTAGATCCCTACCTGAGTTGATCCCTAGAGAAGGACCCCACTGAGAGTTTCTTTTTGGAGTTGTGCCATGTACATATACGAGGTTTTGCCACGAGTATTTGCTCAGATTCGAACGAACGTTGTATTTTGGACTCTATATGTACAGGTGGCTTTTGTTATTAGTCTATTTATTTCCGCTCTATATATCTCTTGTAGTGGCTTGTATGTTTGTTTACATGCTAGCTATCGAACGAACGATAGGATTGAATCCCATGTATACGAGCGGATCTGTTGGCGAGCCCGGGGAAACGAGTAATCGGGGCGTGCCACGAGTACATGCTCAGATTCGGAAACGAGTTGGGACTTAGTAAACCCTAGAGCTATTCAGACCTTAGGAATGCAAGACGTGAGAGACGTGACATGCTTGCCGCGAACGAGTCATCGATTTGACTGACCGAACTCACCTTAAGTGGAACGGGAGTGATCCCATGAGAGCGTGTGTCCTTTCCTGTCGCGAACTTGCGTTGGCTGCAGAGACGTCAAGCAGCGAGCCAAAGAGACGACCTTCTGGACTTTCGTTTGATTGGGTCTTGAGTTGAACCCCATTGTGGTTGTTGACTGATCTGTGTGTTTGCGCAAAGAGTGCGAGCATGGCACCTCCTCGCCACCGAGGTCGACCCCCGACGCGGGCTACCCCCGCGCCTTCTGTGGTGCCCGAGCAGAGTGCGGAACCTAGTGCACCCCCCATGCTGATGTGAGTGAGCAGTTGAATGCGCCCCGAGTCAGCTAGGCAGCAGAGTGCACTTTTGCGGAGGATTGTGTGATACCATTACTCACACGAGTGCGAACGAAGAGAGGATTGAGAAGCCCATGAGAGCTGCTGTTCGCAGTGGCGAGCGTTCCACGAGCTACAGCCGTCAGATTCGAACGAAGAGGATTGACAGTTCCGGCATGAGAGCCTATTATGCCCAAAGAGTGCACTTGCCACGAGTACAGGATGGAACGAACGAGAGGATTGAAACCCCATGAGAGCAGGAGCGGATTACGCCCAGAGAGTGCGAGCTTGTGCAGCCACGAGTACATGCTCAGATTCGAACGAGCCACATCGAGCCTTGGGTGGTGGAGGCCTGGGTAGGCGAGATGGAGAAGTTATTCGAGGATCTCTTCGTGCCAGAGCGGGAGCGGGAGCTTGCCACGAGTACATGCTCAGATTCGAACGAACGAGTATTGAAACCCCATGAGAGCGTTCTATTACGCCCAAAGATTGCGAGCGTGCCACGAGTACATGCTCAGATTCGAACGAACGAGGATTGGAACCCCATGAGTGCTTTCTATTGCGCCTAAGAGTGCGAGCTTGCCACGAGTACTTGCTTAGATTCGAACGAACGAGTATTGGAACCCCATGAGAGCTTTCTATTGCACCTAAGAGTGCGAGATTGCCACGAGTAAATGCTCAGATTCGAACGATCGAGCATTGAAACCCCATGAGAGCGTTCTATTACGCCCAAAGAGTGCGAGCTTGCCACGAGTACATGCTCAGATTCGAAGGAACGAGGATTGGAACCCCATGAGAGCTTTCTATTGCGCCTAAGAGTGCGAGCTTGCCACGAGTACATGCTCAGATTCGAACGAACGAGGATTGGAACCCCGTGAGAGCTTTCTATTGCGCCTAAGAGTGCGAGCTTGCCACGAGTACATGCTCAGATTCGAACGAACGAGGATTGAAACCCTTGAGAGCGTTCTATTACGCCTTAAGAGTGCGAGATTGCCACGAGTACATGCTCAGATTCGAACGAACGAGGATTGGAACCCCATGAGCGCTTTCTATTGTGCCTAAGAGTGCGAGCTTGCCACGAGTACATGCTCAGATTCGAAGGAACGAGGATTGAAACCCTATGAGAGCGTACTATTACGCCCTTAGAGTGCGAGATTGCCACGAGTACATGCTCAGATTCGAACGAACGAGGATTGGAACCCCATGAGCGCTTTTTATTGCGCCTAAGAGTGCGAGCTTGCCACGAGTACATGCTCAGATTCGAACGAACGAGGATTGAAACCCCATGAGAGCGTTCTATTACGCCCTAAGAGTGCGAGATTGCCACGAGTACATGCTCAGATTCGAACGAACGAGGATTGAAACCCCATGAGAGCGTTCTATTACGCCCAAAGAGTGCGAGCTTGCCACGAGTACATGCTCAGATTCGAACGAACGAGGATTGGAACCCCATGAGAGCTTTCTATTGCGCCTAAGAGTGCGAGCTTGCCACGAGTACATGCTCAGATTCGAACGAACGAGGATTGAAACCCCATGAGAGCATTCTATTACGCCCAAAGATTGCGAGCGTGCCACGAGTACATGCTCAGATTCGAACGAACGCGGATTGAAACCCTATGAGAGCGTTCTAGTACGCCCAAAGAGTGCGAGCTTGCCACGAGTACATGCTCAGATTCGAACGAACGAGGATTGAAACCCCATGAGAGCGTTCCACTACGCCCAAAGAGTGCGAGCTTGCCACGAGTACATGCTCAGATTCGAACGAACGAGGATTGAAACCCCATGAGAGCGTTCTATTACGCCCAAAGAGTGCGAGCTTGCCACGAGTACATGCTTAGATTCGAACGAACGAGGATTGGAACCCCATGAGAGCTTTCTATTGCGCCTAAGAGTGCGAGCTTGCCACGAGTACATGCTCAGATTCGAAGGAATGAGGATTGGAACCCCGTGAGAGCTTTCTATTGAGCCTAAGAGTGCGAGCTTGCCACGAGTACATGCTCAGATTCGAACGAACGAGGATTGAAACCCCATGAGAGCGTTCCACTACGCCCAAAGAGTGCGAGCGTGCCACGAGTACATGCTCAGATTCGAACGAACGAGGATTGGAACCCCATGAGAGCTTTCTATTGCGCCTAAGAGTGCGAGCTTGCCACGAGTACATGCTCAGATTCGAACGAACGAGGATTGAAACCCCATGAGAGCATTCTATTACGCCCAAAGATTGCGAGCGTGCCACGAGTACATGCTCAGATTCGAACGAACGAGGATTGAAACCCCATGAGAGCGTTCTAGTACGCCCGAAGATTGCGAGCGTGCCACGAGTACATGCTCAGATTCGAACGAACGAGGATTGGAACCCCATGAGAGCTTTCTATTGCGCCTAAGAGTGCGAGCTTGCCACGAGTACATGCTTAGATTCGAACGAACGAGGATTGGAACCCCATGAGAGCTTTCTATTGCGCCTAAGAGTGCGAGCTTGCCACGAGTACATGCTCAGATTCGAAGGAACGAGGATTGGAACCCCGTGAGAGCTTTCTATTGAGCCTAAGAGTGCGAGCTTGCCACGAGTACATGCTCAGATTCGAACGAACGAGGATTGAAACCCCATGAGAGCGTTCCACTACGCCCAAAGAGTGCGAGCGTGCCACGAGTACATGCTCAGATTCGAACGAACGAGGATTGGAACCCCATGAGAGCTTTCTATTGCGCCTAAGAGTGCGAGCTTGCCACGAGTACATGCTCAGATTCGAACGAACGAGGATTGAAACCCCATGAGAGCATTCTATTACGCCCAAAGAGTGCGAGCTTGCCACGAGTACATGCTCAGATTCGAACGAACGAGGATTGAAACCCCATGAGAGCGTTCTATTCGCCCAAAGAGTGCGAGCTTGCCACGAGTACATGCTCAGATTCGAACGAACGAGGATTGGAACCCCATGAGAGCTTTCTATTGCGCCTAAGAGTGCGAGCTTGCCACGAGTACATGCTTAGATTCGAACGAACGAGGATTGGAACCCCATGAGAGCTTTCTATTGCGCCTAAGAGTGCGAGCTTGCCACGAGTACATGCTCAGATTCGAACGAACGAGGATTGAAACCCCATGAGAGCTTTCTATTGAGCCTAAGAGTGCGAGCTTGCCACGAGTACATGCTCAGATTCGAACGAACGAGGATTGAAACCCCATGAGAGCATTCTATTACGCCCAAAGAGTGTGAGCTTGCCACGAGTACATGCTCAGATTCGAACGAACGAGGATTGGAACCCCATGAGAGCTTTCTATTGCGCCTAAGGGTGCGAGCTTGCCACGAGTACATGCTCAGATTCGAGCGAACGAGGAATGAAACCCCATGAGAGCGTTCTATTACGCCAAAGAATGCGAGCTTGCCACGAGTACAGGCTCAGATTCGAACGAACGAGGATTGAAACCCCTTGAGAGCTTTCTATTGCGCCTAAGAGTACGAGCTTGCCACGAGCTTTTCTATTGCCACGAGTACATGCTCAGATTCGAACGAACATGAGAGCATTCTATTACGCCCAAAGCTCAGATTCGAACAGAACGAACGAGGATTGAAACCCCCTGAGAAGTACCCCCGAAGATTGCGAGAGTACATGCTCAGATTCGAACGAACGAGGATTGGAACCCCATGAGAGCTTTCTATTGCGCCTAAGAGTGCGAGCTTGCCACGAGTACATGCTTAGATTCGAACGAACGAGGATTGGAACCCTATGAGAGCTTTCTATTGCGCCTAAGAGTGCGAGCTTGCCACGAGTACATGCTCAGATTCGAAGGAATGAGGATTGGAACCCCGTGAGAGCTTTCTATTGAGCCTAAGAGTGCGAGCTTGTCACGCCCCGGGTTACCTCTTCCCAGGCGCATGACCAGATCCGCCGCATACACAGTATCTCAACCATGTATACGAAGCGAAACAACATCCACAATCAAACACACAGAGCTAAAGGTATCAACAGAGCTGCTATATATAATATCAAAAGATCACTGTACATACATCCTCATAACCACAATACAACACATCACTAGTCTCTCAAACTCACTGTATGTACAGACACATAACTCACTAACAAAATGGGTATACCTCTAGCCAAGTATCCGGGGAATGCTCTACCCGACGGTCTCCTTTCCGCGCTCAGTATGCACGACTGGGGAAGAAGACTCTGCAAAAAGATGTCACCAATGGGTGTGAGAACTACTATCAAACAAGTAGTCCTCAGTGGGTACCGCCACCAGCCTCAGCGGTCTGCCCACTAAGTCCTCAATCTCAAGAGATATATATAGAGCAAGAAAGAATGTAGGAGATATACTACCACTACTATGCACAATACTCAACTGTCAGTATAAATACCAATGAACTGAATATACCAAATGAGGACTATCATACACAATACAATACCTGCGAACCAGCTAGTACAGGAAACTCCGTCTGTACCTAGCTCGATCCATAATACCATACAATACCTCACCATGCGATACCTGCGGCCTGATCAAGCTCAACACAAAAGGGAGCCCAACTAGTACAGGAACACCATCTGTAACTAGTTCCTCGTACAACCCTCTGTACGGAATATGCCAACTCTAGAGTGGTACTCGTGGGAGCTACCCAACCGAGTAAAGTAAACCCATAGTATCCGCCAAGCACCCGCAGGTATATGATCGACACGACTAGGTCAACAAAGAATCACATGCCCTCGGCATCTCAAAGAATAATCAACAAGTATGACCCAATCCACACTCTCACAAAGAACCACGTGCCCTCGGCACAATCAATGCTCCAGTGCTCACAATCATCTCGATTCTACCACAAAGAGGAGGCACAATAACATAGCACGAGCCACAACATGATCACCTACACTACATGCACAACAACTGGTACAAGGAATCAACAGAATAGGTGTAGGTCCAATCATGCAACAATGATACAAAGAAATGCATGCTCATATACATATCATTAGCACATCTAAGATCATAACATGCCCATGCAGTCTATAGATCAGTCTCAATCTAACATGGCATTTCTAACATAATCTTAGCATGGCATACTATCATAATCCCAATATCATAATCCAATATCCACATATCATAATCCAATCATGCTACATAATCCAAACAACATCATATCATATTATGCTAACATGAGATAAAACACGTAGGAGGAAGTCCACTGAATCTGGCAAACATCAACCCACCTCACAAGCTAATCCAACCACGGTGGGGAAAGTAGTGTCCTCAGATCCAACCCTCCAAGCTCCAGCAGCATGAGCAGTACACCGATCTGAATAAAAACCTCCAAGAAAACTGCTAACTCCAGCAGATCAACAGCACAGCACCAGATCAGATCAGCAGTAGAGGAGAAACAAGCTGGGCTACAACTAATGCCAACACATGGCCCTAAACCCACTTTCTCTCTCTAGAAAACAGGATCACGAAGTGGGAAATAAGCCAAAGTGACCAGGGACTCACCTATTTATAGGCTGCCAAAATCCCACTTTCGGGCGCCCACTTCAGCACTTCCGGGCGTCCGGAAATCCTCAATGCCAGGTGTCAGCTGGCGGACAAACGGTCGGTCGGCGGTCGCAGGCGGTGGGGCGGCGTGTCTCCGGCGGTCGACACGTGTCCTGCGTCGCGACACGTGGCACTCCACGTCAACAGCTCAGACCGGATCCTCGTCCGGGCGTCCGAATCATGCGTCCAGATCCGAAGCTCGTCAGCCACAACCGGGTCGTCCACAAAGTGCAACGGGTCCGGAACATTCGGGCGTCCACAACCTCTCTTCCGGGCGCCCGAATCCTGCCAAGTCCAGAAACCCTAAAATCTCAAGTATTACATTCTCCCCTCCTTAAAATAGTTTCGTCCTCGAAACTAAAGTAAACACTCACCTCAAGATATAAATAGGTGGGGATAAGATCTCTGCATAACCGTCTCCAACTCCCATGTCGCCTCTCTATCATCATGAAAATCCCACTGTACCTTAACATAAGGTATGACCCGATTACGCAATTCCCTCGTCTCACGAGCAAGAATCCGTATCGGTCGCTCCTCGTAATGCAAATCCTCAGTAAGCTCCAGTGGAGAAAAATCAATCACATGGGAAGGATCGTGCATGTATCTCCTCAGAACAGATACATGAAAAACATCATGCACTCCTGCAAGTCGAGGCGGAAGGGCTAACCGATATGCCACGGGTCCGACTCTCTCTAGGATCTCAAAAGGACCAATAAATCGCGGACTAAGCTTTCCGCGAATCCCAAATCTCCGTATGCCCTTCGATGGTGAGACCTTCAAGAAAACATGATCACCAACATGAAACTCCAGATCTCGCCTCCGAGTATCAGCATAACTCTTCTGCCTGCTCTGAGCTGTCTCAATATGCCGCCGTATCACTTTCACTTTCTCCTCGGCTTCAAGCAAAAGGTCTGGACCCAACGTCTTCCTTTCGCCAACATCATCCCAAAACAAAGGCGATCGACATTTGCGTCCATACAACGCTTCAAACGGAGCCATCTTAATGCTCGCTTGATAGCTATTGTTATACGCAAACTCTACCAATCTCAGATGTCGATCCCAACCTCCACCGAAATCCAAGACACAAGCTCTCAACATATCCTCGAGTGTCTGTATAGTGCGCTCGGACTGACCATCAGTCTGGGGATGAAATGCCGTGCTAAATCGAAGCTGAGTCCCCAAAGCTGTCTGTAAACTCCTCCGAAATGGGAAACAAATCTCGAGTCTCTATCAGATACTATTGAGATTGGCACTCCATGCAATCTCAATATCTCATCTAGATAAAGCTGCGCAAGTCGCTCACGTGACCAAGTAATCTGCATCGGCAGAAAATGAGCAGACTTTGTCAGCCTATCAACGATCACCCAAATAGAATCACAGCCGCTCGAAGTCCTCGGCAATCCTACGATGAAATCCATCGTAATATGATCCCACTTCCACTCTGGTATTGGAAGACTCTGTAGCTTACCAGCTGGTACATGATGTTCAGCCTTAACTTGCTGACATGTCAAACATTGAGCTACAGCTCTACCAATATCCCGCTTCATACCATTCCACCAGAAGTGAGTCTTCAGATCCTGGTACATCTTAGTCCCTCCAGGATGTACAGAATAAGGAGAATAATGTGCTTCCTTCAATATCTCCTCTCGAATCTCCTGATCCGCTGGTACACATAGACGTCCTCTATAACGAAGAGTCTCAGCATCATCACAAGTAAAGTCTTCAAGATCTCCACTTTTCAGTTGATCTCGAACTTTCACCAAGTAAGGATCCACACTCTGTTTCTCTCGAATCCTGTCTAACAGAGTGGGCTGCAAAATCAGAGTCATCAGTCTCGCTGTCATCCCAGAAGTAACCACTTCAAGGGACAACCTCCGCATCTCCTCTACTAGGACAGGCTGTTGAGTGATACACATACTCAAGGTTGCCACAGCCTTCCTACTCAAAGCATCGGCAACAACGTTTGCCTTACCGGGATGGTATAATATAGAGATGTCATAATCCTTCAATAATTCTAACCATCTCCGTTGCCGTAGATTCAACTCCTTCTGCGTGAACAGATACTTAAGACTCTTGTGATCAGTATACACTTCACAATGCTCACCATAAAGATAGTGACGCCATAGCTTCAGAGCAAAGACTACCGCCGCCAACTCCAGATCATGAGTGGGGTAGTTCTTCTCATACTCCTTTAATTGTCTTGAAGCATATGCAATCACTTTGCCATGTTGCATCAACACGCAACCCAAGCCACTATGCGAAGCATCACTATAAATAACAAATCCTTCGCCCATCACAGGTAGTGCAAGAATAGGGGCTGTCATCAATCTCTGCTTAAGCTCATCAAAGCATTCTTGGCACTCATCACTCCAAACATACTTAACCCCTTTTCTGGTTAACCGAGTAAGTGGCGTAGAGAGTTTCGCAAAGCTCTCCACGAATCGTCGATAATACCCGGCTAGACCAAGAAAACTCCGAACCTCAGATATAGTCATCGGTCTAGGCCAATCACGAATCGCCTCAACTTTCTTAGGATCAACAGCTACTCCCGAAGCTGAAATCACATGGCCTAAAAAGGCAACCTCTCTCAACCAAAACTCACACTTCTTCAGCTTTGCATATAACTTCTTTTCTCGCAAGAGTTGTAGCACTAATCTCAAATGCTCCTCATGCTCTTCATCACTACGGGAGTAAATCAAAATATCATCGATAAAGACTACTACAAACTTATCCAAGAAGGATTTAAAGACTCGGTTCATCATATCCATAAAAGCAGCTGGGGCATTAGTCAATCCAAACGGCATGACTGTAAACTCATAATGCCCATACCGAGTTCTAAAAGCAGTCTTAGAAATATCCTCGGCCTTCACCTTCAACTGGTGGTAACCGGACTGAAGATCAATCTTAGAAAAGACACACGCTCCTTGTAATTGATCGAACAGGTCATCGATACGTGGGAGGGGGTATCTATTCTTGATGGTCACTTTGTTCAATTCTCGATAGTCCACACACAACCTAAGTGAACCATCCTTCTTCTTCACAAATAACACAGGTGCTCCCCAGGGCGACACACTGGGTCTAATAAAACCTTTATCCATCAAATCTTGCAATTGCGCCTTCAACTCTCTCAATTCAGCTGGTGCCATTCTATAGGGTGTCTTCGAGATTGGCGCGGTTCCGGGTACCACATCAATCACGATCACGAATTCAATCTCCCTATCAGGAGGCATCGAGGATAACTCAGAAGGAAATACGTCCGGAAATTCACGGACAATAGGAATATCCTCGAGTCCTGGTACAACAGTAGGCACCTCAGTTACTGTTGCTAAGTAGGCCATACATCCACTATTTAACATTTGTCTGGCCTTAGAGGAAGAGATCGTCACTGCGAACAGTGAACTCTTACAACCTTCATAAACATACTCCTCATGTCCAGGCTCACGAAAGATTACCGTCTTAGATCCACAATCAATCGTAGCAAAGTATCGAGATAACCAATCCATGCCTAGGATTACATCAAAATCCTGCAATTGCCTCAATACCAATAAATCGGCAGGCATAATCCAAGGCCCTACTTGCACAGGACATCCTAAACAACCATGCGTTACCTGCAAACTATGATCGGGTACCCGCACCTCCTGTGCCTGGGGTAACGACCCTATCTCTAAACCATGATGCAATGCAAATGTGCTACTAACAAAAGAATGCGATGCACCAGTATCGAATAAAGTACGCGATCTAATGCCACAAATCAAAATAATACCTGCCACCACTCGATCAGCTATCGTAGGATCCTCAATCTGAGCGGCATAAACTCGCCCGCTCGCCGGTGGCTGGCGTCGATCCTGCTGTCGTGGCATAGAAGATCGCTCCTGAAAAAATACCGGGGAAGCTCCAGAATACTGCGGTGGGGTAAAGGGTACAGACGCCATAGAAGGGGCTGCTACAAGTCTGGGGCATGCCCTCCTTATGTGTCCTACCTTCCCACACTCAAAACATCGACCCTCTCGTCGATCACAAAGATAAGCAAAATGAGGTCCTCCACAAATCGCACATCGGGGAGGTCCCCCCGACTGCTGCTGCTGTGGTCGCTGCTGGCGATATCCTCCAGACTGCTGGCGACTATAAGATCCACGTTTCTGAAAACGCGATTGCTGGGGAGGTCTAGGCGGTCGTCTGCTACTCGACTGCCCTCCATCATCAGGTGCCGGGCGTTTCCTCTCCTGACCCTGAGCTGGGTCCACCTGCTGTCCTCTCGTCACAAATGCCCCTCGCTCTACCCATAGAGACTGCTCAATAGTAGCATCCAAGGTCTGAAGTCTCTGCGAGTGGACAAATGGAAAGATCTCGGGTCTCAAACCCTTCTCATAAAGATAGACCTTCTGAATCTCATCTCGCGCTGCTGAGGGAACACAGTTGAGTAGTCTCGTAAACTCCCTCGCATACTCCTGCACCGAGCGATTCCCTTGCTTCAGATTCTTCAGATCCTCTTCTATCTTCATCTTCACACTACTCGGAAAATACGCTCCCATACATGATTCCCCGAAACTCGCTCCAAGACATCTGTAGAGGATTCAAAGACCTATGATCACGGGTCCTCCTCCACCAGACATGTGCATCACCAGATAAACAATGCACTGCCATATGCACCTGCTCCCGTGCTGGCACGAACAAATCCTCAAACAACTTCTCCATTTCACATATATCAAGCTTCTACCACCCATGGCTCTATACTACTGCCATTAAATCGCGGTGGATCAAACCTACAGAAGCGAGCCAACCTATCCGCCATCCGCTCCTGCTCCTCCTCAGAAAGTGTCTGACTAGGTTGAGTACTTCCTTCTCCTGGCTGCGATGTAGTTGGAGTCGTTGCCGCCTGAGGTTCCATAGCTCGAGGCGTAGAAAAAGCATCACACATCTTCTGTAATAAGGCACTCTGCTGCCTTCCAACTGCAGCTATGTCTGCTAGCTGCTCCTGCAGAGCGGGCCGTTCACTAGGTCCCGTCTGCTCAGGCATATCCGAAGGCGTCGGATGCGCTCGCGTCGACGGTCGTCGAGGAGGCATAGTAATAATCCTGCAACAGAATACCCGATTAGGACCACAAACAACTCACGACCCAATTTAGCGAAAGTCTAGAAGGACACTTCTTTTCTTCTCAGATTATTATGTCGTCTGCAGCCAACATAATTCATCTGATAAGAGAAGGCATAATCCCTCAATCACTCTTCCTACACAAGGAAGGATTCAAAACCCAATCTTTGACTTTCGCGATCAATCACGTCTCTCACGTCATCCTTAGGTCTGTTTATCTTAGGTTTCCTAGGCCCTCTTGACCTATTCCTAAGCTCTGATACCAACTTAATCTGTCACGCCCCGGGTTACCTCTTCCCAGGCGCATGACCAGATCCGCCGCATACACAGTATCTCAACCATGTATACGAAGCGAAACAACATCCACAATCAAACACACAGAGCTAAAGGTATCAACAGAGCTGCTATATATAATATCAAAAGATCACTGTACATACATCCTCCATAACCACAATACAACACATCACTAGTCTCTCAAACTCACTGTATGTACAGACACATAACTCACTAACAAAATGGGTATACCTCTAGCCAAGTATCCGGGGAATGCTCTACCCGACGGTCTCCTTTCCGCGCTCAGTATGCACGACTGGGGAAGAAGACTCTGCAAAAGATGTCACCAATGGGTGTGAGAACTACTATCACACAAGTAGTCCTCAGTGGGTACCGCCACCAGCCTCAGCGGTCTGCCCACTAAGTCCTCAATCTCAAGAGATATATATAGAGCAAGAAAGAATGTAGGAGATATACTACCACTACTATGCACCATACTCAACTGTCAGTATAAATACCAATGAACTGAATATACCAAATGAGGACTATCATACACAATACAATACCTGCGAACCAGCTAGTACAGGAAACTCCGTCTGTACCTAGCTCGATCCATAATACCATACAATACCTCACCATGCGATACCTGCGGCCTGATCAAGCTCAACACAAAAGGGAGCCCAACTAGTACAGGAACACCATCTGTAACTAGTTCCTCGTACAACCCTCTGTACGGAATATGCCAACTCTAGAGTGGTACTCGTGGGAGCTACCCAACCGAGTAAAGTAAACCCATAGTATCCGCCAAGCACCCGCAGGTATATGATCGACACGACTAGGTCAAAAAGAATAGGTCAACAAAGAATCACATGCCCTCGGCATCTCAAAGAATAATCAACAAGTATGACCCAATCCATACTCTCACAAAGAACCACGTGCCCTCGGCACAATCAATGCTCCAGTGCTCACAATCATCTCGATTCTACCACAAAGAGGAGGCACAATAACATAGCACGAGCCACAACATGATCACCTACACTACATGCACAACAACTGGTACAAGGAATCAACAGAATAGGTGTAGGTCCAATCATGCAACAATGATACAAAGAAATGCATGCTCATATACATATCATTAGCACATCTAAGATCATAACATGCCCATGCAGTCTATAGATCAGTCTCAATCTAACATGGCATTTCTAACATAATCTTAGCATGGCATACTATCATAATCCCAATATCATAATCCAATATCCACATATCATAATCCAATCATGCTACATAATCCAAACAACATCATATCATATTATGCTAACATGAGATAAAACACGTAGGAGGAAGTCCACTGAATCTGGCAAACATCAACCCACCTCACAAGCTAATCCAACCACGGTGGGGAAAGTAGTGTCCTCAGATCCAACCCTCCAAGCTCCAGCAGCATGAGCAATACACCGATCTGAATAAACCTCCAAGAAAACTGCTAACTCCAGCAGATCAACAGCACAGCACCAGATCAGATCAGCAGTAGAGGAGAACAAGCTGGGCTACAACTAATGCCAACACATGGCCCTAAACCCACTTTCTCTCTCTAGAAAACAGGATCACGAAGTGGGAAATAAGCCAAAGTGACCAGGGACTCACCTATTTATAGGCTGCCAAAATCCCACTTTCGGGCGCCCACTTCAGCACTTCCGGGCGTCCGGAAATCCTCAATGCCAGGTGTCAGCTGGCGGACAAACGGTCGGTCGGCGGTCGCAGGCGGTGGGGCGGCGTGTCTCCGGCGGTCGACACGTGTCCTGCGTCGCGACACGTGGCACTCCACGTCAACAGCTCAGACCGGATCCTCGTCCGGGCGTCCGAATCATGCGTCCAGATCCGAAGCTCGTCAGCCACAACCGGGTCGTCCACAAAGTGCAATGGGTCCGGAACATTCGGGCGTCCACAACCTCTCTTCCGGGCGCCCGAATCCTGCCAAGTCCAAAAACCCTAAAATCTCAAGTATTACAGAGCTTGCCACGAGTACATGCTCAGATTCGAACGAACGAGGATTGAAACCCCATGAGAGCGTTCCACTACGCCCAAAGAGTGCGAGCGTGCCACGAGTACATGCTCAGATTCGAACGAACGAGGATTGGAACCCCATGAGAGCTTTCTATTGCGCCTAAGAGTGCGAGCTTGCCACGAGTACATGCTTAGATTCGAACGAACGAGGATTGCCCCC
The DNA here is from genome assembly GCA_016920855.1 of Puya raimondii. Classification (NCBI taxonomy): domain Eukaryota; kingdom Viridiplantae; phylum Streptophyta; class Magnoliopsida; order Poales; family Bromeliaceae; genus Puya; species Puya raimondii. The sequence goes on along the minus strand of JABWPP010000050.1, from coordinate 211,094,420 downwards.
ATGAGAGCTTTCTATTGCGCCTAAGAGTGTGAGCTTGCCACGAGTACATGCTCAGATTCGAAGGAATGAGGATTGGAACCCCGTAAGAGCTTTCTATTGAGCCTAAGAGTGCGAGCTTGCCACGAGTACATGCTCAGGTTCGAACGAACGAGGATTGAAACGCCATGAGAGCATTCTATTACGCCCAAAGAGTGCGAGCTTGCCACGAGTAAATGCTCAGATTCGAACGAACGAGGAATGAAACCCCATGAGAGCTTTCTATTGCGCCGAAGAGTACGAGAATGCCACGAGTACATGCTCAGATTCGAACGAACGAGGATTGAAACCCCATGAGAGCGTTCTATTACGCCTTAAGAGTGCGAGATTGCCACGAGTACATGCTCAGATTCGAACGAACGAGGAATGGAACCCCATGAGCGCTTTCTATTGCGCCTAAGAGTGCGAGCTTGCCACGAGTACATGCTCAGATTCGAACGAACGAGGATTGAAACCCCATGAGAGCGTTCTATTACGCCCTAAGAGTGCGAGATTGCCACGAGTACATGCTCAGATTCGAACGAACGAGGATTGGAACCCTATGAGAGCTTTCTATTGCGCCAAAGAGTGCGAGCTTGCCACGGGTACATGCTCAGATTCGAACGAACGAGGATTGAAACCCCATGAGAGCGTTCTATTACGCCTTAAGATTGCGAGATTGCCACGAGTACATGCTCAGATTCGAACGAACGAGGATTGGAACCCCATGAGAGCTTTCTATTACGCCCAAAGACTGCGAGCTTGCCACGAGTACATGCTCAGATTCGAACGAACGAGGATTGGAACCCCATGAGAGCTTTCTATTGCGCCTAAGAGTGCGAGCTTGCCACGAGTACATGCTCAGATTCGAACGAACGAGGATTGAAACCCCATGAGAGCATTCTATTACGCCCAAAGATTGCGAGCGTGCCACGAGTACATGCTCAGATTCGAACGAACGAGGATTGAAACCCCATGAGAGCGTTCTATTCCGCCCTAAGAGTGCGAGCTTGCCACGAGTACATGCTCAGATTCGAACGAACGAGGATTGAAACCCCATGAGAGCGTTCCAAGCCCAAAGAGTGCGAGCTTGCCACGAGTACATGCTCAGATTCGAACGAACGAGGATTGAAACCACATGAGAGCGTTCTATTACGCCCAAAGAGTGCGAGCTTGCCACGAGTACATGCTCAGATTCGAACGAACGAGGATTGAAACCCCATGAGAGCTTTCTATTGCGCCTAAGAGTGCGAGCTTGCCACGAGTACATGCTCAGATTCGAACGAACGAGGATTGGAACCCCGTGAGAGCTTTCTATTACGCCCAAAGAGTGCGAGCTTGCCACGAGTACATGCTCAGATTCGAACGAACGAGGATTGAAACCCCATGAGAGCGTTCTATTACGCCCAAAGAGTGCGAGCTTGCCACGAGTACATGCTCAGATTCGAACGAACGAGGATTGGAACCCCATGAGAGCTTTCTATTGCGCCTAAGAGTGCGAGCTTGCCACGAGTACATGCTCAGATTCGAACGAACGAGGATTGAAACCCCATGAGAGCATTCTATTACGCCCAAAGAGTGCGAGCTTGCCACGAGTACATGCTCAGATTCGAACGAACGAGGATTGAAACCCCATGAGAGCGTTCTATTACGCCCAAAGAGTGCGAGCTTGCCACGAGTACATGCTCAGATTCGAACGAACGAGGATTGGAACCCCATGAGAGCTTTCTATTGCGCCTAAGAGTGCGAGCTTGCCACGAGTACACGCTCAGATTCGAACGAACGAGGATTGGAACCCCATGAGAGCTTTCTATTGCGCCTAAGAGTGCGAGCTTGCCACGAGTACATGCTCAGATTCGAACGAACGAGGATTGGAACCCCATGAGAGCTTTCTATTGAGCCTAAGAGTGCGAGCTTGCCACGAGTACATGCTCAGATTCGAACGAACGAGGATTGAAACCCCATGAGAGCGTTCTATTACGCCCAAAGAGTGCGAGCTTGCCACGAGTACATGCTCAGATTCGAACGAACGAGGATTGGAACCCCATGAGAGCTTTCTATTGCGCCTAAGAGTGCGAGCTTGCCACGAGTACATGCTCAGATTCGAACGAACGAGGATTGAAACCCCATGAGAGCTTTCTATTGCGCCTAAGAGTGCGAGCTTGCCACGAGTACATGCTCAGATTCGAACGAATGAGGATTGAAACCCATGAGAGCGTTCTATTGCGCCTAAGAGTGCGAGCTTGCCTCGAGTACATGCTCAGATTCGAACGAACGAGGATTGAAACCCCATGAGAGCGTTCTATTACGCCCAAAGAGTGCGAGCTTGCCACGAGTACATGCTCAGATTCGAACGAACGAGGAATGAAACCCCATGAGAGCTTTCTATTGCGCCTAAGAGTGCGAGCTTGCCACGAGTACATGCTCAGATTCGAACGAACGAGGATTGAAACCCCATGAGAGCGTTCTATTACGCCTAAGAGTGCGAGCTTGCCACGAGTACATGCTCAGATTCGAACGAACGAGGATTGGAACCCCATGAGAGCGTTCTATTACGCCCAAAGAGTGCGAGCTTTCCACGAGTACATGCTCAGATTCGAACGAACGAGGTTCGAAAACCCATGCGAGCGTTCCATTACGCCCTAAGAGTGCGAGCTTGCCACGAGTACATGCTCAGATTCGAACTAACGAGCATTGAAACTTCATGAGAGCGTTCTATTACGCCCAAAGAGTGCGAGCTTGCCACGAGTACATGCTCAGATTCGAACGAACGAGGATTGAAACCCCATGAGAGCGTTCTATTACGCCTAAGAGTGCGAGCTTGCCACGAGTACATGCTCAGATTCGAACGAACGAGGATTGAAACCCCATGAGAGCGTTCTATTACGCCTTAAGAGTGCGAGCTTGCCACGAGTACATGCTCAGATTCGAACGAACGAGGATTGAAACCCCATGAGAGCGTTCTATTGCGCCTAAGAGTGCGAGCTTGCCACGAGTACATGCTCAGATTCGAACGAACGAGGATTGAAACCCCATGAGAGCGTTCTATTACGCCCAAAGAGTGCGAGCTTGCCACGAGTACATGCTCAGATTCGAACGAACGAGGATTGGAACCCCATGAGAGCTTTCTATTGCGCTAAAGAGTGCGAGCTAGGCACGAGTACATGTTCAGATTCGAACGAACGAGGATTGAAACCCCATGTGAGCGTTCTATTACGCCTAAGATTGCGAGCTTGCCACGAGTACATGCTCAGATTCGAACGAACGAGGATTGAAACCCCATGAGAGCTTTCTATTACGCCTAAGAGTGCGAGCTTGCCACGAGTACATGCTCAGATTCGAACGAACGAGGATTGAAACCCCATGAGAGCTTTCTATTGCGCCTAAGAGTGCGAGCTTGCCACGAGTACATGCTCAGATTCGAACGAACGAGGATTGAAACCCCATGAGAGCATTCTATTACGCCCAAAGAGTGCGAGCTTGCCACGAGTACATGCTCAGATTCGAACGAACGAGGATTGAAACCCCATGAGAGCGTTCTATTACGCCCAAAGAGTGCGAGCTTGCCACGAGTACATGCTCAGATTCGAACGAACGAGGATTGAAACCCCATGAGAGCGTTCTATTACGCCCAAAGAGTGCGAGCTTGCCACGAGTACATGCTCAGATTCGAACGAACGAGGATTGAACCCCATGAGAGCTTTCTATTGCGCCTAAGAGTGCGAGCTTGCCACGAGTACATGCTCAGATTCGAACGAACGAGGATTGAAACCCCATGAGAGCATTCTATTACGCCCAAAGAGTGCGAGCTTGCCACGAGTACATGCTCAGATTCGAACGAACGAAGATTGAAACCCCATGAGAGCGTTCTATTACGCCCAAAGAGTGCGAGCTTGCCACGAGTACATGCTCAGATTCGAACGAACGAGGATTGGAACCCCATGAGAGCTTTCTATTGCGCCTAAGAGTGCGAGCTTGCCACGAGTACATGCTCAGATTCGAACGAACGAGGATTGAAACCCCATGAGAGCATTCTATTACGCCCAAAGAGTGCGAGCGTGCCACGAGTACATGCTCAGATTCGAACGAACGAGGATTGAAACCCCATGAGAGCGTTCTATTACGCCCTAAGAGTGCGAGATTGCCACGAGTACATGCTCAGATTCGAACGAACGAGGATTGAAACCCCATGAGAGCTTTCTATTACGCCCAAAGAGTGCGAGCTTGCCACGAGTACATGCTCAGATTCGAACGAACGAGGATTGGAACCCCATGAGAGCTTTCTATTGCGCCTAAGAGTGCGAGCTTGCCACGAGTACATGCTCAGATTCGAACGAACGAGGATTGAAACCCCATGAGAGCATTCTATTACGCCCAAAGATTGCGAGCTTGCCACGAGTACATGCTCAGATTCGAACGAACGAGGATTGAAACCCCATGAGAGCGTTCTATTACGCCCAAAGAGTGCGAGCTTGCCACGAGTACATGCTCAGATTCGAACGAACGAGGATTGAAACCCCATGAGAGCGTTCTATTACGCCCAAAGAGTGCGAGCTTGCCACGAGTACATGCTCAGATTCGAACGAACGAGGATTGAAACCCCATGAGAGCGTTCTATTACGCCCAAATAGTGCGAGCTTGCCACGAGTACATGCTCAGATTCGAACGAACGAGGATTGGAACCCCATGAGAGCTTTCTATTGCGCCTAAGAGTGCGAGCTTGCCACGAGTACATGCTCAGATTCGAAGGAACGAGGATTGGAACCCCGTGAGAGCTTTCTATTGTGCCTAAGAGTGCGAGCTTGCCACGAGTACATGCTCAGATTCGAACGAACGAGGATTGAAACCCCATGAGAGCGTTCCACTACGCCCAAAGAGTGCGAGCTTGCCACGAGTACATGCTCAGATTCGAACGAACGAGGATTGGAACCCCATGAGAGCTTTCTATTGCGCCTAAGAGTGCGAGCTTGCCACGAGTACATGCTCAGATTCGAACGAACGAGGATTGAAACCCCATGAGAGCATTCTATTACGCCCAAAGATTGCGAGCGTGCCACGAGTACATGCTCAGATTCGAACGAACGAGGATTGAAACCCCATGAGAGCGTTCTAGTACGCCAGAAAATTGCGAGCGTGCCACGAGTACATGCTCAGATTCGAACGAACGAGGATTGGAACCCCATGAGAGCTTTCTATTGCGCCTAAGAGTGCGAGCTTGCCACGAGTACATGCTTAGATTCGAACGAACGAGGATTGGAACCCCATGAGAGCTTTCTATTGCGCCTAAGAGTGCGAGCTTGCCACGAGTACATGCTCAGATTCGAAGGAATGAGGATTGGAACCCCGTGAGAGCTTTCTATTGAGCCTAAGAGTGCGAGCTTGCCACGAGTACATGCTCAGATTCGAACGAACGAGGATTGAAACCCCATGAGAGCGTTCCACTACGCCCAAAGAGTGCGAGCGTGCCACGAGTACATGCTCAGATTCGAACGAACGAGGATTGGAACCCCATGAGAGCTTTCTATTGCGCCTAAGAGTGCGAGCTTGCCACGAGTACATGCTTAGATTCGAACGAACGAGGATTGGAACCCCATGAGAGCTTTCTATTGCGCCTAAGAGTGTGAGCTTGCCACGAGTACATGCTCAGATTCGAAGGAATGAGGATTGGAACCCCGTAAGAGCTTTCTATTGAGCCTAAGAGTGCGAGCTTGCCACGAGTACATGCTCAGGTTCGAACGAACGAGGATTGAAACGCCATGAGAGCATTCTATTACGCCCAAAGAGTGCGAGCTTGCCACGAGTAAATGCTCAGATTCGAACGAACGAGGATTGAAACCCCATGAGAGCTTTCTATTGCGCCGAAGATTACGAGATTGCCACGAGTACATGCTCAGATTCGAACGAACGAGGATTGAAACCCCATGAGAGCGTTCTATTACGCCTTAAGAGTGCGAGATTGCCACGAGTACATGCTCAGATTCGAACGAACGAGGATTGGAACCCCATGAGAGCTTTCTATTGCGCCTAAGAGTGCGAGCTTGCCACGAGTACATGCTCAGATTCGAACGAACGAGGATTGAAACCCCATGAGAGCGTACTATTACGCCCTAAGAGTTCGAGATTGCCACGAGTACATGCTCAGATTCGAACGATCGAGCATTGAAACCCCATGAGAGCGTTCTATTACGCCCAAAGAGTGCGAGCTTGCCTCGAGTACATGCTCAGATTCGAACGAACGAGGATTGAAACCCCATGAGAGCGTTCGATTGCGCCTAAGAGTGCGAGCTTGCCACGAATACATGCTCAGATTCGAACGAACGAGGATTGAAACCCCATGAGAGCGTTCTATTACGCCCAAAGAGTGCGAGCTTGCCACGAGTACATGCTCAGATTCGAACGAACGAGGATTGGAACCCCATGAGAGCTTTCTATTGCGCCTAAGAGTGCAAGCTTGCCACGAGTGCATGCTCAGATTCGAAGGAACGAGGATTGGAATCCCGTGAGAGCTTTCTATTGCGCCTAAGAGTGCGAGCTTGCCACGAGTACATGCTCAGATTCGAACGAACGAGGATTGAAACCCCATGAGAGAATTCTATTACGCCCAAAGAGTGCGAGCTTGCCACGAGTACATGCTCAGATTCGAACGAACGAGGATTGAAACCCCATGAGAGCTTTCTATTGCGCCGAAGAGTACGAGATTGCCACGGGTACATGCTCAGATTCGAACGAACGAGGATTGAAACCCCATGAGAGCGTTCTATTACGCCTTAAGATTGCGAGATTGCCACGAGTACATGCTCAGATTCGAACGAACGAGGATTGGAACCCCATGAGAGCTTTCTATTACGCCCAAAGACTGCGAGCTTGCCACGAGTACATGCTCAGATTCGAACGAACGAGGATTGGAACCCCATGAGAGCTTTCTATTGCGCCTAAGAGTGCGAGCTTGCCACGAGTACATGCTCAGATTCGAACGAACGAGGATTGAAACCCCATGAGAGCATTCTATTACGCCCAAAGATTGCGAGCATGCCACGACTACATGCTCAGATTCGAACGAACACGGATTGAAACCCTATGAGAGCGTTCTAGTACGCCCAAAGAGTGCGAGCTTGCCACGAGTACATGCTCAGATTCGAACGAACGAGCATTGAAACCCCATGAAAGCGTTCCACTACGCCCAAAGAGTGCGAGCTTGCCACGAGTACATGCTCATATTCGAACGAACGAGGATTGGAACCCCGTGAGAGCTTTCTATTGCGCCTAAGAGTGCGAGCTTGCCACGAGAACATGCTCAGATTCGAACATGCTCAGATTCGAGTATTGAAACCCTATGAGAGCATTCTATTACGCCCAAAGATTGCGAGCGTGCCATGAGTACATGCTCAGATTCGAACGAACGAGGATTGAAACCCCATGAGAGCGTTCTATTGCGCCTAAGAGTGCGAGCTTGCCACGAATACATGCTCAGATTCGAACGAACGAGGATTGAAACCCCATGAGAGAGTTCTATTACACCCAAAGAGTGCGAGCTTGCCACGAGTACATGCTCAGATTCGAACGAACGAGGATTGGAACCCCATGAGAGCTTTCTATTGGAATCTGAGCATGTACTCGTGGCAACAGCCCCCCCTCAGCACCCTTAGGCGTAAAATAGAACGCTCTCATGGGGCGCAACTTGGAGCAATCCTCGTGTCGTTTTCGAATCTGAGCATGTACTCGTGGCAGAGCTCGCACTCTTTTGGGCGCTAATAGAAACGCTCTCATGGGGTTTCAATCCTCGTTCGTTCGAATCTGAGCATGTACTCGTGGCAAAAAAACTCGCACTCTTTTTTCGCGTAATAGAAACGCTCTCATGGGGTTTTTTTTTCTTCAATCCTCGTTCGTTCGAATCTGAGCATGTTACTCGTGGCAAGCTCGCACTCTTTGGGCGTAATAGAACGCTCTTCATGGGGTTTCATCAATCCTCGTTCGTTCGAATCTGAGCATGTACTCGTGGCAAGCTCGCACTCTTTGGGCGTAATAATAAACGCTCTCATGGGGTTTTCAATCCTCGTTCGTTCGAATCTGAGCATGTACTCGTGGCAAACTGCTCGCACTCTTTGGCGTAATAGAACGCTCGTCTCATGGGGCTTTCAATCCTCGTTCGTTCGAAATCTGAGCATGTACTCGTGGCAAAGCTCACGTACTCGCACTCTTAGGGCGTAATAAAACGCTCTCATGGGGTTTCAATCCTCGTTCGTTCGAATCTGAGCATGTACTCGTGGCAAGCTCGCACTCTTTGGGCGTAATAGAACGCTCTCATGGGGTTTCAATCCTCGTTCGTTCGAATCTGAGCATGTACTCGTGGCAAGCTCGCACTCTTTTGGGGCGTAATAGGAACGCTCTCATGGGGGTTTCAATCCTCGTTCGTTCGAATCTGAGCATGTACTCGTGGCAAGCTCGCACTCTTTGGCGAGTAATAGAACGCTCAGCTCTCATGGGGTTTTCAATCCTCGTTCGTTCTAAATCTGAGCATGTACTCGTGGCAAGCTCGCACTCTTAGGCGTAATAGAACGCTCTCATGGGGCTTTCAATCCTCGTTCGTTTCGAATCTGAGCATGTACTCGTGGCAAGCTCGCACTCTTTGGGCGTAATAGAAAAAAATCTCATCGGGGTTTCAAATCCTCGTTCGTTCGAATCTGAGCATGTACTCGTGGCAAGCTCGCACTCTTAGGCGCCATAGAACGCTCTCATGGGGTTTCAATCCTCGTTCGTTCGTTCGAATCTGAGCATGTACTCGTGGCAAGCTCGCACTCTTTTGGGCGTAAATAGAAACGCTCTCATGGGGCTTTCAATCCTCGTTCGTTCGAATCTGAGCAATGTACTCGTGCAAGCTCGCACTCTTTAGGGGCGTAATAGAACGCTCTCATGGGGTTTCAATCCTCGTTCGTTCGTTCGAATCTGAGCATGTACTCGTGGCAAGCACGCACTCTTTTTGGCAATAGAACGCTCTCATGGGCGGTTTCAATCCTCGTTCGTTCGAATCTGAGCATGTACTCGTGGCAAGCTCGCACTCTTTGGGCGTAATAGAAAACGCTCTCATGGGGTTTCAATCCTCGTTCGTTCGAATCTGAGCATGTACTCGTGGCAAGCTCGCACTCTTTGGGCGTAATAGAACGCTCTCATGGGGTTTCAATCCTCGTTCGTTCGAATTCGAATCTGAGCATGTACTCGTGGCAAAAGCTCGCACTCTTTGGCGTAATAGAACGCTCTCATGGGGTTTTCAATCCTCGTTCGTTTTCGAATCTGAGCATGTACTCGTGGCAAAGCTCGCACTCTTTGGGCGTAATAGAACGCTCTCATGGGGTTTCAATCCTCGTTCGTTCGAATCTGAGCATGTACTCGTGGCAAGCTCGCACTCTTTTTCTTCGGCGTAATAGAACGCTCTCATGGGGCCTTTTCAATTATCCTCGTTCGTTCGAATCTCGAAATCTGAGCAAATGTACTACTCGTGGCAAGCTCGCACTCTTTTAGGCGTAATAATGAACGCTCTCATGGGGTTTCAATCCTCGTTCGTTCGAAATCTGAGCATGTACTCGTGGGCAAGCTCGCACTCTTTGGGCGTAATAGAAAGCTATCATGGGGTTCTCATATCCTCGTTCGTTCGAATCTGAGCATGTACTCGTGGCAAGCTCGCACTCTTTGGGTGCGTAATAGAAACGCTCTCATAGGGTTTGTTTCAATATCCCTCGTTTCGTTCGTCGAATCTGAGCATGTACTCGCGTGGCAAGCTCGCACTCTTTTGGGCGTAATAGAACGCTCTCATGGGGGGTTCAAAAATCCAATCGTTCGTTCGAATCTGAGCATGTACTCGTGGCAAGCTCGCACTCTTAGGCGTAATAGAACGCTCTCATGGGGTTTCAATCCTCGTTCGTTCAATCGAAATCTGAGCATGTACTCGTGGCAAGCTCGCACTCTTAGGGCAATAGAACGCTCAAGAATGGGCTTTCCAATCCTCGTTCGTTCGAATCTGAGCATGTACTCGTGGCAAGCTCGCACTCTTTGGCGTAATAGAACGCTCTCATGGGGTTTCAATCCTCGTTCGTTCGAATCTGAGCATGTACTCGTGGCAAGCTCGCACTCTTTTAGGGCGTAATAGAACGCTCTCATATGGGGGTTTCAATCCTCGTTCGTTCGTTCGAATCTGAGCATGTACTCGTGGCAAGCTCGCACTCTTTTGGGGCGTAATAGAACGCTCTCATGGGGCTTCAATCCTCGTTCGTATCGAATCTGAGCATGTACTCGTGGCAAGCTCGCACTCTTTGGGCGTAATAGAACGCTCTCATGGGGTTTCAATCCTCGTTCGTTCGAATCTGAGCATGTACTCGTGGCAGAGCTCGCACTCTTTGGGGCGTAATAGAACGCTCTCATGGGGTTTCAATCCTCGTTCGTTCGAATCTGAGCATGTACTCGTGGCAAGCTCGCACTCTTTTGGGCGTAATAGAACGCTCTCAATGGGGTTTTCAATCCCTCGTTCGTTCGAATCTGAGCATGTACTCGTGGCAAGCATCGCACTCTTTGGGCGTAATAGAACGCTCTCATGGGGGTTTCAATCCTCGTCGTCGAATCTGAGCGATCTGATGCATGTACTCGTGGCAAGCTCGCACTCTTTGGGCGTAATAATAAACGCTCTCATGGGGTTTCAATCCTCGTTCGTTAGTGGAAAATCTGAGCATGTACTCGTGGCAAGCTCGCACTCTTTTGGGCGTTAATGAAACGCTCTCATGGGGCTTCAATCCTCGTTCGTTCGAATCTGAGCATGTACTCGTGGGCAAGCTCGCACTCTTTTGGGCGTAATAGAACGCTCTCATGGGGTTTCAATCCTCGTTCGTTCGAATCTGAGCATGTACTCGTGGCAAGCTCGCACTCTTTGGCGTAATAGAAACGCTCTCATGGGGCAATCCTCGGTTCGTTCGAATCTGAGCATGTACTCGTGGCAAGCTCGCACTCTTTGGGCGTAATAGAACGCTCTCATGGGGGGTTTCAATCCTCGTTCGTTCGTAATCGAATCTGAGCATGTACTCGTGGCAAGCTCGCACTCTTTTGGCGTAATAGAACGCTCTCATGGTGCTTCAATCCTCGTTCGTTCGTTCGAATCTGAGCATGTACTCGTGGCAAGCTCGCACTCTTAGGGCGTAATAGAACGCTCTCATGGGGCTTTCAATCCAATCCTCGTTCGTTCGAAATCTGAGCATGTACTCGTGGCAAGCTCGCACTCTTTGGGCGTAATAGAACGCTCTCAATGGGGTTTCAATCCTCGTTCGTTCGAATCTGAGCATGTACTCGTGGCAAGCTCGCACTCTTTTGGGGGCGTAATAGAACGCTCTCATGGGGTTTCAATCCTCGTTCGTTCGAATCTGAGCATGTACTCTCGTGGCAAGCTCGCACTCTTTGGCGTAATAGAACGCTCTCATGGGGTTCAATCCTCGTTCGTTCGAATCTGAGCATGTACTCGTGGCAAGCTCGCACTCAATTTGGGCGTAATAGAACGCTCTCTCATTGGGGTTTCAATCCTCGTTCGAAGTCGAATCTGAGCATGTACTCGTGGCAAGCTCGCACTCTTTGGGCGTAATAGGAACGCTCTCATGGGGTTTCAATCCTCGTTCGTTTCGAAATTCGTATCTGAATCTGAGCATGTACTCGTGGCAAGCTCGCGCACTCTTTGGGCGTAATAGAACGCTCTCATGGGGTTTTCAATCCTCGTTCGTTCGAATTCTGAGCATGAGCATGTACTCGTGGCAAGCTCGCACTCTTTGGGCGTAATAGAACGCTCTCATGGGGTTTCAATCCTCGTTCGTTCGAATCTGAGCATGTACTCGTGGCAAGCTCGCACTCTTTTGGGCGTAATAGAACGCTCTCATGGGGTTTCAATCCTCGTTCGTTCGAATCTGAGCATGTACTCGTGGCAAGCTCGCACTCTTTGGGGCGTAATAGAAACGCTCTCATCATGGGGCTTTCAATCCTCGTTTCGTTTCGAATCTGAGCATGTACTCGTGGCAAGCTCGCACTCTTTTGGGCGTAATAGAACGCTCTCATGGGGTTTCAATCCTCGTTACGTTCGAATCTGAGGTATGTACTCGTGGCAAGCTCGCACTCTTTGGCGTAATAGAACGCTCTCATGGGGTTTCAATCCTCGTTCGTTTCGAATCTGAGCATGTACTCGTGGCAAGCTCGCACTCTTTGGGCGTAATAGAACGCTCTCATGGGGGTTTCAATCCTCGTTCGTCGTTCGAATCTGAGCATGTACTCGTGGCAAGCTCTCGCACTCTTTGGGCGTAATAGAACGCTCTCAAGGGGTTTCAATCCTCGTTCGTTCGAATCTGAGCAAGTACTCGTCGTGGCAAGCTCGCACTCTTTGGGCGTAATAGAACGCTCTCATGGGGTTTCAATCCTCGTTCGTTCTGTTCGAATCTGAGCATGTACTCGTGGCAAGCTCGCACTCTTAGGGCGTAATAGAACGCTCTCATGGGGTTTCAATCCTCGTTCGTTCTTCGAATCTGAGCATGTACTCGTGGCAAGCTCTCGCACTCTTTGGGCGTAATAGAACGCTCTCATGGGGTTTCAATCCTCGTTCGTTTTCGAATCTGAGCATGTGTACTCGTGGCAAGCTCGCACTCTTTGGGCGTAATAGAACGCTCTCATGGGGGTTTCAATCCTCGTTCGTTCGAATCTGAGCATGTAACTCGTGGCAAGCTCGCACTCTTCTTTGGGCGTAATAGAAACGCTCTCATGGGGTTTCAAAATCCTCGTTCGTTCGAATCTGAGCATGTACTGTGGCAGCTCGCACTCTTTTGGGCGTAATAGAACGCTGTCATGGGGTTTCAATCCTCGCTCGTTCGAATCTGAGCATGTACTCGTGGCAAGCTCGCACTCTTTGGGCGTAATAGAACGCTCTCATGGGGTTTCAATCCTCGCTCGTTCGAATCTGAGCATGTACTCGTGGCAAGCTCGCACTCTTTGGGCGTAATAGAACGCTCTCATGGGGGTTTCAATCCCCTCGTTCGTTCGTTCGAATCTGAGCATGTACTCGTGGCAAGCTCGCACTCTTTGGCGTAATAGAACCGCTCTCATGGGGTCTTTCAATCCTCGTTCGTTCGTTTGTCGAATCTGAGCATGTACTCCACGTGGCAAGCTCGCACTCTTTGGGCGTAATAGAACGCTCTCATGGGGGTTTCAAATCCTCGTTCGTTCGAATCTGAGCATGTACTCGTGGCAAGCTCGCACACTCTTTGGGCGTAATAGAAACGCCTCTCATGGGGTTTCAATCCTCGTTCGTTCGAATCTGAGCATGTACTCGTGGCAAGCTCGCACTCTTTGGGCGTAATAGAACGCTCTCATGGGGTTTCAATCCTCGTTTCGTTCGAATCGAATCTGTTGCATGTACTCGTGGCAAGCTCGCACTCTTTGGGCGTAATAGAAACGCTCTCATGGGGTTTCAATCCTCTCGTTCGTGTCGAATCTGAGCATGTACTCGTGGCAAGCTCGCACTCTTTGGGCGTAATAGAACGCTCTCATGGGGTTTCAATCCTCTTCGTTCGTTGTCGAATCTGAGCATGTACTCTCGTGGCAAGCTCGCACTCTTTGGGCGTAATAGAACGCTCTCATGGGGTTTCAAATCCTCGTTCGTTCGAATCTGAGCATGTACTCGTGTGCAAGCTCGCACTCTTTGGGCGTAATAGAACGCTCTCATGGGGTTTCAATCCTCGTTCGTTCGTTCGAATCTGAGCATGTACTCGTGGCAAGCTCGCACTCTTTGGGCGTAATAGAACGCTCTCATGGGGGGTTTCAATCCTCGTTCGTTTCGAATCTGAGCATGTACTCGTGGCAAGCTCGCACTCTTTGGGCGTAATAGAACGCTCTCATGGGGGCTTTCAATCCTCGTTCGTTCGTTCGAATCTGAGCATGTACTCGTGGCAAAGCTCGCACTCTTTGGGCGTAATAGAAACGCTCTCATGGGGTTCAATCCTCGTTCGTTCGAATCTGAGCATGTACTCGTGGCAAGCTCGCACTCTTTGGGCGTAATAGAACGCTCTCTCATGGGGTTTCAATCCTCGTTCGTTCGAATCTGAGCATGTACTCGTGGCAAGCTCGCACTCTTTTGGGCGTAATAGAACGCTCTCATGGGGTTTTCAATCCTCGTTCGTTCGAATCTGAGCATGTACTCGTGGCAAAGCTCGCACTCTTTGGGCGTAATAGAACGCTCTCATGGGGGTTTCAATCCTCGTTCGTTTTCGAAATCTGAGCATGTACTCGTGGCAAGCTCGCACTCTTTGGCAATAGAACGCTCTCATGGGGTTCCAATCCTCGTTCGTTCGAATCTAAGCATGTACTCGTGGCAAGCTCGCAATCTTTGGGCGTAATAGAATGCTCTCATGGGGTTTCAATCCTCGTTCGTTCGTTCGAATCTGAGCATGTACTCGTGGCAAGCTCGCACTCTTTGGGCGTAATAGAATGCTCTCATGGGGTTTCAATCCTCGTTCGTTCGAATCTGAGCATGTACTCGTGGGCAAGCTCGCACTCTTTGGGGCGCGTAATAGAACGCTCTCATGGGGTTTCAATCCTCGTTCGTTCGAATCTGAGCATGTACTCGTGGCAAGCTCGCACCTCTTTGGGCGTAATAGAACGCTCTCATGGGGCTTTCAATCCTCGTTCGTTTCGAATCTGAGCATGTACTCGTGGCAAGCTCGCACTCTTTGGGCGTAATAGAAACGCTCTCATGGGGTCAATCCTCGTCCTCGTTAGTGTTCTCGATCTGAGCATGTACTCGTGGCAAGCTCGCACTCTTTGGGCGTAATAGAACGCTCTCATCATGGGTTTCAATCCTCGTTCGTTCGAATCCTACTCGAATCTGAGCATGTACTCGTGGCACAGCTCGCACTCTTTGGGCGTAATAGAACGCTCTCATGGGGTTTCAATCCTCGTTCGTCGTTCGAATCTGAGCATGTACTCGTGGCAAGCTCGCACTCTTTAGGCGTAATAGAACACTCTCATGGGGTTTCAATCCTCGTTCGTTCGAATCTGAGCATGTACTCGTGGCAAGCTTGCACTCTTTGGGCGTAATAGAACGCTCTCATGGGTTTTCAATCCTCGTTCGTTCGAAATCTGAGCATGTACTCAGTGGCAAGCTCGCACTCTTTGGGCGTAATAGAACGCTCTCATGGGGCTTCAATCCTCGTTCGTTCGTATCGAATCTGAGCATGTACTCTCGTGGCAAGCTCGCACTCTTTGGGCGTAATAGAACGCGCTCTCATGGGGCTTCAATCCTCGTTCGTTAATCGAATCTGAGCATGTACTCGTGGCAAGCTCGCACTCTTTGGGCGTAATAGAACGCTCTCATGGGGTTTTTCAATCCTCGTTCGATATTCGAATCTGAGCATGTACTCGTGGCAAGCTCGCACTCTTTGGCGTAATAGAACGCTTCTCATGGGGGTTTCAATCCTCGTTCGTTTCGAATCTGAGCATGTACTCGTGCAAGCTCGCACTCTCTTGGGCGTAATAGAACTCAACGCTCTCATAATGGGGCTTCAATCCTCGTTCGTCGTTGAATCGAATCTGAGCATTACTCTCTACTCGTGGCAAGCTCGCACTCTTTGGGCGTAATAGAACGCTCTCATGGGGGCTTTCAATCCTCGCTTCGTCTCCAGAGCGGAATGTTCGAATCTGAGCATGTACTCGTGGCAAGCTCGCACTCTTTGGGCGTAATAGAACGCTCTCAATCCCGGGGTCTTCAATCCTCGTCTCGTTTCGAATCCTGAGCATCAAAAGTACTCGTGGCAAAGCTCGCAACTCTCTCTTTGGGCGTAATAGAACGCTCTCATGGGGTTTCAATCCTCGTTCGTTCAGAATCGAATCTGAGCATGTACTCGTGGCAAGCTCGCACTCTTTGGGCGTAATAGAACGCTCTCATGGGGCTTCAATCTCCTCGTTCGTTCGAATCTGAGCATGTACTCGTGGCAAGCTCGCACTCTTTGGGCGTAATAGAACGCTCTCAATGGGGTTTCAATCCTCTTCGTTCTCGTTCGAATCATCCCGTCTGAGCATGTACTCTCTGGCAAGCTCGCACTCTTTGGGCGTAATAGAACGCTCTCATCATGGGTTTCAATCCTCGTTCGTTCGAATCTGAGCATGTACTCGTGGCAAGCTCGCACTCTTTGGCGTAATAGAACGCTCTCATGGGGTTTCAATCCTCGTTCGTGATTCGTCCTCGAATCTGTTAGCATGTAATCTCGTGGCAAGCTCGCACTCTTTGGGCGTAAAAAACGCTCTCATGGGGTTTCAATCCTCGTTCGTTCGTCGAATCTGAGCATGTAAGCATGGCTCGTGGCAAGCTCGCACTCTTTGGGCGTAATAGAACGCTCTCATGGGGTTTCAATCCTCGTTCGTTCGAATCTGAGCATGTACTCGTGGCAAGCTCGCACTCTTTTGGCTTAATAGAACGCTCTCATCATGGGGTTGTCTTCAATCCTCGTTCGATTCGTTCGAAACTGAGCATGTACTCGTGGCAAGCTCGCACTCTTTGGGCGTAATAGAATGCTCTCTTGGGTTTTCAATCCTCGTTCGTTCGAATCTGAGCATGTACTCGTGGCAAGCTCGCACTCTTTGGGCGTAATAGAACGCTCTCATGGGGCTTCAATCCTCGTTCGTTCGAAACTGAGCATGTACTCGTGGCAAGCTCGCACTCTTTGGGCGTAATAGAACGCTCTCATGGGGCTTCAATCCTCGTTCGTTCGAATCTGAGCATGTACTCGTGGCAAGCTCGCACTCTTTGGGCGTAATAGAACGCTCTCATGGGGGTTCAATCCTCGTTCGTTCGAATCTAAGCATGTGCTTCGTGGCAAGCTCGCACTCTTTGGGCGTAATAGAACGCTCTCTCATGGGGGCAAAGCTTCAATCCTCCTCGTTCGTTTCGAATCTGAGCATGTACTCGTGGCAAGCTCGCACTCTTTGGGCGTAATAGAACGCTCTCGGGGCTCTCATGGGAGGCTTCAATCCTCGTTCGTTCGAATCTGAGCATGTACTCGTGGCAAGCTCGCACTCTTTGGGTGTAATAGAAACGCTCTCATGGGGTTTCAATTCCTCGTTCGTCGTTCGAATCTGAGCATGTACTCGTGGCAAGCTCGCACTCTTTGGGCGTAATAGAACGCTCTCATGGGGTTCCAATCCTCGTTCGTTCGTTCTTTCGAATCTGAGCATGTACTCGTGGCAAGCTAGCACTCTTTGGGCGTAATAGAACGCTCTCATGGGGCTTCAATCCTCGTTCGTTCGAATCTGAGCATGTGCTCGTGGCAAGCTCGTACTCTTTGGGCGTAATAGAACGCTCTCATGGGGCTTCAATCCTCGTTCGTTCGAATCTGAGCATGTACTCGTGGCAAGCTCGCACTCTTTGGGCGTAATAGAACGCTCTCATGGGGCTTCAATCCTCGTTCGTTCGAATCTGAGCATGTACTCGTGGCAAGCTCGCACTCTTTGGGCGTAATAGAACGCTCTCATGGGGTTTCAATCCTCGTTCGTTCGAATCTGAGCATGTGCTCGTGGCAAGCTCGCACTCTTTGGGCGTAATAGAACGCTCTCATGGGGCTTCAATCCTCGTTCGTTCGAATCTGAGCATGTGCTCGTGGCAAGCTCGCACTCTTTGGGCGTAATAGAACGCTCTCATGGGGTTTCAATCCTCGTTCGTTCGAATCTGAGCATGTGCTCGTGGCAAGCTCGCACTCTTTGGGGGAATAGAACGATCTAATGGGGCTTCAATCCTCGTTCGTTCGAATCTGAGCATGTACTCGTGGCAAGCTCGCACTCTTTGGGCGTAATAGAACGCTCTCATGGGGCTTCAATCCTTGTTCGTTCGAATCTGAGCATGTACTCGTGGCAAGCTCGCACTCTTTGGGCGTAATAGAACGCTCTCATGGGGCTTCAATCCTCGTTCGTTCGAATCTGAGCATGTACTCGTGGCAAGCTCGCACTCTTTGGGCGTAATAGAACGCTCTCATGGGGTTTCAATCCTCGTTCGTTCGAATCTGAGCATGTACTCGTGGCAAGCTCGCACTCTTTGGGCGTAATAGAACGCTCTCATGGGCTTCAATCCTCGTTCGTTCGAATCTGAGCATGTGCTCGTGGCAAGCTCGCACTCTTTGGGCGTAATAGAACGCTCTCATGGGGTTTCAATCCTCGTTCGTTCGAATCTGAGCATGTACTCGTGGCAAGCTCGCACTCTTTGGGCGTAATAGAACGCTCTCATGGGGCTTCAATCCTCGTTCGTTCGAATCTGAGCATGTACTCGTGGCAAGCTCGCACTCTTTGGGCGTAATAGAACGCTCTCATGGGGCTTCAATCCTCGTTCGTTCGAATCTGAGCATGTACTCGTGGCAAGCTCGCACTCTTTGGGCGTAATAGAACGCTCTCATGGGGCTTCAATCCTCGTTCGTTCGAATCTGAGCATGTACTCGTGGCAAGCTCGCACTCTTTGGGCGTAATAGAACGCTCTCATGGGGTTTCAATCCTCGTTCGTTCGAATCTGAGCATGTACTCGTGGCAAGCTCGCACTCTTTGGGCGTAATAGAACGCTCTCATGGGGCTTCAATCCTCGTTCGTTCGAATCTGAGCATGTACTCGTGGCAAGCTCGCACTCTTTGGGCGTAATAGAACGCTCTCATGGGGTTTCAATCCTCGTTCGTTCGAATCTGAGCATGTGCTCGTGGCAAGCTCGCACTCTTTGGGCGTAATAGAACGCTCTCATGGGGCTTCAATCCTCGTTCGTTCGAATCTGAGCATGTACTCGTGGCAAGCTCGCACTCTTTGGGCGTAATAGAACGCTCTCATGGGGCTTCAATCCTCGTTCGTTCGAATCTGAGCATGTACTCGTGGCAAGCTCGCACTCTTTGGGCGTAATAGAACGCTCTCATGGGGCTTCAATCCTCGTTCGTTCGAATCTGAGCATGTTACTCGTGGCAAGCTCGCACTCTTTGGGCGTAATAGAACGCTCTCATGGGGCTTCAATCCTCGTTCGTTCGAATCTGAGCATGTACTCGTGGCAAGCTCGCACTCTTTGGGCGTAATAGAACGCTCTCATGGGGCTTCAATCCTCGTTCGTTCGAATCTGAGCATGTGCTCGTGGCAAGCTCGCACTCTTTGGGCGTAATAGAACGCTCTCATGGGGTTTCAATCCTCGTTCGTTCGAATCTGAGCATGTACTCGTGGCAAGCTCGCACTCTTTGGGCGTAATAGAACGCTCTCATGGGGCTTCAATCCTCGTTCGTTTGAATCTGAGCATGTACTCGTGGCAAGCTCGCACTCTTTGGGCGTAATAGAACGCTCTCATGGGGCTTCAATCCTCGTTCGTTCGAATCTGAGCATGTACTCGTGGCAAGCTCGCACTCTTTGGGCGTAATAGAACGCTCTCATGGGGTTTCAATCCTCGTTCGTTCGAATCTGAGCATGTACTCGTGGCAAGCTCGCACTCTTTGGGCGTAATAGAACGCTCTCATGGGGCTTCAATCCTCGTTCGTTCGAATCTGAGCATGTACTCGTGGCAAGCTCGCACTCTTTGGGCGTAATAGAACGCTCTCATGGGGCTTCAATCCTCGTTCGTTCGAATCTGAGCATGTGCTCGTGGCAAGCTCGTACTCTTTGGGCGTAATAGAACGCTCTCATGGGGATTCAATCCTCGTTCGTTCGAATCTGAGCATGTACTCGTGGCAAGCTCGCACTCTTTGGGCGTAATAGAACGCTCTCTTGGGGTTCAATCCTCGTTCGTTCGAATCTGAGCATGTGCTCGTGGCAAGCTCGCACTCTTTGGGCGTAATAGAACGCTCTCATGGGGCTTCAATCCTCGTTCGTTCGAATCTGAGCATGTGCTCGTGGCAAGCTCGCACTCTTTGGGCGTAATAGAACGCTCTCATGGGGTTTCAATCCTCGTTCGTTCGAATCTGAGCATGTACTCGTGGCAAGCTCGCACTCTTTGGGCGTAATAGAACGCTCTCATGGGGCTTCAATCCTCGTTCGTTCGAATCTGAGCATGTACTCGTGGCAAGCTCGCACTCTTTGGGCGTAATAGAATGCTCTCATGGGGCTTCAATCCTCGTTCGTTCGAATCTGAGCATGTACTCGTGGCAAGCTCGCACTCTTTGGACGTAATAGAACGCTCTTATGGGGTTTCAATCCTCGTTCGTTCGAATCTGAGCATGTGCTCGTGGCAAGCTCGCACTCTTTGGGCGTAATAGAATGGGGTTTCAATCCTTGTTCGTTCGAATCTGAGCATGTGCTCGTGGCAAGCTCGCACTCTTTGTGCGTAATAGAACGCTCTCATGGGGCTTCAATCCTCGTTCGTTCGAATCTGAGCATGTACTCGTGGCAAGCTCGCACTCTTTGGGCGTAATAGAACGCTCTCATGGGGCTTCAATCCTCGTTCGTTCGAATCTGAGCATGTCCTCTTGGCAAGCTCGCACTCTTTGGGCGTAATAGAACGCTCTTATGGGGCTTCAATCCTCGTTCGTTCGAATCTGAGCATGTACTCGTGGCAAGCTCGCACTCTTTGGGCGTAATAGAACGCTCTCATGAGGCTTTCAATCCTTGTTCGTTCGAATCTGAGCATGTACTCGTGGCAAGCTCGCACCCTTTGGGCGTAATAGAACGCTCTCATGGGGCTTCAATCCTCGTTCGTTCGAATCTGAGCATGTACTCGTGGCAAGCTAGCACTCTTTGGGCGTAATAGAACGCTCTCATGGGGCTTCAATCCTCGTTCGTTCGAATCTGAGCATGTGCTCGTGGCAAGCTCGTACTCTTTGGGCGTAATAGAACGCTCTCATGGGGCTTCAATCCTCGTTCGTTCGAATCTGAGCATGTGCTCGTGGCAAGCTCGTACTCTTTGGGCGTAATAGAACGCTCTCATGGGGCTTTCAATCCTCGTTCGTTCGTTCGAATCTGAGCATGTGCTCGTGGCAAGCTCGCACTCTTTGGGCGTAATAGAACGCTCTCATGGGGCTTCAATCCTCGTTCGTTCGAATCTGAGCATGTACTCGTGGCAAGCTCGCACTCTTTGGGCGTAATAGAACGCTCTCATGGGGCTTTCAATCCTCGTTCGTTCGAATCTGAGCATGTACTCGTGGCAAGCTCGCACTCTTTGGGCGTAATAGAACGCTCTCATGGGGCTTCAATCCTCGTTCGTTCGAATCTGAGCATGTACTCGTGGCAAGCTCGCACTCTTTGGGCGTAATAGAACGCTCTCATGGGGCTTCAATCCTCGTTCGTTCGAATCTGAGCATGTACTCGTGGCAAGCTCGCACTCTTTGGGCGTAATAGAACGCTCTCATGGGGCTTCAATCCTCGTTCGTTCGAATCTGAGCATGTGTACTCGTGGCAACCTCGCACTCTTTGGGCGTAATAGAACGCTCTCATGGGGCTTCAATCCTCGTTCGTTCGAATCTGAGCATGTGCTCGTGGCAAGCTCGTACTCTTTGGGCGTAATAGAACGCTCTCATGGGGCTTCAATCCTCGTTCGTTCGTTCGAATCTGAGCATGTGCTCGTGGCAAGCTCGCACTCTTTGGGCGTAATAGAACGCTCTCATGGGGCTTCAATCCTCGTTCGTTCGAATCTGAGCATGTGCTCGTGGCAAGCTCGCACTCTTTGGGCGTAATAGAACGCTCTCATGGGGCTTCAATCCTCGTTCGTTCGAATCTGAGCATGTGCTCGTGGCAAGCTCGTACTCTTTGGGCGTAATAGAACGCTCTCATGGGGCTTCAATCCTCGTTCGTTCGAATCTGAGCATGTGCTCGTGGCAAGCTCGTACTCTTTGGGCGTAATAGAACGCTCTCATGGGGCTTCAATCCTCGTTCGTTCGAATCTGAGCATGTACTCGTGGCAAGCTCGCACTCTTTGGGCGTAATAGAACGCTCTCATGGGGCTTCAATCCTCGTTCGTTCGAATCTGAGCATGTACTCGTGGCAAGCTCGCACTCTTTGGGCGTAATAGAACGCTCTCATGGGGCTTCAATCCTCGTTCGTTCGAATCTGAGCATGTACTCGTGGCAAGCTCGCACTCTTTGGGCGTAATAGAACGCTCTCATGGGGTTTCAATCCTCGTTCGTTCGAATGTGAGCATGTACTCGTGGCCAGCTCGCACTCTTTGGGCGTAATAGAACGCTCTCATGGGGCTTCAATCCTCGTTCGTTCGAATCTGAGCATGTGCTCGTGGCAAGCTCGTACTCTTTGGGCGTAATAGAACGCTCTCATGGGGCTTTCAATCCTCGTTCGTTCGAATCTGAGCATGTGCTCGTGGCAAGCTCGCACTCTTTGGGCGTAATAGAACGCTCTCATGGGGCTTCAATCCTCGTTCGTTCGAATCTGAGCATGTGCTCGTGGCAAGCTCGCACTCTTTGGGCGTAATAGAACGCTCTCATGGGGCTTCAATCCTCGTTCGTTCGAATCTGAGCATGTGCTCGTGGCAAGCTCGCACTCTTTGGGCGTAATAGAACGCTCTCATGGGGCTTCAATCCTCGTTCGTTCGAATCTGAGCATGTGCTCGTGGCAAGCTCGCACTCTTTGGGCGTAATAGAACGCTCTCATGGGGCTTTCAATCCTCGTTCGTTCGAATCTGAGCATGTGCTCGTGGCAAGCTCGCACTCTTTGGGCGTAATAGAACGCTCTCATGGGGCTTTCAATCCTCGTTCGTTCGAATCTGAGCATGTGCTCGTGGCAAGCTCGCACTCTTTGGGCGTAATAGAACGCTCTCATGGGGCTTCAATCCTCGTTCGTTCGAATCTGAGCATGTACTCGTGGCAAGCTCGCACTCTTTGGGCGTAATAGAACGCTCTCATGGGGCTTTCAATCCTCGTTCGTTCGAATCTGAGCATGTGCTCGTGGCAAGCTCGCACTCTTTGGGCGTAATAGAACGCTCTCATGGGGCTTCAATCCTCGTTCGTTCGAATCTGAGCATGTGCTCGTGGCAAGCTCGTACTCTTTGGGCGTAATAGAACGCTCTCATGGGGCTTCAATCCTCGTTCGTTCGAATCTGAGCATGTACTCGTGGCAAGCTCGCACTCTTTGGGCGTAATAGAACGCTCTCATGGGGCTTCAATCCTCGTTCGTTCGAATCTGAGCATGTGCTCGTGGCAAGCTCGTACTCTTTGGGCGTAATAGAACGCTCTCATGGGGTTTCAATCCTCGTTCGTTCGAATCTGAGCATGTGCTCGTGGCAAGCTCGCACTCTTTGGGCGTAATAGAACGCTCTCATGGGGCTTCAATCCTCGTTCGTTCGTTCGAATCTGAGCATGTGCTCGTGGCAAGCTCGCACTCTTTGGGCGTAATAGAACGCTCTCATGGGGCTTCAATCCTCGTTCGTTCGAATCTGAATCTGAGCATGTACTCGTGGCAAGCTCGCACTCTTTGGGCGTAATAGAACGCTCTCATGGGGCTTCAATCCTCGTTCGTTCGAATCTGAGCATGTGCTCGTGGCAAGCTCGTACTCTTTGGGCGTAATAGAACGCTCTCATGGGGCTTCAATCCTCGTTCGTTCGAATCTGAGCATGTTCTCGTGGCAAGCTCGCACTCTTTGGGCGTAATAGAACGCTCTCATGGGGTTTCAATCCTCGTTCGTTCGAATCTGAGATGTGTGCTCGTGGCAAGCTCGCACTCTTTGGGCGTAATAGAACGCTCTCATGGGGCTTTCAATCCTCGTTCGTTCGAATCTGAGCATGTGCTCGTGGCAAGCTCGCACTCTTTGGGCGTAATAGAACGCTCTCATGGGGCTTCAATCCTCGTTCGTTCGAATCTGAGCATGTGCTCGTGGCAAGCTCGTACTCTTTGGGCGTAATAGAACGCTCTCATGGGGCTTCAATCCTCGTTCGTTCGAATCTGAGCATGTACTCGTGGCAAGCTCGCACTCTTTGGGCGTAATAGAACGCTCTCATGGGGTTTCAATCCTCGTTCGTTCGAATCTGAGCATGTGCTCGTGGCAAGCTCGCACTCTTTGGGCGTAATAGAATGGGGTTTCAATCCTCGTTCGTTCGAATCTGAGTATGTGCTCGTGGCAAGCTCGCACTCTTTGGGCGTAATAGAACGCTCTCATGGGGCTTCAATCCTCGTTCGTTCGAATCTGAGCATGTGCTCGTGGCAAGCTCGCACTCTTTGGGCGTAATAGAACGCTCTCATGGGGCTTCAATCCTCGTTCGTTCGAATCTGAGCATGTGCTCGTGGCAAGCTCGCACTCTTTGTGCGTAATAGAACGCTCTCATGGGGCTTCAATCCTCGTTCGTTCGAATCTGAGCATGTGCTCGTGACAAGCTCGCACTCTTTGGGCGTAATAGAACGCTCTTATGGGGTTTCAATCCTCGTTCGTTCGAATCTGAGCATGTGCTCGTGGCAAGCTCGCACTCTTTGGGCGTAATAGAACGCTCTCATGGGGTTTCAATCCTCGTTCGTTCGAATCTGAGCATGTGCTCGTGGCAAGCTCGCACTCTTTGGGCGTAATAGAACGCTCTCATGGGGCTTCAATCCTCGTTCGTTCGAATCTGAGCATGTACTCGTGGCAAGCTCGCACTCTTTGGGCGTAATAGAACGCTCTCATGGGGCTTCAATCCTCGTTCGTTCGAATCTGAGCATGTGCTCGTGGCAAGCTCGCACTCTTTGGGCGTAATAGAACGCTCTCATGGGGTTTCAATCCTCGTTCGTTCGAATCTGAGCATGTGCTCGTGGCAAGCTCGCACTCTTTGGGCGTAATAGAACGCTCTCATGGGGCTTCAATCCTCGTTCGTTCGAATCTGAGCATGTACTCGTGGCAAGCTCGCACTCTTTGGGCGTAATAGAACGCTCTCATGGGGGGTTTCAATCCTCGTTCGTTCGAATCTGAGCATGTGCTCGTGGCAAGCTCGCACTCTTTGGGCGTAATAGAACGCTCTCATGGGGCTTCAATCCTCGTTCGTTCGAATCTGAGCATGTGCTCGTGGCAAGCTCGCACTCTTTGGGCGTAATAGAACGCTCTCATGGGGCTTCAATCCTCGTTCGTTCGAATCTGAGCATGTGCTCGTGGCAAGCTCGCACTCTTTGGGCGTAATAGAACGCTCTCATGGGGCTTCAATCCTCGTTCGTTCGAATCTGAGCATGTGCTCGTGGCAAGCTCGCACTCTTTGGGCGTAATAGAACGCTCTCATGGGGCTTCAATCCTCGTTCGTTCGAATCTGAGCATGTGCTCGTGGCAAGCTCGCACTCTTTGGGCGTAATAGAACGCTCTCATGGGGCTTCAATCCTCGTTCGTTCGAATCTGAGCATGTGCTCGTGGCAAGCTCGTACTCTTTGGGCGTAATAGAACGCTCTCATGGGGCTTCAATCCTCGTTCGTTCGAATCTGAGCATGTACTCGTGGCAAGCTCGTGGCAACCTCGCACTCTTTGGGCGTAATATAACGCTCTCATGGGGGTTTCAATCCTCGTTCGTTCGAATCTGAGCATGTGCTCGTGGCAAGCTCGCACTCTTTGGGCGTAATAGAACGCTCTCATGGGGCTTCAATCCTCGTTCGTTCGAATCTGAGCATGTGCTCGTGGCAAGCTCGCACTCTTTGGGCGTAATAGAACGCTCTCATGGGGCTTCAATCCTCGTTCGTTCGAATCTGAGCATGTGCTCGTGGCAAGCTCGCACTCTTTGGGCGTAATAGAACGCTCTCATGGGGCTTCAATCCTCGTTCGTTCGAATCTGAGCATGTGCTCGTGGCAAGCTCGCACTCTTTGGGCGTAATAGAACGCTCTCATGGGGTTTCAATCCTCGTTCGTTCGAATCTGAGCATGTGTGCTCGTGGCAAGCTCGCACTCTTTGGGCGTAATAGAACGCTCTCATGGGGCTTCAATCCTCGTTCGTTCGTTCGAATCTGAGCATGTGCTCGTGGCAAGCTCGCACTCTTTGGGCGTAATAGAACGCTCTCATGGGGCTTCAAATCCTCGTTCGTTCGAATCTGAGCATGTGCTCGTGGCAAGCTAGCACTCTTTGGGCGTAATAGAACGCTCTCATGGGGCTTCAATCCTCGTTCGTTCGAATCTGAGCATGTGCTCGTGGCAAGCTCGTACTCTTTGGGCGTAATAGAACGCTCTCATGGGGCTTCAATCCTCGTTCGTTCGAATCTGAGCATGTACTCGTGGCAAGCTAGCACTCTTTGGGCGTAATAGAACGCTCTCATGGGGCTTCAATCCTCGTTCGTTCGAATCTGAGCATGTGCTCGTGGCAAGCTCGTACTCTTTGGGCGTAATAGAACGCTCTCATGGGGCTTCAATCCTCGTTCGTTCGAATCTGAGCATGTGCTCGTGGCAAGCTCGTACTCTTTGGGCGTAATAGAACGCTCTCATGGGGCTTCAATCCTCGTTCGTTCGAATCTGAGCATGTACTCGTGCCAAGCTCGAACTCTTTTGGGGAATAGAACGATCTAATGGGGCTTCAATCCTCGTTCGTTCGAATCTGAGCATGTACTCGTGGCAAGCTCGCACTCTTTGGACGTAATAGAACGCTCTTATGGGGTTTCAATCCTCGTTCGTTCGAATCTGAGCATGTGCTCGTGGCAAGCTCGCACTCTTTGGGCGTAATAGAATGCTCTCATGGAGCTTCAATCCTCGTTCGTTCGAATCTGAGCAAGTACTCGTGGCAAGCTCGCACTCTTTGGGCGTAATAGAACGCTCTCATGGGGCTTCAATCCTCGTTCGTTCGAATCTGAGCATGTGCTCGTGGCAAGCTCGTACTCTTTGGGCGTAATAGAACGCTCTCATGGGGCTTCAATCCTCGTTCGTTCGAATCTGAGCATGTACTCGTGGCAAGCTCGCACTCTTTGGGCGTAATAGAACGCTCTCATGGGGCTTCAATCCTCGTTCGTTCGTTCGAATCTGAGCATGTACTCGTGGCAAGCTCGCACTCTTTGGACGTAATAGAACGCTCTTATGGGGTTTCAATCCTCGTTCGTTCGAATCTGAGCATGTGCTCGTGGCAAGCTCGCACTCTTTGGGCGTAATAGAATCTCATGGGGTTTCAATCCTCGTTCGTTCGAATCTGAGCATGTACTCGTGGCAAGCTCGCACTCTTTGGGCGTAATAGAACGCTCTCATGGGGCTTCAATCCTCGTTCGTTCGAATCTGAGCATGTACTCGTGGCAAGCTCGCACACTTTGGGCGTAATAGAACGCTCTCATGGGGCTTCAATCCTCGTTCGTTCGAATCTGAGCATGTACTCGTGGCAAGCTCGCACTCTTTGGGCGTAATAGAACGCTCTCATGGGGTTTCAATCCTCGTTCGTTCGAATCTGAGCATGTACTCGTGGCAAGCTCGCACTCTTTGGGCGAATAGAACGCTCTAATGGGGCTTCAATCCTCGTTCGTTCGAATCTGAGCATGTACTCGTGGCAAGCTCGCACTCTTTGGGCGTAATAGAACGCTCTCATGGGGCTTCAATCCTCGTTCGTTCGAATCTGAGCATGTGCTCGTGGCAAGCTCGTACTCTTTGGGCGTAATAGAACGCTCTCATGGGGCTTCAATCCTCGTTCGTTCGAATCTGAGCATGTACTCGTGGCAAGCTCGCACTCTTTGGGCGTAATAGAACACTCTCATGGGGCTTCAATCCTCGTTCGTTTGAATCTGAGCATGTGCTCGTGGCAAGCTCGCACTCTTTGGGCGTAATAGAACGCTCTCTTGGGGTTTCAATCCTCGTTCGTTCGAATCTGAGCATGTACTCGTGGCAAGCTCGCACTCTTTGGGCGTAATAGAACGCTCTCATGGGGCTTCAATCCTCGTTCGTTCGAATCTGAGCATGTGCTCGTGGCAAGCTCGTACTCTTTGGGCGTAATAGAACGCTCTCATGGGGCTTCAATCCTCGTTCGTTCGAATCTGAGCATGTACTCGTGGCAAGCTCGCACTCTTTGGGCGTAATAGAACGCTCTCATGGGGCTTCAATCCTCGTTCGTTCGAATCTGAGCATGTACTCGTGGCAAGCTCGCACTCTTTGGGCGTAATAGAACGCTCTCATGGGGCTTCAATCCTCGTTCGTTCGAATCTGAGCATGTACTCGTGGCAAGCTCGCACTCTTTGGGCGTAATAGAACGCTCTCATGGGGCTTCAATCCTCGTTCGTTGGAATCTGAATCTGAGCATGTACTCGTGGCAAAGCTCGCACTCTTTGGGCGTAATAGAACGCTCTCATGGGGCTTCAATCCTCGTCGTTCGTTCGAATCTGAGCATGTACTCGTGGCAAGCTCGCACTCTTTGGGCGTAATAGAACGCTCTCATGGGGGGCTTCAATCCTCGTTCGTTCGAATCTGAGCATGTACTCGTGGCAAGCTCGCACTCTTTGGGCGTAATAGAACGCTCTCAAGGGGCTTCAATCCTCGTTAGTTCGAATCTGAGCATGTACTCGTGGCAAGCTCGCACTCTTTGGGCGTAATAGAACGCTCTTATGGGACTTCAATCCTCATTCGTTCGAATCTGAGCATGTACTCGTGGCAACCTCGCACACTTTCGGCGTAATAGAATGGGGTTTTCAATCCTCGTTCGTTCGAATCTGAGCATGTGCTCGTGGCAAGCTCGCACTCTTTGGGCGTAAATAGAACACTCTCATGGGGCTTCAATCCTCGTTCGTTCGAATCTGAGCATGTGCTCGTGGCAAGCTCGCACTCTTTGGGCGTAATAGAACGCTCTCATGGGGCTTCAATCCTCGTTCGTTCGAATCTGAGCATGTGCTCGTGGCAAGCTCGCACTCTTTGGGCGTAATAGAACGCTCTCATGGGGCTTCAATCCTCGTTCGTTCGAATCTGAGCATGTACTCGTGGCAAGCTCGCACTCTTTGGGCGTAATAGAATGCTCTCATGGGGCTTCAATCCTCGTTCGTTCGAATCTGAGCATGTACTCGTGGCAAGCTCGCACTCTTTGGGCGTAATAGAACGCTCTCATGGGGTTTCAATCCTCGTTCGTTCGAATCTGAGCATGTGCTCGTGGCAAGCTCGCACTCTTTGGGCGTAATAGAATGGGGTTTCAATCTTCGTTCGTTCGAATCTGAGCATGTGCTCGTGGCAAGCTCGCACTCTTTGGGCGTAATAGAACGCTCTCATGGGGCTTCAATCCTCGTTCGTTCGAATCTGAGCATGTGCTCTTGTCAAGCTCGCACTCTTTGGGCGTAATAGAACGCTCTCATGGGGCTTCAATCCTCGTTCGTTCGAATCTGAGCATGTGTGTCGTGGCAAGCTCGCACTCTTTGGGGTAATAGAACGCTCTCATGGGGTTTCAATCCTCGTTCGTTCGAATCTGAGCATGTGCTCGTGGCAAGCTCGCACTCTTTGGGCGTAATAGAACGCTCTCATGGGGCTTCAATCCTCGTTCATTCGAATCTGAGCATGTGCTCGTGGCAAGCTCGCACTCTTTGGGCGTAATAGAACGCTCTCATGGGGGCTTCAATCCTCGTTCATTCGAATCTGAGCATGTGCTCGTGGCAAGCTCGCACTCTTTGGGCGTAATAGAACGCTCTCATGGGGCTTCAATCCTCGTTCGTTCGAATCTGAGCATGTATGTGCTCGTGGCAAGCTCGCACTCTTTGGGCGTAATAGAAACGCTCTCATGGGGCTTCAATCCTCGTTCGTTCGAATCTGAGCATGTGCTCGTCAAGCTCGCACTCTTTGGGCGTAATAGAACGCTCTCATGGGGGCTTCAATCCTCGTTCGTTCGAATCTGAGCATGTGCTCGTGGCAAGCTCGCACTCTTTGGGCGTAATAGAACGCTCTCATGGGGGGCTTTCAATCCTCGTTCGTTCGAAATCTGAGCATGTGCTCGTGGCAAGCTCGCACTCTTTGGGCGTAATAGAACGCTCTCATGGGGCTTCAATCCTCGTTCGTTCGAATCTGAGCATGTACTCGTGGCAAGCTCGCACTCTTTGGGCGTAATAGAACGCTCTCATGGGGGCTTCAATCCTCGTTCGTTCGAATCTGAGCATGTACTCGTGGCAAGCTCGCACTCTTTGGGCGTAATAGAACGCTCTCATGGGGCTTCAATCCTCGTTCGTTCGAATCTGAGCATGTACTCGTGGCAAGCTCGCACTCTTTGGGCGTAATAGAACGCTCTCATGGGGCTTCAATCCTCGTTCGTTCGAATCTGAGCATGTACTCGTGCAAGCTCGCACTCTTTGGGCGTAATAGAACGCTCTCAACGGGGCTTCAATCCTCGTTCGTTCGAATCTGAGCATGTGCTCGTGGCATGCTCGTGGCAAGCTCGCACTCTTTGGGCGTAATAGAACGCTCTCATGGGGCTTCAATCCTCGTTCGTTCGAATCTGAGCATGTGCTCGTGGCAAGCTCGTACTCTTTTGGGCGTAATAGAACGCTCTCATGGGGCTTCAATCCTCGTTCGTTCGAATCTGAGCATGTGCATGTGCTCGTGGCAAGCTCGCACTCTTTGGGCGTAATAGAACGCTCTCATGGGGGGGGTTCAATCCTCGTTCCTTCGAATCTGAGCATGTGCTCGTGGCAAATTCGCACTCTTTGGGCGTAATAGAACGCTCTCATGGGGCTTCAATCCTCGTTCGTTCGAATCTGAGCATGTACTCGTGGCAAGCTCGCACTCTTTGGGCGTAATAGAACGCTCTCATGGGGCTTCAATCCTCGTTTTGGGCGTTCGAATCCTCGTTCGTTCGAATCGAGAGCATAGCTCGTGGCAAAGCTCGCACTCTTTGGGCGTAATAGAACGCTCTCATGGGGCTTTCAATCCTCGTTCGTTCGAATCTGAGCATGTGCTCGTGGCAAGCTCGCACTCTTTGGGCGTAATAGAACAATCTCTCATGGGGCTTCAATCCTCGTTCGTTCGAATCTGAGCATGTGCTCGTGGCAAGCTCGCACTCTTTGGGCGTAATAGAACGCTCTCATGGGGGGTTTTCAATCCTCGTTCGTTCGAATCTGAGCATGTGCTCGTGGCAAGCTCGCACTCTTTGGGCGTAATAGAACGCTCTCATGGGGCTTCAATCCTCGTTCGTTCGAATCTGAGCATGTGCTCGTGGCAAGCTCGCACTCTTTGGGCGTAATAGAACGCTCTCATGGGGCTTCAATCCTCGTTCGTTCGAATCTGAGCATGTACTCGTGGCAACCTCGTGGCAACCTCGCACTCTTTGGGCGTAATATAACGCTCTCATGGGGGGGTTCAATCCTCGTTCGTTCGTCGAATCTGAGCATGTGCTCGTGGCAAGCTCGCACTCTTTGGGCGTAATAGAACGCTCTCATGGGGCTTCAATCCTCGTTCGTTCGAATCTGAGCATGTGCTCGTGGCAAGCTCGCACTCTTTTGGGCGTAATAGAACGCTCTCATGGGGGGCTTCAATCCTCGTTCGTTCGAATCTGAGCATGTGCTCGTGGCAAGCTCGCACTCTTTGGGCGTAATAGAACGCTCTCATGGGGCTTCAATCCTCGTTCGTTCGAATCTGAGCATGTGCTCGTGGCAAGCTAGCACTCTTTGGGCGTAATAGAACGCTCTCATGGGGTTTCAATCCTCGTTCGTTCGAATCTGAGCATGTACTCGTGGCAAGCTCGCACTCTTTGGGCGTAATAGAACGCTCTCATGGGGCTTCAATCCTCGTTCGTTCGAATCTGAGCATGTATGTGGCAAGCTCGCACTCTTTGGGCGTAATAGAACGCTCTCATGGGGCTTCAATCCTCGTTCGTTCGAATCTGAGCATGTACTCGTGGCAAGCTCGCACTCTTTGGGCGTAATAGAACGCTCTCATGGGGCTTCAATCCTCGTTCGTTCGAATCTGAGCATGTACTCGTGGCAAGCTCGCACTCTTTGGGCGTAATAGAACGCTCTCATGGGGCTTCAATCCTCGTTCGTTCGAATCTGAGCATGTACTCGTGGCAAGCTCGCACTCTTTGGGCGTAATAGAACGCTCTCATGGAGCTTTCAATCCTCGTTCGTTCGAATCTGAGCATGTGCTCGTGTGCAAGCTCGCACTCTTTGGGCGTAATAGAATCTCATGGGGTTTCAATCCTCGTTCATTCGAATCTGAGTATGTGCTCGTGGCAAGCTCGCACTCTTTGGGCGTAATAGAATGCTCTCATGGGGCTTCAATCCTCGTTCGTTCGAATCTGAGCATGTACTCGTGGCAAGCTCGCACTCTTTTGGGCGTAATAGAACGCTCTCATGGGGCTTCAATCCTCGTTCGTTCGTCGAATCTGAGAGCATGTCTCGTGGCAAGCTCGCACTCTTTGGGCGTAATAGAACGCTCTCATGGGGCTTCAATCCTCGTTCGTTCGAATCTGAGCATGTACTCGTGGCAAGCTCGCACTCTTTGGGCGTAATAGAACGCTCTCATGGGGCTTCAATCCTCGTTCGTTCGAATCTGAGCATGTACTCGTGGCAAGCTCGCACTCTTTGGACGTAATAGAACGCTCTTATGGGGTTTCAATCCTCGTTCGTTCGAATCTGAGCATGTGCTCGTGGCAAGCTCGCATTCTTTGGGCGTAATAGAATGGGGTTTCAATCCTTGTTCGTTCGAATCTGAGCATGTGCTCGTGGCAAGCTCGCACTCTTTGTGCGTAATAGAACGCTCTCATGGGGCTTCAATCCTCGTTCGTTCGAATCTGAGCATGTGCTCGTGACAAGCTCGCACTCTTTGGGCGTAATAGAACGCTCTCATGGGGCTTCAATCCTCGTTCGTTCGAATCTGAGCATGTCCTCGTGGCAAGCTCGCACTCTTTGGACGTAATAGAACGCTCTTATGGGGTTTCAATCCTCGTTCGTTCGAATCTGAGCATGTGCTCGTGGCAAGCTCGCACTCTTTGGGCGTAATAGAATGGGGTTTCAATCTTCGTTCGTTCGAATCTGAGTATGTGCTCGTGGCAAGCTCGCACTCTTTGGGCGTAATAGAACACTCTCATGGGGCTTCATTCCTCGTTCGTTCGAATCTGAGCATGTGCTTGTGACAAGCTCGCACTCTTTGGGCGTAATAGAACGCTCTCATGGGGCTTCAATCCTCGTTCGTTCGAATCTGAGCATGTCCTCGTGGCAAGCTCGCACTCTTTGGGCGTAATAGAATGCTCTCATGGGGCTTCAATCCGCGTTCGTTCGAATCTGAGCATGTACTCGTGGCAAGCTCGCACTCTTTGGACGTAATAGAACGCTCTTATGGGGTTTCAATCCTCGTTCGTTCGAATCTGAGCATGTGCTCGTGGCAAGCTCGCACTCTTTGGGCGTAATAGAATGGGGTTTCAATCCTCGTTCGTTCGAATCTGAGTATGTGCTCGTGGCAAGCTCGCACTCAATGGGCGTAATAGAACGCTCTCATGGGGCTTCAATCCTCGTTCGTTTGAAGATTGAGCATGTACTCGTGGCAAGCTCACACTCTTTGGCCATAATAGAACGCTCTCATGGGGTTTCAATCCTCGTTCGTTCGAATCTGAGCATGTACTCGTGGCAAGCTCGCACTCTTTGGGCGTAATAGAACCCACTTATGGGGTTTCAATCCTCGTTCGTTCGAATCTGAGCATGTGCTCGTGGCAAGCTCGCACTCTTTGGGCGTAATAGAACGCTTTAATGGAGCTTCAATTCTCGTTCGTTCGAATCTGAACATGTACTCGTGGCAAGCTCGCACTCTTTGGGCGTAATAGAACGCTCTCATGGAGCTTCAATCCTCGTTCGTTCGAATCTGAACATATACTCGTGGCCAGCTCGCACTCTTTGGGCGTAATAGAACGCTCTCATGGGGCTTCAATCCTCGTTCGTTCGAATCTGAGCATGTACTCGTGGCAAGCTCGCACTCTTTGGGCGTAATAGAACGCTCTCATGGGGCTTCAATCCTCGTTCCTTCGAATCTGAGCATGTACTCGTGGCAAGGTCGCACTCTTTGGGCGTAATAGAATGCTCTCATAAGGCTTCAATACTCGTTCGTTCGAATCTGAGCATGTACTCGTGGCAAGCTCGCACTCTTTGGACGTAATAGAACGCTCTTATGGGATTTCAATCCTCGTTCGTTAGAATCTGAGCATGTGCTCGTGGCAAGCTCGCACTCTTTGGGCGTAATAGAATGGGGTTTCAATCCTCGTTCGTTCGAATCTGAGTATGTGCTCGTGGCAAGCCGTAATAGAACGCTCTCATGGGGCTTCAATCCTCGTTCGTTCGAATCTGAGCATGTACTCGTGGCAAGCTCGCACTCTTTGGGCGTAATAGAACGCTCTCATGGGGCTTCAATCCTCGTTCGTTCGAATCTGAGCATGTACTCGTGGCAAGCTCGCACTCTTTGGGCGTAATAGAACGCTCTCATGGGGCTTCATTCCTCGTTCGTTCGAATCTGAGCATGTACTCGTGGCAAGCTCGCACTCTTTCGGCGTAATAGAACGCTCTCATGGGGCATAAATCCTCGTTCGTTCGAGTGAAGCTCGAATCCTGAGCATGTACGTGGCAAGCTCGCACTCTTTGGGCGTAATAGAACGCTCTCATGGGGCTTCTTCACAAGAATAGAACCTCTCATGGGGCTTCAATCCTCGTCGTTCAAATTCCTTTGAGCATGTACTCGTGGGCAAGCAGGCCACTCTTTGGGCGTAATAGAACGCTCTCATGGGGCTTCAATTCCAGATGTCGTTCGAATCTGGGCATGTAGCTCGTGGGCAACTACTCCGCACTCTTTTGGGCGTAATAGAAAAGCTCTCATGGGGTTTCAATCCTCGTTATGTCGTTTCGAATCTGAGCTTAGCTCGTGGCAAGCTCGCACTCTGTGCGTAATAGAACGCTCTCATGAAGCTGTCAAAATCTCGATATTCGTTCGGAATCTGAGCATGGTCTCGTGGCAAGCTCGGGCACTCTTTGGGGCGTAATAGAACAACGCTCGGCCTCATGGGGCTTTTCAAATCCTCGTTCGTTCGATATCTGAGCATGTATCGTGGCAATAAGCTCGCACTCTAGTAAGGCGTAATAGCCGCGCATACGCTCTTAAATGGGTTTTTCAATCCTCGTTTCGTTGATATCATGAGCATAGTACTCGTGGCAAGACTCGCACCATAGTTTGGGCGTAATAGAACGCTCTTCATATGGGGTTTCAATCCGTTCGTTCGTTTCGAATCTGAGCATGTACTCGGCTAAGCTCGTCTTAATGGGGGGGCGTAATAGAACGCTCTCACGGGGCCACTGTCCTCGTTCGTTCGAATTTGAGATTCTGTACTCGTGGCAAGCTCGCATCTTTGGGCTTAATAGAACGCTCCATGGGGGCATTTTTCAGAGATCCTCGTTCGTTCGAATCTGAGCATAGTACTCGTGGCAAGCTCTAAAACGCACTCTTTGAGGCGTAATAGAACCTCTCATGGGGCTTCAATCCTCGTTCGTTCGTTCGAATCTGAGCATGTACTTGTGGCAAGCTCGCACTCTTTGGGCGTAATAGAACGCTATCTCATGGGGCTTCAATCCTCGTCATAGGTCTTCGATATCTGAGCATGTACTCGTGGCAAGCTCGCACTCTTTAGGGCGTAATTAGAACGCTCTTTTCAATGGGGCTTTTTCAATAAATCCTCGTTCGGAATCTTTCGTGGCAATCTCGCACTCTTTGAGAGGGCGTAATAGAACATCTCAATGGGGTTTCAATCCTTACTACGCTCGAAATTGTGAGCATGTACTCGTGGACTAGAAGCATCGCACTCTTTGGGCGTTAATAGAACGCGTCTCATGGGGCGCCTTTCAATCCTCGTTTCGTTGTCGAATCTTGAGCATGTTTTACTCGTGGCAAACGCTCGCACTACGTATTGGGCGTAATGAGGAACACGCTCTCATGGGGTTCTTTCAATCTCTCGTTTCGTTCGAATACTGAGCATGTACTCGTGGCAAGTCGCACTCTTTTGGGCGTAATAGAACGCACTCATGGGGCTTCATTCCTCGTTCGTTTCGAATCTGAGTAATATAACTCGTGGGAGCTGTCGGTAACTCCTTTGGGCGTAAACTAGAAACTAGCTCTCATGGGGGGGGCAATTTCTCGTTTCTGTACGAATCCTGAGCTGTTGTTACTCGATAGCAAACTCGCATGTCTCTATTTGTGGCGTAATATAACGCGCTCATGGGGGTTTGTGCAATCCTCGTTCGTTCGAATCTGAGCATCTCGTGGCAAAGCTCGCAACTCTTTGTGGGCGTAATGAGTGATACGCTCTCATGGGGACTTCAATCCTCGTTCGTTCGAATCTGACAGCATGTACTTCGTGTGGCAAGCTCGGCAAAAGGTCTCTATTGGGCGTAATAAGAACGCTCTCATAATAGGCCTTCAATCCTCGTTCGTTTTGTGAGAGATCTGAATCTGAGCATGTAACTCGTGGGCAAGCTCGTCACTATTTGGGCGTTATAGTATGCTCCCTTATGGGGCTCATTCGATCCTCGTATCGAGTTAGGAGAGTTGAGCATGTGGCTCGTGGCAAGCTCGCACTATCTTGGGCGTAATATAGAACGCTCTCAATGGGGCTTATCAATCCTGATCGTTCGTTCGAATCTGTGCCATGGTACTTCGTGGCAAAGCTCTCGCACTCTTTGGGCGTGAATTAGAACTATACTCTCATGGGGCTTCAATTTCTCCTAGTTCGTTTCGAATCCTGAGCATGTACTCGTGGCAAGCTCGCACTCTTTGGGCGTAATAGAGACGCTCTATGGTCATTCAATTCCTATCGTTTCGTTCGTTGAATTGAGCCATGTACTCAGTGGCAAGACTGCTCAACTCTTATTGGTGTACGAAAATTGAACGCGCTAATGGTGGCTTCAATCCTCGTTACGTTCGACATATGTCTGAGTCATTTATACTTATGGTGCATAGCTTTTCGCTTCTCCCTATAGGGCGTATTAGAATTATGCTCATGATGGCTTTCAATCCTCGTTTCGTTCGTAATTCTGAAGGCCGCGATGTGTACGCTCTCGTGAGCCAAGCAGTCTGTACTCCTTATGAGGCGTAATTGATCGCTCACGTGGTACTTCGCCACTGCACTTGTATGAGGCTGTAATAGTAACCAGGCTCTCATGCGGGCTTTTCAAATCCCCACCCTCGGTAGTCGTTCGGATTCTGTGTGATGTTAGTCACCTGCTGGC
This sequence comes from Puya raimondii, assembly GCA_016920855.1. NCBI lineage: Eukaryota > Viridiplantae > Streptophyta > Magnoliopsida > Poales > Bromeliaceae > Puya > Puya raimondii. The sequence continues at coordinate 211,057,340 of JABWPP010000050.1, read as the reverse complement.
ATAGTACTCGTGCCAATCGTCTATGGGCGTAATGTAGAATGGTTCTCAGGGGCTTCAATCCTGTTCGAATCGAAGGGGATCTGGAGTATTGTAGCTCGTGGGCAATCTTCGCTACTCAAGTTGGAACAGTAATAGAATCGACTCTCATTAGGGGCTTCACAATTGCCTTCGTTTCGTTCGATATTGAGCAATGTACTCGCAGAGCAACAGCTCAAGGGCATGTCAATCTTTGGCCAATATGATGAGTAATCTGCTTGTTTCTCTATGGGTTAGCAATCGCTCGTTGGTTCGTACTGTGCACGTTAACCTCTTGGCAATCTCGCATTACTAGGGCGTTGTATTAAGAGTCCGAACGAGGGGGGAGGGGGTGTGTTATGACAAGGTGAGAGACAATTGGTGCGTGTAAGAAGATTATAGCAACGCTAGGGAAGTCTATGCTATCTATGGGTGAGTATTCATATCCTCGTTCGTTTCGAAATGCTGCAGCAATGTACTCGTGGCAAGCTCGACACTCTTTGGGGGCTTAATAGAATCGCTTCTTCATGGGGTTTCAATTCCATCGTTCTCGTTCGAATCCTGAGTATGTGCTCGTGTGGGCAAGCTCGCACCTTCTTTGGTGCGTTTCAAAGAAACGCTCTTAATTTGAGGCAGTCAAATCCTCTTTTCGTGTCGAATCTGGGCCTACAACGCATAGACAAGCTCGACCACTCTTTTCTCTGGGGGCGTAATTTATAGAAACGCTCTCATGGGGACTTCATCAATCCTCGTTTTTCTGTTCGAATCTGAGCATTCCACGTAGGGGCATGCTACGCGACTCCTTTGGGCATAATAGAATACGCTCTCAGTGGGTGCTTCCAATACCTCGTTCGTTGTCGAATCTTGAGCAGAGGACTATCGTGGCAAGGCTGCCGCGAACTATCTTGTTTGGGGTAGGCGAAATAGAACGCTCTTATGGGGCTTCAATCCTCGTTATCGTTTTTGATTGTTAGTCGAAACTGAGCATGTACCTCGTGGCAAGCTCGCACTTCTTATAGGGCGATAATAGAAACGTCATCTCGCTGGGGGGCTTTTACAATCCTCGTTCGTTCGAATCTGAGCATGTAACTCGTGGGCAAGCTCGCACTGCATTTCCTAGGCAGTAATATTAGAACGTTCTCATGGGGCTTCTTCAATGTACCTCGTGTTCGTTCGAAATCTGAGACATGTTACTCGTGGCAAGCTCCTTGTGCACTCTTTGGGCGTAATCTAGAGGCGCTCTCATGGGGGCTATTCAATCCTCAGTTCGTTCGAATAATATCTGGGAACAATGTGTACTCGTGGCAACACTCGCACTCTTTCGGCGTTAATAAAATCAAATGGGGCTTCTTCCTATCCTCTCGTTCCCCGAATACGAGCTTTCGTGGCAAATTGATAAGCCTCGCTACTCCTGTTTTGATGCGTAATAGAAACGCTCTATTCAGTTGGTGGCTTCAATCCATCGTTCGTGAGATTCGAATCTGAGCATGTGACTCGTGGCAAGCTCGTGCCCACTCATGGGGCTATAATTTTAGAACGCTCTCTCATGGGGCTTCATTCCTCGTTCGTTCGAATCTGAGCATGTACTCGTGGCAAGCTCGCACTCTTTGGGCGTAATAGAACGCTCTCATGGGGCTTCAATCCTCGTTCGTTCGAATCTGAGCATGTACTCGTGGCAAGCTCGCACTCTTTGGGCGTAATAGAACGCTCTCATGGGGCTTTCAATCCTCGTTCGTTCGAATCTGAGCATGTACTCGTGGCAAGCGCGCACTCTTTGGGCGTAATAGAACGCTCTCATGGGGCTTCAATCCTCGTTCGTTCGTTCGAATCTGAGCATGTACTCGTGGCAAGCTCGCACTCTTTGGGCGTAATAGAACGCTCTCATGGGGCTTCAATCCTCGTTCGTTCGAATCTGAGCATGTACTCGTGGCAAGCTCGCACTCTTTGGGCGTAATAGAACGCTCTCATGGGGCTTCAATCCTCGTTCGTTCGAATCTGAGCATGTACTCGTGGCAAGCTCGCACTCTTTGGGCGTAATAGAACGCTCTCATGGGGCTTCAATCCTCGTTCGTTCGAATCTGAGCATGTACTCGTGGCAAGCTCGCACTCTTTGGGCGTAATAGAACGCTCTCATGGGGCTTCAATCCTCGTTCGTTCGAATCTGAGCATGTACTCGTGGCAAGCTCGCACTCTTTGGGCGTAATAGAACGCTCTCATGGGGCTTCAATCCTCGTTCGTTCGAATCTGAGCATGTACTCGTGGCAAGCTCGCACTCTTTGGGCGTAATAGAACGCTCTCATGGGGCTTCAATCCTCGTTCGTTCGAATCTGAGCATGTACTCGTGGCAAGCTCGCACTCTTTGGGCGTAATAGAACGCTCTCATGGGGCTTCAATCCTCGTTCGTTCGAATCTGAGCATGTACTCGTGGCAAGCTCGCACTCTTTGGGCGTAATAGAACGCTCTCATGGGGCTTCAATCCTCGTTCGTTCGAATCTGAGCATGTACTCGTGGCAAGCTCGCACTCTTTGGGCGTAATAGAACGCTCTCATGGGGCTTCAATCCTCGTTCGTTCGAATCTGAGCATGTACTCGTGGCAAGCTCGCACTCTTTGGGCGTAATAGAACGCTCTCATGGGGCTATAGAACGCTCTCATGGGGCTTCAATCCTCGTTCGTTCGAATCTGAGCATGTACTCGTGGCAATCTCGCACTCTTTGGGCGTAATAGAACGCTCTCTCATGGGGCTTCAATTCAATCCTCGTTCGTTTCGAATCTGAGCATGTACTCGTGGCAAGCTCGCACTCTTTGGGCGTAATAGAACGCTCTCATGGGGGGCTTCAATCCTCGTTCGTTCGAATCTAATTATGTACTCGTGGCAAGCTCGCACTCTTTGGGCGTAATAGAACGCTCTCATGGGGCTTCAATCCTCGTTCGTTCGAATCTGAGCATGTACTCGTGGCAAGCTCGCACTCTTTGGGCGTAATAGAACGCTCTCATGAGGCTTCAATCCTCGTTCGTTCGAATCTGAGCATGTACTCGTGGCAAGCTCGCACTCTTTAGGCGTAATAGAACGCTCTCATGAGGCTTCAATCCTCGTTTGTTCGAATCTGAGCATGTACTCGTGGCAAGCTCGCACTCTTTGGGCGTAATAGAACGCTCGCTCTCATGAGGCTTCAATCCTCGTTTGTTCGAATCTGAGCATGTACTCGTGGCAAGCTCGCACTCTTTGGGCGTAATAGAACGCTCTCATGGGGCTTCAATCCTCATTCGTTCGAATCTGAGCATGTACTCGTGGCAAGCTCGCACTCTTTGGGCGTAATAGAACGCTCTCATGGGGCTTCAATCCTCGTTCGTTCGAATCTGAGCATGTACTCGTGGCAAGCTCGCACTCTTTGGGCGTAATAGAACGCTCTCATGGGGCTTCAATCCTCGTTCGTTCGAATCTGAGCATGTACTCGTGGCAAGCTCGCACTCTTTGGGCGTAATAGAACGCTCTCATGGGGCTTCAATCCTCGTTCGTTCGAATCTGAGCATGTACTCGTGGCAAGCTCGCACTCTTTGGGCGTAATAGAACGCTCTCATGGGGCTTCAATCCTCGTTCGTTCGAATCTGAGCATGTACTCGTGGCAAGCTCGCACTCTTTGGGCGTAATAGAACGCTCTCATGGGGCTTCAATCCTCGTTCGTTCGAATCTGAGCATGTACTCGTGGCAAGCTCGCACTCTTTTGCGTAATAGAACGCTCTCATGGGGCTTCAATCCTCGTTCGTTCGAATCTGAGCATGTACTCGTGGCAAGCTCGCACTCTTTGGGCGTAATAGAACGCTCTCATGGGGCTTCAATCCTCGTTCGTTCGAATCTGAGCATGTACTCGTGGCAAGCTCGCACTCTTTGGGCGTAATAGAACGCTCTCATGGGGTTTCAATCCTCGTTCGTTCGAATCTGAGCATGTACTCGTGGCAAGCTCGCACTCTTTGGGCGTAATAGAACGCTCTCATGGGGCTTCAATCCTCGTTCGTTCGAATCTGAGCATGTACTCGTGGCAAGCTCGCACTCTTTGGGCGTAATAGAACGCTCTCATGGGGCTTCAATCCTCGTTCGTTCGAATCTGAGCATGTACTCGTGGCAAGCTCGCACTCTTTGGGGTAATAGAACGCTCTTACGGGGTTTCAATCCTCGTTCGTTCGAAAATGAGCATGTACTCGTGGCAAGCTCGCACTCTTTGGGCGTAATAGAACGCTCTCATGGGGCTTCAATCCTCGTTCGTTCGAATCTGAGCATGTACTCGTGGCAAGCTCGCACTCTTTGGGCGTAATAGAACGCTCTCATGGGGCTTTCAATCCTCGTTCGTTCGAATCTGAGCATGTACTCGTGGCAAGCTCGCACTCTTTTGGGCGTAATAGAACGCTCTCATGGGGCTTCAATCCTCGTTCGTTCGAATCTGAGCATGTACTCGTGGCAAGCTCGCACTCTTTGGGCGTAATAGAACGCTCTCATGGGGCTTCAATCCTCGTTCGTTCGAATCTGAGCATGTACTCGTGGCAAGCTCGCACTCTTTGGGCGTAATAGAACGCTCTCATGGGGCTTCAATCCTCGTTCGTTCGAATCTGAGCATGTACTCGTGGCAAGCTCGCACTCTTTGGGCGTAATAGAACGCTCTCATGGGGCTTCAATCCTCGTTCGTTCGAATCTGAGCATGTACTCGTGGCAAGCTCGCACTCTTTGGGCGTAATAGAACGCTCTCATGGGGCTTCAATCCTCGTTCGTTCGAATCTGAGCATGTACTCGTGGCAAGCTCGCACTCTTTGGGCGTAATAGAACGCTCTCATGGGGCTTCAATCCTCGTTCGTTCGAATCTGAGCATGTACTCGTGGCAAGCTCGCACTCTTTGGGCGTAATAGAACGCTCTCATGGGGCTTCAATCCTCGTTCGTTCGAATCTGAGCATGTACTCGTGGCAAGCTCGCACTCTTTTGGGCGTTAATAGAACGTTCTCATGGGACTTCAAACTCGTTTCGATTCGAAACTGAGCATGTTACTCGTGGCAACTCGCACTAATTGGGGTAATATAACGCTCTCATGGGGCTTTCAATCCATCGTTCGTAACGAAAATATGTGACGTGTACTTCGTTGGCAATCTCGCAGCTCTTTGAGGCGAAGGGAGCGGTTAAATAGAAACGCTCCTAGCATGGGGCTTCAAATCCTCGTTCGTTCGAATCTGAGACATGTACTCGTGGCAAGCACGCATCTTTGAGGTTTATAGCATCGCTACTCATGAGGCTTTCAATCCTCGTTCGTTGAATCTAGCATGTCTCGTGGCAAGCCCGTCACACTTTGGGAGTTAATAACAACGCTCTAATAGGCTTCAATCCACTTTCGTTCGAATCCTGAGCATATACTCGTGGCAAAGCTAGCACTTTTTTTTTTCGGCGTAAGATAGATAGGGCTCTCATCGGGCTTCAAACCTCGTTTCGTTTGAAATCTGGAGAATGTACACGTGGCAAAGGAATCGCACATCTTTGGCCGTAATTAGAACGCTCTCATGGGGCTTCAATCCTGTTCGTTCGAATCTGAGCCAGGTACAGCCGTGGCAAAGGCCCGTCACTCTTTGGGGCGTAAATAGAGATGCCTCTTATGGGGCTTCAATCCTCGTTCGTTCGAATCTGAGCATGTACTCGCTGGCAAAGCTAGCACTCTTTGGGGAGTATAGTGAACGCTCTCATGGGGGCGTTCATATGCCCGTTCGTTCGATATACTGAGCATGTACTCGTGGGCAAGCACGCACATTTTTGGGCGTATATAGAACGCTCTGCATGGGGCTTCAAGCCTCAGTTTCGTTCGAATTGCAGCGATGTACTCGTGGCAGGGCGCGCACTTTTTGGCGCGTATATAGAACGCTCTCACATTGGGGCTTCAAATCCTCGTTCGTTCGAATGGGAGCATGTACTCGTGGAAGCTCGCACTCTTTGGGCGTAATAGAACGCACTCTCATGGGGCTTCAATCTCGTGACGTTCGATATAATCTGAGCATGTTACTTCGTGGCAAGCTCGCATATCTCACACATTGGGTTCGTAACTTTAGAACGCTCTACATGGGGTTCAATCTCTGTTTCTGTTCGGAATTCTGAGATTGTACTCGTGGCTTAGCCCGCACTCTTTGGGGTAATTAGAACGTGTTCTATGGGGTATTCAATCTCGTTCGTTCGAATGCTGAGTGCATGTATTCGGGCGCAAGCTCGCAATCTTTGGCGTAATGGAACGCTCTCATGGGGCTTCAATCTCGTTCGTTCGAATCTGAGCATGTACTGAGTGGCAATAAGAACGCCTCTCTTTGGGCGTAATAGATCGCCGCTCTATGGGGCTTTTCACATCCTCGTCGTTCGAATTGGAGCTAGTACTCGAGCCAAACTGTACTCTTTGGGAGTTTAACAGAAACGCTCTCATAGGGGCTTCAATCCTGGTTTCGTTACTCGAATATGTAGCATGTACTCGTGGGACAAGCTCGACTCTTTGGGCGTAATAGAACGCTTCATGGGGCTTCAATTTTTCTCCGTTCGTGTCGAATCAGCAGCATGTACTCGTGCAAGCTTAGCTCGCACTCTTTGGGAGTAAATAGAACAGCTCTCATGTGGCTATATTCATCCATTCTTCGTTCGAATCATAAAGGGCACATACTCGTAGGCACGCTCGCAACTCTTATGTTGTCGTAATAGAACGCTCTCATAGGGGCTTCATTCCTCGTTACGTTCGAATGTGACCATGTACTTGTGGCAAGCTCGCACTCTTTGGCTTAATGGCTTACGCGGGTTTCATAGGGCTTTCAATACCTCGTTCGTTCGAAACTGAGCATGTACTACGATGGCACGCTCGCACTCTTTGGGCGTAATAGAACGCTCTCAAGGTGCTTCATCATCGTTCCGTTCGAATTGATGCATGTATTCGTGGCTCAGAGAATCGACCCTATCTTGGCGTCATAGAACGCTCGCCTGAAGGCTTCAATCCTCGTTCGTTTAACTAAATCGTGATGCATGTACGTCGAGGCAACCATCGCAACTCTTTTGGGGGCGGTATTATAACCGCTCTCAATGTGCCTTCACTCCCCATATCGTATCGAAATCTTAGCCATGTATTTCGTGGCAACGCCCTCATTCTTGGGTGTATGTAATCGCAAACGCTCTCCAAGGCGCTTCAAGCCAAGTACGTATCGAATCAGGATGCGATGTAAAACCTCGTTGTCACTGCTCTCGCACTATTTGGGCGTAAACTCCAGGATAACGCATTTTTCAACCACCTCGTTTAAGAATATCTCTGTTCATTGGCACATCCCTAGTTTTTGTAAAATCCCTGAGCAATTTGTTTCCCTCACGTATAATGAAAGTTCTACTGTAACTATTCGTTCTCTCATTGTTTTTAGTGTAACAGAAACGCTTTCATGGGGCTTATCAAACCTCTGTTCGTTGTAAATTATATGTAACTTTTCAAGCTCTCCTAATGTTGTAAATCGAACTTTAATGGGTTCCAACTCGTACGTTGCGATCTAAGCATCTGACACTCTATGAAGCTCGTGGCTATTTCTTAAAATAGAACCTCTCATGGTGCTTCAAACCTCAAGTGTCGTTGGTGTCGAAAACTGAGCAATGTACCTCGATGCAACCGCTTCGCACTCTTTGGGCGTAATAATAACGTCTCTCCATGTTGCTACAACTGAATAACATGAACTGTCTCAGTAATCGAGGTCATGTACTCGTGGCAACCTCGCACCCTTTCTGCGGCGTAATAGAACGCTCTCATGGAGCTTCTAGTCCTCGTTCGTTCGATTCTGTGCAGTTGTGTATTCGTGGGCAAGATCGCACTCTGTCGCTTAAATTAGAACAGCTCACTAATGGTGTCTTCAATCCTTGGTTCGAATACGCATATGAGCATGTAACACTCGTGGGCAAGCTCGCACTCATTGTTGCGTAATAGAACGCTTCTCAAGGGGCTTTCAAATCCTCGTTCGATTTTGTTCGAAGATCTGCGAGCAATGTTTAGCTCGTTGGTGCAACCGTCGCACACCTTGGGTCGTAATTGAATCGGTTTCATGGGGCTTTCAAAACATCGTTTCTTGGGGCGTCGAATCTGAGCATGTTACCCGTGGCAACCGCGCACGTTCTTTGGGCGTAAATAGGGAAACAGCTCACGATGGCGCTTCAATCCTTAGTATCGTATTCGAATCTGAGCATGGTATCTCGGTGGCAAACTCGCACTCTTTGGGCGAAATAGATAACGCTCGTCAAGGGGTTTCCAATTCCTCGTTGGTACGGAATCTGAGCATGCTATACTCGTGGTCTAAGCTCGCACTCTTTGGGCGTAATAGAACTCTCGACTGGGGTTTTCATCATCCTCCCGTATCGTTAGAATCTGAGCAATTTGTACTTCGTGGCAAGCTCGCAACGTCTTTTGGGAGCGTAATAGAACGCTCTCTCATGGGGAGCTTCAAATCCTCCGTTCGTTCGAATCTGAGCATGTACTCGTTGGCCAAGCCCGCACTCTTTGGGTTTTTGGGGCGTAATAGAAACGCTCTCCATGGGGCTATCAATCCTCGTTCCGTTCGAATCTGGGTTGTCATGTACTTTATCGTGACGTGGCAAGCTCGCACTCATTTTAGGGAGTAATAGAAATGCTCGCATGTGGGCTTCAATCCTCGTTCGTTCGAAACTGAGCATGTTTACTCGTGGCAACTCGCACTCTTTGGGGCGTAAATGGGAAGAACGCACTCATTTGGAGGTCTTCAATCCTCTGTTCGTTCGATATCCTTGAGCGATGTACTCGTGGCATGCTCGCACTCAATAGACTGCTCTCATGGGGCTTTTCTCTCTGTCTCCTTCGGAACTGTGTCATTTTTACTCGTGGGTTTCACACTTTGGGTCGTAATTAGAAGACGCTATCAATGTGGCCTTCAATCCTCGTTCGTTCGAATCTAAGAGCATGTACTCGTTGGCAAGCTCGCACCCGCACTTTGGGCTTAATAGAAACGCTCTCATATGGGCTTCAATCCTCGTTTCGTTTGAATCTGTAACATGTACTCGTGGCAAGCTAGCAACTCTTTGGGCGGAATTGAACGCTCTCAAACATTCTCATGGGGCTTCAACCCCTCGATCCGTCTTCGAATCTTGAGGCATGTACTTCGTGCAAGCCTCGGCATCTCATTGGGCGTAATAGAACGCTCTCATTTGGGCTTCAATACTTCCTCGTTACTTTCGAATCCTGAGCATGTACTACTCGTTGCTGCAAGTCGCACTCTTTGGGCGTACTATTGGATGCTCTCATGGGGCTGACTCCTCGTTTCGTTCGAATTCTGAGATGTAACCCGTCGGCAGATGCCCAGCACTCCTTTTTGTGGAGAGTAATACGAAACGCTGTCTTATGCGGCTTCAAATTAAATCCATCTTTCGTTCGATTCTAAAGCATGTACTCGTGGCAATGCTACGCACTCGTTGTGGCCGTAATAGAACGCATCTCATGGGGCTTCAATCCTTTCGTTCGTTCGAAACTGAGCATGTAATCGATGGCAAGCTCGCACTCTTGGGGCGTAATAGAACGCTCTACATGTGGCCTTCAATCCTCCGTGAGTTCGAATCTTAGAGCATGATACTTCGTGGCAAGAGGTTCGCACACTGTTGGGCGTAATAAAGATCGCTCTCATGGGTAGCTTCAAACCTAGTGTCGTCTCAAATCTGAGCATGTACACGAGCGTGCAAGGCTCGCACTCTGTTGGGGTTATAATAGAACCGCCGTGTGTGTGGGGCTTGCAAAACCTCGTTCGTTCTCGAATCTGAAACATTGAACTCGTGCAAGCTAGCACTCTATTGGCGGCGTTTTAGAATGTTCTGTATGGTGAGTTTCAAATCCTCGTATAATTTCTGGTCGTCGAATCTGATGACATGTACCCGTGGCAAGCTCGCCACTCTTCTTGGGCGAAATAAGAAAGAACGCTCTCAGGGGGCTGTTAATCCTCGTTCTTATCGCGAAACTGAGCTTTGTACTTCGTGGTCAAGCTAAGCACTTGCTTTGGGGCATAATAGAACGCTCTCATGGTGCTTTAAATCCTCGTTTCGTTTCGAAATCTGAGCATGTTACTCTGTGGACAAGCTCGCACTCTTTGGCGGGCTGTAATAGAACGCCTCTCATTTGGGCTTCACTCCTCGTTTTGTTTGGTCATCTGCTAACAAGTACTTACTCCTCTCCGTGCAAGCTAGACACTCCATTGTAGGCGTATACTAGAACGCTCATCATTGGAGGTTTTCAATCCTCGTATCGTTATTCGAAATCGTGAGCATGTACTTCAGTGCCAAGCAAGCCACTCTTTGGGCGTAATAGAGACGCTACTCAAATGGGGTCTTCAGATATCTCGTTCGTTCGAATCTGAGCATGTACTCGAGGCAAGCTCGCACTCTTTGTGCCGTAATGGAACGCTCTCTTGGGGTTTCAATCGTCGTTCGTTTCGAAGCTGAGCAGTACTAACGCGGCAAGCTCCTGCACTCGTTTGGAGCGTTAATGGAACCGCTGTCTCTTCCTTCGGGCCTCTCAATCCTCATACGTATCTGTATTCTAAGAGACATGTCTCAGTCGAGGGTAAGCACGCAGTCTTCTGGGCGTAATAGAACGCGCTCTTTGGGGCTGCTTTCCAATCCTCATTCGTTCGAATCTGAGCAAGTACTACTCGTGGGCCAAACTCGCTCGTCTTTGTGTGCGTAATAGAACGCTCTCATAGGGGCTTCAATCCTCTTTTCGCTTCAAAACTCAGTCATGATATCTAACGTGGCATGCTCGCACTTTTTGGGCGAATAGATGTGACGCTCATGGGGCTTGAATCCTAATCCGTTCGAATATGAGCATGTACTCTGGTGCAAGATCGCACTCTTTGGGAGTTTTATAGAGAACTCTCTCTGGGGCTGCAATCCGTGGGTGTATGAACTATGAAGCATTTGGTACACGTGGCAAGCTTCGCACTCTTTGGGCGTAATAGAACGCTCCTTCATGGGGGACTTCAAATCCTCATTACGTTCGATATCTACAGCATGTACTCGTGGCAAGCCCTGCACAATCTTGTTGGCGTTTATAAAGAATGCTCTCCTATGGGGCTTCAACCTGTGGCCTCGCGTTCGAGTAGAAGATCGAATCTGCGCATGTACCCGTGGCAGAGGTTATAGCTCGCACTCTATTGGGCGTCAATTGTAACGTTATCATGGGGTTTCAAATCCTCATGTTCGTTCGAAACTGCAGAAGGTACTCGTGGCAAGCCCAGCCCCGCACCTCTTTGGGAGTAATAGAGACGCTCTCCATGGGCTTCAAGTCCTCGCTATCGTCTTCGTAACTGGAAGCCTGTACATGCGTGGCTATGCACGCACTCATTTGGGCGTAATAGAACGATCTCATGGGTACCTCATGGTCTATAAGGCTTTAAACTCCCTCGTTCCGTTCGAATCTGAGGCATGGGTGCTTCGCTCTTTTGTGACAAGCTCGCACTCTTTCCGGGCGTAAATAGCACGCTCACATTTGGGCTCTTTCGCGATCCTCGTGAATCGTTTGTTGAAGAATAACTGCGAACAGAAGTACTCGTTTGGCAAGCACGCAACTCTTTGGTTTGGGCGTAAATAGAACGCTCTCTTTGGGGCTTCAATCCTCGTTGTCGTTTTCGAATCCTGAGCATTGTACTCGATAGGGCTAAGGCTCTGCAACTCTTTGGGGCGGTAATAGTAGAACGCTCTCATAACGGCATTCAAATCCTCGTTTCGTGTATTCGGAATCTGAACAAGTAATCGTGGGGAAGCTAGCACTTCCTGGTGCGTAATAAGAACGCTCTCATGGGACTTCAAACCTTGTGTCCGAAAAAATCTCGAACTTGTATAGAGCATGTACTCGTGGCCAGTCTCGCCACTCCGTTTGGGCGTTTAGAAACGAACTCTGTCTCATGGGGCTGTCAATCTCTCCGTTCGGTAACTCGAAACTGTTAAGCAAGATAACCTCGAGCGGCAATGACCCGCCACTCTCTTGGTGGGAGTCAATAGAACGCTCTTATGGCGGCTTCAAAAATCCTCGTTCGTGTCAAATGCTGTAGCATGTACTCCGTGGCAAGACACGCACGTCCTTTGTTGGGGCGTAAGTAGAACACTTTCATGAGCTGCAAATCCTGCGTTTCGTTCGAATCTAAGCAGGTACGTGGAGGAAAGATCGCAGTCTTTTGGGACGTAATAGAAACGCTCCTCCTTGGGCTTCTAAATCCTCGTTAGTGTTCGAATGGATGTGAATGTACTGTGTGGCAAGATCGCACTCTCTATGGGGCCGGTAATAGAACTCTCTCACAGTTGCGGGCTTCAAATCCTTGGTTCGTTATGAAATATGAGCATGTACTATCCGTTGGGCCAAGCACACGCACGCTTTGTGGCGTAAAAGAACGCTACTCATGGGGCTATCAATCTATCTGTTCGTTTACGAATATGAGCATGTACTCGTGGCCAAGGCCTCGTGCACTTCTCTTTGGGAGTAGTAGATTCGCTCATTATAATGGGCTGTTACAATCCTCGTACGATGTTCGTCGAATCTGAGCATGTACCTCTCGTTAGAGTCAAGCCCGCCACCTCTTTGTGGAGTAATAGAAATCTCTTAATGGGCAATCAATCACATCTTATCGTCTTTCGATATCTGAGCATGTTACTGCGATTGGGCAAGCTAGCATCCTACTATTGGTCGTAATAGAACGCTCTCATGGGGCGTTTTCAATCCTACGTTCCGTCCTTTGAATCAGATGCATGTCTAGAGGCAAGATCGCACTCGTTTAGGGCGTAATAAACGCTCTCAAGGGGCTTCAATCCTCTCGTTCGTGATCAAATCTGAGCAATTGTATCGTGGCATAGCCTCGTCACTCTTTGGGCGTAATAGAACGCACTCCTGGTGGCTTTTCAAACCTCGTTCGTTCGAATCTGAGCATGTACTCGTGGCAAGCTCGCACTCTTTGGGCGTAATAGAACGCTCTCATGGGGCTTCAATCCTCGTTCGTTCGAATCTGAGCATGTACTCGTGGCAAGCTCGCACTCTTTGGGCGTAATAGAACGCTCTCATGGGGCTTCAATCCTCGTTCGTTCGAATCTGAGCATGGTCTCGTGGCAAGCTCGCACTCTTTTGGGCGTAATAGAACGCTCTCATGGGGCTTCAATCCTCAATCCTCGTTCGTTCGTTCGAATCTGAGCATGTATGTGGCAAGCTCGCACTCTTTGGGCGTAATAGAACGCTCTCATGGGGCTTCAATCCTCGTTCGTTCGAATCTGAGCATGTACTCGTGGCAAGCTCGCACTCTTTGGGCGTAATAGAACGCTCTCATGGGGCTTCAATCCTCGTTCGTTCGAATCTGAGCATGTACTCGTGGCAAGCTCGCACTCTTTGGGCGTAATAGAACGCTCTCATGGGGCTTCAATCCTCGTTCGTTCGAATCTGAGCATGTACTCGTGGCAAGCTCGCACTCTTTGGGCGTAATAGAACGCTCTCATGGGGCTTCAATCCTCGTTCGTTCGAATCTGAGCATGTACTCGTGGCAAGCTCGCACTCTTTGGGCGTAATAGAACGCTCTCATGGGGGGGCTTCAATCCTCGTTCGTTCGTTCGAACTGAGCATGTACTCGTGGCAAGCTCGCACTCTTTGGGCGTAATAGAACGCTCTCATGGGGCTTTTCAATCCTCGTTCGTTCGAATCTGAGCATGTACTCGTGGCAAGCTCGCACTCTTTGGGCGTAATAGAACGCTCTCATGGGGCTTCAATCCTCGTTCGTTCGAATCTGAGCATGTACTCGTGGCAAGCTCGCACTCTTTGGGCGTAATAGAACGCTCTCATGGGGCTTCAATCCTCGTTCGTTCGAATCTGAGCATGTACTCGTGGCAAGCTCGCACTCTTTGGGCGTAATAGAACGCTCTCATGGGGCTTCAATCCTCGTTCGTTCGAATCTGAGCATGTACTCGTGGCAAGCTCGCACTCTTTGGGCGTAATAGAACGCTCTCATGGGGCTTCAATCCTCGTTCGTTCGAATCTGAGCATGTACTCGTGGCAAGCTCGCACTCTTTTTGGGCGTAATAGAACGCTCTCATGGGGCTTCAATCCTCGTTCGTTCGAAATTGAGCATGTACTCGTGGCAAGCTCGCACTCTTTGGGCGTAATAGAACGCTCTCATGGGGCTTCAATCCTCGTTCGTTCGAATCTGAGCATGTACTCGTGGCAAGCTCGCACTCTTTGGGCGTAATAGAACGCTCTCATGGGGCTTCAATCCTCGTTCGTTCGAATCTGAGCATGTACTCGTGGCAAGCTCGCACTCTTTGGGCGTAATAGAACGCTCTCATGGGGCTTCAATCCTCGTTCGTTCGAATCTGAATCTGAGCAAGTACTCGTGGCAAGCTCGCACTCTTTGGGCGTAATAGAACGCTCTCATGGGGCTTCAATCCTCGTTCGTTCGAATCTGAGCATGTACTCGTGGCAAGCTCGCACTCTTTGGGCGTAATAGAACGCTCTCATGGGGCTTCAATCCTCGTTCGTTCGAATCTGAGCATGTACTCGTGGCAAGCTCGCACTCTTTGGGCGTAATAGAACGCTCTCATGGGGCTTCAATCCTCGTTCGTTCGAATCTGAGCATGTACTCGTGGCAAGCTCGCACTCTTTGGGCGTAATAGAACGCTCTCATGGGGCTTCAATCCTCGTTCGTTCGAATCTGAGCATGTGTACTCGTGGCAACCTCGCACTATTTGGGCGTAATAGAACGCTCTCATGGGGCTTCAATCCTCGTTCGTTCGAATCTGAGCATGTACTCGTGGCAAGCTCGCACTCTTTGGGCGTAATAGAACGCTCTCATGGGGCTTCAATCCTCGTTCGTTCGAATCTGAGCATGTACTCGTGGCAAGCTCGCACTCTTTGGGCGTATAGAACGCTCTCATGGGGCTTCAATCCTCGTTCGTTCGAATCTGAGCATGTACTCGTGGCAAGCTCGCACTCTTTGGGCGTAATAGAACGCTCTCATGGGGCTTCAATCCTCGTTCGTTCGAATCTGAGCATGTACTCGTGGCAAGCTCGCACTCTTTGGGCGTAATAGAACGCTCTCATGGGGCTTCAATCCTCGTTCGTTCGAATCTGAGCATGTACTCGTGGCAAGCTCGCACTCTTTGGGCGTAATAGAACGCTCTCATGGGGGGCAATCCTCGTTCGTTCGAATCTGAGCATGTGTACTCGTGGCAAGCTCGCACTCTTTGGGCGTAATAGAACGCTCTCATGGGGCTTCAATCCTCGTTCGTTCGAATCTGAGCATGTACTCGTGGCAAGCTCGCACTCTTTGGGCGTAATAGAACGCTCTCATGGGGCTTCAATCCTCGTTCGTTCGAATCTGAGCATGTACTCGTGGCAAGCTCGCACTCTTTGGGCGTAATAGAACGCTCTCATGGGGCTTCAATCCTCGTTCGTTCGAATCTGAGCATGTACTCGTGGCAAGCTCGCACTCTTTGGGCGTAATAGAACGCTCTCATGGGGCTTCAATCCTCGTTCGTTCGAATCTGAGCATGTACTCGTGGCAAGCTCGCACTCTTTGGGCGTAATAGAACGCTCTCATGGGGCTTCAATCCTCGTTCGTTCGAATCTGAGCATGTACTCGTGGCAAGCTCGCACTCTTTGGGCGTAATAGAACGCTCTCATGGGGGTTCAATCCTCGTTCGTTCGAATCTAAGCATGTACTCGTGGCAAGCTCGCACTCTTTGGGCGTAATAGAACGCTCTCATGGGGCTTCAATCCTCGTTCGTTCGAATCTGAGCATGTACTCGTGCCAAACTCGCACTCTTTGGGCGTAATAGAACGCTCTCATGGGGCTTCAATCCTCGTTCGTTCGAATCTGAGCATGTACTCGTGGCAAGCTCGCACTCTTTGGGCGTAATAGAACGCTCTCATGGGGCTTCAATCCTCGTTCGTTCGAATCTGAGCATGTACTCGTGGCAAGCTCGCACTCTTTGGGCGTAATAGAACGCTCTCATGGGGCTTCAATCCTCGTTCGTTCGAATCTGAGCATGTACTCGTGGCAAGCTCGCACTCTTTGGGCGTAATAGAACGAGCATGGGGCTTCAATCCTCGTTCCTTCGAATCTGAGTATGTACTCGTGGCAAGCTCGCACTCTTTGGGCGTAATAGAACGCTCTCATGGGGCTTCAATCCTCGTTCGTTCGAATCTGAGCATGTACTCGTGGCAAGCTCTCACTCTTTGGGCGTAATAGAACGCTCTCATGGGGCATCAATCCTCGTTCCTTCGAATCTGAGCATGTACCCGTGGCAACCTCGCACTCTTTGGGCGTAATAGAACGCTCTCCTGGGGCAAATCCTCGTTCGTTCGAATCTGAGCATGTACTCGTGCAAGCTCGCACTCTTTGGGCGTAATAGAACGCTCTCAAGGGGCTTCAATCCTCGTTAGTTCGAATCTGAGCATGTACTCGTGGCAATCTCGCACTCTTTGGGCGTAATAGAACGCTCTCATGGGGCTTCAATCCTCGTTCGTTCGAATCTGAGCATGTACTCGTGGCAACCTCGCACTCTTTGGGCGTAATAGAACGCTCTCATGGGGGGTTTCAATCCTCGTTCGTTCGAATCTGAGCATGTACTCGTGGCAAGCTCGCACTCTTTGGGCGTAATAGAACGCTCTCATGGGGCTTCAATCCTCGTTCGTTCGAATCTGAGCATGTACTCGTGGCAAGCTCGCACTCTTTGGGCGTAATAGAACGCTCTCATGGGGCTTCAATCCTCGTTCGTTCGAATCTGAGCATGTACTCGTGGCAAGCTCGCACTCTTTGGGCGTAATAGAACGCTCTCATGGGGCTTCAATCCTCGTTCGTTCGAATCTGAGCATGTACTCGTGGCAAGCTCGCACTCTTTGGGCGTAATAGAACGCTCTCATGGGGCTTCAATCCTCGTTCGTTCGAATCTGAGCATGTACTCGTGGCAAGCTCGCACTCTTTGGGCGTAATAGAACGCTCTCATGGGGCTTCAATCCTCGTTCGTTCGAATCTGAGCATGTACTCGTGGCAAGCTCGCACTCTTTGGGCGTAATAGAACGCTCTCATGGGGCTTCAATCCTCGTTCGTTCGAATCTGAGCATGTACTCGTGGCAAGCTCGCACTCTTTGGGCGTAATAGAACGCTCTCATGGGGGCTTCAATCCTCGTTCGTTCGAATCTGAGCATGTACTCGTGGCAAGCTCGCACTCTTTGGGCGTAATAGAACGCTCTTATGGGCTTCAATCCTCGTTCGTTCGAATCTGAGCATGTACTCGTGGCAAGCTCGCACTCTTTGGGCGTAATAGAACGCTCTCATGGGGCTTCAATCCTCGTTCGTTCGAATCTGAGCATGTACTCGTGGAAAGATCGCACTCTTTGGGCGTAATAGAACGCTCTCATGGGGCTTCAATCCTCGTTCGTTCGAATCTGAGCATGTACTCGTGGCAAGCTCGCACTCTTTGGGCGTAATAGAACGCTCTCATGGGGCTTCAATCCTCGTTCGTTCGAATCTGAGCATGTACTCGTGGCAACCTCGCACTCTTTGGGCGTAAAAAGAACGCTCTCATGAGGCTTCAATCATCGTTCGTTCGAATCTGAGCATGTACTCGTGGCAAGCTCGCACTCTTTGGGCGTAATAGAACGCTCTCATGGGGCTTCAATCCTCGTTCGTTCGAATCTGAGCATGTACTCGTGGCAAGCTCGCACTCTTTGGGCGTAATAGAACGCTCTCATGGGGCTTCAATCCTCGTTCGTTCGAATCTGAGCATGTACTCGTGGCAAGCTCGCACTCTTTGGGCGTAATAGAACGCTCTCATGGGGCTTCAATCCTCGTTCGTTCGAATCTGAGCATGTACTCGTGGCAAGCTCGCACTCTTTGGGCGTAATAGAACGCTCTCATGGGGCTTCAATCCTCGTTCGTTCGAATCTGAGCATGTACTCGTGGCAAGCTCGCACTCTTTGGGCGTAATAGAACGCTCTCATGGGGCTTCAATCCTCGTTCCTTCGAATCTGAGCATGTACTCGTGGCAAGCTCGCACTCTTTGGGCGTAATAGAACGCTCTCATGGGGCTTCAATCCTCGTTCGTTCGAATCTGAGCATGTACTCGTGGCAAGCTCGCACTCTTTGGGCGTAATAGAACGCTCTCATGGGGTTTCAATCCTCGTTCGTTCGAATGTGAGCATGTACTCGTGGCAAGCTCGCACTCTTTGGGCGTAATAGAACGCTCTCATGGGGCTTCAATCCTCGTTCGTTCGAATCTGAGCATGTACTCGTGGCAAGCTCGCACTCTTTGGGCGTAATAGAACGCTCTCATGGGGCTTCAATCCTCGTTCGTTCGAATCTGAGCATGTACTCGTGGCAAGCTCGCACTCTTTGGGCGTAATAGAACGCTCTCATGGGGCTTCAATCCTCGTTCGTTCGAATCTGAGCATGTACTCGTGGCAAGCTCGCACTCTTTGGGCGTAATAGAACGCTCTCATGGGGCTTCAATCCTCGTTCGTTCGAATCTGAGCATGTACTCGTGGCAAGCTCGCACTCTTTGGGCGTAATAGAACGCTCTCATGGGGCTTCAATCCTCGTTCGTTCGAATCTGAGCATGTACTCGTGGCAAGCTCGCACTCTTTGGGCGTAATAGAACGCTCTCATGGGGCTTCAATCCTCGTTCGTTCGAATCTGAGCATGTACTCGTGGCAAGCTCGCACTCTTTGGGCGTAATAGAACGCTCTCATGGGGCTTCAATCCTCGTTCGTTCGAATCTGAGCATGTACTCGTGGCAAGCTCGCACTCTTTGGGCGTAATAGAACGCTCTCATGGGGCTTCAATCCTCGTTCGTTCGAATCTGAGCATGTACTCGTGGCAAGCTCGCACTCTTTGGGCGTAATAGAACGCTCTCATGGGGCTTCAATCCTCCGTTCGTCTTCGAACTGAGCTTTGAACTCTCGTGGCAAGCTTCGGCACTCTTTGCGGTCGAATAGAACGCGCTCATGGGTCTGTCAATCCTTGTATCGTTCGAATATGAGCATGTACTCCGTGGCAGGTCACGTAACACTTTGGAGCGAATTTGAACGCTCTCATAGGGCTTCAATCACCGTTCGTCTTAATCGAATCTGAGCATGTACTCGTGGCAAGTCTCGAACTCTTTGAGGGCGTAATTGGAAACAGCGTCTCTTGAGCCTTTCATCAATCCGCATATACTCTTCTCGAATCCTGAGCATTTAATCCGTGGCAAGCTCGCACTCTTTGGGCGTAATAGAACGCTCTCATGGGGGAACTTCAATCCTTTCGTGTCGTGAAGTACGAATCTGAGCATGTACTCCTACAGTGGCGCATAGCTCGCACAACACGGGACTTGGGCGTAATAGAACGCTCTAATGGGGCTATCAAATCCTCGTTCAATAGAGGTCGAATCTGAGCATGGCGTACAGGGGGGGCGTCGAGGGGGTAGCACTCCCGCACTCTTATTGGGAGTAAAAGGAACCCTCTTATGGGGTTTCAAATCCACGTATCGTAAAGTCGAATCTGAGGCATGTAGGTCAGTGGGCAAGCTCGCACGTCCTTTGTTGCGTAATAGAATCTCATGGATGCTTCAGATACCTCACTGCTATCTTCGTTCGAATCTGATTATGTCGTGACAGCTCGCACTCTTTGGGCGCGTAATAGAACGCTCTTCAATGGGGCTTCAATCCTCGTTCAGTTCGTTAATCTGAGCATGTACTCGTGGCAAGCTCGCACTCTTTGGGGCGTAATAGAACGCTCTCATGGGGCTTCAATCCTCGTTCGTTGTTTCGAATTCTGAGCATGTACTCGTGGCAAGCTAGCACTCTTTGGGCGTAATAGAACGCTCTCATGGGGTTTCAATCCTCGTTCGTTCGAATCTGAGCATGTACTCGTGGCAAGCTCGCACTCTTTGGGCGTAATAGAACGCTCTCATGGGGCTTCAATCCTCTGCATTGCTACGTTCGAATCTCGTAGAGCATGAACTCGTGGCATAGCTCGCACTCTTTGGGCGCGTAATAGAACGCTCTCATTGGGGCTTCAATCCTCGTTCGTTTCGAATCTGAGCACTGTACTCGTGGCAAGCTCGCACTCTTTGGGGCGTAATAGAACGCTCTCATGGGGCTTCATTCCATCCTGTTCGTTAGTTCGAATCTGGCATGTTGTCTCGTGGCAAGCTCGCACTCTTTGGGCGTAATAGAACGCTCTCATGGGGTTTCAATCCTCGTTCGTTTTGAATCTGAGCATGTACTCGTGGCAAGCTCGCACTCTCTTGGGCGTAATAGAACGCTCCTCATGGGGCTTCAATCCTCGTTCGTTCGAATCCTGAGCATTGTACTCGTGGCAAGCTCGCACATCTTTGGGCGAATAGAACGCTCTTGAATTGGGGCTTCAATCCTCGTTCGTTCGGGTCGCTACTGTCGAATCTGAGCATATACTCGTGGCAAGCTCGCTGCAGGGCAATAGAACTGCTGCCATGGGGTATTTTCAATCCTCGTTCGTTCGAATCTGAGGCATGTACTCGTGGCAAGCTAGCACTCTTGGGCGTTAATAGAACGATTGCTCTCATGGGGTTTCCAATCCTCGTGTCGGTATCGATATCTGAGTTATGTACTCGTGGCAAGCTCGCACTCTTGTGGGCGTAATAGATAAAAACGCTCTTCATGGGGCTTAAATCACTCGTTCGTTCGAATCTGAGCATGTGAGCTCGTGGCAAGCTCGCACTTTTTGGGCGTAATAGAAAGCTCTCTGGGGATTCAATCCTACGTTCGTTCGAATCTGAGCTATGTGCTCGTGGCAAGCCTCGCACTCTTTGGGCGTAATACTCCTGAAAGGCTCTTGAGTTCAATCCTTCCGTTCGTTCCATTCTGAGCATGTACTCGTGGCAAGCTCGCACTCTTTGGGCGTATAGAAAACGCTCTCATGGGCTTCAATCCCTCGTTCGTTCGAATCTGAGCATGTACCGGCTCGTGGCAAGCTATCGCACACTATCTTTGGCCGTAATAGAACGCTCTCATGGGGCTTCAATCCTCGTTTCGTTCGATCGATCTGAGCATGTACACTCGTGGCAAGCTCAGCACTCTTTGGGCGTAATTAGAAACGCTCTCATGGGGCTTCAATCCTCGTTCGTTAATCGAAAATCTGAGCATGTACTCGTGGCAAGCTCGCAACTCTTTGGGGCGTAATAGAACGCTCTCATGGGGTTCAATCCTCGTTCGTTCGAATCTGTGAGCATGTGTACTCGTGGCAAGCTCGCACTCTTTGGGCGTAATAAACGCTCTCATGGGGCTTCAATCTCGTTCGTTCGAATCTGAGCATTGTACTCGTGGCAAGCTCGCACTCTTTGGGCGTAATAGAACGCTCTCATGGGGCTTCAATCCTCGTTCGTTCGAATCTGAGCATGTACTCGTGCAAGCTCGCACTCTTTGGGCGTAATAGAACGCTCTCATGGGGCTTCAATCCTCGTACGTTCGAATCTGAGCATGTACTCGTGGCAAGCTCGCACTCTTTGGGCGTAATAGAACGCTCTCATGGGGCTTCAATCCTTGTTCGTTCGAATGCTGAGCATGTACTCCGTGGCAAGCTCGCACTCTTTGGGCGTAATAGAACGCTCTCATTGGGGCTTTCAATCCTCGTTCGTTCGAATCTGAGCATCTGTACTCGTGGCAAGCTCGCACTCTTTCGGCGTAATAGAACGCTCTCATGGGGCTTCAATCCTCGTTCGTTCGAAATCTGAGCATGTACTCGTGGCAAGCTCGCACTCTTTGGGCGTAATAGAACGCTCTCATGGGGCTTCAACCCTCGTTCGTTCGAATCTGAGCATGTACTCGTGGCAAGCTAGCACTCTTTGGGCGTAATAGAACGCTCTCATGGGGCTTCAATCCTCGTTCGTTCGAATCTGAGCATGTACTCGTGGCAAGCTCGCACTCTTTGGGCGTAATAGAACGCTCTCATGGGGCTTCAATCCTCGTTCGTTCGAATCTGAGCATGTGCTCGTGGCAAGCTCGTACTCTTTGGGCGTAATAGAACGCTCTCATGGGGCTTCAATCCTCGTTCGTTCGAATCTGAGCATGTACTCGTGGCAAGCTCGCACTCTTTGGGCGTAATAGAACACTCTCATGGGGCTTCAATCCTCGTTCGTTCGAATCTGAGCATGTACTCGTGGCAAGCTCGCACTCTTTGGGCGTAATAGAACCGCTCTCATGGGGGGTTTCAATCCTCGTTCGTTCGAATCTGAGCATGTACTCGTGGCAAGCTAGCACTCTTTGGGCGTAATAGAACGCTCTCATGGGGTTTCAATCCTCGTTCGTTCGAATCTGAGCATGTACTCGTGGCAAGCTCGCACTCTTTGGGCGTAATAGAACGCTCTCATTTGGCTTCAATCCTCGTTCGTTCGAATCTGAGCATGTACTCGTGGCAAGCTCGCACTCTTTGGGGGTAATAGAACGCTCTCATGGGGCTTCAATCCTCGTTCGTTCGAATCTGAGCATGTACTCGTGGCAAGCTCGCACTCTTTGGGCGTAATAGAACGCTCTCATGGGGCTTCAATCCTCGTTCGTTCGAATCTGAGCATGTACTCGTGGCAAGCTCGCACTCTTTGGGCGTAATAGAACGCTCTCATGGGGCTTCCATCCTCGTTCGTTCGAATCTGAGCATGTACTCGTGGCAAGCTCGCACTCTTTGGGCGTAATAGAATGCTCTCATGGGGCTTCAATCCTCGTTCGTTCGAATCTGAGCATGTACTCGTGGCAAGCTCGCACTCTTTGGGCGTAATAGAACGCACGTCTTATGGGGCTTCAATCCTCGTTCGTTCGAATCTGAGCATGTACACTCGTGGGCAAGGAGAGAGACTCGCACTCTTTGGGAGTAATAGAACGCTCTCATGGGGCTTCAAAATCCTCGTTCGTTCGAATCTGAGCATGTAACTCGTGGCAAGCTCGCACTCTTTGGGCGTAATAGATACGCTCTCATGGGGCTTCAATCCTCGTTCGTTCTACGAATCTGAGCATGTACTCGTGGCAAGCTCGCACTCTTTGGGTGTAATAGAACGCTCTCATGGGGTTTCAATCCTCGTTCGTTCGAATCTGAGCATGTGCTCGTGGCAAGCTCGCACTCTTTGGGCGTAATAGAACGCTCTCATGGGGCTTCAATCCTCGTTCGTTCGAATCTGAGCATGTGCTCGTGACAAGCTCGCACTCTTTGGGCGTAATAGAACGCTCTCATGGGGCTTCAATCCTCGTTCGTTCGAATCTGAGCATGTACTCGTGGCAAGCTCGCACTCTTTGGGCGTAATAGAACGCTCTCATGGGTTTTCAATCCACCTTTGTTCGAATATGAGCATGTGCTCGTGGCAAGCTCGCACTCTTTGGGCGTAATAGAACGCTCTCAAGGGGTTTCAATCCTCGTTCGTTCGAATCTGAGCATGTACTCATGGCAAGCTCGCACTCTTTGGGGTAATAGAACCCTCCTATGGGGTTTCAATCCTCGTTCGTTCAAATCTGAGCATGTACTCGTGGCAAGCTCGCACTCTTTGGGCGTAATAGAACGCTCTCATGGGGCTTCAATCCTCGTTCGTTCGAATCTGAGCATGTACTCGTGGCAAGCTCGCACTCTTTGGGCGTAATAGAACGCTCTCATGGGGCTTCAATCCTCGTTCGTTCGAATCTGAGCATGTGCTCGTGGCAAGCTCGCATTCTTTGGGCGTAATAGAATGGGGTTTCAATCCTTGTTCGTTCGAATCTGAGCATGTGCTCGTGGCAAGCTCGCACTCTTTGTGCATAATAGAATGCTCTCATGGGGCTTCAATCCTCGTTCGTTCGAATCTGAGCATGTGCTCGTGACAAGCTCGCACTCTTTGGGCGTAATAGAACGCTCTCATGGGGCTTCAATCCTCGTTCGTTCGAATCTGAGCATGTGCTCGTGGCAAGCTCGCACTCTTTGGGCGTAATAGAACGCTCTCATGGGGCTTCAATCCTCGTTCGTTCGAATCTGAGCATGTACTCGTGGCAAGCTCGCACTCTTTGGGCGTAATAGAACGCTCTCATGGGGTTTCAATCCTCGTTCGTTCGAATCTGAGCATGTACTCGTGGCAAGCTCGCACTCTTTGGGCGTTATAGAACCTCTCATGGGGTTTCAATCCTCGTTCGTTCGAATCTGAGCATGTACTCGTGGCAAGCTCGCACTCTTTGGGCGTAATAGAACGCTCTCATGGGGGTTCAATCCTCGTTCGTTCGAATCTCAGCATGTACTCGTGGCAAGCTCGCACTCTTTGGGCGTAATAGAACCCTCTTACGGGGTTTCAATCCTCGTTCGTTCGAATCTGAACATGTACTCGTGGCAAGCTCGCACTCTTTGGGCGTATTAGACCGCTCTTCTGGGGTTTCAATCCTCGTTCGTTCGAATCTGAACATGTACTCGTGGCAAAGTCGCACTCTTTGGACGTAATAGAACGCTCTCATGGGGCTTCATTCCTCGTTCGTTCGAATCTGAGCATGTGCTCGTCACAAGCTCGCACTCTTTGGGCGTAATAGAATGCTCTCATGGGGCTTCAATCCTCGTTCGTTCGAATCTGAGCATGTACTCGTGGCAAGCTCGCACTCTTTGGGCGTAATAGAACGCTCACATGGGGCTTCAATCCTCGTTCGTTCGAATCTGAGCATGTACTCGTGGCAAGCTCGCACTCTTTGGGCGTAATAGAACGCTCTCATGGGGCTTCAATCCTCGTTCGTTCGAATCTGAGCATGTACTCGTGGCAAGGTCGCACTCTTTGGGCGTAATAGAATGCTCTCATAAGGCTTCAATACTCGTTCGTTCGAATCTGAGCATGTACTCGTGGCAAGCTCGCACTCTTTGGGCGTAATAGAACGCTCTTATGGGGCTTCAATCCTCGTTCGTTCGAATCTGAGCATGTGCTCGTGGCAAGCTCGCACTCTTTGGGCATAATAGAACGCTCTCATGGTTTTCAATCCTCGTTCGTTCGAATCTGAGTATGTGCTCGTGGCAAGCTCGCACTCTTTGGGCGTAATAGAACACTCTCATGGGGCTTCAATCCTCGTTCGTTCGAATCTGAGCATGTCCTCGTGGCAAGCTCGCACTCTTTGGGCGTAATAGAACGCTCTCATGGGGCTTCAATCCTCGTTCGTTCGAATCTGAGCATGTCCTCGTGGCAAGCTCGCACTCTTTGGGCGTAATAGAACGCTCTCATGGGGCTTCAATCCTCGTTCGTTCGAATCTGAGCATGTACTCGTGGCTAGCTCGCACTCTTTGGGCGTAATAGAATGCTCTCATGGGGCTTCAATCCTCGTTCGTTCGAATCTGAGCAAGTACTCGTGGCAAGCTCGCACTCTTTGGACGTAATAGAACGCTCTTATGGGGTTTCAATCCTCGTTCGTTCGAATCTGAGCATGTGCTCGTGGCAAGCTCGCATTCTTTGGGCGTAATAGAATGGGGTTTCAATCCTTGTTCGTTCGAATCTGAGCATGTGCTCGTGGCAAGCTCGCACTCTTTGTGCGTAATAGAACGCTCTCATGGGGCTTCAATCCTCGTTCGTTCGAATCTGAGCATGTGCTCGTGACAAGCTCGCACTCTTTGGGCGTAATAGAACGCTCTCATGGGGCTTCAATCCTCGTTCGTTCGAATCTGAGCATGTCCTCGTGGCAAGCTCGCACTCTTTGGACGTAATAGAACGCTCTTATGGGGTTTCAATCCTCGTTCGTTCGAATCTGAGCATGTGCTCGTGGCAAGCTCGCACTCTTTGGGCGTAATAGAATGGGGTTTCAATCTTCGTTCGTTCGAATCTGAGTATGTGCTCGTGGCAAGCTCGCACTCTTTGGGCGTAATAGAACACTCTCATGGGGCTTCATTCCTCGTTCGTTCGAATCTGAGCATGTGCTTGTGACAAGCTCGCACTCTTTGGGCGTAATAGAACGCTCTCATGGGGCTTCAATCCTCGTTCGTTCGAATCTGAGCATGTCCTCGTGGCAAGCTCGCACTCTTTGGGCGTAATAGAATGCTCTCATGGGGCTTCAATCCGCGTTCGTTCGAATCTGAGCATGTACTCGTGGCAAGCTCGCACCCTTTGGACGTAATTGTCACGCCCCGGGCTAGTTTGAATGCGGAAAACGAGTCAATTTTTTTTTTTTTGAAAGTCTAGCCCGCGCAGTGAACAGACCCGCCACAAATACAGGCACCTCTGTCTACACGGACAGAGTCTCCCCTGTATTTGCACGGCGTACCGACAACATACAACAGGATCACAATCACACTTAC
Source organism: Puya raimondii (assembly GCA_016920855.1). NCBI lineage: Eukaryota > Viridiplantae > Streptophyta > Magnoliopsida > Poales > Bromeliaceae > Puya > Puya raimondii. The sequence goes on along the minus strand of JABWPP010000050.1, from coordinate 211,031,025 downwards.
ATTCACGATAATCCATACAATACAACATAGAGTATATTTGCATTCAGCTATACCTACATGCTTTTAGGCACTCCTTAAGCGAAGGATGATGCAATGCACAGTACAACAAGCATCCTATTAAAAGTGCTTCCCACTCGAAAGCTTTATTTTCAAACTCTAATAAGCATTAGAAGAATCCAAGAAAAACCTTTGAAAACTGTTCCCACACGGAACTTCATTTTGAAAATCAGCTACCACGAAGGGTAGACACCCACACGATAAAACACAAGTCGAATGCTGATAATAGAAGCTAAAACCCAATCTCATGCATAATAAGTCATCATCTCATACAAGTTATAAGCATTCAATATTGATCATCCAACTGAACCATTTATATATCTATCTGACTACTAATGCAGATAAGAAAAACATAACCAGGGTGATGACCGCTAATGCAGTCTAGCTAGATCGTCCTCGCATCGAACCACGAACTGGCTCCTCGCCCGATCCACCTGAAAAACAGGGAGTGAGAAACCAAAACGAGGTTTCCCAGTGGGTATACAACTGAGCCACAGGGGCATGTCGTAACCACTGAGAAACAAAGGAGATATGATAACAATATAATCAGAGATCTACAGTAGCTGTGTCAGTATGAACAGAATAAATGATCAAAACGCTACTGTACAGGAAAAACTAAGCTGTATATGCATCAATGGAAAGAAAACTCCAAATACCCAATCAGTATCCCACCATATTGGTCCGCAAACCTCAGGTGCATTCGTCACTCCTCCGCACTCCTCCGCATTCGATCCATTCATGCGCCCGCAGGTCGACCTATCCGGATAGTACACCTCTGATCGGTGGCCAAACCGATCGGTGTCATGAATAAATGCCGTGCCGTGACTGGTCATGCAATATGCTCAATAACAACTCGGCAAGAAGCCGATACCTGGCCGAAGCCACAGGCGAAAGGAACGCCTCATCCTGATCAAACGGATCAAATCGAAGTCGGCAAGAAGCCGATACCTGGCCGAAGCCACAGGCGAAAGGAACGCCTCATCCAGATCAAACAGATCAAATCCAAACCGGCAAGAGGCCGGTACCTGGCCGAAGCCACAACAGATCAAAACACACGACAAGAGAGTCGATGTGTTGCCTGGACAAGAAGACCACAAATCATCAATGCACAATCCTGCTCTACATGTCCATGACCGCAAATATACTATGCAGGTAAGGTAAGTATGAACGAATGCTGTAAAGAAGGAATCGACATGTAGAGCTATATCAAAGAAGGGACAGGGAATAGTGATACCGACTACTCCGTAGGCTCACCCACCTGTCGTACTAGCGTCGGGAACCTGGACGTGAAGCAGATCAACCGGACCTACGATAGGTCCACGAGTCAGAGACATGTCCCAAAGGACTCTACAAATGCATCTCACACAAATCCCCAAAACCCGAGACTCGGTTTCCCAAACCGATCCCCAAACAACACCGGAAGTCCCGAAATCGCACCGGGACGTCCCCGGGACACATGAACAGTCCCGAATGATACCGACTCGCTCCACGAGTCAACCGCTGCCCCAAAACACTGTTTGGGTGTCTTGGCAGCAAGCACAAGATCAAACATCGAAACCATTAACGTCGGACAATCATTCCGATCCGGGTTCCCGTAAGTGTCGATTTCGACACCGGAACCCACTGCCGCTCACCGGGCATCTCCGAAATACACGAGACGGCCGAGACAACCAGCCAACAAGGCTCAGCGGCAGCTCACAAGTCACACACACTGTGTCGAACATTTTCGAGCCGAAAACCACGTTTCGCCGACGGATTTCGTCGGAAAACGCACTAGAAATCGTTCTTCGATTTCCGCGAAAGACGACGGACCTTGGACGATCAGTCCAGAGGTAACACACAGTTTATACTAACTGTCCACAGGACCCACCCGATGCACAATTGCATAATGGTCCCCAATCTTTTACGGAATCATAATAATTGTGTGATTTTTCGGACTTAATGGTTCGTTACGACAAACCGAGGTTCTTCGGGGTCAGCCGAGGCATGTGCTGCAAGGTCTCGATGTGCCGGAGGCCGTGCTCATGATTTGGAGCATAGCCGTTCACTGGGGAACGCGCAGGAGCGACGCGAAGTTCAGCGAACAATGCGCGCAGTCCATAAACCGCGTTTACGCCGCAAATCAGCGACTCGCTGACCCAAAGGGAGGTGAGTACGATGATCGGCACTGATCATAGATCACCGTGCTCACATTTGGAGGCATCGGGGTGGCCCCGGGTTGCCGAAACGGCGAGCCAAACCCAAGGCAGTGTGCTGTTTTAACAAATAAAGGCTTACCGGGCAGAGGGAGCTAGGGCACGGCCGGCGGTGGCACGGCGGTGGGCGCGCCGGCGGGAGGCAGGTGCGGCCGGTGGGGGAGATCGCCGCACACAGTAGCCGGCGGCGGGAGGCGGCCGGAGGAGCAGGCGAGGATGCCCTAGCCCGGAGCACCCAAAAAGTCGGGCCTTGTTCCCGGCAAGCGGCGGCTCCGGCGACGGTATTGCCGGCAGCCGACGGGTGCGGGAGGTCCAGGGAGGCCGGGGCTCGGGTTGGCCGGCGGTAGAAGGCGGCGGTGGCGGCGCTGGAACAGATCGAGCCTGCTCGGTCTGGGCTCGGATCACTCAGATCCAGCGGCCACGGCGATGGCCGGGGCTCCCAGGGACGGCGGCGGCGGTCGCCTGAGGCCGGAGGAGGGTGGCCGGAGTGGTCCCGAGCGGCGGCGGCGCTTGGGGAGGAATGATCTACCCCTCCTCGGCCAGAACTGCACCAGAGATGGTGCAGTCTGCCAGCGGCGGCCGTGGCGGCGCGCGGGGACGGCGACGACCGGCCGGCGGCTCGTCGGAGGTCCGGGGACGCCGCAGGGAGGGAGCCCGAAGACGTGGTTTTCCCTCGGGTTGGTCCTCGTTCGTGGCAGAGATGGACAAGGTAGGGGAGAGGTGTGATGCCGGGGTTTCGCACCCTCTGCCGGCCGGAAAAAGGGTCGCCGGCGGCGGCAGTCGCGCGCAGAGGGAGGAGCAGGAGGTGGGGATGTCGGCTGGGTGGCTGTGGAGGGAGAAAGTGGCCTAGGGTTAGGGTTTGTGTGGAGGAAACCCTAAAACCACCTATATATACAAGTTGACAATTTGCATCTTAGCCCACCAACGCCAACTATTATCAGTTGAGTCCCTCGCAGCGCGTGTATTTTGCGCGTAGGTACCTCCCGGTCCAATGTCGTGCAATTTGGTACATAAAATATCAGCAATTTCCTTAAAATACCAACAATGACTTTTTGACCCTTCCTCGGCAAATTCGTTATATCTTGAGATCCGTCCGTCGGATTTTCGAAGGATTACGCCAGCGCGATCAGCACTGCCGAAACATCGAACTCATGCTTTTGTTTAGTTCGATTTGATTGCTGATTCGCCGATCAATAATCTCCTTTACGGTTCACATGTATAATTACAATTGGGTCCCTCAACCATTAAGTAGGCTTTTCTCCGAAACCGTTCGTCAGATCCAAAATCTATCAGTGCCATCGAGTCCGGAATAATTAGACGGTTTAAAACGAGCTATTGGACCATTATGAACGGAGTCCGATACACTCCGAAATCCATCTCTAATCATCGGCCTATCCGGAAAACCAGAGTTACTATTCACTTAAGTGAATTTTCGAGATCGCGTAACTCTTTCATTTTAAATCATTTTCTCCCGAAACTTGACGAGTGATTATGTAATTAAAATACACACATAAACATCGTCAACGGAGAGTTAAATTGCATAGTAAAATTCTCGGTCTTTACAGTAATAGAACGCTCTTATGGGGTTTCAATCCTCGTTAGTTCGAATCTGAGCATGTGCTCGTGGCAAGCTCGCACTCTTTGGGCGTAATAGAATGGGGTTTCAATCATCGTTCGTTCGAATCTGAGTATGTGCTCGTGGCAAGCTCGCACTCTTTGTGCGAAATAGAACGCTCTCATGGGGCTTCAATCCTCGTTCGTTCGAATCTGAGCATGTGCTCGTGGCAAGCTCGCACTCTTTATGCGTAATAGAACGCTCTCATGGGGCTTCAATCCTCGTTCGTTCGAATCTGAGCATGTGCTCATGACAAGCTCGCACTCTTTGGGCGTAATAGAATGCTCTCATGGGGCTTCAATCCTCGTTCGTTCAAATTTGAGCATGTGCTCGTGACAAGCTCGCACTCTTTGGGCGTAATAGAACGCTCTCATGGGGCTTCAATCCTCGTTCGTTCGAATCTGAGCATGTACTCGTGGCAAGCTCGCACTCTTTGGACGTAATAGAACGCTCTTATGGGGTTTCAATCCTCGTTCGTTTGAATCTGAGCATGTGCTCGTGGCAAGCTCGCACTCTTTGGGCGTAATAGAATGGGGTTTCAATCCTCGTTCGTTCGAATCTGAGTATGTGCTCGTGGCAAGCTCGCACTCAATGGGCGTAATAGAACGCTCTCATGGGGCTTCAATCCTCGTTCGTTTGAAGATTGAGCATGTACTCGTGGCAAGCTCACACTCTTTGGCCATAATAGAACGCTCTCATGGGGTTTCAATCCTCGTTCGTTCGAATCTGAGCATGTGCTCGTGGCAAGCTCGCACTCTTTGGGCGTAATAGAATGGGGTTTCAATCCTCGTTCGTTCGAATCTGAGTATGTGCTCGTGGCAAGCTCGCACTCTTTGGGCGTAATAGAACGCTCTCATGGGGCTTCATTCCTCGTTCGTTCGAATCTGAGCATGTGCTCGTGACAAGCTCGCACTCTTTGGGTGTAATAGAACGCTCTCATGAGGCTTCAATCCTTGTTCGTTCGAATCTGAGCATGTGCTCGTGGCAAGCTCGCACTCTTTGTGCGTAATAGAACGCTCTCATGGGGCTTCAATCCTCGTTCGTTCGAATCTGAGCATGTGCTCGTGGCAAGCTCGCACTCTTTGTGCGTAATAGAACGCTCTCATGGGGCTTCAATCCTCGTTCGTTCGAATCTGAGCATGTGCTCGTGGCTAGCTCGCACTCTTTGGGCATAATAGAATGGGTTTCAATCCTCGTTCGTTCGAATCTGAGTATGTGCTCGTGGCAAGCTCGCACTCTTTGGGCGTAATAGAACGCTCTCATGGGGCTTCATTCCTCGTTCGTTCGAATCATAGCATGTGCTCGTGACAAGCTCGCACTCTTTGGGTGTAATAGAACGCTCTCATGGGGCTTCAATCCTCGTTCGTTCGAATCTGAGCATGTGCTCGTGGCAAGCTCGCACTCTTTGTGCGTAAAAGAACGCTCTCATGGGGTTTCAATCCTCGTTCGTTCGAATCTGAGCATGTACTCGTGGCAAGCTCGCACTCTTTGGGCGTAATAGAACCCACTTATGGGGTTTCAATCCACGTTCGTTCGAATCTGAGAATGTGCTCGTGGCAAGCTCGCACTCTTTGGGCGTAATAGAATGGGGTTTCAATCCTCGTTCGTTCGAATCTGAGTATGTGCTCGTGGCAAGCTCGCACTCTTTGGGCGTAATAGAACGCTCTCATGGGGCTTCATTCCTCGTTCGTTCGAATCTGAGCATGTGCTCGTGACAAGCTCGCACTCTTTGGGTGTAATAGAACGCTCTCATGGGGCTTCAATCCTCGTTCGTTCGAATCTGAACATGTCCTCGTGGCAAGCTCGCACTCTTTGGGCGTAATAGAACGCTCTTATGGGGTTTCAATCCTCGTTCGTTCGAATCTGAGCATGTGCTCGTGGCAAGCTCGCACTCTTTGTGCGTAATAGAACGCTCTCATAGGGCTTCAATCCTCGTTCGTTCGAATCTGAGCATGTGCTCGTGACACGCTCGCACTCTTTATGCGTAATAGAACGCTCTCATGGGGCTTCAATCCTCGTTCGTTCGAATCTGAGCATGTGCTCGTGACAAGCTCGCACTCTTTGGGCGTAATAGAATGCTCTCATGGGGCTTCAATCCTCGTTCGTTCGAATCTGAGCATGTGCTCGTGACAAGCTCGCACTCTTTGGGCGTAATAGAACGTTCTCATGGGGCTTCAATCCTCGTTCGTTCGAATCTGAACATATACTCGTGGCAAGCTCGCACTCTTTGGACGTAATAGAACGCTCTTATGGGGTTTCAATCCTCGTTCGTTCGAATCTGAGCATGTGCTCGTGGCAAGCTCGCACTTTGGGCGTAATAGAATGGGGTTTCAATCCTCGTTCGTTCGAATCTGAGTATGTGCTCGTGGCTAGCTCGCACTCAATGGGCGTAATAGAACGCTCTCATGGGGCTTCAATCCTCGTTCGTTTGAAGATTGAGCATGTACTCGTGGCAAGCTCACACTCTTTGGCCATAATAGAACGCTCTCATGGGGTTTCAATCCTCGTTCGTTCGAATCTGAGCATGTGCTCGTGGCAAGCTCGCACTCTTTGGGCGTAATAGAATGGGGTTTCAATCCTCGTTCGTTCGAATCTGAGTATGTGCTCGTGGCAAGCTCGCACTCTTTGGGCGTTATAGAACGCTCTCATGGGGCTTCATTCCTCGTTTGTTCGAATCTGCGCATGTCCTCGTGGCAAGCTCGCACTCTTTGGACGTAATAGAACGCTCTTATGGGGTTTCAATCCTCGTTCGTTCGAATCTGAGCATGTGCTCGTGGCAAGCTCGCACTCTTTGGGCGTAATAGAATTGGGTTTCAATCTTCGTTCGTTCGAATCTGAGTATGTGCTCGTGGCAAGCTCGCACTCTTTGGGCATAATAGAACACTCTCATGGGGCTTCATTCCTCGTTCGTTCGAATCTGAGCATGTGCTTGTGACAAGCTCGCACTCTTTGGGCGTAATAGAACGCTCTCATGGGGCTTCAATCCTCGTTCGTTCGAATCTGAGCATGTCCTCGTGGCAAGCTCGCACTCTTTGGGCGTAATAGAATGCTCTCATGGGGCTTCAATCCGCGTTCGTTCGAATCTGAGCATGTACTCGTGGCAAGCTCGCACTCTTTGGACGTAATAGAACGCTCTTATGGGGTTTCAATCCTCGTTCGTTCGAATCTGAGCATGTGCTCGTGGCAAGCTCGCACTCTTTGGGCGTAATAGAATGGGGTTTCAATCCTCGTTCGTTCAAATCTGAGTATGTGCTCGTGGCAAGCTCGCACTCAATGGGCGTAATAGAACGCTCTCATGGGGCTTCAATCCTCGTTCGTTGGAAGATTGAGCATGTACTCGTGGCAAGCTCACACTCTTTGGCCATAATAGAACGCTCTCATGGGGTTTCAATCCTCGTTCGTTCGAATCTGAGCATGTACTCGTGGCAAGCTCGCACTCTTTGGGCGTAATAGAACTCTCTTATGGGGTTTCAATCCTCGTTCGTTCGAATCTGAGCATGTGCTCGTGGCAAGCTCGCATTCTTTGGGCGTAATAGAATGGGGTTTCAATCCTTGTTCGTTCGAATCTGAGCATGTGCTCGTGGCAAGCTCGCACTCTTTGGGCGTAATAGAACGCTCTCATGGGGCTTCATTCCTCGTTCGTTCGAATCTGAGCATGTGCTCGTGACAAGCTCGCACTCTTTGGGTGTAATAGAACGCTCTCATGGGGCTTCAATCCTCGTTCGTTCGAATCTGAGCATGTCCTCGTGGCAAGCTCGCACTCTTTGGGCGTAATAGAACGCTCTTATGGGGTTTCAATCCTCGTTCGTTCGAATCTGAGCATGTGCTCGTGGCAAGCTCGCATTCTTTGGGCGTAATAGAATGGGGTTTCAATCCTTGTTCGTTCGAATCTGAGCATGTGCTCGTGGCAAGCTCGCACTCTTTGTGCGTAATAGAACGCTCTCATGGGGCTTCAATCCTCGTTCGTTCGAATCTGAGCATGTGCTCGTGACAAGCTCGCACTCTTTGGGCGTAATAGAACGCTCTCATGTGGTTTCAATCCTCGTTCGTTCAAATCTGAGAATGTTTTTTGGCAAGCTCGCACTCTTTGGGCGTAACAGAATGGGGTTTCAATCCTCGTTCGTTCGAATCTGAGTATGTGCTCATGGCACGCTCGCACACTTTGGGCGTAATAGAACATTCTCATGGGGCTTCATTCCTCGTTCGTTCGAATCTGACTATGTGCTTGTGACAAGCTCGCACACTTTGGGCGTAATAGAACGCTCTCATGGGGCTTCAATCCTCGTTCGTTCGAATCTGAGCATGTGCTCGTGGCAAGCTCGCACTCTTTGGGCGTAATAGAATGGGGTTTCAATCCTTGTTCGTTCGAATCTGAGCATGTGCTCGTGGCAAGCTCGCATTCTTTGTGCATAATAGAACGCTCTCATGGGGCTTCAATCCTCGTTCGTTCGAATCTGAGCATGTGCTCGTGACAAGCTCGCACTCTATGTGCATAATAGAACGCTCTCATGGGGCTTCAATCCTCGTTCGTTCGAATCTGAGCATGTGCTCGTGACAAGCTCGCACTCTTTGGGCGTAATAGAACGCTCTCATGGGGCTTCAATCCTCGTTCGTTCGAATCTGAGCATGTCCTCGTGGCAAGCTCGCACTCTTTGGGCGTAATATAACGCTCTCATGGGGTTTCAATCCTCGTTCGTTCGATTCTGAGCATGTATACCAAGCTCGCACTCTTTGGGGTAATAGAACCCTCTTATGGGGTTTCAATCCTCGTTCGTTCGAATCTGAACATGTACTCGTGGCAAGCTCGCACTCTTTGGGCGTATTAGACCGCTCTTCTGGGGTTTCCATCCTCGTTCGTTCGAATCTGAACATGTACTCGTGGCAAAGTCGCACTCTTTGGACGTAATAGAACGCTCTCATGGGGCTTCAATTCTCGTTCGTTCGAATCTGAACATGTACTCGTGGCAAGCTCGCACTCTTTGTGCGTATTAGACCGCTCTTCTGGGTTTTCAATCCTCGTTCGTTCGAATATGAACATGTACTCGTCGCAAAGTCGCACTCTTTGGGCGTAATAGAACGCTCTCATGGGGCTTCAATTCTCGTTCGTTCGAATCTGAACATGTACTCGTGGCAAGCTCGCACTCTTTGGGCGTAATAGAACGCTCTCATGGAGCTTCAATCCTCGTTCGTTCGAATCTGAACATATACTCGTGGCCAGCTCGCACTCTTTGGGCGTAATAGAACGCTCTCATGGGGCTTCAATCCTCGTTCGTTCGAATCTGAGCATGTACTCGTGGCAAGCTCGCACTCTTTGGGCGTAATAGAACGCTCTCATGGGGCTTCAATCCTCGTTCCTTCGAATCTGAGCATGTACTCGTGGCAAGGTCGCACTCTTTGGGCGTAATAAAATGCTCTCAAAAGGCTTCAATACTCGTTCGTTCGAATCTGAGCATGTACTCGTGGCAAGCTCGCACACTTTGGACGTAATAGAACGCTCTTAAGGGATTTCAATCCTCGTTCGTTAGAATCTGAGCATGTGCTCGTGGCAAGCTCGCACTCTTTGGGCGTAATAGAATGGGGTTCAATCCTCGTTCGTTCGAATCTGAGTATGTGCTCGTGGCAAGCTCGCACACTTTGGGCGTAATAGAATGGGGTTTCAATCCTCGTTCGTTCGAATCTGAGTATGTGCTCGTGGCAAGCTCGCACTCTTTGTGCGTATTAGACCGCATTTCTGGGTTTTCAATCCTCGTTCGTTCGAATATGAACATGTACTCGTCGCAAAGTCGCACTCTTTGGGCGTAATAGAACGCTCTCATGGGGCTTCAATTCTCGTTCGTTCGAATCTGAACATGTACTCGTGGCAAGCTCGCACTCTTTGGGCGTAATAGAATGCTCTCATGGGGCTTCAATCCTCGTTCGTTCGAATCTGAGCATGTACTCGTGGCAAGCTCGCACTCTTTGGACGTAATAGAACGCTCTTATGGGGTTTCAATCCTCGTTCATTCGAATCTGAGCATGTGCTCGTGGCAAGCTTGCACTCTTTGGGCGTAATAGAATGGGGTTTCAATCCTTATTCGTTCGAATCTGAGTATATGCTCGTGGCAAGCTCGCACTCAATGGGCGTAATAGAACGCTCTCTTGGGGCTTCAATCCTCGTTCGTTTGAAGATTGAGCATGTACTCGTGGCAAGCTCACACTCTTTGGCCGTAATAGAACGCTCTCATGGGTTTTCAATCCTCGTTCGTTCGAATCTGAGCATGTGCTCGTGGCAAGCTCGCACTCTTTGGGCGTAATAGAACGCTCTCATGGGGCTTCATTCCTCGTTCGTTCGAATCTGAGCATGTGCTCGTGACAAGCTCGCACTCTTTGGCTGTAATAGAACGCTCTCATGGGGCTTCAATCCTCGTTCGTTCGAATCTGAGCATGTCCTCGTGGCAAGCTCGCACTCTTTGGGCGTAATAGAATGCTCTCATGGGGCTTCAATCCTCGTTCGTTCGAATCTGAGCATGTACTCGTGGGAAGCGCGCACTCTTTGGACGTAATAGAACGCTCTTATGGGGTTTCAATCCTCGTTCGTTCGAATCTGAGCATGTGCTCGTGGCAAGCTCGCACTCTTTGGGCGAAATAGAATGGGGTTTCAATCCTCGTTCGTTCGAATCTGAGTATGTGCTCGTGGCAAGCTCGCACTCAATGGGCGTAATAGAACGCTCTCATGGGGCTTCAATCCTCGTTCTTTTGAAGATTGAGCATGTACTCGTGGCAAGCTCACACTCTTTGGCCGTAATAGAACGCTCTCATGGGTTTTCAATCCTCGTTCGTTCGAATCTGAGCATGTACTCGTGGCAAGCTCGCACTCTTTGGGCGTAATAGAACCCACTTATGGGGTTTCAATCCTCGTTCGTTCGAATCTGAGCATGTGCTCGTGGCAAGCTCGCACTCTTTGGGCGTAATAGAATGGGGTTTCAATCCTCGTTCGTTCGAATCTGAGTATGTGCTCGTGGCAAGCTCGCACTCTTTGGGCGTAATAGAACGCTCTCATGGGGCTTCATTCCTCGTTCGTTCGAATCTGAGCATGTGCTCGTGACAAGCTCGCACTCTTTGGGTGTAATAGAACGCTCTCATGGGGCTTCAATCCTCGTTCGTTCGAATCTGAGCATGTACTCGTGGCAAGCTCGCACTCTTTGGGCGTAATAGAATGCTCTTATGGGGTTTCAATCCTCGTTCGTTCGAATCTGAGCATGTGCTCGTGGCAAGCTCGCACTCTTTGGGCGTAATAGAATGGGGTTTCAATCCTCGTTCGTTCGAATCTGAGTATGTGCTCGTGGCAAGCTCGCACTCTTTGGGCGTAATAGAACGCTCTCATGGGGCTTCATTCCTCGTTCGTTCGAATCTGAGCATGTGCTCGTGACAAGCTCGCACTCTTTGGCTGTAATAGAACGCTCTCATGGGGCTTCAATCCTCGTTCGTTCGAATCTGAGCATGTCCTCGTGGCAAGCTCGCACTCTTTGGGCGTAATAGAATGCTCTCATGGGGCTTCAATCCTCGTTCGTTCGAATCTGAGCATGTACTCGTGGGAAGCTCGCACTCTTTGGACGTAATAGAACGCTCTTATGGGGTTTCAATCCTCGTTCGTTCGAATCTGAGCATGTGCTCGTGGCGAGCTCGCACTCTTTGGGCGAAATAGAATGGGGTTTCAATCCTCGTTCGTTCGAATATGAGAATGTGCTCGTGGCAAGCTCGCACTCAATGGGCGTAATAGAACGCTCTCATGGGGCTTCAATCCTCGTTCTTTTGAAGATTGAGCATGTACTCGTGGCAAGCTCACACTCTTTGGCCGTAATAGAACGCTCTCATGGGTTTTCAATCCTCGTTCGTTCGAATCTGAGCATGTACTCGTGGCAAGCTCGCACTCTTTGGGCGTAATAGAACCCACTTATGGGGTTTCAATCCTCGTTCGTTCGAATCTGAGCATGTGCTCGTGGCAAGCTCGCACTCTTTGGGCGTAATAGAATGGGGTTTCAATCCTCGTTCGTTCGAATCTGAGTATGTGCTCGTGGCAAACTCGCACTCTTTGGGCGTAATAGAACGCTCTCTCATGGGGCTTCATTCCTCGTTCGTTCGAATCTGAGCATGTGCTCGTGACAAGCTCGCACTCTTTGGCTGTAATAGAACGCTCTCATGGGGCTTCAATCCTCGTTCGTTCGAATTTGAGCATGTCCTCGTGGCAAGCTCGCACTCTTTGGGCGTTATAGAACGCTCTCACGGGGCTTCAATCCTCGTTCGTTCGAATCTGAGCATGTACTCGTGGCAAGCTCGCACTCTTTGGACGTAATAGAATGCTCTTATGGGGTTTCAATCCTCGTTCGTTCGAATCTGAGCATGTGCTCGTGGCAAGCTCGCACTCTTTGGGCGTAATAGAATGGGGTTTCAATCCTTGTTCGTTTGAATCTGAGCATGTGCTCGTGGCAAGCTCGCACTCTTTGTGCGTAATAGAACGCTCTCATGGGGCTTCAATCCTCGTTCGTTCGAATCTGAGCATGTGCTCGTGACAAGCTCGTACTCTTTGGGCGTAATAGAACGCTCTCATGGGGCTTCAATCCTCGTTCGTTCGAATCTGAGCATGTACTCATGGCAAGCTCGCACTCTTTGGGCGTAATAGAACGCTCTCATGGGGTTTCAATCCTCGTTCGTTCGAATCTGAGCATGTGCTCGTGGCAAGCTCGCACTCTTTGGGCGTAACAGAATAGGGTTTCAATCCTCGTTCGTTCGAATCTGAGTATGTGCTTGTGGCAAGCTCGCACTCAATGGGCGTAATAGAACGCTCTCATGGGGCTTCAATCCTCGTTCGTTTGAAGATTGAGCATGTACTCGTGGCAAGTTCACACTCTTTGGCCGTAATAGAACGCTCTCATGGGGTTTCAATCCTCGTTCGTGCGAAAATGAGCATGTGCTCGTGGCAAGCTCGCACTCTTTGGGCGTAATAGAATGGGGTTTCAATCCTCGTTCGTTCGAATCTGAGTATGTGCTCGTGGCAAGCTCGCACCCTTTGGGCGTAATAGAACGCTCTCATGGGGCTTCATTCCTCGTTCGTTCGAATCTGAGCATGTGCTCGTGCCAAGCTCGCACTCTTTGGGTGTAATAGAACGCTCTCATGGGGCTTCAATCCTCGTTCGTTCGAATCTGAGCATGTACTCGTGGCAAGCTCGCACTCTTTGGGCGTAATAGAACGCTCTCATGGGGCTTCAATCCTCGTTCGTTCGAATCTGAGCATGTACTCGTGGCAAGCTCGCACTCTTTGGGCGTAAAGAATGCTCTCATGGGGTTTCAATCCTCGTTCGTTCGAATCTGAGCATGTACTCGTGGCAAGCTCGCACTCTTTGGGGCGTAATAGAACGCTCTCATGGGGATTTCAATCCTCGTTCGTTCGAATCTGAGCATGTACTCGTGGCAAGCTCGTACTCTTTGGCGTAATAGAATGCTCTCATGGGGTTTCAATCCCTCGTTCAGTTCGAATCTTGAGCATGTGCTCGTAGCAAGCTCGCACTCTTTGGGCGTAATAGAATCTCATGGGGTTTCAATCCTCGTTCGTTCGAATCTGAGCATGTGCTCGTGGCAAGCTCGCACTCTTTTGGGCGTAAATAGAACGCTCATCTCATGGGGGCTTCATTCCTCGTTCGTTCGAATCTGTGCATGTGCTCGTGACAAAGCTCGCACTCTTATGGGGACGTAATAGAAACGTTCTCATGGGGCTGTCAAAAATCCTCGTTCGTTCGAATCTGAGCATGTACTCGTGGCAAGCGTAAAATAGCACTCTTTGGGCGTAATAGAATGCTCTCATGGGCTTCAAATCCTCGTTCGTTCGAAAACTGAGCATGTACTCGTGGGCAAGCTCGCACTCTTTGGGACGTAATAGAACACTCTCATGGGGGTTTCAATCCAATCGTTCATTCGAATCTGAGCAACAAGTGCTCGTGGCAAGAAGCTCGCCGCACTCTTTGGGCGAAATAGAATGGGGTTTCAATCCTCGTTCGTTCGAATATGAGAATGTGCTCGTGGCAAGCTCGCACTCAATAGGCGTAAATTAGAACGCTCTCATGGGGCTTTCAATCCTCGTTCTTTTGAAGATTGAGCATGTACTCGTGGCAAGCTCACGACTCTTTGGGCGTAATAGAAACGCTCTCATGGGTTTTCAATCCTCGTTCGTTCGAATCTGAGCATGTACTGTACGTGGCAAGCTCGCACTCTTTGGGCGTAATAGAACCCACTTATGAGGTTTCAATCCTCGTTCGTTCGAATCTGAGCATGTGCTCGTGGCAAGCTCGCACTCTTTGGGCGTAATAGAATGGGGTTTCAATCCTCAGTCGTTCGTTCGAATCTGAGTATGTACCGTCACTCGTGGCAAACTCGCACTCTTTGGGCGTAATAGAACGCTCTCATGGGGCTTCATTCCACGTTCGTTCGAATCTGAGCATGTGCTCGTGACAAGCTCGCACTCTTTGGCTGTAATAGAACGCTCTCATGGGGCTTCAATCCTCGTTCGTTCGAATTTGAGCATGTCCTCGTGGCAAGCTCGCACTCTTTGGGCGTTATAGAACGCTCTCACGGGGCTTCAATCCTCGTTCGTTCGAATCTGAGCATGTACTCGTGGCAAGCTCGCACTCTTTGGGCGTAATAGAATGCTCTTATGGGGCTTCAATCTTCGTTCTTTCGAATCTGAGCATGTGCTCGTGACAAGCTCGTACTCTTTGGGCGTAATAGAACGCTCTCATGGGGCTTCAATCCTCGTTCGTTCGAATCTGAGCATGTACTCATGGCAAGCTCGCACTCTTTGGGCGTAATAGAACGCTCTCATGGGGTTTCAATCCTCGTTCGTTCGAATCTGAGCATGTGCTCGTGGCAAGCTCGCACTCTTTGGGCGTAACAGAATAGGGTTTCAATCCTCGTTCGTTCGAATCTGAGTATGTGCTTGTGGCAAGCTCGCACTCAATGGGCGTAATAGAACGCTCTCATGGGGCTTCAATCCTCGTTCGTTTCGAAGATTGCAGAGCATGTACTCGTGGCAAGCTCGCACTCTTTGGGCGTAATAGAACGCTCTCATTGGGGCTTTCAATCCTCGTTCGTGCGAAAATGAGCATGTGCTCGTGGCAAGCTCGCACTCTTTGGGCGTAATAGAATGGGGTTTCAATCCTCGTTCGTTCGAATCTGAGCATGTACTCGTGGGCCAAGCAAGCTCGCACTCTTTGGGCGTAATAGAACGCTTCTCATGGGCTTCAAAATCCTCGTTCGTTCGAATCTGAGCATGTAACTCGTGGCAAGCTCGCACTCTTTGGGTGTAATAGAACGCTCTCATGGGGCTTCGCATCCTCGTTTCGTTCGAATCTGAGCATGTCCTTTCGTGGCAAAGCTCTCGCACTCTTTGGGCGTAATAGAACGCTCTCATGGGGCTTCAATCCTCGTTCGTTCGAATCTGAGCATGTACTCATGGCAAGCTCGCACTCTTTGGGCGTAATAGAATGTTCTCATGGGGGCTTCAATCTTAAGTTCGTTCGAATCTGAGCATGTACTCGTGGCAAGCTCGCACTCTTTGGGCGTAATAGAACGCTCTTATGGGGTTTCAATCCTCGTTCGTGGGGTCGAATCTGAGCATGGTGCTCGTGGCAAAAGCTCGTACTCTTTGGGCGTAATAGAATGCTCTCATTGGGGTTTCAATCCTCGTTCGTTCGAATCTGAGCATGTGCTCGTGGAAGCTCGCACTCTTTGGGCGTAATAGAACTTGCTCTCATGGGGTTTCAATCCTCGTTCGTTCGAATCTGAGTTGAATGTCTCGTGGCAAGCTCGCACTCTTTGGGCGTAATAGAACGCTCTCATGGGGCTTCAATTCCCGTTCCCTCGTTCGTCGAATCTGAGCATGTGCTCGTGGCAAGCTCGCACTCTTTGGGCGTAATAGGCAACGCTCTCATGGGGCTTCAATCTCCCGTTCGTCGAAATTACTGAGCATGTACTCTCGTGTGCAAGCCGCACTCTTTGGCGCTCATTAGAACGCTCTCATGTGGGGCTTCAGTATCCTCGTTCGTTGGGGGGAGGATCGAATCTGAGCATGTACTCGTGGCAAGCTCGCACTCTTTGGGCGTAATAGAACGCTCCTCATGGGGCATTTCAATCCTCGTTTCTGCTTGAGCGAATCTGAGCATGTACTCGTGGCAAGGGCTCGCACTCTTTGGGCGAAATAGAACGCCTCATGGGGTTCAATCCTCGTTCCGTTCGAATCTGAGCATGTACTTTCGTGGCAAAGCCTCGCACTCTTTGGGCGTAATAGAACGCTCTCATGGGGCTTCAATCCTCGTTCGTTCGAATCTGAGCATGTACTCGTGGAACAAGCTCGCACTCTTTGGGCGTAATAGAACGCTCTCCATAGAATGGGGCTTCAATCCTCGTTCGTATCGAATCTGAGCATGTACTCGTGGCAAGCTCTCGCACTCTTTGGGCGTCAAATAGAACGCTCTTCATGGGCTTCAATCCTCGTTCGTTCGAATCTGAGCATGTACTCACTCGTGGCAAGCTCATTTGCACTCTTTTGGGCGTAATAGAACGCTCTCATGGGGCTTCAATCCTCTTTCGTTTCGAATCTGAGCATGTACTCTGTGCAAAGCTCGCACTCTTTGGCGTAATAGAACGCTCTCATGGGGTTCAATCCTCGTTCGTTGTCGAATCTGAGCATGTTACTCCTTCGTGGCAAGCTCGCACTCTTTGGGCGCTAATAGAACGCTCTCATGGGGGGCTTCAATCCTCGTTCGTTTCGAACTGAGCATGTACTCGGGCAAAGCTCGCGCACAATTTGGGCCTAGAAAATAGAACGCTCTTCATGGGGCTTCAATCCTCGTTCGTTTGTCGAATCTGAAGGTACTCAGGCAAGTCCCTGCACTCGGTTTAGGGCGTAATGAAATCGCTCGTTTGGGGTTTCAAAAATCCTCGTTCGTTCGAATCTGAGCATGTACTCGTGGCAACCAAGCTCGCACTCTTTTACAGGGCGTAATAGAACGCTCTCATCCTCAATGTCCTTCGTTCGAATCTGAGCATGTACTACGTGGCAAGCTCGCACACTCTTTTGGGCGTAATGGAACGCTCTCCATTCACTTCAATCCTCGTTCGTTCGAATCTGAGCATGGTACTCGTGGCAAGCCCACGCACTTAACTTTGGGAGTAATAGAACGCTCTTATGGGGCTTCAATCTTTCCTCTTTCGTTCGAATCTGTGGCATGTACTCGTTTTGCAAAGAAGCTCGCACTCTTTGGGCGTAATAGAACGCTCTCATGGGGCTTCAATCCTCGTTCGTTCGAATCTGAGCATGTACACTCCCGAGTGGCAAAGCTCGCCACTCTTTGGGCGTAATAGAACGCTCTCTCAATGGGGCTTCAATCCTCGTTCGTTCGAATCTGAGTTCGCATGTAACTCGTGGCAAGCTCGCACTAATTGGGCGTAAATAGAACGCTCTCTCGATTGGGGCTTTCAATCCTCGTGGCGAGTCGAAATCTGAAATATGTACTCGTGGCAAGCTAAGCTCGCACTCTTTGGGCGTAATAGAAAACGCTCTACTCATGGGGCTTCAATCCTTTCAATGTCGTCCATCATCGAATCTGAGCATTGTACTCACGTGGCAAAAGCTCGCACTCTCTTGGGCGTAATAAAGATAACTCTCATGGTGGTCTTTCAATCCTCGTTCGTTCCTTCCGAATCTGAGGCATGAACTCGTGGCAAGCTAAGCACCTCTTTGGGCGTAAAATAGAACGCTTCTATGGGGCTTTCAATCCATCGTTCGTTTTCGTACGAATCTGAGCATGTACTCGTGGCAAGCTCGCACTCTTTGGGCGTAATAGAATGCACTCTCATGGGGCTTCAATCCACTCGTTTTTCGTACTCGAATCTGAGCATGTACTCGTGGCAATAGAAAAGGCTCGCACTGTACTTTGTGGGCGTAATAGTACGCTCTTCATGGGCTTCACATCCTCGTTCGTGTCGATACTGAAACATGTACTCGTGGTGCAAGCTCGCACTCTTTGGGCGTAATAGAACGCTCTCGAATTGGGCGCTTCAATCCTCGTTCGTTCGAATCTGAGCATGTACTCGTGGCAAGCTCGCACTCTGTATGGGCGCTAATCGTAAAACGCTCTCACATGGGGCTTCAAACCTCGTTCGTTTCGGAAAAAATGAGCATGTACTCGTGGCAAGGCTCGCACTCTTTTGGGCGCGCCAATAGAACGCTTATGGGGCTTCAATCCCTCGTGTTCGACGAGTCGAATCTAAGCATGTACTTCGTGGCAAGCTCGCACTCTTTGGGGCGTAATAGAACGCTCTCATTACGATGGGGGCTTCAAATCCTCGTTCGTCAATCTGAGCAATGTACTCGTGGCAAGCAAAAGGAACGCCACTCTTTGGGCGTAATAGAACGCTCTCATGGGGCTTCAATTCGTTCGTAGGTTCGAATACTGAGCATGTCTCTCTCGTTGCAAGCTCGGCACTCTTTGGGCGTAATAGAAAGAACTCTCTCATGGGGCTTCAATCCTTTCAATTCAACTCGTTCGAAAGAACCGTGAGCATGTACTCTGTGGCAAGCTCGCACTCTTTGGGCGAATAGGAACGCTCTCATGGGGCTTTCAAATCCTCGTAGCTTCGTTCGAATATGAGCATGTACTTCGTGGCAAGCTCGCACTCTTTGGGCGTAATAGAACGCTCTCATGGGGTCTTCAATCCATTGTTCGACCATTCGACGAATCAGCATGTAAACTCGTGGCAAGCTCGACCCCTTTGTTTGTGGGTAAAAGAACGCTTTCTCATGGGGCTTCAATCCTCGTTCGTACGTTAATCTTCTGGAGCATGTACACGTCGTGTAAAAGCTCGCACTCTTTGGGCGAAATAGAACGCTCTCATGGGGCTTCAATCCTCGTTCGTCGAAATCTAACGCATGTAATCGTGTTGCAAAGCTAACGCACTTCTTTGGGCAAATAAAACGCTCCATGGGGAGCTTTTCAATCCTCGTTCGTAGTCGAATCTGAGCAAGTACTCGTGGCAATTGCTCGCACTCTTTGGGCGTAAATAGAACGCTCTCATGGGGCTTCAATCCTCGTTTTCGTTCGAATCTGAGCATGTACTTTAACGGTTCTTCGCACTCTTTGGGCGTAATAGAACAAGCTCTCTGGGGCTTCAATCCTCGTTCGTTCGAATCTGAGCATGTACACTCGTGGCAAGCTCGCAAACTCTTTTGGGCGTAATAGAACGCTCCTCATTGGGCTTCAATCCTCATCTTTTTCTCGTTATTCGCCTGGGGCATGTACTCGTGCAACAAGACTCTCGCACTACTTTGTGGGAGTGCACCGTAATAGAACGCTATTCATGGATCTTTCAATCCTCGTTCGTTCGAATCTTTGAAGCATGTACTCGTGAAAAGCTCGCCCCACTCTTTGGGCGTAATAAAACTCTCTCTTGGGGCTTCAAACAACAATCAGTTCGTTCGAAGTCTGAGCATGTCGTACTCGTGGCAAGCTTCGCACTCTTTGGGCGTAATAGAATCGAAAGTCATGGGGCTTCAAATCCTCGTTCGTTCGAAATCTGAGATGTAACAATCTCGTGGCAAGCTCGCACTCTTTGGGCGTAATAGAACGCTCTCACTTCAATCCTCGTGCGTTCGAATCATAAGCAAGGTACTCGTGGCAATTCTCGCACTCTTTGGGCGTAATAGAACGCTCTCACATGGGGGCTTCAAAAAAATCCTCCCCCCCATCGTTCGAATCGCTTGAATCATGAGCAGGTCCACCCAAGCTCAACACTTTGGGCGTAATAGAACGCTCTCATGGGGCTTCAATCCTCGTTCGTATCGAATCTGAGCATGTACTATCGTGGCAAAGACTTCGCACTCTTTGGGCGTAATAGAACGCTCTCATGGGGGGCATCTTTCAATCCTCACATTCGTTCGAAATATGAGCATGTACTCGTGGCAACTCCTCGCACTCTTTGGGCGTAATAGAATCGCTCTCATTGCATGGGCTTCAATCCTCGTTCGTTCGAATCTGAGCATGTACTCGTGGCAAGCTCGCACTCTTTGGGCGTAATAGAACGCTCTTCACTTAGGCTTCAAAGTTTTCGTTCGAAATCTGAGCAGTACTCGTGGCAAGCTCGCACTCTTTGGGCGTAATAGAACGTTCATGGGGCTTCAATAGTTCGTTCGAATCTGAGCATGTACTCGTGGCAAAAGCTCGCACTCTTTTTGGGCGTAATAGAACGCTCTCATGGGGCTTTCAATTCCTCGTTCGTTCGTTCGAATCTGAGCAATGTACTTCCGTGGCAAGCTCGCACTCTTTGGGGCGTAATAGAACGCTCTCATGGGGTTTTCAATCCTCGTCGTTAGTTCGAATCTGAGCATGTACTCGTGGCAAGCTCTCGCACTCTTTGGGCGTAATAGAACGCTCTCAATGGGGCTTCAACACTCCTCGTTCGTTCGAAACAGCATGAGTACTTCCCATGTGGGCTCGCACTCTTTAGGCGTAATAGAAACGCTCTCATGGGGCTTCAATCCTCGTTCGTTCGAAAACTGAGCATGTTACTCGGGCAAGCTCGCACTCTTTGGGCGTAATAGAACGCTCTCATGGGGCAATCAATCCTCGTTCGTATTCGAAATCTGAGGCATGTACTCGTGGCAAGCTCTGTTGCACTCTTTGGGCGTAATAGAACGCTCTCATGGGCTTCAATCCTCGTTCGTTCGAAATCTGAGGCATGTACTCGTGGCAAGCCTCGCACTCTTGGGCGTAATAGAACGCTCTCATGGGGCTTCTAATCACTCGTGGTCGAAATCGAATCTGAGCATGTACTCGTGGCAACTCGCACTCTCTTTGGGCGTAATTAAACGCTCTCATGGGGCTTTCAATCCTCGTCGTTCGTTCGAATCTGAGCATATGTACTCGTGGCAAGCTCGCACTCTTTTTTGGTTGGGCGTAAAAGAAAACGCTCTCATGGGGGCTCAATCCTCGTTCGTTTCGAATCTGAGCATGTACTCGTGGCAAGCTCGCTAACTCTTTGGGCGTAATAGAACGCTCTCATGGGGCTTCAAACTCGTTCGTTTAGTTCGAATCTGAGCATGTACTCGTGGCAATGCTCGCACTCTTTTTGGGCGTAATAGAACGCTCTCATTGGCTTTCAATCCTCGTTCGTTCGAATCTGAGCATTGTACTCGTGGCAAGCTCGCACTCTTTGGGCGTAATATAGAACGCTCTCATGGGCTTCAATCCTCGTTCGTGTTCGAATCTGAGCATGTACTCGTGGCAAGCTCGCACTCTTTGGGCGTAATAGAACGCTCTCATGGGGGTCTTCAATCCTCGTTCGTTCGTTCGAATCTGAGCATGGGGTACTCGTGGCAAGCTCGCACTCTTTGGGAGTAATAGAACGCTCTCAGATGGGCTTCATTCCTCGTTCGTTAATCGAATCTGAGCATGTACTCGTGGCAAGCTCGCAACTCTTTGGGCGTAATAGAACGCGCTCTCATGGGGCTTCAATCCTCGTTCGTTCGAATTTGAGCATGTACTCGTGGCAAAAGCTCGCACTCTTTGGGCGTAATAGAAGAACGCTCTCATGGGGCTTCAATCCTCGTTCGTTCGAATCTGAGCAATGTACTGACTCGTGGCAAGCTCGCACTCTTTGGGCGTAATAGAACGCTCTCAATGGGGCATTCAATCCTCGGTTCGAATCTGAGCATGTACTCGTCAAGCACGCACTCTTTGGGCGTAATCGAATCCTCGTTCGTTCGAATCTGAGCATGTACTCGTGGCAAGCTCGCACTCTTTGGGCGTAATAGAACGCTCTCATGGGGCTTCAATCCTCGTTCGTTCGAATCTGAGCATGTACTCGTGGCAAGCTCGTACTCTTTGGGCGTAATAGAACGCTCTCATGGGGTTTCAATCCTCGTTCGTTCGAATCTGAGCATGTACTCGTGGCAAGCTCGCACTCTTTGGGCGTAATAGAACGCTCTCATGGGGCTTCAATCCTCGTTCGTTCGAATCTGAGCATGTACTCGTGTTAAGCTCGCACTCTTTGGGCGTAATAGAACGCTCTCATGGGGCTTCAATCCTCGTTCGTTCGAATCTGAGCATGTACTCGTGGCAAGCTCGCGCACTCTTGATTGGGCGTAATAGAACGCTCTCATTGGGGTTTTCAATCCTCGTTCGTTCGAATCTGAGCATGTACTCGTGGCAAGCTCGCACTCAACTTTGGGCGTAATAGAACGCTCTCATTGGGGCTTCAATCCTCGTTCGTTCGAATCTGAGCATGTACTCGTGGCAAGGCTCGCACTTCTTTGGGCGTAGAACGCTCATGGGGCTTCAATCCCTCGTTCGTTTCGAATCTGAGCATGTACTCGTGGCAAGCTCGCACTCTTTGGCGTAATAGAACGCTCTCATGGGGCTTCAATCCTCGTTCGTTCGGAATCTGAGCATGTACTCGTGGCAAGCTCGCACTCTTTGGCGTAATAGAACGCTCTCGTATGGGGCTTCATCAATCCTCGTTCGTTCGAATCTGAGCATGTACTCGTGGCAAGCTCGCACCTCTTTGGGCGTAATATAACGCTCTCATGGGGCTTCAATCCTCGTTTGTTCGAATCTGAGCATGTACTCGTGGCAAGCTCGCACTCTTTGGGCGTAATAGAACGCTCTCATGGGGCTTCAATCCTCGTTCGTTCGAATCTGAGCATGTACTCGTGGCAAGCTCGCACTGTTTTGGGCGTAATAGAACGCTCTCATGGGCTTCAATCCTCGTTCGTTCGAATCTGAGCATGTACTCGTGGCAAGCTGCACTCTTTGGGCGTAATAGAACGCTCTCATGGGGCTTCAATCCTCGTTCGTTCGAATCTGAGCATGTACTCGTGGCAAGCTCGCACATCTGCACTCTTTGGGCGTAATAGAACACTCTCATGGGGCTTCAATCCTCGTTCGTTCGAATCTGAGCATGTACTTCGTGGCAAGCTCGCACTCTTTGGGCGTAATAGAACGCTCTCATGTGGCTAAATTGCCTCGCTATCGAATCTGATGTACTCGTGGCAAGTTAGAACGCTCTCATGGGGCTTCAATCCTCGTTCGTTCGAATCTGAGCATGTACTCGTGGCAAGCTCGCACTCTTTGGGCGTAATAGAACGCTCTCATGGGGTTTCAATCCTCATTCGTACGAATACTGAGCATGTACTCGTGGCAAGCTCGCACTCTTTGGGCGTAATAGAACGCTCTCATGGGGCTTCAAACCTCGTTCGTTCGAATCTGAGCATGTACTCGTGGCAAAGCTCGCACTCTTTGGGCGTAATAGAACGCTCTCATGGGGCTTCAATCCTCGTTCGTTCGAATCTGAGCATGTACTCGTGGCAAGCTCGCACTCTTTGGGCGTAATAGAACGCTCTCATGGGGCTTCAATCCTCGTTCGTTCGAATCTGAGCATGTACTCGTGGCAAGCTCGCACTCTTTGGGCGTAATAGAACGCTCTCATGGGGCTTCAATCCTCGTTCGTTCGAATCTGAGCATGTACTCGTGGCAAGCTCGCACTCTTTGGGCGTAATAGAACGCTCTCATGGGGCTTCAATCCTCGTTCGTTCGAATCTGAGCATGTACTCGTGGCAAGCTCGCACTCTTTGGGCGTAATAGAACGCTCTCATGGGGCTTCAATCCTCGTTCGTTCGAATCTGAGCATGTACTCGTGGCAAGCTCGCACTCTTTGGGCGTAATAGAACGCTCTCATGGGGCTTCAATCCTCGTTCGTTCGAATCTGAGCATGTACTCGTGGCAAGCTCGCACTCTTTTTTTTGGGGTAATAGAACGCTCTCATTCAATCCTAGTTCGTTCGAATCTGAGCTGTACTCTGGCAAGCTCGCACTCGACAATCTCTCATGGGCTTCAATCCTCCTTCGTTCGAATCTGAGCATGTACTCGTGGCAAGCTCGCACTCTTTGGGCGTAATAGAACGCTCTCATGGGGCTTCAATCCTCGTTCGTTCGAATCTGAGCATGTACTCGTGGCAAGCTCGCACTCTTTGGGCGTAATAGAACGCTCTCATGGGGCTTCAATCCTCGTTCGTTCGAATCTGAGCATGTACTCGTGGCAAGCTCGCACTCTTTGGGCGTAATAGAACGCTCTCATGGGGCTTCAATCCTCGTTCGTTCGAATCTGAGCATGTACTCGTGGCAAGCTCGCACTCTTTGGGCGTAATAGAACGCTCTCATGGGGCTTCAATCCTCGTTCGTTCGAATCTGAGCATGTACTCGTGGCAAGCTCGCACTCTTTGGGCGTAATAGAACGCTCTCATGGGGCTTCAATCCTCGTTCGTTCGAATCTGAGCATGTACTCGTGGCAAGCCTGCACTCTTTGGGGCGTAATAGAACGCTCTCATGGGGCTTCAATCCTCGTTCGTTCGAATCTGAGCATGTACTCGTGGCAAGCTCGCACTCTTTGGGCGTAATAGAACGCTCTCATGGGGGCTTCAATCCTCGTTCGTTCGAATCTGAGCATGTACTCTCTGGCAAGCTAGCACTCTTTGGGCGTAATAGAACGCTCTCATGGGGCTTCAATCCTCGTTCGTTCGAATCTGAGCATGTACTCGTGGCAAGCTCGCACTCTTTGGGCGTAATAGAACGCTCTCATGGGGCTTCAATCCTCGTTCGTTCGAATCTGAGCATGTCCTCGTGGCAAGCTTGCACTCTTTGACGTAATAGAACGCTCTCATGGGGCTTCAATCCTCGTTCGTTCGAATCTGAGCATGTACTCGTGGCAAGCTCGCACTCTTTGGGCGTAATAGAACGCTCTCATGGGGCTTCAATCCTCGTTTGTTGGAATCTGAACAAGTACTCGTGGCAAGCTAGCACTCTTTGGGCGTAATAGAACGCTCTCATGGGCTTCAATCCTCGTTCGTTCGAATCTGAGCATGTACTCGTGGCAAGCTCGCACTCTTTGGGCGTAATAGAACGCTCTCATGGGGCTTCAATCCTCGTTCGTTCGAATCTGAGCATGTACTCGTGGCAAGCTCGCACTCTTTGGGCGTAATAGAACGCTCTCATGGGGCTTCAATCCTCGTTCGTTCGAATCTGAGCATGTACTCGTGGCAAGCTCGCACTCTTTTGGGCGTAATAGAACGCTCTCATGGGGCTTCAATCCTCGTTCGTTCGAATCTGAGCATGTACTCGTGGCAAGCTCGCACTCTTTGGGCGTAATAGAACGCTCTCATGGGGCTTCAATCCTCGTTCGTTCGAATCTGAGCATGTACTCGTGGCAAGCTCGCACTCTTTGGGCGTAATAGAACGCTCTCATGGGGCTTCAATCCTCGTTCGTTCGAATCTGAGCATGTACTCGTGGCAAGCTCGCACTCTTTGGGCGTAATAGAACGCTCTCATGGGGCTTCAATCCTCGTTCGTTCGAATCTGAGCATGTACTCGTGGGAAGATCGCTCTCATGGGGCTTCAATCCTCGTTCGTTCGAATCTGAGCATGTACTCGTGGCAAGCTCGCACTCTTTGGGCGTAATAGAACGCTCTCATGGGGCTTCAATCCTCGTTCGTTCGAATCTGAGCATGTACTCGTGGCAAGCTCGCACTCTTTGGGCGTAATAGAACGCTCTCATGGGGCTTCAATCCTCGTTCGTTTCAAACTGAGCATGTACTCGTGGCAAGCTCGCACTCTTAGGGCGTAATAGAACGCTCTCATGGGGCTACAATCCTCGTTCGTTAGAATCTGAGCATGTACTCGTGGCAAGCTCGCACTCTTTGGGCGTAATAGAACGCTCTCATGGGGCTTCAATCCTCGTTCGTTCGAATCTGAGCATGTACTCGTGGCAAGCTCGCACTCTTTGGGCGTAATAGAACGCTCTCATGGGGCTTCAATCCTCGTTCGTTCGAATCTGAGCATGTACTCGTGGCAAGCTCGCACTCTTTGGGCGTAATAGAACGCTCTCATGGGGCTTCAATCCTCGTTTGTTCGAATCTGAGCATGTACTCGTGGCAACCTCGCACTCTTTGGGCGTAATAGAACGCTCTCATGGGGCTTCAATCCTCGTTCGTTCGAATCTGAGCATGTACTCGTGGCAAGCTCGCACTCTTTGGGCGTAATAGAACGCTCTCATGGGGCTTCAATCCTCGTTCGTTCGAATCTGAGCATGTACTCGTGGCAAGCTCGCACTCTTTGGGCGTAATAGAACGCTCTCATGGGGCTTCAATCCTCGTTCGTTCGAATCTGAGCATGTACTCGTGGCAAGCTCGCACTCTTTGGGCGTAATAGAACGCTCTCATGGGGCTTCAATCCTCGTTCGTTCGAATCTGAGCATGTACTCGTGGCAACCTCGCACTCTTTGGGCGTAATAGAACGCTCTCATGGGGCTTCAATCCTCGTTCGTTCGAATCTGAGCATGTACTCGTGGCAAGCTCGCACTCTTTGGGCGTAATAATAGAACGCTCTCATGGGGCTTCAATCCTCGTTCGTTCGAATCTGAGCATGTACTCGTGGCAAGCTCGCACTCTTTGGGCGTAATAGAACGCTCTCATGGGGCTTCAATCCTCGTTCGTTCGAATCTGAGCATGTACTCGTGGCAAGCTCGCACTCTTTGGGCGTAATAGAACGCTCTCATGGGGCTTCAATCCTCGTTCGTTCGAATCTGAGCATGTACTCGTGGCAAGTGCTCTTTGGGCGTAATAGAACGCTCTCATGGGGCTTCAATCCTCGTTCGTTCGAATCTGAGCTTGTACTCGTGGCAAGCTCGCACTCTTTGGGCGTAATAGAAC
The DNA here is from genome assembly GCA_016920855.1 of Puya raimondii. NCBI lineage: Eukaryota > Viridiplantae > Streptophyta > Magnoliopsida > Poales > Bromeliaceae > Puya > Puya raimondii. The sequence continues at coordinate 211,004,373 of JABWPP010000050.1, read as the reverse complement.
GCTCTCATGGGGCTTCAATCCTCGTTCGTTCGAATCTGAGCATGTACTCGTGGCAAGCTCGCACTCTTTGGGCGTAATAGAACGCTCTCATGGGGCTTCAATCCTCGTTCGTTCGAATCTGAGCATTATGTACTCGTGGCAAGCTCGCACTCTTTGGGCGTAATGGAACGCTCTCATGGGGGCTTCAATCCTCGTTCGTTCGAATCTGAGCATGTACTCGTGGCAAGCTCGCACTCTTTGGGCGTAATAGAACGCTCTCATGGGGCTTCAATCCTCGTTCGTTCGAATCTGAGCATGTACTCGTGGCAAAGCTCGCACTCTTTGGGCGTAATAGAACGCTCTCATGGGGCTTCAATCCTCGTTCGTTCGAATCTGAGCATGTACTCGTGGCAAGCTCGCACTCTTTGGGCGTAATAGAACGCTCTCATGGGGCTTCAATCCTCGTTCGTTCGAATCTGAGCATGTACTCGTGGCAAGCTCGCACTCTCTTTGGGCGTAATAGAACGCTCTCATGGGGCTTCAATCCTCATTCGTTCGAATCTGAGCATGTACTCGTGGCAAGCTCGCACTCTTTGGGCGTAATAGAACGCTCTCATTGGGGCTTCAATCCTCGTTCGTTCGAATCTGAGCATGTACTCGTGGCAAGCTCGCACTCTTTGGGCATAATAGAATGCTCTCATGGGGCTTCAATCGTCGTTCGTTCGAATCTGAGCATGTACTCGTGGCAAGCTCGCACTCTTTGGGCGTAATAGAACGCTCTCATGGGGCTTCAATCCTCGTTCGTTCGAATCTGAGCATGTACTCGTGGCAAGCTCGCACTCTTTGGGCGTAATAGAACGCTCTCATGGGGCTTCAATCCTCGTTCGTTCGAATCTGAGCATGTACTCGTGGCATGCTCGCACTCTTTGGGCGTAATAGAACGCTCTCATGGGGCTTCAATCCTCGTTCGTTCGAATATGAACATGTACTCGTGGCAAGCTCGCACTCTTTGGGCGTAATAGAACGCTCTCATGGGGCTTCAATCCTCGTTCTTTCGAATCTGAGCATGTACTCGTGGCAAGCTCGCACTCTTTGGGCGTAATAGAACGCTCTCATGGGGCTTCAATCCTCGTTCGTTCGAATCTGAGCATGTACTCGTGGCAAGCTCGCACTCTTTGGGCGTAATAGAACGCTCTCATGGGGCTTCAATCCTCGTTCGTTCGAATCTGAGCATGTACTCGTGGCAAGCTCGCACTCTTTTGGGCGTAATAGAACGCTCTCATGGGGCTTCAATCCTCGTTCGTTCGAATCTGAGCATGTACTCGTGGCAAGCTCGCACTCTTTGGGCGTAATAGAACGCTCTCATGGGGCTTCAATCCTCGTTTGTTCGAATCTGAGCATGTACTCGTGCCAAGCTCGCACTCTTTGGCGTAATAGAACGCTCTCATGGGGCTTCAATCCTCGTTCGTTCGAAACTGAGCATGTACTCGTGGCAAGCTCGCACTCTTTGGGCGAATAGAACGCTCTCATGGGGCTTCAATCCTCGTTCGTTCGAATCTGAGCATGTACTCGTGGCAAGCTCGCACTCTTTGGGCGTAATAGAACGCTCTCATGGGGCTTCAATCCTCGTTCGTTCGAATCTGAGCATGTACTCGTGGCAAGCTCGCACTCTTTGGGCGTAATAGAACGCTCTCATGGGGCTTCAATCCTCGTTCGTTCGAATCTGAGCATGTACTCGTGGAAAGATCGCACTCTTTGGGCGTAATAGAACGCTCTCATGGGGCTTCAATCCTCGTTCGTTCGAATCTGAGCATGTACTCGTGGCAAGCTCGCACTCTTTGGGCGTAATAGAACGCTCTCATTGGGCTTCAATTCTCGTTCGTTCGAATCTGAGCATGTACTCGTGGCAAGCTCGCACTCTTTGGGCGTAATAGAACGCTCTCATTGGGCTTCAATCCTCGTTCGTTCGAATCTGAGCATGTACTCGTGGCAAGCTCGCACTCTTTGGGCGTAATAGAACGCTCTCATGGGGCTTCAATCCTCGTTCGTTCGAATCTGAGCATGTACTCGTGGCAAGCTCGCACTCTTTGGGCGTAATAGAACGCGCGTAATAGAACGCTCTCATGAGGCTTCAATCCTCGTTCGTTCGAATCTGAGCATGTACTCGTGGCAAGCTCGCACTCTTTGGGCGTAATAGAACGCTCTCATGGGGCTTCAATCCTCGTTCGTTCGAATCTGAGCATGTACTCGTGGCAAGCTCGCACTCTTTGGGCGTAATAGAACGCTCTCATGGGGCTTCAATCCTCGTTCGTTCGAATCTGAGCATGTACTCGTGGCAAGCTCGCACTCTTTGGGCGTAATAGAACGCTCTCATGGGGCTTCAATCCTCGTTCGTTCGAATCTGAGCATGTACTCGTGGCAAGCTCGCACTCTTTGGGCGTAATAGAACGCTCTCATGGGGCTTCAATCCTCCTTCGTTCGAATCTGAGGGGCACTCTTTGGCGTAATCAAACGCTCTCAAGGGGCTTCAAACCTCGTTCGTTCGAATCTGAGCATGTACTCGTGGCAAGCTCGCACTCTTTGGGCGTGTAATAGAACGCTCTCATGGGGCTTCAATCCTCGTTCGTTCGAATCTGAGCATGTACTCGTGGCAAGCTCGCACTCTTTGGGCGTAATAGAACGCTCTCATGGGGCTTCAATCCTCGTTCGTTCGAATCTGAGCATGTACTCGTGGCAAGCTCGCACTCTTTGGGCGTAATAGAACGCTCTCATGGGGCTTCAATCCTCGTTCGTTCGAATCTGAGCATGTACTCGTGGCAAGCTCGCACTCTTTGGGCGTAATAGAACGCTCTCATGGGGCTTCAATCCTCGTTCGTTCGAATCTGAGCATGTACTCGTGGCAAGCTCGCACTCTTTGGGCGTAATAGAACGCTCTCATTTTGGCTTCAATCCTCGTTCGTTCGAATCTGAGCATGTACTCGTGGCAAGCTCGCACTCTTTGGGCGTAATAGAACGCTCTCATGGGGCTTCAATCCTCGTTCGTTCGAATCTGAGCATGTACTCGTGGCAAGCTCGCACTCTTTGGGCGTAATAGAACGCTCTCATGGGGCTTCAATCCTCGTTCGTTCGAATCTGAGCATGTACTCGTGGCAAGCTCGCACTCTTTGGGCGTAATAGAACGCTCTCATGGGGCTTCAATCCTCGTTCGTTCGAATCTGAGCATGTACTCGTGGCAAGCTCGCACTCTTTGGGCGTAATAGAACGCTCTCATGGGGCTTCAATCCTCGTTCGTTCGAATCTGAGCATGTACTCGTGGCAAGCTCGCACTCTTTGGGCGTAATAGAACGCTCTCATGGGGCTTCAATCCTCGTTCGTTCGAATCTGAGCATGTACTCGTGGCAAGCTCGCACTCTTTGGGCGTAATAGAACGCTCTCATGGGGCTTCAATCCTCGTTCGTTCGAATCTGAGCATACACTCGTGGCAAGCTCTCACTCTTTGGGCGTAATAGAACGCTCTCATGGGGCTTCAATCCTCGTTCGTTCGAATCTGAGCATGTACTAGTGGCAAGCTCGCACTCTTTGGACGTAATAGAACGCTCTCATGGGGCTTTAATCCTCGTTCGTTCGAATCTGAGCAAGGGCGTAATAGAACGCTCTCATGGGGCTTCAATCCTCGTTCGTTCTAATCTGAGCATGTACTCGTGGCAAGCTCGCACTCTTTGGGCGTAATAGAACGCTCTCATGGGGCTTCAATCCTCGTTCGTTCGAATCTGAGCATGTACTCGTGGCAACCTCGCACTCTTTGGGCGTAATAGAACGCTCTCATGGGGCTTCAATCCTCGTTCGTTCGAATCTGAGCATGTACTCGTGGCAACCTCGCACTCTTTGGGCGTAATAGAACGCTCTCATGGGGCTTCAATCCTCGTTCGTTCGAATCTGAGCATGTACTCGTGGCAAGCTCGCACTCTTTGGGCGTAATAGAACGCTCTCATGGGGCTTCAATCCTCGTTCGTTCGAATCTGAGCATGTACTCGTGGCAAGCTCGCACTCTTTGGGCGTAATAGAACGCTCTCATGGGGCTTCAATCCTCGTTCGTTCGAATCTGAGCATGTACTCGTGGCAAGCTCGCACTCTTTGGGCGTAATAGAACGCTCTCATGGGGCTTCAATCCTCGTTCGTTCGAATCTGAGCATGTACTCGTGGCAAGCTCGCACTCTTTGGGCGTAATAGAACGCTCTCATGGGGCTTCAATCCTCGTTCGTTCGAATCTGAGCATGTACTCGTGGCAAGCTCGCACTCTTTGGGCGTAATAGAACGCTCTCATGGGGCTTCAATCCTCGTTCGTTCGAATCTGAGCATGTACTCGTGGCAAGTTCGCACTCTTTGGGCGTAATAGAACGCTCTCATGGGGCTTCAAACCTCGTTCGTTCGAATCTGAGCATGTACTCGTGGCAAGCTCGCACTCTTTGGGCGTAATAGAACGCTCTCATGGGGCTTCAATCCTCGTTTGTTCGAATCTGAGCATGTACTCGTGGAAAGCTCGCACTCTTTGGGCGTAATAGAACGCTCTCATGGGGCTTCAATCCTCGTCGTTCGAATCTGAGCATGTACTCGTGGCAAGCTCGCACTCTTTGGGCATAATAGAACGCTCTCATGCGGCTTCAATCGTCGTTCGTTCGAATCTGAGCATGTACTCGTGGCAAGCTCGCACTCTTTGGGCGTAATAGAACGCTCTCATGGGGCTTCAATCCTCGTTCGTTCGAATCTGAGCATGTACTCGTGGCAAGCTCGCACTCTTTGGGCGTAATAGAACGCTCTCATGGGGCTTCAATCCTCGTTCGTTCGAATCTGAGCATGTACTCGTGGCAAGCTCGCACTCTTTGGGCGTAATAGAACGCTCTCATGGGGCTTCAATCCTCGTTCGTTCGAATCTGAGCATGTACTCGTGGCAAGCTCGCACTCTTTGGGCGTAATAGAACGCTCTCATGGGGCTTCAATCCTCGTTCGTTCGAATCTGAGCATGTACTCGTGGCAAGCTCGCACTCTTTGGGCGTAATAGAACGCTCTCATGGGGCTTCAATCCTCGTTTCTTCGAATCTGAGCATGTACTCGTGGCAAGCTCGCACTCTTTGGGCGTAATAGAACGCTCTCATGGGGCTTCAATCCTCGTTCGTTCGAATCTGAGCATGTACTCGTGGCAAGCTCGCACTCTTTGGGCGTAATAGAACGCTCTCATGGGGCTTCAATCCTCGTTCGTTCGAATCTGAGCATGTACTCGTGGCAAGCTCGCACTCTTTGGGCGTAATAGAACGCTCTCATGGGGCTTCAATCCTCGTTCGTTCGAATCTGAGCATGTACTCGTGGCAAGCTCGCACTCTTTGGGCGTAATAGAACGCTCTCATGGGGCTTCAATCCTCGTTCGTTCGAATCTGAGCATGTACTCGTGGCAAGCTCGCACTCTTTGGGCGTAATAGAACGCTCTCATGGGGCTTCAATCCTCGTTCGTTCGAATCTGAGCATGTACTCGTGGCAAGCTCGCACTCTTTGGGCGTAATAGAACGCTCTCATGGGGCTTCAATCCTCGTTCGTTCGAATCTGAGCATGTACTCGTGGCAAGCTCGCACTCTTTGGGCGTAATAGAACGCTCTCATGGGGCTTCAATCCTCGTTCGTTCGAATCTGAGCATGTACTCGTGGCAAGCTCGCACTCTTTGGGCGTAATAGAACGCTCTCATGGGGCTTCAATCCTCGTTCGTTCGAATCTGAGCATGTACTCGTGGCAAGCTCGCACTCTTTGGGCGTAATAGAACGCTCTCATGGGGCTTCAATCCTCGTTCGTTCGAATCTGAGCATGTACTCGTGGCAAGCTCGCACTCTTTGGGCGTAATAGAACGCTCTCATGGGGCTTCAATCCTCGTTCGTTCGAATCTGAGCATGTACTCGTGGCAAGCTCGCACTCTTTGGGCGTAATAGAACGCTCTCATGGGGCTTCAATCCTCGTTCGTTCGAATCTGAGCATGTACTCGTGGCAAGCTCGCACTCTTTGGGCGTAATAGAACGCTCTCATGGGGCTTCAATCCTCGTTCGTTCGTTCGAATCTGAGCATGTACTCGTGGCAAGCTCGCACTCTTTGGGCGTAATAGAACGCTCTCATGGGGCTTCAATCCTCGTTCGTTCGAATCTGAGCATGTACTCGTGGCAACTCTCGCACTCTTTGGGCGTAATAGAACGCTCTCATGGGGCTTCAATCCTCGTTCGTTCGAATCTGAGCATGTACTCGTGGCAAGCTCGCACTCTTTGGGCGTAATAGAACGCTCTCATGGGGCTTCAATCCTCGTTCGTTCGAATCTGAGCATGTACTCGTGGCAAGCTCGCACTCTTTGGGCGTAATAGAACGCTCTCATGGGGCTTCAATCCTCGTTCGTTCGAATCTGAGCATGTACTCGTGGCAAGCTCGCACTCTTTGGGCGTAATAGAACGCTCTCATGGGGCTTCAATCCTCGTTCGTTCGAATCTGAGCATGTGCTCGTGGCAAGCTCGTACTCTTTGGGCGTAATAGAACGCTCTCATGGGGCTTCAATCCTCGTTCGTCGAATCTGAGCATGTACTCGTGGCAAGCTCGCACTCTTTGGGCGTAATAGAACACTCTCATGGGGCTTCAATCCTCGTTCGTTTGAATCTGAACAAGTACTCGTGGCAAGCTAGCACTCTTTGGGCGTAATAGAACGCTCTCATGGGGCTTCAATCCTCGTTCGTTCGAATCTGAGCATGTACTCGTGGCAAGCTCGCACTCTTTGGGCGTAATAGAACGCTCTCATGGGGCTTCAATCCTCGTTCGTTCGAATCTGAGCATGTACTCGTGGCAAGCTCGCACTCTTTGGGCGTAATAGAACGCTCTCATGGGGCTTCAATCCTCGTTCGTTCGAATCTGAGCATGTACTCGTGGCAAGCTCGCACTCTTTGGGCGTAATAGAACGCTCTCATGGGGCTTCAATTCTCGTTCGTTCGAATCTGAGCATGTACTCGTGGCAAGCTCGCACTCTTTGGGCGTAATAGAACGCTCTCATGGGGCTTCAATCCTCGTTCGTTCGAATCTGAGCATGTACTCGTGGCAAGCTCGCACTCTTTGGGCGTAATAGAACGCTCTCATGGGGCTTCAATCCTCGTTCGTTCGAATCTGAGCATGTACTCGTGGCAAGCTCGCACTCTTTGGGCGTAATAGAACGCTCTCATGGGGCTTCAATCCTCGTTCGTTCGAATCTGAGCATGTACTCGTGGCAAGCTCGCACTCTTTGGGCGTAATAGAACGCTCTCATGGGGCTTCAATCCTCGTTCGTTCGAATCTGAGCATGTACTCGTGGCAAGCTCGCACTCTTTGGGCGTAATAGAACGCTCTCATGGGGCTTCAATCCTCGTTCGTTCGAATCTGAGCATGTACTCGTGGCAAGCTCGCACTCTTTGGGCGTAATAGAACGCTCTCATGGGGCTTCAATCCTCGTTCGTTCGAATCTGAGCATGTACTCGTGGCAAGCTCGCACTCTTTGGGCGTAATAGAACGCTCTCATGGGGCTTCAATCCTCGTTCGTTCGAATCTGAGCATGTACTCGTGGCAAGCTCGCACTCTTTGGGCGTAATAGAACGCTCTCATGGGGCTTCAATCCTCGTTCGTTCGAATCTGAGCATGTACTCGTGGCAAGCTCGCACTCTTTGGGCGTAATAGAACGCTCTCATGGGGCTTCAATCCTCGTTCGTTCGAATCTGAGCATGTACTCGTGGCAAGCTCGCACTCTTTGGGCGTAATAGAACGCTCTCATGGGGCTTCAATCCTCGTTCGTTCGAATCTGAGCATGTACTCGTGGCAAGCTCGCACTCTTTGGGCGTAATAGAACGCTCTCATGGGGCTTCAATCCTCGTTCGTTCGAATCTGAGCATGTACTCGTGGCAAGCTCGCACTCTTTGGGCGTAATAGAACGCTCTCATGGGGCTTCAATCCTCGTTCGTTCGAATCTGAGCATGTACTCGTGGCAAGCTCGCACTCTTTGGGCGTAATAGAACGCTCTCATGGGGCTTCAATCCTCGTTCGTTTCAAATCTGAGCATGTACTCGTGGCAAGCTCGCACTCTTTGGGCGTAATAGAACGCTCTCATGGGGCTTCAATCCTCGTTCGTTCGAATCTGAGCATGTACTCGTGGCAAGCTCGCACTCTTTGGGCGTAATAGAACGCTCTCATGGGGCTTCAATCCTCGTTCGTTCGAATCTGAGCATGTACTCGTGGCAAGCTCGCACTCTTTGGGCGTAATAGAACGCTCTCATGGGGCTTCAATCCTCGTTCGTTCGAATCTGAGCATGTACTCGTGGCAAGCTCGCACTCTTTTGGCGTAATAGAACGCTCTCATGGGGCTTCAATCCTCGTTCGTTCGAATCTGAGCATGTACTCGTGGCAAGCTCGCACTCTTTGGGCGTAATAGAAACGCTCTCATGGGGCTTCAATCCTCGTTCGTTCGAATCTGAGCATGTACTCGTGGCAAGCTCGCACTCTTTGGGCGTAATAGAACGCTCTCATGGGGCTTCAATCCTCGTCGTTCGTTCGAATCTGAGCATGTACTCGTGGCAAGCTCGCACTCTTTGGGCGTAATAGAACGCTCTCATGGGGCTTCAATCCTCGTTCGTTCGAATCTGAGCATGTACTCGTGGCAAGCTCGCACTCTTTGGGCGTAATAGAACGCTCTCATGGGGCTTCAATCCTCGTTCGTTCGAATCTGAGCATGTACTCGTGGCAAGCTCGCACTCTTTGGGCGTAATAGAACGCTCTCATGGGGCTTCAATCCTCGTTCGTTCGAATCTGAGCATGTACTCGTGGCAAGCTCTTGCACTCTTTGGGCGTAATAGAACGCTCTCATGGGGCTTCAATCCTCGTTCGTTCGAATCTGAGCATGTACTCGTGGCAAGCTCGCACTCTTTGGGCGTAATAGAACGCTCTCATGGGGCTTCAATCCTCGTTCGTTCGAATCTGAGCATGTACTCGTGGCAAGCTCGCACTCTTTGGGCGTAATAGAACGCTCTCATGGGGCTTCAATCCTCGTTCGTTCGAATCTGAGCATGTACTCGTGGCAAGCTCGCACTCTTTGGGCGTAATAGAACGCTCTCATGGGGCTTCAATCCTCGTTCGTTCGAATCTGAGCATGTACTCGTGGCAAGCTCGCACTCTTTGGGCGTAATAGAACGCTCTCATGGGGCTTCAATCCTCGTTCGTTCGAATCTGAGCATGTACTCGTGGCAAGCTCGCACTCTTTGGGCGTAATAGAACGCTCTCATGGGGCTTCAATCCTCGTTCGTTCGAATCTGAGCATGTACTCGTGGCAAGCTCGCACTCTTTGGGCGTAATAGAACGCTCTCATGGGGCTTCAATCCTCGTTCGTTCGAATCTGAGCATGTACTCGTGGCAAGCTCGCACTCTTTTTGGGCGTAATAGAACGCTCTCATGGGGCTTCAATCCTCGTTCGTTCGAATCTGAGCATGTACTCGTGGCAAGCTCGCACTCTTTGGGCGTAATAGAACGCTCTCATGGATGGGGCTTCAATCCTCGTTCGTTCGAATCTGAGCATGTACTCGTGGCAAGCTCGCACTCTTTGGGCGTAATAGAACGCTCTCATGGGGCTTCAATCCTCGTTCGTTCGAATCTGAGCATGTACTCGTGGCAAGCTCGCACTCTTTGGGCGTAATAGAACGCTCTCATGGGGCTTCAATCCTCGTTCGTTCGAATCTGAGCATGTACTCGTGGCAAGCTCGCACTCTTTGGGCGTAATAGAACGCTCTCATGGGGCTTCAATCCTCGTTCGTTCGAATCTGAGCATGTACTCGTGGCAAGCTCGCACTCTTTGGGCGTAATAGAACGCTCTCATGGGGCTTCAATCCTCGTTCGTTCGAATCTGAGCATGTACTCGTGGCAACCTCGCACTCTTTGGGCGTAATAGAACGCTCTCATGGGGCTTCAATCCTCTTTCGTTCGAATCTGAGCATGTACTCGTGGCAAACTCGCGGGCTTCAAACCTCGTTCTTTCGAATCTGAGCATGTACTCGTGGCAAGCTCGCACTCTTTGGGCGTAATAGAACGCTCTCATGGGGCTTCAATCCTCGTTCGTTCGAATCTGAGCATGTACTCGTGGCAAGCTCGCACTCTTTCGGCTTAATAGAACGCTCTCATGGGGCTTCAATCCTCGTTTGTTCGAATCTGAGCATGTACTCGTGGCAACCTCGCCCTCTTTGGGCGTAATAGAACGCTCTCATGGGGCTTCAATCCTCGTTCGTTCGAATCTGAGCATGTACTCGTGGCAAGCTCGCACTCTTTGGGCGTAATAGAACGCTCTCATGGGGCTTCAATCCTCGTTCGTTCGAATCTGAGCATGTACTCGTGGCAAGCTCGCACTCTTTGGGCGTAATAGAACGCTCTTATGAGGCTTCAATCCCGTTCGTTCGAATCTGAGCATACACTCGTGGCAAGCTCTCACTCTTTGGGCGTAATAGAACGCTCTCATGGGGCTTCAATCCTCGTTCGTTCGAATCTGAGCATGTACTCGTGGCAACCTCGCACTCTTTGGGCGTAATAGAACGCTCTCATGGGGCTTCAATCCTCGTTCGTTCGAATCTGAGCATGTACTCGTGGCAAGCTCGCACTCTTTCGGCTTAATAGAACGCTCTCATGGGGCTTCAATCCTCGTTTGTTCGAATCTGAGCATGTACTCGTGGCAACCTCGCCCTCTTTGGGCGTAATAGAACACTCTCATGGGGCTTCAATCCCCGTTCGTTCGAACCTGAGCATCTACTCGTGGCAAGCTCGCACTCTTTGGGCGTAATAGAACGCTCTCATGGGGCTTCAATCCACGTTCGTTCGAATCTGAGCATGTACTCGTGGCAAGCTCGCACTCTTTGGGCGTAATAGAACGCTCTTATGAGGCTTCAATCCCGTTCGTTCGAATCTGAGCATACACTCGTGGCAAGCTCTCACTCTTTGGGCGTAATAGAACGCTCTCATGGGGCTTCAATCCTCGTTCGTTCGAATCTGAGCATGTACTAGTGGCAAGCTCGCACTCTTTGGACGTAATAGAACGCTCTCATGGGGCTTTAATCCTCGTTCGTTCGAATCTGAGCAAGGGCGTAATAGAACGCTCTCATGGGGCTTCAATCCTCGTTCGTTCGAATCTGAGCATGTACTCGTGGCAAGCTCGCACTCTTTGGGCGTAATAGAACGCTCTCAAGGGGCTTCAATCCTCGTTAGTTCGAATCTGAGCATGTACTCGTGGCAAGCTCTTGCACTCTTTGGGCGTAATAGAACGCTCTCATGGGGCTTCAATTCTCGTTCGTTCGAATCTGAGCAAGTACTCATGGCAAGCTCGCACTCTTTGGGCGTAATAGAACGCTCTCATGGGGCTTCAATCCTCGTTCGTTCGAATCTGAGCATGTACTCGTGGCAACCTCGCACTCTTTGGGCGTAATAGAATGCTCTCATGGGGCTTCAAACCTCGTTCGTTCGAATCTGAGCATGTACTCGTGGCAACCTCGCACTCTTTGGGCGTAATATAACGCTCTCATGGGGCTTCAATCCTCATTCGTTCGAATCTGAGCATGTACTCGTGGCAACCTCGCACACTTTCGGCGTAATAGAACGCTCTCATGGGGCTTCAATCCTCGTTCGTTCGAATCTGAGCATGTACTCGTGGCAACCTCGCACTCTTTGGGCGTAATAGAACGCTCTCATGGGGCTTCAATCCTCGTTCGTTTGAATCTGAGCATGTACTCGTGGCAAGCTCGCACTCTTTGGGCGTAATAGAACGCTCTCAAGGGGCTTCAATCCTCGTTAGTTCGAATCTGAGCATGTACTCGTGGCAAGCTCTTGCACTCTTTGGGCGTAATAGAACGCTCTCATGGGGCTTCAATCCTCGTTCGTTCGAATCTGAGCATGTACTCGTGGCAAGCTCGCACTCTTTGGGCGTAATAGAACGCTCTCATGGGGCTTCAATCCTCGTTCGTAATCTGAGCATGTACTCGTGGCAAGCTCGCACTCTTTGGGCGTAATAGAACGCTCTCATGGGGCTTCAATCCTCGTTCGTTCGAATCTGAGCATGTACTCGTGGCAAGCTCGCACTCTTTGGGCGTAATAGAACGCTCTCATGGGGCTTCAATCCTCGTTCGTTCGAATCTGAGCATGTACTCGTGGCAAGCTCGCACTCTTTGGGCGTAATAGAACGCTCTCATGGGGCTTCAATCCTCGTTCGTTCGAATCTGAGCATGTACTCGTGGCAAGCTCGCACTCTTTGGGCGTAATAGAACGCTCTCATGGGGCTTCAATCCTCGTTCGTTCGAATCTGAGCATGTACTCGTGGCAAGCTCGCACTCTTTGGGCGTAATAGAACGCTCTCATGGGGCTTCAATCCTCGTTCGTTCGAATCTGAGCATGTACTCGTGGCAAGCTCGCACTCTTTTGGGCGTAATAGAACGCTCTCATGGGGCTTCAAACCTCGTTCGTTCGTTCGAATCTGAGCATGTACTCGTGGCAAGCTCGCACTCTTTGGGCGTAATAGAACGCTCTCATGGGGCTTCAATCCTCGTTCGTTCGAATCTGAGCATGTACTCGTGGCAAGCTCGCACTCTTTGGGCGTAATAGAACGCTCTCATGGGGCTTCAATCCTCGTTCGTTCGAATCTGAGCATGTACTCGTGGCAAGCTCGCACTCTTTGGGCGTAATAGAACGCTCTCATGGGGCTTCAATCCTCGTTCGTTCGAATCTGAGCATGTACTCGTGGCAAGCTCGCACTCTTTGGGCGTAATAGAACGCTCTCATGGGGCTTCAATCCTCGTTCGTTCGAATCTGAGCATGTACTCGTGGCAACCTCGCACTCTTTGGGCGTAATAGAACGCTCTCATGGGGCTTCAATCCTCGTTCGTTCGAATCTGAGCATGTACTCGTGGCAAGCTCGCACTCTTTGGGCGTAATAGAACGCTCTCATGGGGCTTCAATCCTCGTTCGTTCGAATCTGAGCATGTACTCGTGGCAAGCTCGCACTCTTTGGGCGTAATAGAACGCTCTCATGGGGCTTCAATCCTCGTTCGTTCGAATCTGAGCATGTACTCGTGGCAACCTCGCACTCTTTGGGCGTAATAGAACGCTCTCATGGGGCTTCAATCCTCGTTCGTTCGAATCTGAGCATGTACTCGTGGCAAGCTCGCACTCTTTGGGCGTAATAGAACGCTCTCATGGGGCTTCAATCCTCGTTCGTTCGAATCTGAGCATGTACTCGTGGCAAGCTCGCACTCTTTGGGCGTAATAGAACGCTCTCATGGGGCTTCAATCCTCGTTCGTTCGAATCTGAGCATGTACTCGTGGCAAGCTCGCACTCTTTGGGCGTAATAGAACGCTCTCATGGGGCTTCAATCCTCGTTCGTTCGAATCTGAGCATGTACTCGTGGCAAGCTCGCACTCTTTGGGCGTAATAGAACGCTCTCATGGGGCTTCAATCCTCTTCGCAATCTTTGGGCGTAATAGAACGCTCTCATGGGGCTTCAATCCTCGTTCGTTCGAATCTGAGCATGTACTCGTGGCAAGCTCGCACTCTTTGGGCGTAATAGAACGCTCTCATGGGGCTTCAATCCTCGTTCGTTCGAATCTGAGCATGTACTCGTGGCAAGCTCGCACTCTTTGGGCGTAATAGAACGCTCTCATGGGGCTTCAATCCTCGTTCGTTCGAATCTGAGCATGTACTCGTGGCAAGCTCGCACTCTTTGGGCGTAATAGAACGCTCTCATGGGGCTTCAATCCTCGTTCGTTCGAATCTGAGCATGTACTCGTGGCAAGCTCTTGCACTCTTTGGGCGTAATAGAACGCTCTCATGGGGCTTCAATCCTCGTTCGTTCGAATCTGAGCATGTACTCGTGGCAAGCTCGCACTCTTTGGGCGTAATAGAACGCTCTCATGGATGGGGCTTCAATCCTCGTTCGTTCGAATCTGAGCATGTACTCTCGTGGCAAGCTCGCACTCTTTGGGCGTAATAGAACGCTCTCATGGGGCTTCAATCCTCGTTCGTTCGAATCTGAGCATGTACTCGTGGCAAGCTCGCACTCTTTGGGCGTAATAGAACGCTCTCATGGGGCTTCAATCCTCGTTCGTTCGAATCTGAGCATGTACTCGTGGCAAGCTCGCACTCTTTGGGCGTAATAGAACGCTCTCATGGGGCTTCAATCCTCGTTCGTTCGAATCTGAGCATGTACTCGTGGCAAGCTCGCACTCTTTGGGCGTAATAGAACGCTCTCATGGGGCTTCAATCCTCGTTCGTTCGAATCTGAGCATGTACTCGTGGCAAGCTCGCACTCTTTGGGCGTAATAGAACGCTCTCATGGGGCTTCAATCCTCGTTCGTTCGAATCTGAGCATGTACTCGTGGCAAGCTCGCACTCTTTGGGCGTAATAGAACGCTCTCATGGGGCTTCAATCCTCGTTCGTTCGAATCTGAGCATGTACTACTTGTGGCAAGCTCGCACTCTTTGGGCGTAATAGAACGCTCTCATGGGGCTTCAATCCTCGTTCGTTCGAATCTGAGCATGTACTCGTGGCAAGCTCGCACTCTTTGGGCGTAATAGAACGCTCTCATGGGGCTTCAATCCTCGTTCGTTCGAATCTGAGCATGTACTCGTGGCAAGCTCGCACTCTTTGGGCGTAATAGAACGCTCTCATGGGGCTTCAATCCTCGTTCGTTCGAATCTGAGCATGTACTCGTGGCAAGCTCGCACTCTTTGGGCGTAATAGAACGCTCTCATGGGGCTTCAATCCTCGTTCGTTCGAATCTGAGCATGTACTCGTGGCAAGCTCGCACTCTTTTTGGGCGTAATAGAACGCTCTCATGGGGCTTCAATCCTCGTTCGTTCGAATCTGAGCATGTACTCGTGGCAACTCTCGCACTCTTTGGGCGTAATAGAACGCTCTCATGGGGCTTCAATCCTCGTTCGTTCGAATCTGAGCATGTACTCGTGGCAAGCTCGCACTCTTTGGGCGTAATAGAACGCTCTCATGGGGCTTCAATCCTCGTTCGTTCGAATCTGAGCATGTACTCGTGGCAAGCTCGCACTCTTTGGGCGTAATAGAACGCTCTCATGGGGCTTCAATCCTCGTTCGTTCGAATCTGAGCATGTACTCGTGGCAAGCTCGCACTCTTTGGGCGTAATAGAACGCTCTCATGGGGCTTCAATCCTCGTTCGTTCGAATCTGAGCATGTACTCGTGGCAAGCTCGCACTCTTTGGGCGTAATAGAACGCTCTCATGGGGCTTCAATCCTCGTTCGTTCGAATCTGAGCATGTACTCGTGGCAAGCTCGCACTCTTTGGGCGTAATAGAACGCTCTCATGGGGCTTCAATCCTCGTTCGTTCGAATCTGAGCATGTACTCGTGGCAAGCTCGCACGCACTCTTTGGGCGTAATAGAACGCTCTCATGGGGCTTCAATCCTCGTTCGTTCGAATCTGAGCATGTACTCGTGGCAACCTCGCACTCTTTGGGCGTAATAGAACGCTCTCATGGGGCTTCAAACCTCGTTCGTTCGAATCTGAGCATGTACTCGTGGCAAGCTCTTGCACTCTTTGGGCGTAATAGAACGCTCTCATGGGGCTTCAATCCTCGTTCGTTCGAATCTGAGCATGTACTCGTGGCAACCTCGCACTCTTTGGGCGTAATAGAACGCTCTCATGGGGCTTCAATCCTCGTTCGTTCGAATCTGAGCATGTACTCGTGGCAAGCTCGCACTCTTTGGGCGTAATAGAACGCTCTCATGGGGCTTCAATCCTCGTTCGTTCGAATCTGAGCATGTACTCGTGGCAAGCTCGCACTCTTTGGGCGTAATAGAACGCTCTCATGGGGCTTCAATCCTCGTTCGTTCGAATCTGAGCATGTACTCGTGGCAAGCTCGCACTCTTTGGGCGTAATAGAACGCTCTCATGGGGCTTCAATCCTCGTTCGTTCGAATCTGAGCATGTACTCGTGGCAAGCTCGCACTCTTTGGGCGTAATAGAACGCTCTCATGGGGCTTCAATCCTCGTTCGTTCGAATCTGAGCATGTACTCGTGGCAAGCTCGCACTCTTTTTGGGCGTAATAGAACGCTCTCATGGGGCTTCAATCCTCGTTCGTTCGAATCTGAGCATGTACTCGTGGCAAGCCTCGCACTCTTTGGGCGTAATAGAACGCTCTCATGGGGCTTCAATCCTCGTTCGTTCGAATCTGAGCATGTACTCGTGGCAAGCTCGCACTCTTTGGGCGTAATAGAACGCTCTCATGGGGCTTCAATCCTCGTTCGTTCGAATCTGAGCATGTACTCGTGGCAAGCTCTTGCACTCTTTGGGCGTAATAGAACGCTCTCATGGGGCTTCAAACCTCGTTCGTTCGAATCTGAGCATGTACTCGTGGCAACCTCGCACTCTTTGGGCGTAATAGAACGCTCTCATGGGGCTTCAATCCTCATTCTTTCGAATCTGAGCATGTATCGTGGCAACCTCACACTCTTTGGGCGTAATAGAATGCTCTCATGGGGCTTCAAACCTCGTTCGTTCGAATCTGAGCATGTACTCGTGGCAACCTCGCACTCTTTGGGCGTAATATAACGCTCTCATGGGGCTTCAATCCTCGTTCTTTCGTTCGAATCTGAGCATGTACTCGTGGCAAGCTCGCACTCTTTGGGCGTAATATAACGCTCTCATGGGGCTTCAATCCTCATTCGTTCGAATCTGAGCATGTACTCGTGGCAAGCTCGCACTCTTTGGGCGTAATAGAACGCTCTCATTGGGGCTTCAATCCTCGTTCGTTCGAATCTGAGCATGTACTCGTGGCAAGCTCGCACTCTTTGGGCGTAATAGAATGCTCTCATGGTGTTTCAATCCTCATTCGTTCGAATCTGAGCATGTACTCGTGGCAAGCTCGCACTCTTTGGGCGTAATAGAACGCTCTCATGGGGTTTCAATCCTCGTTCGTTCGAATCTGAGCATGTACTCGTGGCAAGCTCGCACTCTTTGGGCCTAATAGAACGCTCTCATGGGGTTTCAATCCTCGTTCGTTCGAATATGAGCATGTACTCGTGGCAAACTCACACTCTTTGGCGTAATAGAACGCTCTCACGGGGTTTCAATCCTCGTTCGTTCGTTCGAATCTGAGCATGTACTCGTGGCAAGCTCGCACTCTTTGGGCGTAATAGAACGCTCTCATGGGGTTTCAATCCTCATTCGTTCGAATCTGTGCATGTACTCATGGCAAGCTCGCACTCTTTGGGCGTAATAGAACAAGCTCGCACTCTTAGGGCGTAATAGAACGCTCTCATGGGGTTTCAATCCTCGTTCGTTCGAATATGAGCATGTACTCGTGGCAAGCTCGCACTCTTAGGGCGTAATAGAACGCTCTCATGTGGTTTGAATCCTCGTTCGTTCGAATCTGAGTATGTACTCTTGGCAAGCTCGCTCTCTTTGAGTGTTATAGAACGCTCTCATGGGGTTTCAATCCTCGTTCGTTCGAATATGAGCTTGTACTCGTGGCAAGCTCGCACTTTTAGGCGCAATAGAACGCTCTCATTGGGTTTCAATCCTCGTTCGATCGAATCTGAGCATGTACTCGTGGCAAGCTCGCACTCTTTGGGCGTAATAGAACGCTCTCATGGGGTTTCAATCCTCGTTCGTTCGAATATGACCATGTACTCGTTGCAAGCTAGCACTCTTTGGGCGTAAAAGAACGCTCTCATGGGGTTTCAATCCTCGTTCTTTCGAATCTGAGCATGTACTCGTGGCAAGCTAGCACTCTTTGGGCGTAATAGAACGCTCTCATGGGGTTTCAATCCTCGTTCGTTCGAATCTGAGCATGTACTCGTGGCAAGCTAGCACTCTTTGGGCGTAATAGAAACGCTCTCATGGGGTTTCAATCCTCGTTCGTTCGAATCTGAGCATGTACTCGTGGCAAGCTCGCACTCTTTGGGCGTAATAGAACGCTCTCATGGGGTTTCAATCCTCGTTCGTTCGAATCTGAGCATGTACTCGTGGCAAGCTCGCACTCTTTGGGCGTAATAGAACGCTCTCATGGGGTAGTTTGAATCCTCGTTCGTTCGAATCTGAGCATGTACTCGTGTCAAGCTCGCTCTCTTTGAGTGTAATAATAGAACGCTCTCATGGGTTTCAATCCTCATTCGTTCGAATCTGAACATGTACTCGTGGCAAGCTCGCACTCTTTGGGCGTAATAGAACGCTCTCATGGGTTTCAATCCTCATTCGTTCGAATCTGAACATATACTCGTGGCAAGCTCGCACTCTTTGGGCCTAATAGAACGCTCTCATGGGGTTTCAATCCTCGTTCGTTCGAATATGAGCATGTACTCGTGGCGACCACGCACTCTTTGGGCGTAATAGAACGCTCTCATGGGGTTTCAATCCTCGTTCGTTCGAATCTGAGCATGTACTCGTGGCAAGCTCGCACTCTTTGGGCGTTATAGAACGCTCTCATGGGGTTTCAATCCTCGTTCGTTCGAATATGAGCATGTACTCGTGGCAAGCTCGCACTCTTAGGCGTAATAGAACGCTCTCATGGGGTTTCAATCCTCGTTCGTTCGAATCTGAGCATGTACTCGTGGCAAGCTCGCACTCTTTGGGCCTAATAGAACGCTCTCATGGGGTTTCAATCCTCGTTCGTTCGAATATGAGCATGTACTCGTGGCAAGCTCGCACTCTTTGGCGTAAAAGAACGCTCTCATGGGGTTTCAATCCTCGTTCGTTTCGAATCTGAGCATGTACTCGTGGCAAGCTCGCACTCTTTGGGCGTAATAGAACGCTCTCATGGGGTTTCAATCCTCGTTCGTTCGAATCTGAGCATGTACTCGTGGCAAGCTAGCACTCTTTGGGCGTAATAGAACGCTCTCATGGGGTTTCAATCCTCGTTCGTTCGAATCTGAGCATGTACTCGTGGCAAGCTCGCACTCTTTGGGCGTAATAGAACGCTCTCATGGGGTTTCAATCCTCGTTCGTTCGAATATGAGCATGTACTCGTGGCAAGCTCGCACTCTTAGGGCGTAATAGAACGCTCTCATGTGGTTTGAATCCTCGTTCGTTCGAATCTGAGTATGTACTCGTGGCAAGCTCGCTCTCTTTGAGTGTTATAGAACGCTCTCATGGGGTTTCAATCCTCGTTCGTTCGAATCTGAGCATGTACTCGTGGCAAGCTCGCACTTTTAGGCGCAATAGAACGCTCTCATTGGGTTTCAATCCTCGTTCGTTCGAATCTGAGCATGTACTCGTGGCAAGCTCGCACTCTTTGGGCCTAATAGAACGCTCTCATGGGGTTTCAATCCTCGTTCGTTCGAATATGAGCATGTACTCGTGGCAAGCTCGCACTCTTTGGGCGTAATAGAACGCTCTCATGGGGTTTCAATCCTCGTTCTTTCGAATCTGAGCATGTACTCGTGGCAAGCTCGCACTCTTTGGGCGTAATAGAACGCTCTCATGGTGTTTCAATCCTCATTCGTTCGAATCTGAGCATGTACTCGTGGCAAGCTAGCACTCTTTGGGCGTAATAGAACGCTCTCATGGGGTTTCAATCCTCGTTCGTTCGAATCTGAGCATGTACTCGTGGCAAGCTCGCACTCTTTGGGCCTAATAGAACGCTCTCATGGGGTTTCAATCCTCGTTCGTTCGAATATGAGCATGTACTCGTGGCAAGCTCGCACTCTTTGGCGTAATAGAACGCTCTCACGGGGTTTCAATCCTCGTTCGTTCGAATCTGAGCATGTACTCGTGGCAAGCTCGCACTCTTTGGGCGTAATAGAACGCTCTCATGGGGTTTGAATCCTCATTCGTTCGAATCTGTGCATGTACTCATGGCAAGCTCGCACTCTTTGGGCGTAATAGAACAAGCTCGCACTCTTAGGGCGTAATAGAACGCTCTCATGGGGTTTCAATCCTCGTTCGTTCGAATATGAGCATGTACTCGTGGCAAGCTCGCACTCTTAGGGCGTAATAGAACGCTCTCATGTGGTTTGAATCCTCGTTCGTTCGAATCTGAGTATGTACTCGTGGCAAGCTCGCTCTCTTTGAGTGTTATAGAACGCTCTCATGGGGTTTCAATCCTCGTTCGTTCGAATCTGAGCATGTACTCGTGGCAAGCTCGCACTTTAGGCGCAATAGAACGCTCTCATGGGTTTCAATCCTCGTTCGTTCGAATCGAATCTGAGCATGTACTCGTGGCAAGCTCGCACTCTTTGGGCGTAATAGAACGCTCTCATGGGGTTTCAATCCTCGTTCGTTCGAATATGAGCATGTACTCGTGGCAAGCTCGCACTCTTTGGCGTAAAAGAACGCTCTCATGGGGTTTCAATCCTCGTTCGTTCGAATCTGAGCATGTACTCGTGGCAAGCTAGCACTCTTTGGGCGTAATAGAACGCTCTCATGGGGTTTCAATCCTCGTTCGTTCGAATCTGAGCATGTACTCGTGGCAAGCTCGCACTCTTTGGGCGTAATAGAACGCTCTCATGGGGTTTCAATCCTCGTTCGTTCGAATCTGAGCATGTACTCGTGGCAAGCTCGCACTCTTTGGGCGTAATAGAACGCTCTCATGGGGTTTCAATCCTCGTTCGTTCGAATATGAGCATGTACTCGTGGCAAGCTCGCACTCTTAGGGCGTAATAGAACGCTCTCATGTGGTTTGAATCCTCGTTCGTTCGAATCTGAGTATGTACTCGTGGCAAGCTCGCTCTCTTTGAGTGTTATAGAACGCTCTCATGGGGTTTCAATCCTCGTTCGTTCGAATCTGAGCATGTACTCGTGGCAAGCTCGCACTCTTTGGGCGTAATAGAACGCTCTCATGGGGTTTCAATCCTCGTTCGTTCGAATCTGAGCATGTACTCGTGGCAAGCTCGCACTCTTTGGCGTAATAGAACGCTCTCATGGGGTTTCAATCCTCGTTCGTTCGAATATGAGCATGTACTCGTGGCAAGCTCGCACTCTTTGGCGTAATAGAACGCTCTCATGGGGTTTCAATCCTCGTTCGTTCGAATCTGAGCATGTACTCGTGGCAAGCTAGCACTCTTTGGGCGTAATAGAACGCTCTCATGGGGTTTCAATTCTCGTTCGTTCGAATCTGAGCATGTACTCGTGGCAAGCTCGCACTCTTTGGGCGTAATAGAACGCTCTCATGGGGTTTCAATCCTCGTTCGTTCGAATATGAGCATGTACTCGTGGCAAGCTCGCACTCTTAGGGCGTAATAGAACGCTCTCATGTGGTTTGAATCCTCGTTCGTTCGAATCTGAGTATGTACTCGTGGCAAGCTCGCTCTCTTTGAGTGTTATAGAACGCTCTCATGGGGTTTCAATCCTCGTTCGTTCGAATCTGAGCATGTACTCGTGGCAAGCTCGCACTTTTAGGCGCAATAGAACGCTCTCATGGGGTTTCAATCCTCGTTCGTTCGAATCTGAGCATGTACTCGTGGCAAGCTCGCACTCTTTGGGCGTAATAGAACGCTCTCATGGGGTTTCAATCCTCGTTCGTTCGAATCTGAGCATGTACTCGTGGCAAGCTCGCACTCTTTGGGCGTAATAGAACGCTCTCATGGGGTTTTCAATCCTCGTTCGTTCGAATCTGAGCATGTACTCGTGGCAAGCTCGCACTCTTTGGGCGTAATAGAACGCTCTCATGGGGTTTCAATCCTCGTTCGTTCGAATCTGAGCATGTACTCGTGGCAAGCTCGCACTCTTTGGGCGTAATAGAACGCTCTCATGGGGTTTCAATCCTCGTTCGTTCGAATCTGAGCAGCATGTACTCGTGGCAAGCTCGCACTCTTTGGGCGTAATAGAACGCTCTCACGGGGTTTCAATCCTCGTTCGTTCGAATCTGAGCATGTACTCGTGGCAAGCTCGCACTCTTTGGGCGTAATAGAACGCTCTCATGGGGTTTCAATCCTCGTTCTTTCGAATCTGAGCATGTACTCGTGGCAAGCTAGCACTCTTTGGGCGTAATAGAACGCTCTCATGGGGTTTCAATCCTCGTTCGTTCGAATCTGAGCATGTACTCGTGGCAAGCTCGCACTCTTTGGGCGTAATAGAACGCTCTCATGGGGTTTTCAATCCTCGTTCGTTCGAATCTGAGCATGTACTCGTGGCAAGCTCGCACTCTTTGGGTAATAGATAGAACGCTCTCTGGGGTTTCAATCCTCGTGGTCGTTCGAAATATGAGCATGTACTCGTGGCAAGCTCGCACACTCTTTGGCGTAATAGAACGCTCTCATGGGGTTTCAATCCTCGTTCGTTCGAATCTGAGCATGTACTCGTGGCAAGCTCGCACTCTTTGGGCGTAATAGAACGCTCTCATGGGGTTTCAAATCCTCATTCGTTCGTTCGAATCTGTGCATGTACTCAGAGTGATCGCAATCTTTGGGCAAATAGAACTTCGCACTCTTAGGGCGTAATAGAACGCTCTCATGGGGGTTTCAATCCTCGTTCGTTCGAATATGAGCATGTACTCGTGGCAAGCTCGCACTCTTTGGGGCGTAATAGAACGCTCTCATGGGTTTCAATCCTCGTTCGTTCGAATCCATGAGCATGTACTCGTGGCAAGCTCGCACTCTTTGGGTATATAGAACGCTCTCATGGGGTTTCAATCCTCGTTCGTTCGAGCATCTGAGCATGTACTCGTGGCAAGCTCGCACTCTTTGGGCGTAATAGAACGCTCTCATTGGGTTCAATCTCGTTCGTTCGAATCTGAGCATGTACTCGTGGCGGAAGCTCGCACTCTTTGGGCGTAATAGAACGCTCTCATGGGGTTTCAATCCTCGTTCGTATCGAATATGTATCACGAGCATGTACTCGTGGCAAGCTCGCACTCTTAGGGCGTAATAGAACGCTCTCATGTGGTTTCAATCCTCGTTCGTTCGAATCTGAGTATGTACTCGTGGCAAGCTCGCACTCTTTGGTGTTATAGAACGCTCTCATGGGGTTTCAATCCTCGTTCGTTTGCGAATCTGAGCATGTACTCGTGGCAAGCTCGCACTCTTTGGGCGCAATAGAACGCTCTCATGGGGGTTTCAATCCTCGTTCGTTCGAATACTGAGCATGTACTCGTGGCAAGCTAGCACTCTTTGGGCTAATAGAACGCTCTCATGGGGTTTCAATCCTCGTTCGTTCGAATTATGAGCATGTACTCGTGGCAAGCTCGCACTCTTTGGGCGTAATAGAACGCTCTCATGGGGTTTCAATCCTCGTTCGTTCGAATCTGAGCATGTACTCGTGGCAAGCTAGCACTCTTTGGGGCGTAATAGAACGCTCTCATGGGGTTTCAATCGTCGTTCGTTCGAATCTGAGCATGTACTCGTGGCAAGCTCGCACTCTTTGGGCGCCTAATAGAACGCTCTCATGGGGTTTCAATCCTCGTTCGTTCGAATAATCTGAGCATGTACTCGTGGCAAGCTCGCACTCATAGGCGTAAGAGAACGCTCTCATGGGGTTTCAATCCTCGTTCGTTCGAATCTGAGCATGTACTCGTGGCAAGCTCGCACTCTTTGGGCGTAATAGAACGCTACTCGATGGCAATCCTCGTTCGTTCGAATCTGAGCATTACTGTACTCTTGGCAAGCTGCTCGCACTCTTTGGGCGTAATAGAACGCTCTTATGGGGTTTCAATCCTCGTTCGTTCGAATCTGAGCATGTACTCTTGGCAAGCTCGCAATCTTTGGGCGTAATAGAACGCTCTCATGGGGTTTCAATCCTCGTTCGTTCGTATTTGAGCATGTACTCGTGGCAAGCTCGCGCTCTTTGGGCGTAATAGAACGCTCTCATGGGGTTTCAATCCTCGTTCGTTTCGAATCTGAATATGAGCATGTACTCGTGGCAAGCTCGCACTCTTGGGCGTAATATAGAACGCTCTCATGGGCGTTTCAATCCTCGTTCGTTCGAATCTGAGCATGTACTCGTGGCAAGCTCGCACTCTTTAGGGCGTAAATAGAACGCTCTCATGGGGTTTCAATTCAATCCTCGTTCGTTTCGAATCTGAGCATGTACTCGTGGCAAGCTCGCACTCTTTGGGCGTAATAGAACGCTCTCATGGGGCTTCAATCCTCTTTCGTTCGAATCTAAGCATGTACTCGTGGCAAGCTCGCACTCTTTGGGTGAATAGAACGCTCTCATGGGGCTTCAATCCTCGTTCGTTCGAATCTGAGCATGTACTCGTGGCAAGCTCGCACTCTTTGGGCGTAATAGAACGCTCTCATGGGGTTTCAATCCTCGTTCGTTCGAATCTGAGCATGTACTCGTGGCAAGCTCGCACTCTTTGGTCGTAATAGAACGCTCTCATGGGGTTGTTTTCAATCCTCGTTCGTTCGAATCTGAGCATGTACTCGTGGCAAGCTCGCGCTCTTTGGGCGTAATAGAACGCTCTCATGGGGTTTCAATCCTCGTTCGTTCGAATATGAGCATGTACTCGTGGCAAGCTCGCACTCTTTGGGCGTAATAGAACGCTCTCATGGGGTTTCAATCCTCGTTCGTTCGAATCTGAGCATGTACTCGTGGCAAGCTCGCACTCTTTGGGCGTAATAGAACGCTCTCATGGGGTTTCAATCCTCGTTCTTTCGAATATGAGCATGTACTCGTGGCAAGCTCGCACTCTTTGGGCGTAATAGAACGCTCTCATGGGGTTTCAATCCTCGTTCGTTCGAATCTGAGCATGTACTCGTGGCAAGCTCGCACTCTTTGGGCGTAATAGAACGCTCTCATGGGGTTTCAATCCTCGTTCGTTCGAATCTGAGCATGTACTCGTGGCAAGCTCGCACTCTTTGGGCGTAATAGAACGATCTCATTTGGGAGTATCTCATGGGGTTTCAATCCTCGTTTGTTCGTTCGAATCTGAGCATGTACTCGTGGCAAGCTCGCACTCTTTGGGCGTTAATAGAACGCTCTCATGGGGTTTCAATCCTCGTTCGTTCGAATCTGAGCATGTACTCGTGGCAAAGCTCGCACTCTTTGGGCGTAATAGAACGCTCCCTCATGGTGGTTTCAATCCTCGTTCGTTCGAATCTGAGAATCGTGGCACTAGCGTAATAGAACGCTCTCATGGGGTTTCAAATCCTCGTTCGTTCGAATCTGAGCATGTACTCGTGGCAAGCTCGCACTCTTTGGGCGTAATAGAACGCTCTCATGGGGTTTCAATCCTCGTTCGTTCGAATCTGAGCATGTACTCGTGGCAAGCTCGCACTCTTTGGGCGTAATAGAACGCTCTCATGGGGTTTCAATCCTCGTTCGTTCGAATCTGAGCATGTACTCGTGGCAAGCTCGCACTCTTTGGGCGTAATAGAACGCTCTCATGGGGTTTCAATCCTCGTCGTTCGTTCGAATCTGAGCTGTAGCATGTACTCGTGGCAAGCTCGCACTCTTTGGGCGTAATAGAACGCTCTCATGGGGTTTCAATCCTCGTTCGTTCGTTTCGAATCTGAGCATGTACTCGTGGCAAGCTCGCACTCTTTGGGCGTAATAGAACGCTCTCATGGGGTTTCAATCCTCGTTCGTTTCGAATCTGAGCATGTACTCGTGGCAAGCTAACGCACTCTTTGGGCGTAATAGAACGCTCTCATGGGGTTTCAATCCTCGTTCGTTCGAATCTGAGCATGTACTCGTGGCAAGCTCGCAAGCTCGCACTCTTAGGGCGTAATAGAACGCTCTCATGGGGGTTTCAATCCTCGTTCGTTCGAATATGAGCATGTACTCGTGGCAACCTCGCACTCTTTGGCGTAATAGAACGCACTTATGGAGTTTCAATCCTCGTTCGTTCGAATCTGAGCATGTACTCGTGGCAATCTCGCACTCTTTGAGTGTAATAGAACGCTCTCATGGGGTTTCAATCCTCGTTCGTTCGAATCTGAGCATGTACTCGTGGCAAGCTCGCACTCTTAGGCGTAATAGAACGCTCTCATGGGTTTCAATCCTCGTTCGTTCGAATCTGAGCATGTACTCGTGGCAAGCTCGCACTCTTTGGGCGTAATAGAACGCTCTCATGGGGTTTCAATACTCGTTCGTTCGAATCTGAGCATGTACTCGTGGCAAGCTCGCACTCTTTGGCGTAAAAGAACGCTCTCATGGGGTTTCAATCCTCGTTCGTTCGAATCTGAGCATGTACTCGTGGCAAGCTCGCACTCTTTGGGCGTAATAGAACGCTCTCATGGGGTTTCAATCCTCGTTCGTTCGAATCTGAGCATGTACTCGTGGCAAGCTAGCACTCTTTGGGCGTAATAGAACGCTCTCATGGGGTTTCAATCCTCGTTCGTTCGAATCTGAGCATGTACTCGTGGCAAGCTCGCACTCTTTGGGCGTAATAGAACGCTCTCATGGGGCTTCAATCCTCGTTCGTTCGAATCTGAGCATGTACTCGTGGCAAGCTCGCACTCTTTGGGCGTAATAGAACGCTCTCATGGGGTTTCAATCCTCGTTCGTTCGAATCTGAGCATGTACTCGTGGCAAGCTCGCACTCTTTGGGCGTAATAGAACGCTCTCATGGGGTTTCAATCCTCGTTCGTTCGAATCTGAGCATGTACTCGTGGCAAGCTCGCACTCTTTAGGCGTAATAGAACGCTCTCATGGGTTTCAATCCTCGTTCGTTCGAATCTGAGCATGTACTCGTGGCAAGCTCGCACTCTTTGGCGTAATAGAACGCTCTCATGGGGTTTCATTCCTCGTTCGTTCGAATCTGAGCATGTACTCGTGGCAAGCTCGCACTCTTTGGGCGTAATAGAACGCTCTCATGGGGTTTCAATCCTCGTTCGTTCGAATCTGAGCATGTACTCGTGCCTCGCACTCTTTGGGCGTAATAGAACGCTCTCATGGGGTTTCAATCCTCGTTCGTTCGAATCTGAGCATGTACTCGTGGCAAGCGCGCACTCATTGGGCGTAATAGAACGCTCTCATGGGGCTTCAATCCTTGTTCGTTCGAATCTGAGCATGTACTCGTGGCAAGCTCGCACTCTTTGGGCGTAATAGAACGCTCTCATGGGGTTTCAATCCTCGTTCGTTCGAATCTGAGCATGTACTCGTGGCAAGCTCGCACTCTTTGGGCGTAATAGAACGCTCTCATGGGGTTTCAATCCTCGTTCGTTCGAATCTGAGCATGTACTCGTGGCAAGCTCGCACTCTCGCACTTTAGGGCGTAATAGAACGCTCTCATGGGGTTTCAATCCTCGTTCGTTCGAATCTGAGCATGTACTCCTGGCAAGCTCGCACTCTTAGGGCGTAATAGAACGCTCTCATGGGGTTTGAATCCTCGTTCGTTCGAATCTGAGCATGTACTCGTGGAAAAGCTCGCACTATTTGGGCGTAATAGAACGCTCTCATGGGGTTTCATTGCTCGTTCGTTCGAATCTGAGCATGTACTCGTGGCAATCTCGCACTTTTAGGGCGTAATAGAACGCTCTCATTGGGTTTCAATCCTTATTCGTTCGAATCTGAGCATGTACACGTGGCAAGCTCGCACTCGTTGGGCGTTATAGAACGCTCTCATGGGGTTTCAATCCTCGTTCGTTCGAATCTGAGCATGTACTCGTGGCAAGCTCGCACTCTTTGGCGTAATAGAACGCTCTCACGGGGTTTCAATCCTCGTTCGTTCGAATCTGAGCATGTACTCGTGGCAAGCTCGCACTCTTTTGGGCGTAATAGAACGCTCTCATGGGGTTTCAATCCTCGTTCGTTCGAATCTGAGCATGTACTCGTGGCAAGCTCGCACTCTTTGGGCGTAATAGAACGCTCTCATTCGGCTTCAATCCTCGTTCGTTCGAATCTGAGCATGTACTCGTGGCAAGCTCGCACTCTTTGTGGCGTAATAGAACGCTCTCATGGGGTTTCAATCCTCGTTCGTTCGAATCTGAGCATGTACTCGTGGCAAGCTCGCACTCTTTGGGCGTAATAGAACGCTCTCATGGGGTTTCAATCCTCCTCGTTCGTTCGAATCGAATCTGAGCATGTACTCGTGGCAAGCTAGCACTCTTTGGGCGTAATAGAACGCTCTCATGGGTTTCAATCCTCGTTCGTTCGAATCTGAGCATGTACTCGTGGC
The DNA here is from genome assembly GCA_016920855.1 of Puya raimondii. NCBI lineage: Eukaryota > Viridiplantae > Streptophyta > Magnoliopsida > Poales > Bromeliaceae > Puya > Puya raimondii. The sequence goes on along the minus strand of JABWPP010000050.1, from coordinate 210,976,312 downwards.
AAGCTCGCACTCTTTGGGCGTAATAGAACGCTCTCATGGGGTTTCAATCCTCGTTCGTTCGAATCTGAGCATGTACTCGTGGCAAGCTCGCACTCTTTGGGCGTAATAGAACGCTCTCATGGGGTTTCAATCCTCGTTCGTTCGAATATGAGCATGTACTCGTGGCAAGCTCGCACTCTTTGGCGTAATAGAACGCTCTCACGGGGTTTCAATCCTCGTTCGTTCGAATCTGAGCATGTACTCGTGGCAAGCTAGCACTCTTTGGGCGTAATAGAACGCTCTCATGTGGTTTGAATCCTCCTCGAATCTGTGCTCGTACTCACGGTCAAGCTGAGCACTCTACTTGGGCGTAGGATAGAACAAGCTCGCACTCTTTGGGCGTAATAGAACGCTCTCATGGGGTTTCAATCCTCGTTCGTTCGAATATGAGCATGTACTCGTGGCAAGCTCGCACTCTTAGGGCGTAATAGAACGCTCTCATGTGGTTTGAATCCTCGTTCGTTCGAATCTGAGTATGTACTCGTGGCAAGCTCGCTCTCTTTGAGAGTGTTATAGAACGCTCTCATGGGGTTTCAATCCTCGTTCGTTCGAAAATCTGAGCATGTACTCGTGGCAAGCTCGCACTTTTAGGCGCAATAGAACGCTCTCATTGGGTTTCAATCCTCGTTCGATCGAATCTGAGCATTCTATTACGTGGCAAGAGTCTGGCACTCTTTGGGCTCAGAAACGAACGAGCTCTTGAAACCCCATGAGAAGCCTCGTTCTTCGAATTACGCCCAAGTACTTGTGGCGAGCTTGCCACGAGTACATGCTATAGATTCGAACGAACGAACGAGGATTGAAACCCGCCATGAGGCCTATGCCTACGCCCTAAGAGTGCGAGCTTGCCACGAGCACATGCTCAGATTCGAACGAACGAGGATTGAAACCCTATGAGAGCGTTCTATTACGCCGTAAGATTGCGAGCTTGCCATGAGTACATGCTCAGATTCGAACGAAAGAGGATTGAATTCCCAAAAGTGCGTTCTATTACGCCCAAAGAGTGCGAGCTTGCCTCGAGTACATGCTCAGATTCGAACGAACGAGGATTGGAACCCCGAGAAAGCTTTCTATTGCGCCTAAGAGTGCGAGCTTGCCACGAGTACATGCTCATAATCGAACGAACGAGGATTGGAACCCCATGAGAGCATTCTATTACGCCCTAAGAGTGCGAGCTTGCCACGAGCACATGCTCAGATTCGAACGAACGAGGATTGAAACCCTATGAGAGCGTTCTATTACGCCGTAAGAGTGCGAGCTTGCCATGAGTACATGCTCAGATTCGAACGAAAGAGGATTGAATCCCCAAAAGTGCGTTCTATTACGCCCAAAGAGTGCGAGCTTGCCACGAGTACATGCTCAGATTCGAACGAACGAGGATTGAAACCCCATGAGAGCGTTCTATTACGCCCAAAGAGTGCGAGCTTGCCACGAGTACATGGTCAGATTCGAACGAACGAGGATTGAAAACCCATCGAGAGCATTCTATTACGCCCAAAGAGTGTGAGCTTGCCACGAGTACATGCCCAGATTCGAACGAACGAGATTGAAACCCCATGAGAGCTTTCTATTGCGCCGAAGAGTACGAGATTGCCACGAGTACATGCTCAGATTCGAACGAACGAGGATTGAAACCCCATGAGAGCATTCTATTACGCCTTAAGAGTGCGAGATTGCCACGGGGGTACATGCTCATATTCGAACGAACGAGGATTGGAACCCCATGAGAGCTTTCTATTGCGCCTAAGAGTGTGAGCTTGCCCCGAGTACATGCTCATATTCGAACGAACGAGGATTGGAACCCAATGAGAGCTTTCTATTGCGCCTAAGAGGGCGAGATTGCCACGAGTACATGCTCAGATTCGAACTAACGAGGACGACGTTTTGAGGAACCATGCTCAGATTGCGAATCTGATACGAGGATTGAAACCCCCCATGAGAGCGCTTCTATTACTGCCCAAATAGAGTGCCGAGCTTGCCACGAGTACATGCTCAGATTCGAACCGAACGAGATTCTGAAACCCCATGAGAGCGTTCTATTATAGCCGGATAAGAGTGCTGACTAGGTGCTTGCCAACGAGTACATGCTCAGATTCGAACCCCTACACAGTAATTCGAACGAGATTCGAAAGACCCCATGAGAAGCGTTCTATTACGCCTTAAAGAATGAGTGCCACGAGTAAATGCTCAGATGAACGAACGATATGGAATCCCGAAGAGAGCTTTTCTATTGCGCCAAAAGTGCAAGCACTTTGCCCAGAGTACAAATGTTCAGATTCTGAACGATCACGAGGATTGGAACCCCATGAGAGCTGTTCTCTATTGGCCCCTAAGGATGTGCGAGCTTGCCACGCAAGTACATGCTCTCAGATTCGACATTCTCAGCACGAGGATTACGAAACCCCATGAAGAGCGTTGGTTCTATTATAACGCCCTAATTGAGGATGCGAGCTTGCCACGAGTAGCATGCTCCGAGATGTCGAACGATGACGAGGATTGAAAAGACCCCACCATGAGAGCTTTCCTATTGCACCCGAAGAGTCGCGAGGCTTGCCACGCTAATAGTATCATGCATCCAGAGTCGATACGAAAGAGGATTGGACCCGGCATGGTAGAGCTTCTTATTGCGCCTAAACGAGTTGACAAGCTCTTGCCAGCGTAGTACATGCTTTCAGATTCTATCAAGGATACGAGGATTGGAACCCCGACTGTGAGCTTCTATGACTAAGAGCTGCGACATTGCCACGAGTTAACGATTGCTCAGATTCGATGAACGAGGATCATGAAACCCTCACATGAGAGCTTTATATTGCCTCCTGAAGAAGAGTTAGCGAATGGGTCATTTGCTCCCACTGACGTATACTATGCCTTAGAAGGTCGAAGTTAGACTGAACGAGGATTGAAACACGCCCTATGAGAGCGTTCCTATTTACTGCGCCTAAAACAAGAGTGCGAGTTCTTGCCTACGAGATGTTACATGGCTCAGATATCGAGTAACGAACGAGGATTGAAACCCCCTCATGATGAGCTTTGCTATTGCCGCCGTAATGAGTGCGAGCTTGCCACGAGTACACTTGCTCAGATATTCGATACGATCAACGAGGATAGTTGAAACGCCCCAATGAGAGCTTTGTTTATTACGCCGAAGTCAAATGAGTGCGAGCTTAGCCACGATGAGTACATGCTCAGATTCGATACGTCAACGATCGTGTATTGAAAACAGACATGAGAAGCTTTCTATTGCGCCTTAAGGAGTGCGGAGACATCTTGCTCCACTGAGTTACATGCTCATCTTCGATACAGAATATCGAACGATGATTGGGAACCCCATGTGTGAGCTTTCATTATGCTTCCAAAGAGTGCGAGCTTTAAGCACGAGTACATGTCTCAGGATTCGAACCGAACGATGGATTGGAACCTCCGATGACTAGCAGCTTTCTATTGCGCCTAAGAGAATGCGAGCTTCGTGGCCCACGATAGTGAGCCATGCTCATGATGGGGAAACGAGGGTGGAGAACAAGAGGAGTGTTGTCTCCCCAAACAAACCATGCGAGTTACGAACCAAGATTAGTTCGTAGTCGTTGCCACGAGTACATACTCAGATTCTTAGATTCGAACGAACGAGTATTGAAACCTATGAGAGCGTTGCTATTAACGCCGTGACCGCAGTACGAGCTTGCTCAGAATTCCGACACTGAAACGAGAGATTGGAAACCCCATGAGAGCAGTTCTACTTGCGCCTAAGAGTGCGAGCTTGCCACGAGTACATGCTCAGATTCGAACGAACGAGGATTGAAACCCCATGAGAGCGTTCTATTGCGCCTAAGAGTGCGAGCTTGCCACGAGTACATGCTCAGATTCGAACGAACGAGGATTGAAACCCCATGAGAGCGTTCTATTACGCCCAAAGAGTGCGAGCTTGCCACGAGTACATGCTCAGATTCGAACGAAGGAGGATTGAAACCCCATGAGAGCGTTATTATAAGCGCCCACGAGTACATGCTCAGATTGCGAGCTTTGCCACGAGTACATGCTCAAGATTCGAACGAACGAGGATTGAAACCCCCCATGAGAGCGTTCTATTGCGCCTAAGAGTGCGAGCTTGCCACGAGTACATGCTCAGATTCGAACGAACGAGGATTGAAACCCCATGAGAGCGTTCTATTACGCCTAAGAGTGCGAGCTTGCCACGAGTACATGCTCAGATTCGAACGAACGAGGATTGAAACCCCATGAGAGCGTTCTATTGCGCCTAAGAGTGCGAGCTTGCCACGAGTACATGCTCAGATTCGAACGAACGAGGATTGAAACCCCATGAGAGCGTTCTATTACGCCCAAAGAGTGCGAGCTTGCCACGAGTACATGCTCAGATTCGAACGAACGAGGATTGAAACCCCATGAGAGCTTTCTATTGCGCCAAAGAGTGCGAGCTTGCCACGAGTACATGCTCAGATTCGAACGAACGAGGATTGAAACCCCATGAGAGCGTTCTATTACGCCCTAAGAGTGCGAGCTTGCCACGAGTACATGCTCAGATTCGAACGAACGAGGATTGAAACCCCATGAGAGCGTTCTATTACGCCTAAGAGTGCGAGCTTGCCACGAGTACATGCTCAGATTCGAACGAACGAGGATTGGAAACCCCATGACAGCGTTCTATTGCGCCTAAGAGTGCGAGCTTGCCACGAGTACATGCTCAGATTCGAACGAACGAACGAGGATTGAAACCCCATGAGAGCGTTCTATTACGCCCAAAGAGTGCGAGCTTGGCACGAGTACATGCTCAGATTCGAACGAACGAGGATTGAAGCCCTATGAGAGCTTTCTATTGCGCCTAAGAGAGTGCGAGCTTGCCACGAGTACATGCTCAGATTCGAACGAACGAGGATTGAAACCCCATGAGAGCTTCTATTGCGCCCCAAGAGTGCGAGCTTGCCACGAGTACATGCTCAGATTCGAACGAACGAGGATTGAAACCCCATGAGAGCGTTCTATTACGCCCAAAGAGTGCGAGCTTGCCACGAGTACATGCTCAGATTCGAACGAACGAGGATTGGAAACCCCATTGAGAGCTTTCTATTGCGCCTAAAGAGTGCGAGCTTGCCACGAGTACATGCTCAGATTCGAACGAACGAGGATTGAAACCCCATGAGAGCGTTCTATTGCGCCTAAGAGTGCGAGCTTGCCACGAGTACATGCTCAGATTCGAACGAACGAGGATTGAAAAACCCCATGAGAGCGTTTCTATTGCGCCTAAAGAGTGCGAGCTTGCCACGAGTACATGCTCAGATTCGAACGAACGAGGATTGAAACCCCCATGAGAGCGTTCTATTACGCCTAAGAGTGCGAGCTTGCCACGAGCTTGCCACGAGTCCATGCTCAGATTCGAACGAACGAGGATTGAAACCCCATGAGCGTTCTATTACGCCTAAGAGTGCGAGCTTGCCACGAGTACATGCTCAGATTCGAACGAACGAGGATTGAAACCCCATGAGAGCGTTCTATTACGCCCAAAGAGTGCGAGCTTGCCACGAGTACATGCTCAGATTCGAACGAACGAGGATTGAAAACCCATGAGAGCGTTCTATTACGCCTAAGAGTGCGAGCTTGCCACGAGTACATGCTCAGATTCGAACGAACGAGGATTGGAACCCCATGAGAGCTTTCTATTGCGCCTAAGAGTGCGAGCTTGCCACGAGTACATGCTCAGATTCGAACGAACGAGGATTGAAACCCCATGAGAGCGTTCTATTACGCCCAAAGAGTGCGAGCTTGCCACGAGTACATGCTCAGATTCGAACGAACGAGGATTGAAACCCCATGAGAGCGTTCTATTACGCCCAAAGAGTGCGAGCTTGCCACGAGTACATGCTCAGATTCGAACGAACGAGGATTGACCCCATGAGAGCGTTCTATTACGCCTAAGAGTGCGAGTTGCCACGAGTACATGCTCAGATTCGAACGAACGAGGATTGAAACCCCATGATAGCGTTCTATTACGCCTAAGAGTGCGAGCTTGCCACGAGTACATGCTCAGATTCGAACGAACGAGGATTGAAACCCCATGAGAGCTTTCTATTACGCCTAAGAGTGCGAGCTTGCCACGAGTACATGCTCAGATTCGAACGAACGAGGATTGAAACCCCATGAGAGCGTTCTATTGCGCCCAAAGAGTGCGAGCTTGCCACGAGTACATGCTCAGATTCGAACGAACGAGGATTGAAACCCCATGAGAGCGTTCTATTACGCCCAAAGAGTGCGAGCTGGCCACGAGTACATGCTCAGATTCGAACGAACGAGGATTGAAACCCCATGAGAGCGTTCTATTACGCCTAAGAGTGCGAGCTTGCCACGAGTACATGCTCAGATTCGAACGAACGAGGATTGAAACCCCATGAGAGCGTTCCATTAAGCCCAAAGAGTGCGAGCTGGCCACGAGTACATGCTCAGATTCGAACGAACGAGGATTGACCCCATGAGAGCGTTCTCTTACGCCTAAGAGTGCGAGCTTGCCACGAGTACATGCTCAGATTCGAACGAACGAGGATTGAAACCCCATGAGAGCGTTCTATTACGCCTAAGAGTGCGAGCTTGCCACGAGTACATGCTCAGATTCGAACGAACGAGGATTGAAACCCCATGAGAGCGTTCTATTACGCCCAAAGAGTGCGAGCTTGCCACGAGTACATGCTCAGATTCGAACGAACGAGGATTGAAACCCCATGAGAGCGTTCTATTACGCCTAAGAGTGCGAGCTTGCCACGAGTACATGCTCAGATTCGAACAAACGAGGATTGAAACCCCATGAGAGCGTTCTATTACGCCTAAGAGTGCGAGCTTGCCACGAGTACATGCTCAGATTCGAACGAACGAGGATTGAAACCCCATGAGAGCGTTCTATTACGCCCAAAGAGTGCGAGCTTGCACTGAGTACATGCTCAGATTCGAACGAACGAGGATTGAAACCCCATGTGTGCTTTCTATTACGCCTAAGAGTGCGAGCTTGCCACGAGTACATGCTCAGATTCGAACGAACGAGGATTGAAACCCCATGAGAGCGTTCTATTACGCCTAAGAGTGCGAGCTTGCCACGAGTACATGCTCAGATTCGAACGAACGAGGATTGAAACCCCATGAGAGCTTTCTATTGCTCCTAAGAGTGCGAGCTTGCCACGAGTACATGCTCAGATTCGAACGAACGAGGATTGAAACCCCATGAGAGCGTTCTATTACGCCTAAGAGTGCGAGCTTGCCACGAGTACATGCTCAGATTCGAACGAACGAGGATTGAAACCCCATGAGAGCGTTCTATTACGCCCAAAGAGTGCGAGCTTGCCACGAGTACATGCTCAGATTCGAACGAACGTGGATTGAAACCCCATGAGAGGGTTCTATTGCGCCGAAGAGTGCGAGCTTGCCACGAGTTAATGCTCAGATTAAAAACGAACGAGTATTGAAACCCCATGAGAGCGTTCTATTACGCCTAAGAGTGCGAGCTTGCCACGAGTACATGCTCAGATTCGAACGAACGAGGATTGAAACCCCATGAGAGCGTTCTATTACGCCCAAAGAGTGCGAGCTTGCCACGAGTACATGCTCAGATTCGAACGAACGAGGATTGAAACCCCATGAGAGCGTTCTATTACGCCTAAGAGTGCGAGCTTGCCACGAGTACATGCTCAGATTCGAACGAACGAGGATTGAAACCCCATGAGAGCGTTCTATTACGCCTAAGAGTGCGAGCTTGCCACGAGTACATGCTCAGATTCGAACGAACGAGAATTGAAACCTCATGAGAGCGTTCTATTACGCCCAAAGAGTGCGAGCTTGCCACGAGTACATGCTCAGATTCGAACGAACGAGGATTGAAACCCCATGAGAGCGTTCTATTACGCCCAAAGAGTGCGAGCTTGCCACGAGTACATGCTCAGATTCGAACGAACGAGGATTGAAACCCCATGAGAGCGTTCTATTACGCCTAAGAGTGCGAGCTTGCCACGAGTACATGCTCAGATTCGAACGAACGAGGATTGAAACCCCATGAGAGAGCGTTCTATTACGCCTAAGAGTGCGAGCTTGCCACGAGTACATGCTCAGATTCGAACGAACGAGGATTGAAACCCCATGAGAGCGTTCTATTACGCCCAAGAGAGTGCGAGCTTGCCACGAGTACATGCTCAGATTCGAACGAACGAGGATTGAAACCCCATGAGAGCGTTCCATTACGCCCAAAGAGTGCGAGCTTGCCACGAGTAAATGCTCAGATTCGAACGAACGAGGATTGACCCCATGAGAGCGTTCTCTTACGCCTAAGAGTGCGAGCTTGCCACGAGTACATGCTCAGATTCGAACGAACGAGGATTGAAACCCCATGAGAGCGTTCTATTACGCCTAAGAGTGCGAGCTTGCCACGAGTACATGCTCAGATTCGAACGAACGAGGATTGAAACCCCATGAGAGCGTTCTATTACGCCTAAGAGTGCGAGCTTGCCACGAGTACATGCTCAGATTCGAACGAACGGGGATTGAAACCCCATGAGAGCGTTCTATTACGCCTAAGAGTGCGAGCTTGCCACGAGTACATGCTCAGATTCGAACGAACGAGGATTGAAACCCCATGAGAGCGTTCTATTACGCATAAGAGTGCGGAGATGCTCGAGAGGTACATGCTCGTGGATCCCGATAAACGTAACAGAGAGATTGTGAAACCCAGTGAGGCGTTCTATTCGCCTAAGAGTGCAGAGCTTGCACGAAGTACATGCTCAGATTCGAAAGTAACGAGGATTGGAACCCCATGAGAGCGTTCTATTACGCCCAAAGAGTGCGAGCTTGCCACGACGAGCTCAGATTGAAACCCCCATGAGACCCCATGAGAGCGTTCTATTACGCCCAAAGAGTGCGAGCTTGCCACGAGTACATGCTCAGAGTGCGAGCTTGCCACGAGTACATGCTCAGATTCGAACGAACGAGGATTGAAACCCCATGAGAGCGTTCTATTATTACGCCTAAGAGTGCGAGCTTGCCACGAGTACATGCTCAGATTCGAAGGAACGGGGATTGAAACCCCATGAGAGCGTTCTATTACGCCTAAGAGTGCGAGCTTGCCACGAGTACATGCTCAGATTCGAACGAACGAGGATTGAAACCCCATGAGAGCGTTCTATTACGCCCATAGAGTGCGAGCTTGCCACGAGTGTACATGCTCAGATTCGAACGAACGAGGATTGAAACCCCATGAGAGCGTTCTCTACGCCCCAAGAGTGCGAGCTTGCCACGAGTACATGCTCAGATTCGAACGAACGAGGATTGAAACCCCATGAGAGCGTTCTATTACGCCTAAGAGTGCGAGCTTGCCACGAGTACATGCTCAGATTCGAACGAACGAGGATTGAAACCCCATGAGAGCGTTCTCTTACGCCTAAGAGTGCGAGCTTGCCACGAGTACATGCTCAGATTCGAACGAACGAGGATTGACCCCATGAGAGCGTTCTATTACGCCCAAGAGTGCGAGCTTGCCACGAGTACATGCTCAGATTCGAACGAACGAGGATTGAAACCCCATGAGAGAGCGTTCTATTACGCCCCAAAAGAGTGCGAGCTTGCCACGAGTACATGCTCAGATTCGAACGAACGAGGATTGAAACCCCATGAGAGCGTTCTATTACGCCCAAAGAGTGCGAGCTTGCCACGAGTACATGCTCAGATTCGAACGAACGAGAATTGAAACCCCATGAGAGCGTTCTATTACGCCTAAGAGTGCGAGCTTGCCACGAGTACATGCTCAGATTCGAACGAACGAGGATTGAAACCCCATGAGAGCGTTCTATTACGCCTAAGAGTGCGAGCTTGCCACGAGTACATGCTCAGATTCGAACGAACGAACGAGGATTGAAACCCCATGAGAGCGTTCTATTACGCCTAAGAGTGCGAGCTTGCCACGAGTACATGCTCAGATTCGAACGAACGAGGATTGAAACCCCATGAGAGCGTTCTTTTACGCCTATGCGAGCTTTGCCACGCCTCAAGAGTGCGAGCTTGAGAGCCACGCCAAGAGTGCGACATGCTCAGATTCGAACGAACGAGGATTGAAACCCCATGAGAGCGTTCTATTACGCCCAAAGAGTGCGAGCTTGCCACGAGTACATGCTCCGATTCGAACGAACGAGGATTGAAACCCCATGATAGCGTTTTATTACGCCCAAGAGTACGCTCAGATTGCGAGCTTTGCCACGAGTACATGCTCCGATTCGAACGAACGAGGATTGACCCCATGAGAGCGTTCTATTACGCCTAAGAGTGCAAGCTTGCCACTAGTACATGCTCAGGTTCGAACGAACGAGGATTGAAACCCCATGAGAGCGTTCTATTACGCCCAAAGAGTGCGAGCTTGCCACGAGTACATGCTCAGATTCGAACGAACGAGGATTGAAACCCCATGAGAGCGTTCTATTACGCCCAAAGAGTGCGAGCTTGCCACGAGTACATGCTCAGATTCGAACGAACGAGGATTGAAACCCCATGAGAGCGTTCTATTACGCCTAAGAGTGCGAGCTTGCCACGAGTACATGCTCAGATTCGAACGAACGAGGATTGAAACCCCATGAGAGCGTTCTATTACGCCCAAAGAGTGCGAGCTTGCCACGAGTACATGCTCAGATTCGAACGAACGAGGATTGAAACCCCATGAGAGCGTTCTATTACGCCCAAAGAGTGCGAGCTTGCCACGAGTACATGCTCAGATTCGAACGAACGAGGATTGAAACCCCATGAGAGCGTTCTATTACGCCCATAGAGTGCGAGCTTGCCACGAGTACATGCTCAGATTCGAACGAACGAGGATTGAAACCCCATGAGAGCGTTCTATTACGCCCAAAGAGTGCGAGCTTGCCACGAGTACATGCTCAGATTCGAACGAACGAGGATTGAAACCCCATGAGAGCGTTCTATTACGCCTAAGAGTGCGAGCTTGCCACGAGTACATGCTCAGATTCGAACGAACGAGGATTGAAACCCCATGAGAGCGTTCTATTACACCCAAAGAGTGCGAGCTTGCCACGAGTACATGCTCAGATTCGAACGAACGAGAGGATTGAATCCCCATGAGAGCGTTCTATTACGCCCAAAGAGTGCGAGCTTGCCACGAGTACATGCTCAGATTCGAACGAACGAGGATTGAAACCCCATGAGAGCGTTCTATTACGCCTAAGAGTGCGAGCTTGCCACGAGTACATGCTCAGATTCGAACGAACGAGGATTGAAACCCCATGAGAGCGTTCTATTACGCCCAAAGAGTGCGAGCTTGCCACGAGTACATGCTCAGATTCGAACGAACGAGGATTGAAACCCCATGAGAGCGTTCCATTACGCCCAAAGAGTGCGAGCTTGCCACGAGTACATGCTCAGATTCGAACGAACGAGGATTGAAACCCCATGAGAGCGTTCTATTACGCCTAAGAGTGCGAGCTTGCCACGAGTACATGCTCAGATTCGAACGAACGAGGATTGAAACCCCATGAGAGCGTTCTATTACGCCTAAGAGTGCGAGCTTGCCACGAGTACATGCTCAGATTCGAACGAACGAGGATTGAAACCCCCATGAGAGCGTTCTATTACGCCCTAAGAGTGCGAGCTTGCCACGAGTACATGCTCAGATTCGAACGAACGAGGATTGAAACCCCATGAGAGCGTTCTATTACGCCTAAAGAGTGCGAGCTTGCCACGAGTACATGCTCAGATTCGAACGAACGAGGATTGAAACCCCATGAGAGCGTTCTATTACGCCTAAGAGTGCGAGCTTGCCACGAGTACATGCTCAGATTCGAACGAACGAGGATTGAAACCCCATGAGAGCGTTCTATTACGCCTAAAGAGTGCGAGCTTGCCACGAGTACATGCTCAGATTCGAACGAACGAGGATTGAAACCCCATGAGAGCGTTCTATTACGCCCAAAGAGTGCGAGCTTGCCACGAGTACATGCTCAGATTCGAACGAACGAGGATTGAAACCCCATGAGAGCGTTCTATTACGCCTAAAGAGTGCGAGCTTGCCACGAGTACATGCTCAGATTCGAACGAACGAGGATTGAAACCCCATGAGAGCGTTCTATTACGCCTAAGAGTGCGAGCTTGCCACGAGTACATGCTCAGATTCGAACGAACGAGGATTGAAACCCCATGAGAGCGTTCTATTACGCCTAAGAGTGCGAGCTTGCCACGAGTACATGCTCAGATTCGAACGAACGAGGATTGAAACCCCATGAGAGCGTTCTATTACGCCCAAAGAGTGCGAGCTTGCCACGAGTACATGCTCAGATTCGAACGAACGAGGATTGAAACCCCATGAGAGCGTTCTATTACGCCTAAAGAGTGCGGGCTTGCCACGAGTACATGCTCAGATTCGAACGAACGAGGATTGAAACCCCATGAGAGCGTTCTATTACGCCTAAGAGTGCGAGCTTGCCACGAGTACATGCTCAGATTCGAACGAACGAGGATTGAAACCCCATGAGAGCGTTCTATTACGCCTAAGAGTGCGAGCTTGCCACGAGTACATGCTCAGATTCGAACGAACGAGGATTGAAACCCCATGAGAGCGTTCTATTACGCCCATAGAGTGCGAGCTTGCCACGAATACATGCTCAGATTCGAACGAACGAGGATTGAAACCCCATGAGAGCGTTCTATTACGCCTATGAGTGCGAGCTTGCCACGAGTACATGCTCGGATTCGAACGAACGAGGATTGAAACCCCATGAGAGCGTTCTATTACGCCCATAGAGTGCGAGCTTGCCACGAGTACATGCTCAGATTCGAACGAACGAGGATTGACCCCATGAGAGCGTTCTATTACGCCCAAAGAGTGCGAGCTTGCCACGAGTACATGCTCAGATTCGAACGAACGAGGATTGAAACCCCATGAGAGCGTTCTATTACGCCTAAGAGTGCGAGCTTGCCACGAGTACATGCTCAGATTCGAACGAACGAGGATTGAAACCCCATGAGAGCGTTCTATTACGCCTAAGAGTGCGAGCTTGCCACGAGTACATGCTCAGATTCGAACGAACGAGGATTGAAACCCCATGAGAGCGTTCTATTACGCCCAAAGAGTGCGAGCTTGCCACGAGTACATGCTCAGATTCGAACGAACGAGGATTGAAACCCCATGAGAGCGTTCTATTACGCCCAAAGAGTGCGAGCTTGCCACGAGTACATGCTCAGATTCGAACGAACGAGGATTGAAACCCCATGAGAGCGTTCTATTACGCCTAAGAGTGCGAGCTTGCCACGAGTACATGCTCAGATTCGAACGAACGAGGATTGAAACCCCATGAGAGCGTTCTATTACGCCCAAAGAGTGCGAGCTTGCCACGAGTACATGCTCAGATTCGAACGAACGAGGATTGAAACCCCATGAGAGAGCGTTCTATTACGCCCAAGAGTGCGAGCTTGCCACGAGTACATGCTCAGATTCGAACGAACGAGGATTGAAACCCCATGAGAGCGTTCTATTACGCCCAAAGAGTGCGAGCTTGCCACGAGTACATGCTCAGATTCGAACGAACGAGGATTGAAACCCCATGAGAGCGTTCTATTACGCCCAAAGAGTGCGAGCTTGCCACGAGTACATGAGTACATGCTCAGATTCGAACGAACGAGGATTGAAACCCCATGAGAGAGCGTTCTATTACGCCTAAAGAGTGCGAGCTTTGCCACGAGTACATGCTCAGATCAGATTCGAACGAACGAGGATTGAAACCCCATGAGAGCGCGTTCTATTACGCCCAAAGAGTGCGAGCTTGCCACGAGTACATGCTCAGATTCGAACGAACGAGGATTGAAACCTCATGAGAGCGTTCTATTACGCCCAAAGAGTGCGAGCTTGCCACGAGTACATGCTCAGATTCGAACGAACGAGGATTGAAACCCCATGAGAGCGTTCTATTACGCCTAAGAGTGCGAGCTTGCCACGAGTACATGCTCAGATTCGAACGAACGAGGATTGAAACCCCATGAGAGCGTTCTATTACGCCCAAAGAGTGCGAGCTTGCCACGAGTACATGCTCAGATTCGAACGAACGAGGATTGAAACCCCATGAGAGCGTTCTATTACGCCTAAGAGTGCGAGCTTGCCACGAGTACATGCTCAGATTCGAACGAACGAGGATTGAAACCCCATGAGAGCGTTCTATTACGCCTAAGAGTGCGAGCTTGCCACGAGAACATGCTCAGATTCGAACGAACGAGGATTGAAACCCCATGAGAGCGTTCTATTACGCCTAAGAGTGCGAGCTTGCCACGAGTACATGCTCAGATTCGAACGAACGAGGATTGAAACCCCATGAGAGCGTTCTATTACGCCTAAGAGTGCGAGCTTGCCACGAGTACATGCTCAGATTCGAACGAACGAGGATTGAAACCCCATGAGAGCGTTCTATTACGCCCAAGAGTGCGAGCTTGCCACGAGTACATGCTCAGATTCGAACGAACGAGGATTGAAACCCCATGAGAGCGTTCTATTACGCCTAAGAGTGCGAGCTTGCCACGAGTACATGCTCAGATTCGAACGAACGAGGATTGAAACCCCATGAGAGCGTTCTATTACGCCTAAGAGTGCGAGCTTGCCACGAGTACATGCTCAGATTCGAACGAACGAGGATTGAAACCCCATGAGAGCGTTCTATTACGCCTAAGAGTGCGAGCTTGCCACGAGTACATGCTCAGATTCGAACGAACGAGGATTGAAACCCCATGAGAGCGTTCTATTACGCCTAAGAGTGCGAGCTTGCCACGAGTACATGCTCAGATTCGAACGAACGAGGATTGAAACCCCATGAGAGCGTTCTATTACGCCCAAAGAGTGCGAGCTTGCCACGAGTACATGCTCAGATTCGAACGAACGAGGATTGAAACCCCATGAGAGCGTTCTATTACGCCTAAAGAGTGCGGGCTTGCCACGAGTACATGCTCAGATTCGAACGAACGAGGATTGAAACCCCATGAGAGCGTTCTATTAAGCCCAAGAGTGCGAGCTTGCCACGAGTACATGCTCAGGTTCGAACGAACGAGGATTGAAACCCCATGAGAGCGTTCTATTACGCCCAAAGAGTGCGGGCTTGCCACGAGTACATGCTCAGATTCGAACGAACGAGGATTGAAACCCCATGAGAGCGTTCTATTACGCCTAAAGAGTGCGGGCTTGCCACGAGTACATGCTCAGATTCGAACGAACGAGGATTGAAACCCCATGAGAGCGTTCTATTACGCCCAAAGAGTGGGAGCTTGCCACGAGTACATGCTCAGATTCGAACGAACGAGAGGATTGAAAACCCCATGAGAGCGTTCTATTACGCCCAAAGAGTGCGAGCTTGCCACGAGTACATGCTCAGATTCGAACGAACGAGGATTGAAACCCCATGAGAGCGTTCTATTACGCCCAAAGAGTGCGAGCTTGCCACGAGTACATGCTCAGATTCGAACGAACGAGGATTGAAACCCCATGAGAGCGTTCTTTTACGCCTATGAGCGCGAGCTTGCCACGAGTACATGCTCAGATTCGAACGAACGAGGATTGAAACCCCATGAGAGCGTTCTATTACGCCTAAGAGTGCGAGCTTGCCACGAGTACATGCTCAGATTCGAACGAACGAGGATTGAAACCCCATGAGAGCGTTCTATTACGCCTAAGAGTGCGAGCTTGCCACGAGTACATGCTCAGATTCGAACGAACGAGGATTGAAACCCCATGAGAGCGTTCTATTACGCCCAAAGAGTGCGAGCTTGCCACGAGTACATGCTCAGATTCGAACGAACGAGGATTGAAACCCCATGAGAGCGTTCTATTACGCCCAAAGAGTGCGAGCTTGCCACGAGTACATGCTCAGATTCGAACGAACGAGGATTGAAACCCCATGAGAGCGTTCTATTACGCCTAAGAGTGCGAGCTTGCCACGAGTACATGCTCAGATTCGAACGAACGAGGATTGAAACCCCATGAGAGCGTTCTATTACGCCCAAGAGTGCGAGCTTGCCACGAGTACATGCTCAGATTCGAACGAACGAGGATTGAAACCCCATGAGAGCGTTCTATTACGCCTAAGAGTGCGAGCTTGCCACGAGTACATGCTCAGATTCGAACGAACGAGGATTGAAACCCCATGAGAGCGTTCTATTACGCCTAAGAGAGTGCGAGCTTGCCACGAGTACATGCTCAGATTCGAACGAACGAGGATTGAAACCCCATGAGAGCGTTCTATTACGCCTGAGAGTGCGAGCTTGCCACGAGTACATGCTCAGATTCGAACGAACGAGGATTGAAACCCCATGAGAGCGTTCTATTACGCCCAAAGAGTGCGAGCTTGCCACGAGTACATGCTCAGATTCGAACGAACGAGGATTGAAACCCCATGAGAGCGTTCTATTACGCCCAAAGAGTGCGAGCTTGCCACGAGTACATGCTCAGATTCGAACGAACGAGGATTGAAACCCCATGAGAGCGTTCTATTACGCCCAAAGAGTGCGAGCTTGCCACGAGTACATGCTCAGATTCGAACGAACGAGGATTGAAACCCCATGAGAGCGTTCTATTACGCCTAAGAGTGCGAGCTTGCCACGAGTACATGCTCAGATTCGAACGAACGAGGATTGAAACCCCATGAGAGCGTTCTATTACGCCTAAGAGTGCGAGCTTGCCACGAGTACATGCTCAGATTCGAACGAACGAGGATTGAAATCCCATGAGAGCGTTCTATTACGCCTAAGAGTGCGAGCTTGCCACGAGTACATGCTCAGATTCGAAAGAACGAGGATTGAAACCCCATGAGAGCGTTCTATTACGCCCAAAGAGTGCGAGCTTGCCACGAGTACATGCTCAGATTCGAACGAACGGGGATTGAAACCCCATGAGAGCGTTCTATTACGCCTAAGAGTGCGAGCTTGCCACGAGTACATGCTCAGGTTCGAACGAACGAGGATTGAAACCCCATGAGAGCGTTCTATTACGCCCAAAGAGTGCGGGCTTGCCACGAGTACATGCTCAGATTCGAACGAACGAGGATTGAAACCCCATGAGAGCGTTCTATTACGCCTAAAGAGTGCGGGCTTGCCACGAGTACATGCTCAGATTCGAACGAACGAGGATTGAAACCCCATGAGAGCGTTCTATTACGCCTAAAGAGTGCGGGCTTGCCACGAGTACATGCTCAGATTCGAACGAACGAGGATTGAAACCCCCATGAGAGCGTTCTATTACGCCTAAAGAGTGCGAGCTTGCCACGAGTACATGCTCAGATTCGAACGAACGAGGATTGAAACCCCATGAGAGCGTTCTATTATTACTCCCAAAGAGTGCGAGCTTGCCACGAGTACATGCTCAGATTCGAACGAACGAGGATTGAAACCCCATGAGAGCGTTCTATTACGCCTAAGAGTGCGAGCTTGCCACGAGTACATGCTCAGATTCGAACGAACGAGGATTGAAACCCCATGAGAGCGTTCTATTACGCCTAAAGAGTGCGAGCTTGCCACGAGTACATGCTCAGATTCGAACGAACGAGGATTGAAACCCCATGAGAGCGTTCTATTACGCCCAAAGAGTGCGAGCTTGCCACGAGTACATGCTCAGATTCGAACGAACGAGGATTGAAACCCCATGAGAGCGTTCTATTACGCCTAAGAGTGCGAGCTTGCCACGAGTACATGCTCAGATTCGAACGAACGAGGATTGAAACCCCATGAGAGCGTTCTATTACGCCCAAAGAGTGCGAGCTTGCCACGAGTACATGCTCAGATTCGAACGAACGAGGATTGATACCCCATGAGAGCGTTCTATTACGCCCAAAGAGTGCGAGCTTGCCACGAGTACATGCTCAGATTCGAACGAACGAACGGAGGATTGAAACCCCATGAGAGCGTTCTATTACGCCCAAAGAGTGCGAGCTTGCCACGAGTACATGCTCAGATTCGAACGAACGAACGAGGATTGAAACCCCATGAGAGCGTTCTATTACGCCTAAGAGTGCGAGCTTGCGACGAGTACATGCTCAGATTCGAACGAACGAGGTTTGAAACCCCATGAGAGCGTTCTATTACGCCTAAGAGTGCGAGCTTGCCACGAGTACATGCTCAGATTCGAACGAACGAGGATTGAAACCCCATGAGAGCGTTCTATTACGCCTAAGAGTGCGAGCTTGCCACGAGTACATGCTCAGATTCGAACGAACGAACGAGGATTGAAACCCCATGAGAGCGTTCTATTACGCCTGAGAGTGCGAGCTTGCCACGAGTACATGCTCAGATTCGAACGAACGAGGATTGAAACCCCATGAGAGCGTTCTATTACGCCTGAGAGTGCGAGCTTGCCACGAGTACATGCTCAGATTCGAACGAACGAGGATTGAAACCCCATGAGAGCGTTCTATTACGCCTAAGAGTGCGAGCTTGCCACGAGTACATGCTCAGATTCGAACGAACGAGGATTGAAACCCCATGAGAGCGTTCTATTACGCCCAAAGAGTGCGAGCTTGCCACGAGTACATGCTCAGATTCGAACGAACGAGGATTGAAACCCCCCATGAGAGCGTTCTATTACGCCTAAAGAGTGCGAGCTTGCCACGAGTACATGCTCAGATTCGAACGAACGAACGAGGATTGAAACCCCATGAGAGCGTTCTATTACGCCTAAGAGTGCGAGCTTGCCACGAGTACATGCTCAGATTCGAACGAACGAGGATTGAAACCCCATGAGAGCGTTCTATTACGCCTAAAGAGTGCGAGCTTGCCACGAGTACATGCTCAGATTCGAACGAACGAGAATTGAAACCCCATGAGAGCGTTCTATTACGCCCAAGAGTGCGAGCTTGCCACGAGTACATGCTCAGATTCGAACGAACGAGGATTGAAACCCCATGAGAGCGTTCTATTACGCCTAAGAGTGCGAGCTTGCCACGAGTACATGCTCAGATTCGAACGAACGAGGATTGAAACCCCATGAGAGCGTTCTATTACGCCCAAGAGTGCGAGCTTGCCACGAGTACTTGCTCAGATTCGAACGAACGAGGATTGAAACCCCATGAGAGCGTTCTATTACGCCCAAAGAGTGCGAGCATGCCACGAGTACATGCTCAGATTCGAACGAACGAGGATTGAAACCCCATGAGAGCGTTCTATTACGCCCAAAGAGTGCGAGCAGCTTGCCACGAGTACATGCTCAGATTCGAACGAACGAGGGATTGAAACCCCATGAGAGCGTTCTATTACGCCCAAGAGTGCGAGCTTGCCACGAGTACATGCTCAGATTCGAACGAACGAGGATTGAAACCCCATGAGAGCGTTCTATTACGCCTAAGAGTGCGAGCTTGCCACGAGTACATGCTCAGATTCGAACGAACGAGGATTGAAACCCCATGAGAGCGTTCTATTACGCCCAAAGAGTGCGAGCTTGCCACGAGTACATGCTCAGATTCGAACGAACGAGGATTGAAACCCCATGAGAGCGTTCTATTACGCCCAAAGAGTGCGAGCTTGCCACGAGTACATGCTCAGATTCGAACGAACGAGGATTGAAACCCCATGAGAGCGTTCTATTACGCCCAAAGAGTGCGAGCTTGCCACGAGTACATGCTCAGATTCGAACGAACGAGGATTGAAACCCCATGAGAGCGTTCTATTACGCCCCAAAGAGTGCGAGCTTGCCACGAGTACATGCTCAGATTCGAACGAACGAGGATTGAAACCCCATGAGAGCGTTCTATTACGCCTAAAGAGTGCGAGCTTGCCACGAGTACATGCTCAGATTCGAACGAAACGAGGATTGAAACCCCATGAGAGAGCGTTCTATTACGCCTAAGAGTGCGAGCTTGCCACGAGTACATGCTCAGATTCGATTCGAACGAACGAGGATTGAAACCCCATGAGAGCGTTCCATTACGCCCAAAGAGTGCGAGCTTGCCACGAGTACATGCTCAGATTCGAACGAACGAGGATTGAAACCCCATGAGAGCGTTCTATTACGCCTAAGAGTGCGAGCTTGCCACGAGTACATGCTCAGATTCGAACGAACGAGGATTGAAACCCCATGAGAGCGTTCTATTACGCCCAAAGAGTGCGAGCTTGCCACGAGTACATGCTCAGATTCGAACGAACGAGGATTGAAACCCCATGAGAGCGTTCTATTACGCCCAAAGAGTGCGAGCTTGCCACGAGTACATGCTCAGATTCGAACGAACGAGGATTGAAACCCCATGAGAGCGTTCTATTACGCCCAAAGAGTGCGAGCTTGCCACGAGTACATGCTCAGATTCGAACGAACGAGGATTGAAACCCCATGAGAGCGTTCTATTACGCCTAAGAGTGCGAGCTTGCCACGAGTACATGCTCAGATTCGTACGAACGAGGATACGAGGATAGAAACCCCATGAGAGCGTTCAATTAAGCCCAAAGAGTGCGAGCTTGCCACGAGTACATGCTCAGATTCGAACGAACGAGGATTGAAACCCCATGAGAGCGTTCTATTACGCCTAAGAGTGCGAGCTTGCCACGAGTACATGCTCAGATTCGAACGAACGAGGATTGAAACCCCATGAGAGCGTTCTATTACGCCTAAGAGTGCGAGCTTGCCACGAGTACATGCTCAGATTCGAACGAACGAGGAAAACCCCATGAGAGCGTTCTATTACGACGAACGAACGAGGATTGAAGATTGAAACCCCATGAGAGCGTTCTATTACGCCTAAGAGTGCGAGCTTGCCACGAGTACATGCTCAGATTCGAACGAACGAGGATAGAAACCCCATGAGAGCGTTCTATTACGCCCAAAGAGTGCGAGCTTGCCACGAGTACATGCCACGAACGAGGATTGACCCCATGCTCAGATTCGAACGAACGAGGAGATTCGAAAACGAGGATTGAAACCCCATGAGAGCGTTCTATATTACGCCCAAAGAGTGCGAGCTTGCCACGAGTACATGCTCAGATTCGAACGAACGAGGATTGAAAACCCCATGAGAGCGTTCTATTACGCCCAGAGTGCGAGCTTGCCACGAGTACATGCTCAGATTCGAACGAACGAGGATTGAAACCCCCATGAGAGCGTTCTCAAAGAGTGCGAGCTTGCCACGAGTAACGAACGAACGAGGATTGAAACCCCATGATTCTATTACGCCCAAGAGTGCGAGAGCGTTCTATTACGCGCCTAAGAGTGTGCGAGCTTGCCACGAGTACATGCTCAGATTCGAACGATTCGAACGAACGAGGATTGAAACCCCATGAGAGCGTTCTATTACGCCTAAGAGTGCGAGCTTGCCACGAGTCCATGCTCAGATTCGAACGAACGAGGATTGAAACCCCATGAGAGCGTTCTATTACGCCTAAGAGTGCGAGCTTGCCACGAGTACATGCTCAGATTCGAACGAACGAGGATTGAAACCCCATGAGAGCGTTCTATTACGCCTAAGAGTGCGAGCTTGCCACGAGTACATGCTCAGATTCGAACGAACGAGGATTGAAACCCCATGAGAGCGTTCTATTACGCCTAAGAGTGCGAGCTTGCCACGAGTACATGCTCAGATTCGAACGAACGAGGTTTGAAACCCCATGAGAGCGTTCTATTACGCCTAAGAGTGCGAGCTTGCCACGAGTACATGCTCAGATTCGAACGAACGAGGATTGAAACCCCATGAGAGCGTTCTATTACGCCCAAAGAGTGCGAGCTTGCCACGAGTACATGCTCAGATTCGAACGAACGAGGATTGAAACCCCATGAGAGCGTTCTATTACGCCTAAGAGTGCGAGCTTGCCACGAGTACATGCTCAGATTCGAACGAACGAGGATTGAAACCCCATGAGAGCGTTCTATTACGCCCAAAGAGTGCGAGCTTGCCACGAGTACATGCTCAGATTCGAACGAACGAGGATTGAAACCCCATGAGAGCGTTCTATTACGCCTAAGAGTGCGAGCTTGCCACGAGTACATGCTCAGATTCGAACGAACGAGGATTGAAACCCCATGAGAGCGTTCTATTACGCCCAAAGAGTGCGAGCTTGCCACGAGTACATGCTCAGATTCGAACGAACGAGGATTGAAACCCCATGAGAGCGTTCTATTACGCCCAAAGAGTGCGAGCTTGCCACGAGTACATGCTCAGATTCGAACGAACGAGGATTGAAACCCCATGAGAGCGTTCTATTACGCCTAAGAGTGCGAGCTTGCCACGAGTACATGCTCAGATTCGAACGAACGAGGATTGAAACCCCATGAGAGCGTTCTATTACGCCCAAAGAGTGCGAGCTTGCCACGAGTACATGCTCAGATTCGAACGAACGAGGATTGAAACCCCATGAGAGCGTTCTATTACGCCTAAGAGTGCGAGCTTGCCACGAGTACATGCTCAGATTCGAACGAACGAGGATTGAAACCCCATGAGAGCGTTCTATTACGCCTAAAGAGTGCGAGCTTGCCACGAGTACATGCTCAGATTCGAACGAACGAGGATTGAAACCCCATGAGAGCGTTCTATTTACGCCTAAAGAGTGCGAGCTTGCCACGAGTACATGCTCAGATTCGATTCGCGAACGAGGATTGAAACCCCATGAGAGCGTTCTATTACGCGCATACGAGTGCGAGCTTTCCACGAGTACATGCTCAGATTCGAGCACGATTCGAGGATTGGAATACCCCATGAGAGTGTTCTATTTCGCCCGAAAGAATGCGAGCTTTGCACGAGTACATGCTCAAATTCCGATTCCGAACGAGGATTGAAAACCCCATGAGAAGGCATTTCTATATACGGCGGGGGGGGGGGGGGGGGGGGGGGGGGGGGGGGGGGGGGGGGGAACGAGGGATTTGAAACCACGTGGAGAGCGTTCCCCCCCATAATACCCTCCTATTACGAAGTGCGAGCTTGCCATGAGTTTACAATGCTCAGATTCGAACAGAACGAGGATTGAAACCCCAGTGAGAGCGTTTCTATTATGCGCCCTAAGAGTGCGAGCTTGCCACGAGATACATACAGCTCAGATTACGAACGAAGCGCATGATTGAAACCATCTTGAAGATCACTGTTCCGTTGATTTACGCCTAAAGTGGCGAGGGCTTTGCCAAAGAGTGCATGCTCCGATTCCGAATCGTCGAGGATTTGAAACCACGTGAGAGCAATTCTATTACGCCCTAAGAGTGCAAGCTTGCAACGAGTTACATGCTCAGTTTCGAACTCGTAAGAGCATTGGAATCCCCGTTGAGAGCTTTTCTATTGCGCCTAAAGAGTGCGAAGCTTTGCCATCGAGTACATGCGACAGATTTCGACACTGAACGAGGATTGGAACCGCCCATGAGAGCATTCTATTACTACTCCCAGAAGATTGCGAGACTTGCGACCATCGAGTTACACGTCCTCAGATTCGAACCGAACGACGAGGATTGGAACCGCCATGAGAGCGTTTCTAGAATACGCGCCTAAGAGTGGCGAGCTTGCCACGAGTACATGCTCAGATTCGAAACGAACGATGGATTGAACACCCCATCGAGAGAGTTTCTAGTACTCCCAAAGAAGTGCGCGGGTTTTGCCACGAGTAACTATGCTCAGATTCGAACGAACAAGGAATTGAAAACCCCCCATTGAGAGCTTTTCTCTATTATTGGCGTCGAACAGTACGTGATTGGCCACGAGTAACAAGCTGCAGATACGAAATGAAACGAGAGGATTGCAAACCCGTGAGAGCGTTCTAGTAACGCCCAAAAGTGTGCGAGCTTGCCACGAAGTACATGGCTCATATTCGATCGAAACGAGGATTAGAATCCCCATGAGAGCGTTTATCTAGTTACGCCTAAATATAGTGCGAGTTAGCCACGAGTAACATGCTCATATTTCGAACGAACAAGGATTCAAACCCCGTCCTACCGTTCTATTGCGTCGAACATGAGAACGAGATTGCCACGAGGATATATGCTCAGATTCGAACGAACGTGGATTGAAGAACCCATGCGAGCGTTCTAGTACGCCCCAAAGAGTGAGAGCTTGCCACGAGTACAATGCTCAGAATCGAACGAACTGACGATTGAAAAACCCATTAGAGGCATTCTATAACGCCCAAAGAGTGCGGAGATTGCACGAGTTCATGCTCACATTTGAAGGAACGAGGGATTGAAACCCCATGAGGAGCGTCTCTAGTACGCCCCAAAGATGGTGCGAGTTTGCCACGTGTACATGCACAGGGATTTCGATAACGACACGAGGAATGAAAAACCCATGATAGCTTTCTATTAACGCCGAAGAGTGCGAGATTGCCCGACGAGTACATGCTGCTAGATTCGAGTACGACGAGGATTGAAACCTCATGAGAGCATTCTATCTTACACCGCACAATAATAGAGGTGAGAGTCTCGCGAGCTTGCCACGAGTACATGCTCATAGAGAAATCGAACGATAAACCGAAGGATTTGAAACCCCATGAGAGCGTTCTAGATTACGCCAAGAGAGTGCGAGACTTGCCACGAGTACATGCTCAGATTCGAATCGAACGAGGATGGAAGACCTCTCATGAGAGCTTTCTAAATTACGCCCGAAAGAGTGCGATCGACTTGTCCTACGAGTAAACATGGCATACAGATTCGAATAAAATGACAACGAGGATTGAAAAACCCGATGAGAGCGTCTCTATTACGCCCAAAGAGATGCGAGCTTATTGCCACGAGTACACTGCTCAGATTCGAACGAACGATGATTGAAGCCCCATGAGTGTTTCTATTAGCGCCTAAAGAGTAAAGAGATTGCCACGATTAGTTGATTACATGCTCAATTCGAAAACGAACGAGGATTGAAGACCCGCATGAGAGAGCGTTCTATTGAAGCGCCGCAAGAGTGCGAGGCTTGCCACGGAGTACATGCTCAGATTCGAACGAACGAGGTGGAACCCCATTGAGGGTTCTATTACGCCCTAAGAAGTGCGAGATTGCCACGAGTAGTTCATGCTCAGATGTACTTCGAGAGCGAAACGAGCGATTGAAAACCCCGGCATGAGAGCATTCTATTACGCTCTTAAGAATGCGGTTGCTTTACGCCACGAGTACATGCTCAGATTCGAATTGGAGGGAACGAGGATTGAAACCACCAATGAAGAGCGTTTCTATTACGCCCTAAGAGTGCGAGCTTTTTTGCCACGAGTACATGCTTCAGATTCGAACGAACGAGGATGAAACCCCATGAGAGCGGGTTTCTATTGCGCCCAAGAGTGGCGAGGATTGCCACGAAAGTACATGCTCAGATTCGAGACGAAACGAGGATTGAAACCCCATGAGAGCGTTCTATTACGCCCCCCGAAAGAGTGCGAGCTTGCCACGAGTGGGAGGGTACATGACTCAGATTCGAACGATCGTGAACGAGGATTGAAACCCCCCATGAGAGCTGTTCTAGTGCGCCTAGAGTGCGAGCTTGCCAAACGAGTTCATGCTCTGATTCGAACCAGAACGAACGAGGATTGAAACCCCCATGAAGCGTTCTATTACGGATCCGCAAGTGTGCGAGTGTAGCAGCCACGAGTACATGCTCAGATTCGAAACGAACGGGGATTGGAACCCGATGAGTGAGCTTTCTATTGCGCACCCCTAAGAGTGCGAGCTTGCCACGGAGTACATGCTCAGATTCGAACGAAAACGCTAGAGGGATTGAAACCCCCATTGAGAGCATTTCTTTCTATGCGCCTAAAAATAAGAGTGCGAGATTGCCACGAAGTCGTACATGCTCAGAATTCGATTCGAACGAGGATTGAAACCCCAATGAGAGCGTTCTATTACGTCCTTAAAGAGTGCGAGCGCTGCCACCACGGGTACATTGCTCAGGATTCGTTTTAGGGCGAACGAGGATTGGAACCCCTATGAGAGCTTTCTATTGCGCCTAAAGAGTTTTTCGAGCTTGCCACGAGTACATGCTCATATTCGATCACGAATCCACGAGGATTGGAAACCCCATGAGAGCGTTTTCTATGTGCAAGAGTGCGAGCTTGCCAGACGAGTACATGCTCAGATTGCGGAACGAATCGAGGGGGCATTGAAAACCTCCTCGAGAGCATTCAGATTTACGGCTCTGAAGAGTGCGAGATTGCCACGTAGTACATGCTCAAGATTCGGAACCGAACGAGGATTGAAAGACCCATGAGAATGAGAGGAGCGTTCTATTACGCCCAGGAAGAGGGAACCGAGCGGGGAAAGCAGGAGTACTTGTTTAGTTTTTGAGACGAACCGATGAGGGGGGAGACCCGCCATGGAGAGCTTTTGTATTATACGCGCCTAAGAAGTGCGAGATTGGCCACGAACTACATGCCATCGAGGGATTCGAGCTCCGAAGGGGGGGGAAAGGAGGAGCTTGACACCACCCGCAACATAGGAGTAGCAAGCGCTTACTATTGAGCGCCTAAGAGCGATTACGAGTGCTTGCCCGCACGAGTGTCCATGATTATAGACTGTCGAGACACAAAGGAACGAGGCAAATTGAAAACCCCTAGGGTACGTAGTAGCGTTTTAGTACCGACCTATAGAGCCGGGGAGTTTTGCCCACCGAGAAATGTACAATGCTCAGATGGATGTGACACGAACGATGGGAGAGGGATTAAACCCCAAGTGAGAGCTTTCTATTGAAGGCGCTTTTGAAAAAGTGCGAGATTTCGGGGACCACGAGTACCAAGCTCAGAAATTCGAACAAACCGAGGATTGAAAAGAACATGAGTGCAGTTCTATTGCGGCACAAATGAGTTGGGAAGCCAGGGGTTTAGAGGATGTTCATATTTTTGAACGAACGAGGATTTTGAAACCCCATGAGACTGACGCTCTCCATTGCCAGGGAGGCGAGCTTGCCACGAGTGCGAATGCTCAGATTCGACTACGAACGAGATTAGGGACCCCGACGCGAGAGAGGGAGCGGTCTAAACGCCTAAAAGAGTGTCGATAGTCCTTGCCACAGATACGTTTTGCTCAGATTCGAACGTAGAGGTCCGTGGATTGGAAAAAGCCTCCAAATAGAGAGGTCTAACCCCCCTGCCATTCGGATGTACGGGGTGAGTACGATACGAACCATTAAAAACGTTTGTGGGGAGATTCGAATCGGGACGCTCAAAGAGGGGGAGTTCAGGGGGGGGGGACTATCTTGCCATGAGTTGGATAGGAACGAGGATTGGGGCGCACATGAGGGCCAGGGGGGTATGGAGGGGGAAAAGCTAAGATGGTGCGGGGAGGAGGGGAAAGGTTGGAGCACGACGGGGTAGTTGGGGGTGTGTTCTATTTGGTCCTAAGAGGTGGGGGGACGAGGGAGGAAGCTGTACATGACTCAGGGACGTTCGAACAGTACTGAGGGATCTTGAATAATGAGTGAGGGGAAGAGAGCCGTATATGACCTCCTCTAAGAATAGCGAGGGCGAAGGAATTGCTGCAGATTTGAGATGAGGAGACGAGGTACGAGGATTGGGGGGGGGGGGTGAAACCCCAGAGAGCCATTCTATTACGCGCCCTGATTAAAGAGTGGGAGGGGGAGATACTACGTTACGCGACAATGCTGATTCAGAAATACGAGTACGAGGGGTTGGACAATCCGCCAGGTACAGATGAGCACTTTTCGAATACTTGCGCTTAATGAGTGCAGAGCTGGCGTGCCACGAGTATAGTCACGAGGATGCTCAAGTCCGTCCTCAGGAGTTTAGACCCTCGATGAGGGAGGGCTCCGGAGAAAAGGGGTTGTTTATGAGGATGAAAAGGGATAGAGGGTGGTTTTGAATGGAAGGGGGAATTGGGGAAAGTTGATTGAGAGCGTGGAGGGGGTATTGAGGGGGAGGCGAGGGTGTACGAGGAAGCTCTGCACGAATAGGATACATGCTTCCGAGATTCGACAACGAAGGGTCGAGGATTGGGGGGGACCCGCCGATAGCTTGTTCTATTGCGCACAAGAGATGCAGCGTAGGATTGCCACGAGTACATGCTCAGATTCGAATGGAACGAGGATTGCTACCTCCAATGAGACGAATTACGAGAGGAGGGGGTGAGAGGAGAAAATTGAGGGGCGAAGGTTCACGCAAATGTCGAAGTGGGATTATTGGAGATCAATTGATGAGAGATCTTTCTATTGCCCCGCGGAGTTAAGTAGTGGGGAGCTTGCAACGAGTAGCCGATGTTTGATGCCCTCGATGTCGAACGAGGATTTGGGTAAATACTCCATGGATGCGTTTATATTGCGCCCAAGAGTGGGAGCTTTTTGGGACGGGAACATGCTGAGGGATTTCGAACGAAACCATGATTGAAACCCCATGGAGCGTTCTAGAAACGAAGAGTGGCCCGAGGGTGCAAGCCCAGAGTACATGCCAGAATTCGAACTACGTAAACACGAGGAGATTTGAAAACCATTTGTCTATGAGAAGCGTTCTCTAAAGTAACAGCCACCTGAAGATGTGGGAGCCTGCTGCCACCTCAAGAACAGGGGAAAGGGGGGGTCGGGGAAAGGGAGTGAGGGACGAAGGTTTTGAACGAACGAGGATTGAAAGCCATGAGAGCGTGTCTATTGCGCCGAAAGTACAGAGATTTGGGTACATTGCGAGTTGCGAGGGGGAGAAGTGAAAAGCTGTGCCTTAGAGACGAGTAGAGCTGCCGCACAGTACATGCTCAGAGAATCGAACGACGAACGAGGATTGTAAACCCCATGAGAGCGTTCTATTAACGACCCAAACGAGGTAGCGCCCAGCTTGCCACGGTAGGGAAAGAGTACATGCTCAGATTCGACGAACGAGGGGCGCGAGAAACACCCATGAGAGGTTTGTTCTAGTACGCCAAAGAGTGCCGAGGGGCCTTTGCCACGAGAGTACAAATCGTCAGGGTCAGAATTCGATCTGGGATTCGACCCCGGCTAACGAGGATTGGAACCCCCATGAGAGGAAAAGCAGTTCTATTACGGGCATACCAAGAGTCGCGAGCTTGCCACGAGAAGAGTACAGTGCTGTTTAGATTCGAACGAAACGAGGATTGAAGCCCCCATTTCTATTCTATTACTCCCAAAGGAGTGCGAGGGCGTCTTTTGCCCTACGGAAGTACATGCACAGATTCGAACGAACGAGGACGGATTTTGGGAAACCCCAATGTGAGCGTTCCGATTAACGCCCGAAACGAGAGTTTGCGAGTTTTGAGAGTGGGCACGGGGTACATGCATTAATGTTCCAGGAGATTCCCAAGAACGAGAGAGATATTTTTTGAAACGCCATGAGAGCGTTCTATATACGCACAATTTAAGAGTGAGGAGTTGCACGGAAACATGCACTGTTCGGAAACTGAGGACGAGGATGTGAAAGGAGGCAGACTTGCTATTTGCACGACAAAAGAGTTGCGAGCTTTACCACGAGTGAAGGATGGAGGAGTTGATTCGAAGTGCCGAGAACGAGGATTGAAACCCGTTGTTGCATGAGAGCGTTTCTATTTACGCCCTAAGAGTGCGAGAAAAGGAGGCCACGAGTAAATGCTACATGCTTCTCAGATTCGAAGGATCACGAGAACGAGGATTTTTTAGATAAACCCCATGAGAGGTAGCGTTCTATTACGCCGCCCAAAGAGTGGCGGGAGCTTGCCACGAGTACATGCCAGATTCGAAGAGAACGATGGATTGAAACCCCATGAGAGCGTAATCTAGTTCAAACTCGCCAAAGAGTGCGACTTCCCACGATACTGCTCAGACATCAGATTTCGAAATCGAACGAGGATTGAAAACCCACCATGAGAGCGAAGTCTATTAACGCCCAAAGAGTGCTAGAGCTGATGCCTCATTGCCCACGAGTCGATAATATACTCGATTCGACGAGGACGTCCAGAGGACAGTGAAATGATTTCGATGAGAGCGTTTCTATTACGGACCAAAATCTGGGGGGAGCTTCTGGACTAGGACGAGTACATTTCGATATTCGAACGAACTAAGATTGAATGCCCTCATGAGAGCAACGTTCTATTGCGCCCCAACGAGTGCGAGCTTCGCCCGATCAGTACCATGCTCAGATCGAGCACGAACGAGGAGTGATTAAACCCCATGTGAGAGCTTTCTATTACGCCCAAGAGTGCGAGCTTGCCACGAGTACATGCTTCAGATTCAATTTCACTCACAGAACGAACACGAGATTTTGAGAAAAGGCCCTTGAGAGCGTTCTTTTCTATTACGCATACTAAAGTGCTGCGAGTGGGGGCTTGCCACGAGGTACGCTGAGACAGAGTTAGATTTTTCTGATCTCAGATTTCGATTGACAATCCTGGATTTAGTTTTCTGCTCTATTACGCCCGAGCCTGCGAGCTTGCCACTGGAGATTGAACCCAGGAAGAGGATTTGCATATCTAAGCCCCCCAATGGGAGCGTTTTTTCTATTAACTGCCAAGAGAAAGCTGAGCTTGCGAGATGTAATGCCTCAGATTCGAACGTGCGAGGATGATGAAAGCCCCATGGGGCGTTCAACCCAACACATTAGAGTTTAGGCTTCGACATCGGTAACATGCCTCAGATTTCGAACTGAACGATTGGATGATGATAACTACAACGACCCCACATTGGTGAGGCACTTTCTTATTTAGCCCACAAATGGAGTGACGATGCTTGCCACGAGTACATGCTCATATATCTCGAACGACTACGAGGATTGATGCCCCACTATTCGAAGCGTTCTATCCGACACGAGGAATTTTTGGCTTGCTTGCCAGAGTACATGCCTCAGCTATCGTACGAACGAGGCGTGATTTCTGAATTTTTATGTGAGAAGCGTTTGGCCTACGCCCTAAGAGTGCGAGCTTGCCAACGTTTGTACATGCTACAATTCCCCCACGAAACAACGAATACGAGGATATTGAAAATTGAACGAGGATTGAAACCCCATGAGAGTATTCTATATTGCGCCCCTCGCCTAACGAGTGCGAGCTTTGCCACGAGTACATGATCATGCTCATGCTCGGAAAACGAACGTGAAGATTGAAACCCCCAATGAGAGCATTCTATTTCAACCCAAAAGTGAGTGCGAGCTTGCCAATCGAGTAGTAACATGCTCAGCCTGATTCGAAATACGAACTGAGGGCGCACGGGGTGATTGAAAACCCCCCCTCCATGAGAGCGTTCTATTCGCCCAAAGAGTGCGAAGCGCCACGGTACATGCTCAGATTACATGCACGGAGATTCGCAGACGAACGAGGATTAAACTAAAAACCCCATGAGAGCGGTTCTAAGTTACGCCCATAATGAGTGCGAGCTTGCCACGAGTACTTTATGACTCAGGCGAACGAGGATTGAACAATGCCCCACTGAGAGCGTATCTATTACGCCCAAATGAGGGCAGAGGGTTGCCTTGGTCACGAGTACCATGCTTAGATGCGACAGAACGAGGATTGAATACATCCATGAGGTGCGTTCTATTACTCCCATAAGTGGCTAAGTGCAAGGTTTAGCTCTTCCCATCGACGAGTACATGCTCAGATTCGAACGACTTGAGGATTGAAGCTTGCCCCATGTCTGGCAGAGCGTTCTATACGCCCAAAGAGTAGCGAGCTTTAAGCCACGAAAGTACATGCTCAGATTCGAAAGGATGATGAACAGGATTGATACACCGATGACTCCGAGAGCGTCTATTACGCACAAGTCAATGAAGAACGAGCTTGACACGAGTACATGCACCTCAGAATTCGAAGCGAACTGAGGATTGAAACCCCATGAGAGCGTTTTCTTATATACGCCTAAAGAGTGCGAGCTTGCCACGAAGTACATGCTTCAGATTCGAACGAACGAGGATTGTGAACCCCATGAGAGCGTTCTATTACGCCCAAAGAGTGCGAAGCTTTGCCACGAGTACAGAGCTTCAGATTCGAACGAACGAGGATTGAATAGCCCAATGAGAGCGTTCTATTAACGCCCAAAGAGTTGCGAGCATTGCCAACGAAGTACATGCTCAGATTCGAAACGAACGAGGGAGTTTGAACCCCAGATGAGTAGCGTTCTATTACGCCTAAAGAGTGCGAGCTTGCCACGAGTTAAGTACATGCTCAGTTTCGAACGAACGAGGATTGAAGCCCCATGAGAGCGTTCTATTACGCTATTCGCCCACCAAGAGTGCGAGCTTTTGCCCACGAGTTCACATGCTCAGATTCGAACGTCATGCGAGGATTTCTGAAAACCCCATGAAGAGCGTTCTATTACGCCCAAAAGAGTGCGAGGCTTTGCCACGCAGAGTAATGCTCTGATTCGATCCAACGAGAGGATTGAAACCCCATGAGAGCGTTTCTATTACGCCTACAAAGAGTGCTGCTTGCCACGAGTACGATGCTCAGATTCGAACGAACGAACGAGGATTGAAACGCCCATTTAGAGAGCGTTCTTTTACGCCTAAAAGTGCGAGCTTTGCCACGAGTACATGCTCAGATTCGATTCGAAAACGAGGTTGAAAACCCATGATGAGACATGAGAGCGTTTCTATTACGCCCCTAAAAGGCCAAAGAGTGCGAGCTTGCCACGAGTACACATGCTCAGATTCGATCGAACGAACGAGAAGGATTGAAAACCCCATGAGAGAGCGTTCTATTACGCCCCAAAGAGTGCGAGCTTGCCACGAGTACATGCTCAGATTCGAACGACTTGGCCCCCTTGACGAAGCCCCATGAGAGCGTTCTATTACGCCCAAAGAGTGCGAGCTTTGCCACGAGTACATGCTCATATTCAACCATGAGGATTGAAGCCCCATGGAGAGAGCGTTCTATTACGCCCAAAAAGAGTGCGTTGCAGCTTGCACGATACATGCTCAGATTCGAATTCGAACGAACGAGGATTGAACAGGCCCCATGAGAGCGTTCTCTATTACGCCCAAAGAGTGCGAGCTTGCCACGAGTACATGCTCAGCTATTCGAACGAACGAGGATTGAAACCCCCCATGAGAGAGTTCTATTACGCCCAAAGAGTGCGAGCTTGCCACGAGTACATGCTCAGATTCGAACGAACGAGGATTGAGAACCCCATGAGAGAGAGCGTTCTATTACGCCCAAAGAGTGCGAGCTTGCCACGAGTACATGCTCAGATTCGAACGGAACGAACGAGGATTGAAACCCCATGAGAGAGAGCGTTCTATTACGCCCAAAGAGTGCGAGCTTGCCACGAGTAGTAGTACATGCTCAGATTCGAACGACGATACGAGGATTGAAACCCCATGAGAGCGTTCTATTACGCCCAAAGAGTGCGAGCTTGCCGACGAGATACATGCTCAACAGATTCGAACGAACGAGGATTGAAAACCCCATGAGAGCGTTCTATTATACGCCCAAAGAGTGCGAGCTTGCCACGAGTACATGCTCAGATTCGAGACGAACGAGGATTGAAACCCCATGAGAGCTTATTACGCCCAAAGAGTGCGAGCTTGCCACGAGTACATGCTTCAGATTCGAACGAACGAGGATTGAAGCCCCATGAGAGCGTTCTATTACGCCCAAAGAGTGCGAGCTTGCCACCGAGTACATGCTCAGATTATTCGAACGAACGAAACGAGGATTGAAACCCCATGAGAGCGTTCTCTTTACGCCCAAAGAGTGCGAGCTTGCCACGAGTACATGCTCAGATTCGAACGAACGAGGATTGAAACCCCATTAGAGCGTTCTATTAGCCCCTAAAGAGTGCGAGCTTGCCACGAGTTACATGCTCAGAATACGAACAAGAACAGGATTGAAACCCCATGAGATTTAGCGTTCTATTACGCCCACCTGAGAGTGCGGGAGCTTGCCGACGAGTAATGCTCAGATCAGCGAATAACGATCGGATTGAAACCCCATGAGAGCGTTCTCATATTACGCCTAAAGAGTGCGAGCTTGCCACGAGTACATGCTCATGATTCGAGAACATCCGAACGAGGATTGAAGACCCCATGAGAGCGTTTAAATTACGCCTAACGAGTGCGAGCTTGCCACGAGCTCTACATGCTCAGATTCGAACGAACGAGGATTGAAACCCCAATATGAGAGCGTTCTATTACGCCTAAAAGAGAGCGAGCTTGCCACGAGTACATGCTCAGATTCGATACGAACGAGGATTTGAAACCCCATGAGTGAGCGTTCTATTATTACGCCCAATAAGAGTGCCGAGCTTGCCACGAGTACATGCTCAGATTCGAAAACGCACGAACGAGGATTGAAACCTCACCATGAGAGAGCGTTCTATTACCCCAAGGAGTGCGAGCTTGCCACGAGTACATGCTCAGATATAAGAACGAGGATTTGAAACATGAGAGCAGTTCTATTACGCCTAAAAAGAGTGCGAGCTTGCCACGAGTACATGCTAGATTCGAAAATACGAGGATTGAAACCCCCAATAGAGCGTTCTATTACGCCCTAAAGAGTTGCGAGCTTGCAACTAGTACATGCTCAGATTCGATTGCGAACGAGGACACGAGGATTGAAACCCCATGAGAGCGTTTCTATTACGCCCAAAGAGTGCGAGCTTGCCACGAGTACATGCTCAGATTTCGAATGAACGAGATAGAGGATTGAAACCCCATGAGAGCGTTCTATTACGCCCAAAGAGTGCGAGCTTGCCCGCGAGTACATGCTCAGATTCGAACGAACGAGAGATTGAAACCCCATGAGAGCGTTCTATTACGCCCAAAGAGGTGCGAGCTTGCCACGATTACATGCTCAGATTCGAAACGAACGAGGATTGAAAAACCCATGAAGAGAGCGTTCTTTCTATTACGCCCAAAGAGTGCGAGCTTGCCACGAGTACATGCTCAGATTTCGATTCGAGATAACGAGGATTGAAACCCCATGAGAGCGTTCTATGTTACGCCCAAAGAGTGCGAGCTTGCCGCACGAGTACATGCTCAGATTCGAACGAACGAGAGATTGAAACCCCATGAGAGCTTATTAAACTTACGTTAAAGAGTGCGAAGCTTGCCACGAGTACATGCTCAGATTCGAACGAACGAACGAGGATTTTTTGAAAACGTGAAAGGCCCCATGAGAGCGTTCTATTACGCCCTAAAGAGTGCGAGCTTGCCACGAGTACATGCTCAGATTCGAACGAAAATCGAGGATTGTGTAACCCCATGAGAGCGCTTTCTATTACTGCCCAAAGAGATTGCGAGCTTTCGACGAGTAGTACATGCTCAGATTCGAAGATTCGACGATACGAGGATTGAAACCCCATGTGAGAGCGTTCTATTACGCCGTAAGAGTGCGATGAGCTCTTGCCACGAGTACATGCTCAGATTCGAACGAACGACACGAGAGGATTGAAACCCCATTGAAAGTGCGTTCTATTACGCCTAAAAGAGTGCGAGCTTGCCACGAGTACATGCTCAGATTCGAACGAACGAGGATTTTTTTTGTAAAACCCATGAGAGCGTTCTATTACGCCCAAAGTTGCGAGCTTGCCACGAGTACATGCTCAGATTCGAACCTTTACGAAACGACGAGGATTGAACCCCATGAGAGCGTTCTATTACGCCAAAGAGTGCGAGCTTGCCACGAGATACATGCTCAGATTCGAACGATAACGAGGATTGAAACCCCACGTTGAGAGCGTTCTATTACGCCCAAAGAGTGCGAGCTTGCCACGAGTGTACATGCTCAGATTCGAATCGAACGAGGATTGAAACCCCATGAGAGCGTTCTATTACGCCCAAGAGTGCGAGCTTGCCACCAGTACATGTAAGCATGCTCAGATTCGAACGAACAGGATTGAAACCCCATGAGAGCGTTCTATTTGACGCCCAAAGAGTGCGAGCTTGCCCACGAGTACATGCTCAGATTCGAACGAACGAGGATTGAAAAATTGAGAGCGTTCTATTAACGCCCTAAAGAGTGCGAGGTTGCCACGAGTACATGCTCAGATTCGAACGAACGAGGATTGAAACCCCATGAGAGCGTTCTATTACGCCAAAGAGTGCGAGCTTGCCACGAGTACATACTCAGATTCGAACGAACGAGGATTGAAACCCCATGAGAGCGTTCTATTACGCCCAAAGAGTGCGAGCTCGCCACGAGTACATGCTCAGATTCAATTCGAACGAACGAGAGATTGAAAAAACTCCCCCATGAGAGCGTTCTATTACGCCTAAGAGTGAGCGAGCTTGCCATACGAGTACATGCTCATGCTCAGATTCGAACGAACGAGGATTGAAACCCCCATGAGAGCGTTCTATTACGCCCAAAGTGTGCGAGCTTGCCACGAGTACATGCTCAGATTCGAACGAACGAGGATTGAAACCCCAATGAGAGCGTTCTATTACGCCCAAAGAGAGTGCGAGCTTGCCACGAGTACATGCTCAGATTCGAACGAACGAGGATTGAAACCCCATGAGAGCGTTCTATTACGCCCAAGAGTGCGAGCTTTTGCCACGAGTACATGCTCAGATTTCGAACGAACGATGGATTGAAACCCCATGAGAGCGTTCTATTACGCCCAAAGAGTGCGAGCTTGCCACGAGTACATGCTCAGATTCGAACGAACGAGGATTGAAACCCCATGAGAGCGTTCTATTACGCGCCCAAAGAGTGAGCGAGCTTGCCACGAGTACATGCTCAGATTCGAGACGAACGAGGATTGAAACCCCATGAGAGCGTTCTATTTACGCCCAAAGAGTGCGAGCTTGCCACGAGTACATGCTCAGATTCGAAACGAACGAGGATTGAAACCCCATGAGAGAGCGTTCTATTACGCCCAAAGAGTGCGAGCTTGCCACGAGTACATGCTCAGATTCGAAATACGAACGAGGGATTGAAACCCCATGAGAGCGTTCTATTACGCCCAAAGAGTGCGAGCTTGCCACGAGTACATGCTCAGATTCGAACGATACGAACGAGATTGAAACCCCATGAGAGCGTTCTATTACGCCCAAAGAGTGCGAGCTTGCCACGAGTACATGCTCAGATTCGAACGAACGAGGATTGAAAACCCCATGAGAGCGTTCTATTACGCCCAAAGAGTGCGAGCTTGCCACGAGTACATGCTCAGATTCGAACGAACGACGAGGATTGAAACCCCATGAGAGAGCGTTCTATTACGCCCAAAGAGTGTGCGAGCTTGCCACGAGTAAGTACATGCTCAGATTCGAACGAACGAGGATTGAAACCCCATGAGAGAGCGTTCTATTACGCCAAAAGAGTGCGAGCTTGCCACGAGTACATGCTCAGATTCGAACGAGACGAGGGATTGAAACCCCATGAGAGAGCGTTCTATTACGCCCAAGAGTGCGAGCTTGCCACGAGTACATGCTCAGATTCGAAACGAACGAGGATTGAAACCCCATGAGAGCGTTCTATTACGCCCAAAGAGTGCGAGCTTGCCACGAGTACATGCTCAGATTCGAACGAACGAGGGATTGAAACCCCATGAGAGCGTTCTATTACGCCCAAAGAGTGCGAGCTTGCCACGAGTACATGCTCAGAGATTCGAACGAACGAGGATTGAAACCCCATGAGAGCGTTCTATTACGCCTAAGAGAGTGCGAGAGTGCCACGAGTACTTGCTCAGATTCGAACCAAAAGAGTTATAAACCCCATGAGAGCGTTCTGCCTAAGAGTGCGAGCTATTGCCACAGAGTACATGCTCAGATTCGAACGAACGAGGATTGAAACCCCATGAGAGCGTTCTATTACGCCCTAAAGAGTGTGCGAGCTTGCCACGAGTACATGCTCAGATTCGAAAACGAACGAGAGGATTGAAACCCCATGAGAGCGTTCTATTACGCCCAAAGAGAGTGCGAGAGCTTGCCACGAGTACATGCTCAGATTCGAACGAACGAGGATTGAAACCCCCCATGAGAGCGTTCTATTACGCCCAAGAGAGTGCGAGCTTGCCACGAGTACATGCTCAGATTCGAACGAACGAGGATTGAAACCCCATGAGAGCGTTTCTATTACGCCCCATGAGAGCGAGTTCCAGCCAGTACATGCTTAACCGAACGAGGATTGAAGCCCCATGAGAGCGTTTCTATTACGCCAAAGAGTGCGAGCTTGCCACGAGTACATGCTCAGATTCGAACGAACGAGGATTGAAACCCCATGAGAGCGTTCTATTACGCCAAAGAGTGCGAGCTTGCCACGAGTACATGCTACGAGATACGAGGATTGAAACCTCACATGTACTCGAGAGGACGAACGAACGAGATTGAGAACCCATGTTGAAAGGCCACGAGAGCGTTCTATTACGCCAAAGAGTGCGAGCTTGCCACGAGTACATGCTCAGATTCGAACGAACGAGGATTGAAACCCCATGAGAGCGTTTCTATTACGCCCAAGAGTGCGTGCGAGCTTGCCACGAGTACATGCTCAGATTCGAACGAACGAGATTGAAACCCCATGAGAGCGTTCTATTACGCCCAAAGAGTGCGAGCTTGCCACGAGTACATGCTCAGATTCGAACGAACGAGGATTGAAACCCCCCATGAGAGCGTTCTATTACGCCCAAAGAGTGCGAGCTTGCTTGCCACGAGTACATGCTCAGATTCGATTCGAACGAACGAGGATTGAAACCCCATGAGAGAGCGTTCTATTACGCCCAAAGAGTGCGAGCTTAGCTTGCCACGAGTACATGCTCAGCATGAAGATTCGAACGAAACGAGGATTGAAACCCCATGAGAGCGTTTCTATTACGCCCAAAGAGTGCGAGCTTGCCACGACGAGTACATGCTCAGATTCGAACGAACGAGGATTGAAACCCCATGAGAGCGTTCTATTACGCCCAAGAGTGCGAGCTTGCCACGAGTACATGCTCAGATTCGAACGAACGAGGATTGAAACCCCCATATTGAGAGCGTTCTATTACGCCCTAAGAGTGCGAGCTTGCCACGAGTACATGCTCAGATTCGAAACGAACGAGGATTGAAACCCCATGAGAGAGCGTTCTATTACGCCCAAGAGT
This sequence comes from Puya raimondii, assembly GCA_016920855.1. Taxonomy (NCBI): domain Eukaryota; kingdom Viridiplantae; phylum Streptophyta; class Magnoliopsida; order Poales; family Bromeliaceae; genus Puya; species Puya raimondii. The sequence continues at coordinate 210,937,397 of JABWPP010000050.1, read as the reverse complement.
GCGAGCTTGCCACGAGTACATGCTCAGATTCGAACGAACGAGGATTGAAACCCCATGAGAGCGTTTTCTATTACGCCCAAAGAGTGCGAGCTTGCCACGAGTACATGCTCAGATTCGATCGACGACGAACGAGGATTGAAACCCCATGAGAGCGTTCTATTACGCCCAAGAGTGCGAGCTTGCCACGAGTACATGCTCAGATTCGATTTTCGACGAACGAGGATTGAAACCCCATGAGAGCGTTCTATTACGCCCAAAAGAGTGCGAGCTTGCCACGAGTACATGCTCAGATTCGAACGAACGAGGATTGAAAACCCCATGAGAGCGTTCTATTACGCCCAAAGAGTGCGAGCTTGCCACGAGTACATGCTCAGATTCGAACGAACGAGGATTGAAAACCCCATGAGAGCGTTCTCTATTACGCCCAAAGAGTGCGAGCTTGCCACGAGTACATGCTCAGATTCGAAACGAACGAGGATTGAAACCCCATGAGAGCGTTCTATTACGCCCCAAAGAGTGCTAGCGAGCTTGCCACGAGTACATGCTCAGATTCGATTTCGAAAACGACGAGGATTGAAAACCCCAGAGAGCGTTCTATTACGCCCAAAGAGTGCGAGCTTGCCACGAGTACATGCTCAGATTCGAAAACGAACGAGGATTGAAACCCCATGAGAGCGTTCTATTACGCCCAAGAGTGCGAGCTTGCCACGAGTACATGCTCAGATTCGAACGAACGAGGATTGAAACCCCATGAGAGCGTTCTATTACGCCAAAGAGTGCGAGCTTGCCACGAGTACATGCTCAGATTCGAACGAACGAGGATTGAAACCCCATGAGAGCGTTCTATTACGCCCTAAAGAGTGCGAGCTTGCCACGAGTACATGCTCAGATTCGAACGAACGAACGGATTGAAAGCCCCATGAGAGCGTTCTATTACGCCCTAAGAGTGCGAGCTTTGCCACGAGTACATTGCATGCTCATCAGATTCGAACGAACGAGGATTGAAACCCCATGATGAGAGCGTTCTATTACGCCCAAAGAGTGCGAGCTTGCCCACGAGTACATGCTCAGATTTCGTGCTCAGATTCGATCTGTGAAGTACTAACGAACGAGGATTGAAACCCATGATGAGAGCGTTCTATTACGCCCAAAGAGTGCGAGCTTGCCACGAGTACCACGAGTACATGCTCAATTCGAACGAACGAGGATTGAAACCCCATGAGAGCGTTCTATTATTACGCCTGAACATGCTGCGAGTGAGAGAGCGTTTATACGACCAGTTGCGATGCTTGCGAGAGTACATGCTCAGATTCGAACGAACGAACGAGGATTGAAACCCCCATGAGAGCGTTCTATTACGCCCAAAGAGTGCGAGCTTGCCACGCCACGAGTACATGCTCAGATTCGAACGAACGAGGATTGAAACCCCATGAGAGCGTTCTATTACGCCCAAAGAGTGCGAGCTTGCCACGAGTACATGCTCAGATTCGAACGAACGAGGATTTGAAAACCCCATGAGAGCGTTCTATTTACGCCCAAAGAGTGCGATGCTTGCCACGAGTACATGCTGCTCAGCTCAGATTCGAACAACGAACGAGGAGGATTGAAACCCCATGAGAGCGTTTCTATTACGCCCAAAGAGTGCGAGCTTGCCACGAGTACATGCTCAGATTCGAACGACGAACGAGGATTGAAACCCCATGAGAGCGTTCTATTTACGCCCAAAGAGTGCGAGCTTGCCACGAGTACATGCATGCTCAGATTCGAACGAAACGAGGATTGAAACCCCATGAGAGCGTTCTATTACGCCTAAGAGTGCGAGCTTGCCACGAGTTGTCATGCTCAGATTCGAACGAACGAGGATTGAAAGCCCCCATGAGAGCGAGCCTTCTTACGCCCAAAGAGTGACGAGCTTGCCACGAGTACATGCTCAGATTCGAACGAACGAGGATTGAAACCCCATGAGAGAGTGCGAGCGTTTCTATTACGCCCTAACTGACTCAGATGTGCGAGCTTGCCAGCGTTCATTACGCCAAAGAGTGCTCAGATTGCCACGAGTACATGCGCAGATTCGAAACGAACGAGGATTGAAACCCCATGAGAGCGTTCTATTACGCCCCAAGAGTGCGAGCTTGCCACGAGTACATGCTCAGAGATTCGAACGAACGAGGATTGAAACCCCCATGAGAGCGTTCTTCTATTACGCCTAAGAGTGCGAGCTTGCTCTTGCCACGAGTACATGCTCAGATTCGAAACGAACGAGGATTGAAACCCCATGAGAGCGTTTCTATTACGCCCTAAGAGTGCGAGCTTGCCACGAGTACATGTCAGATTCGAAATACGAACGACGAGGATTGAAACCCCATTTGAGAGCGTTCTATTACGCCTAAGAGTGCGAGCTTGCCACGAGTACATGCTCAGAGAACGAAGGAGGATTGAAACCCATGAGAGCGTTCTAATTTGCCTAAGAGTGCGAGCTTGCCACGAGTACATGCTCAGATTCGAACGAACGAGGATTGATTGAAAACCCCATGAGAGCGTTCTATTACGCCCAAAGAGTGCGAGCTTGCCACGAGTACATGCTCAGATTCGAACGAACGAGGATTGAAAACCCCATGAGAGGAGCGTTCTATTACGCCCAAAGAGTGCGAGCTTGCCACGAGTACATGCTCAGATTCGAACGAACGAGGATTGAAGATGAGGAGCGTTCGATTACGCCAAGAGTGCGAGCTTGCCACGAGTACATGCTCAGATTCGAACGAACGAGGATTGAAACCCCATGAGAGAGCGTTCTATTACGCCCAAAGAGTGCGAGCTTGCCACGAGTACATGCTGCTTGATTCGAACGAACGAGGATTGAAAACCCCATGAGAGCGTTCTATTACGCCAAAGAGTGCGAGCTTGCCACGAGTACATGCTCAGATTCGAACGAACGAGGATTGAAACCCCATGAGAGCGTTCTATTAAGCCCAAAGAGTGCGAGCTTGCCACGAGTACATGCTCAGATTCGAACGAACGAGGATTGAAACTCCATGAGAGCATTTTATTACGCCCAAAGAGTGCTAGCTTGCCACGAGTACATGCTCAGATTCGAACGAACGAGGATTAAAACCCCATGAGAGCGTTCTATTACGCCACTAAGAGTGCGAGCTTGCCACGAGTACATGCTCAGATTAGAACGACTGAGGATTGAAATCCAATGAGAGCGTTCTATTACGCCCAAAGAGTGCGAGCTTGCCACGAGTACATGCTCAGATTCGAACGAACGAGGATTGAAACCCCATGAGAGCGTTCTATTACGCCTAAGAGTGCGAGCTTGCCACGAGTACATGCTCAGATTCAATCGAACGAGGATTGAAACCCCATGAGAGAGTTCTATTACGCCCAAAGAGTGCGAGCTTGCCACGAGTACAAGCTCAGATTCGAACGAACGAGGATTGGATTGAAACCCCATGAGAGCGTTCTATTACGCCCAAAGAGTGCGAGCTTGCCACGAGTACATGCTCAGAACATTCGAACGAACGAAGATTTGAAACCCCATGAGAGCGTTCTATTACGCCCAAAGAGTGCGAGCTTGCCACGAGTACATGCTGCAGATTCGAACGAACGAGGATTGAAACCCCATGAGAGCGTTCTATTACGCCCCAAGAGTGCGAGCTTGCCACGAGTACATGCTCAGATTCGAACGAAACGAACGAGGATTGAAACCCCATGAGAGCGTTCTATTACGCCCAAAGAGTGCGAGCTTGCCACGAGTACATGCTCAGATTCGAACGAACGAGGATTGAAACCCCATGAGAGCGTTCTATTACGCCTAAGAGTGCGAGCTTGCCACGAGTACATGTTCAGATTCGAACGAACGAGGATTGAAACCACATGAGAGCGTTCTATTACGCCTAAGAGTGCGAGCTTGCCACGAGTACATGCTCAGATTCGAACGAACGAGGATTGAAACCCCATGAGAGCGTTCTATTACGCCCAAAGAGTGCGAGCTTGCCACGAGTACATGCTCAGATTCGAACGAACGAGGATTGAAACCCCATGAGTGCGTTCTATTACGCCCATAGAGTGCGAGCTTGCCACGAGTACATGCTCAGATTCGAACGAACGAGGATTGAAACCCAAGAGAGCGTTCTTTACGCCTATGAGTGCGAGCTTGCAACGAGTAAATGCTCAGATTCGAAATAACGAGGATTGAAACCCCATGTGAGCGTTCCATTACGCCCAAAGAGTGCGAGCTGGCCACGAGTACATGCTCAGATTCGAACGAACGAGGATTGAAACCCCATGAGAGCGTTCTATTACGCCCTAAGAGTGCGAGCTTGCCACGAGTACATGCTCAGATTCGAACGAGCGAGGATTTAAACCCCATGAGGGCGTTCTATTACGCCCAAAGAGTGCGAGCTTGCCACGAGTACATGCTCAGATTCGAACGAGCGAGGATTGAAACCCCATGACAGCGTTCTATTACGCCCAAAGAGTGCAAGCTTGCCACGACGAGTACATGCTCAGATTCGAACGAACGAGGATTGAAACCCCATGAGAGCGTTCTATTACGCCTAAGAGTGCGAGCTTGCCACGAGTAGTACATGCTCAGATTCGAACGAACGAGGATTGAAACCCCATGAGAGCGTTCTATTACGCCCAAAGAGTGCGAGCTTGCCACGAGTACATGCTCAGATTCGAAACGAAACGAGGATTGAAACCCCATGAGAGCGTTTCTATTTAGCCGCCCAAGAGTGCGAGCTTGCCACGAGTACATGCTCAGATTCGAACGAACGAGGGATTGAAACCCCATGAGAGCGTTCTATTACGCCCAAAGAGAGTGTGCGAGCTTGCCACGAGTACATGCTCAGATTCGAACGAACGAGGATTGAAAACCCCATGAGAGCGTTCTATTACGCCCAAGAGTGCGAGCTTGCCACGAGTACATGCTCAGCTATCATTCGAACGAACGAGGATTGAAACCCCATGAGAGAGCGTTCTATTACGCCCAAAAGAGTGCGAGCTTGCCACGAGTACATGCTCAGATACAGATTCGAACGAACGAGGATTGAAACCCCATGAGAGCGTTCTATTACGCGCCTAAGAGTGCGAGCTTGCCACGAGTACATGCTCAGATTCGAACGACGAACGAGGATTGAAACCCCATGAGAGCGTTCTATTACGCCCTAAAGAGTGCGAGCTTGCCACGAGTACATGCTCAGATTCGAACGAACGAGGATTGAAACCCCATGAGAGCGTTTCTATTACGCCCAAAGAGTGCGAGCTTGCCACGAGTACATGCTCAGATTCGAACGAACGAGGATTGAAACCCCATGAGAGCGTTCTATTACGCCCAAGAGTGCGAGCTTGCCACGAGTACATGCTCAGATTCGAACGAACGAGAGATTGAAACCCCATGAGAGCGTTCTATTACGCCTAAAGAGTGCGAGCTTGCCACGAGTACATTACATGCTCAGATTCGAACGAACGAGGATTGAAACCCCATGAGAGCGTTCTATTACGCCCCCAAAGAGTGCGAGCTTGCCACGAGTACATGCTCAGATTCGAACGAACGTACGAGGATTGAAACCCCATGAGAGCGTTCTATTACGCCCAAGAGTGCGAGCTTGCCACGAGTACATGCTCAGATTCGAACGAACGAGGATTGAAAACCCCCATGAGAGCGTTCTATTACGCCCAACGAGAGTGCGAGCTTGCCACGAGTACATGCTCAGATTCGAAACGAACGAGGATTGAAACCCCATGAGAGAGCGTTCTATTACGCCCAAAGAGTGCGAGCTTGCCACGAGTACATGCTCAGATTCGAACGAACGAACGGGATTGAAAACCCCATGAGAGCGTTCTATTACGCCCAAAGAGTGCGAGCTTGCCACGAGTAACATGCTCAGATTCGAACGAACGAGGATTGAAACCCCATGAGAGCGTTCTATTACGCCCAAAGAGTGCGAGCTTGCCACGAGTACATGCTCAGATTCGAACGAACGAGGATTTGAAAAACCCCATGATAGCGTTCTATTACGCCCAAAGAGTGCGAGCTTGCCACGAGTACATGCTCAGATTCGAACGAACGAGGATTGAAACCCCATGATAGCGTTCTATTACGCCCAAAGAGTGCGAGCTTGCCACGAGTACATGCTCAGATTCGAACGAACGAGGATTGAAACCCCATGAGAGCGTTCTATTACGCTTACTAGTGCGAGCTTGCCACGAGTACATGCTCAGATTCGAACGAACGACGATTGAAACCCCATGAGAGCGTTCTATTACGCCTAAGAGTGCGAGCTTGCCACGAGTACATGCTCAGATTCGAACGAACGAGGATTGAAACCCCATGAGAGCGTTCTATTACGCCTAAGAGTGCGAGCTTGCCACGAGTACATGCTCAGATTCGAACGAACGACGAGGATTGAAACCCCCTTTATGAGAGCGTTCTATTTACGCCCAAAGAGTGCGAGCTTGAAACGAGTACATGCTCAGATTCGAACGAACGAGGATTGAAACAACATGATAGCGTTCTATTTACGCCCAAAGAGTGCGAGCTTGCCACGAGTACATGCTCAGATTCGAACGAACGAGGATTGAAAAACCCCATGAGAGCGTTCTATATACGCCTAAAGAGTGCGAGCTTGCCACGAGTACATGCTCAGATTCGAACGAACGAGGGATTGAAACCCCATGAGAGCGTTCTATTATCGCGCCTAAAGAGAGTGCGAGCTTGCCACGAGTACATGCTCAGATTCGAACGAACGAGGATTTGAAACCCCATGAGAGGCGTTCCATTACGCTCAAAGAGTGCGAGCTTGCCACGAGTACATGCTCAGATTCGAACGAACGAGGATTGAAACCCCATGATAGCGTTCTATTACGCCCAAAGAGTGCGAGCTTGCCACGAGTTAATGCTCAGATTCGAACGAACGAGGATTGAAACCCCATGAGAGCGTTCTATTACGCCCAAAGAGTGCGAGCTTGCCACGAGTACAAGCTCAGATTTGAACGAACGAGGATTGAAACCCCCATGAGAGCGTTCTATTACGCCCAAAGAGTGCGAGCTTGCCACGAGTACATGCTCAGATTCGAACGAACGAGGATTGAAACCCCCCATGAGAGCGTTCTATTACGCGCCTAAGAGTGCGAGCTTTGCCCACGAGTACATGCTCAGATTCGAACGAACGAGGATTGAAACCCCATGAGAGCGTTCTATTACGCCCAAAAGAGTGCGAGCTTGCCACGAGTACATGCTCAGATTCGAACGAACGAGGATTGAAACCCCATGATGAGCGTTCTATTACGCCCAAAGAGTGCGAGCTTGCCACGAGTACATGCTCAGATTCGATACGAACGAGGATTGAAACCCCCATGAGAGCGTTCTATTTACGCCAAAGAGTGCGAGCTTGCCACGAGTACATGCACAAGTGTACGATGCTCAGATTCGAACGAACGAGGATTGAAACCCCATGAGAGCGTTCTATTTACGCCCAAACAGAGTGCAGAGCTTGCCACGAGTACCATGCTCAGATTCGAGTCGACACGAACGAGGATTGAAACCCCATGAGCGTTCTATTACGCCCATGAAGAGTGCGAAGCTTGCCCGAGTACATTCTCAGAATTTGCGAACGATCGAGGACAGGAGAACTGACCCCTATGAGAGCGTTCTATTACCCCAAAGAGTGCGAGCTTGGCCACGAGTTGAATGCTCAGATTCGAACGAACGAGGATTGTAAACCCCATGAGTAGCGTTCTATTATGCCCTAAGAGTGTCGAGCTTGCCACGAGTACATGCTCAGATTCGATACGAACGAGGAGAGGAAACCCCATGAGAGCGTTCTATTATGCCCAAAGAGTGCGAGCTTGCCTACGAGTACATGCTCAGATTCGAACGAACGAGGATTGAAACCCCATGAGAGCGTTCTATTACGCCCAAAGAGTGCGAGAGTCTTGAGCCACGAGTACATGCTCAGATTCGAACGGCGAACGAGGATTGAAACCCCATGAGAGCGTTCTATTACGCCCAAAGAGTGCGAGCTTGCCACGAGTACATGCTCAGATTCGAAACGAGAAACGAGGATTGACCCCCATGGAAATGAGAGCGTTCTATTACGCCTTGAGTAGCGAGCTATGCTCAGTTAGTACATGCTGGCAGATTCGAACGAACGAGGATTGAAAGCCCCATGAGAGCGTTCCTTATTACGCCCATTTCAATGCGAGGAATTTGCCAAGTAACCTGCTGTCAGATTCGAACGAACGAGGATTAGTGAAACCCCCATGAGAGCGTTCTATTGCGCCTAAGAGTGCGAGCTTGCCACGAGTACATGCTAAGATTCGAACGAACGAGGATTGAAACCCCATGAGAGCGTTCTCTATATTGCTTCGCCCAAAGAGTGCGAGCTTGCCACGTAGTACATGCTCAGATTTCGACAACCTACGAACGAACGAGGATTTGAAATCCCCATGATGAGCGTTCTATTTCACGCCCCACAGAGTGCGAGTTAGCTTGCAACGAGTACATGCTCAGGATTCGATCACGAACAGAGTGATTACCACCGCCCCATGAGTCGCGTTCTATACGCCCAAAGAGTGCGAGCTTGCCACGAGTACATGCTCAGATTCGATCACGAAACTCACGGATTGGAAACCCCATGTGAGAGCGTTCTATTACCACCCAAAGAAGTTGCGAGCTTGCCACGTAGACACATGCTCAGATCTTTCGACCCCCCCCCCCCGACGAACGAGGAGATTGAACCCCCTTATGAGAGCGTTCTATTGACGCCAAAGAGTGCGCGAGCTTGCCACGAGTACAGATATTCGCCACCAGTTCGAACGAACCCTGCGGATGGCCAAAACCCCATGGAGCGTTCTACTAGGCTCCAAGAGATGCGAGCTCTGCCACAAGGAACTTGCGCAGATCTCGAACGAACGAAGGTCTATTGAATCCCCTTGAGAGCGTTCTATTACGCCAAAGAGTGCGCAGCTTGCCACGAGTTACGATGCTCTCCATGATTCGATTACGAACGGAGGATTGGAAAACCCTGCATGAGAGCTCGTGTGTCTATTACGCCCAAGAGAGTGTTGCGACGAGCTTCAGTGCCACGAGTACATGCTCAGTCAGATTCGAACAGAACGAGGATTGAATAGCCCCATGAATAGCGGTTCTACTACGCCCAGAAGAGTGCCGAGCTTATGCCCACGAGTACATGCCTCAGATTCGTTCGACGAACAAAGAGGATTTGAAGCCCCATGAGAGCGTTCTATTACGCCCAAGGAGAGTGAGCGAGCTACAGGCCACGGGCGAGTACATGCTCAGATTCGACGCGATCACGAGGACTTGAAACACCCATGATGAGCGTTCTATTCTACGCCATAAGAGTGCGGAGTGCTTGCCACGAGTAGGCATGCTCAGATTCGAGAACGATCACACGGCGATTGAAAACCCACCTGTGAGACGTTCTAGTTACGCCCTAAAGAGTGCGAGCTTGCCGGGGGACGAGTACTATGCTCAGATTCGAACGACCACGAGGATTGAATACCCCATGAGAGCGTTCTAGTACGCCTCAAAGAGTTGCGAGCTTTAGCCACGAGTACATCCTCAAGCATTACGACCGAACGAGGATTCTGCAAACACCCATGAGAGCGTTCTATTAACACTCAATAGAGACGTGCGAGCTTGGCACGAGTACGAGTTACTGGGAGGAATGCATATTCATTCGATACGAACGAGGATTGAAAAACCCCATGACGAGCGTTCCGATTAACGCCCAAAGAGTGCGAGCTTTTGCCACGATGATCTACATGCTAATATCTAAGATGCGAACGAAGTACGAGGATTGAGAAACCCCTCATTGAGAGCGTTCTATTGAGGCCCAAAGAGTGCGAGCTTGCTACACGAGTACATTGCTCAGAATTCGAACGAACGTAGGATTGGAACCCTCATGAGAGCGTTCTATATTCGCCGGCCTAAAGAAAGTGCGAGCTTGCCACTAGTACATATTCAGAATTCGAAACGAACGAGGCGATTGACAACCCCATGAGAGCTATCGTTCGGTATTGACGCCTACAGTGCGAGTCTTGTCCCCACGATTTACGTTGATACAGCTCAGGATTCTCGAACGAACGTCAGGATTGAATCCCCCATGAGGAGCGTTCTATTACGCCAAAGAGTGCGAGCTTGCCCACGAGTACATGGCTCAGATTCGAAACGGGCGAACGAGGTATGATGAAAACCCACTATGAGAGCGTTCTACGTTACGCCCGTCTGAAAGAGTGCAGAGTCTTGCTCACGAGTAACATGCGCTTGCCAGATTCGAACGAACTCACGAGATTTGAAACCCCATGCTGAGCGTTTTCTATTATACCCTCAAAGAGTGCGAGCTTGGGCACGAGTTCATGGGGAGCTCAGATTGGGTCGAAAAAACGGAGGCGAGGATTGAAACCCGGCATGACAGAAGCGGTCTATTAACGGCCAAAAGAGGTGCGAGCTTTTGCCATGAATAGTCATGCTCAAGATTCCGTACGAACAGGAATGTCTAAGCCGACTCGCTGAGGAGCGTTCTATTACAGCCCAAAGAGTGCGGAGCTCTGCCCACGAGTAGAACATGACTCAATTTCGAACGAAACGAGGATGAAACCCCATGAGAGCGTTCAATTACAGCGCGCCAAAAGAGTGGAGCTTGTCCCACGAGTACATGCTGCACGATTCGAACGAACGAGATAGAACACTGCATGAGGGGGGAGGCCGTTCTATTGAAAAGGTGCTAGCTTGCAACGAGAATTTTGACAGATTTCAAACGTAACGATTGGATGAGACCCCATGAGAGCGTTCAAATTCGCGACCGAAAGAGTGCGAGGCGATGACACGGACGAGTACAATGCCTCATATCGATACGAACGGAGGATCTGAAGCCCCATGGAGAGCGGTTCTATTACGGATCGAAAGAGTGCGAGCTGGGGTACCACAGCACCATGCTCAGTTTTAATCACGAAAAAACAGAACGAGAATTGCGAAAAACCCCATGAGAGCTTTATATTACTGACAAAGAGTGTTGGGGCTATGCCATTACATACTCAGATTCGAAAACGAACAGAGGTGCGAAGCCGCCCACAGCGAGCAGCTGTTCTATGTCGCACGAGTGATACTGCGATCTTGGCCCAGAATACATGACTCATATGCGTACGCTTGTCGAAGGATTGAAAATCCCACATGAGAGCTTCTATTGAATACGGCTAAAGAGTGCCTGCCTTGCCACCGAATACATGCTCAAATTCGAACGAACGAGATATGCCGCCCCATGAAAGCGTTTTACATTAACGCACTAAAGATTGCGAGGCTTAGTCGCCACAGTACATGCTCATATCCGAACGAACACACGAGTTCTCTTATAGAGTAACCCGTCATGAGCAGCTGTTCCTATTACGCCCAAAGGAGATGCGAGCTTAACCCCACGAGTCCCATGCTCAGATTCGAACGAACGAGGATTGCACAGCCCGGAGCGCGGGCCATCGAGGAAGCGTTTCTATTACGCCGCCTAAGAGTATACGAAGCTTGCCACGAGAACCATGCTAACGCATTTTGATTCGGAACCGGGAGGATTGAAGACCTGCCAATTAGATGCGTTCTATTACGCCCAACAGATAGGGGGGAAAGGGAAGCTTTGTACATGGCAAGCTACATTCTGTCCAGATTCGTGCAGGGGGGGGGGGGGATATCGCACATAGAGGCTCACCATGAGAGGAGCCCTCAGTAAAGCACCTACATCCGTTCATACTCTGCAAATAGGACAGAGCCTTACCGTAGCCGACTAAAGCCGGGGGGCAATATCTAGTCGGTGGGGAGCACATCGAGGCAACTGACGACCAACATATACTAAAGAATATTGACACTACAGCGGGGGAAGGATTAGACAACCACCATGGGCCCGTTCCTAAATTAAGGCTCAAAGTGAGCTCTGCGTCTCTTAGCGACACACGAGTCCAAGACACAGTTCGGAACGAACGCGATTTTTTAACACCCCAGGGGGCGGGGGGGGTGTCATAATGCTTGATAGAAGATGCTGGAGCAATTCTGACACAACGACTGTATATTGCTCAGTATATCGATTGACCAAGTACGTGTAACCCCCCATGAGAAGCGTTGTGTTACCCTAGTTGAAGGTGTGTAGACTTGCGCCACTGTGAGTATACTACTCAGATTCGAACGTAGGTATGTCTCTATTGGAAAGAAAAAGAGAGCGTAAACGAGTTACGCCCAAAGATGAAGTGCGAGCTTCGCGTAGTCACTAGTACCATGCATACTAGCCTTTTCGAACAGATCCAAACTTTAGGATGGACTTCGAAAAACACTTTGTCCATGTAGTAGCGTATAATGTTCTATTTATTCCCTAATGATTTTCAAGATATTGACTGAGCGAGTTCATGTTTCTAGAGTTCGAATCGACACACGCGATTGACACCCCATATGTTCTGCTGTTCTATTACGCCTAGAGTGCGAAGCTTTGCCACGATACGAGGATAGCAGAGACTGAAGCGCACATGTAGCAGGCGTTCTATTATAGGCCATGATAGCTGGCAGACAACACATCACAAAAAACACAGAACCTCAAGGATTGTAGAAAAACACCCATGAACTAGCGGTCCTCGAATTCAAACGCTCAAAAGTTATTGCGAGCCTTCGCCACGCAGAACATCGTTGGATACGAAACGAATCTAGTATTGAAACCACATGATACGAGTACGAAAACATCTCAGAAAGATGGTGCGTAGAATGCCACGAGGACCATTGCTCAGATTCGACGAATCCTACGATTCAAGAAACCCAATGAGATGTGCCGCGTGCCATTACAAAATTAAAAGTAGCAAAGTTATACAGCCACGAGTTCATGCTCAGATTCGAACGAAAGCGAGGATTGACCCCAACACAAGAGCATTGGTCGCGTTACGCTATTAGAGGGGGGGAGAACAATTCTGAGCAACGGGGGGGGGTTCAGGGGGGGGGGGGGGGGGGGGGGTATTTGTATCGCAGCCTAAGTAGTCATAGTGCGATATATATATGACGCCTAGAGTACAGTGCGAGCTTGCCCACGAGTATATGCCTACACGATATACAGACAACTGATATACTAGACGCCTAGTTAAACTCGCTAGTCTAGAATGAACGAGTTCTTATGCGGATTACCCCCCCCCAATGAGAAGTGGGGAAAGCTTCGGCCACGAGTACATTCGCTTAGTCAGTAATCCATCGAACGACACGAGAGATTAGATACCCACATGATAGTGTAACCCTACTCATGCCCAAGGGAGCAGAGATCATAGCACGAGTCCAGAGTCACAGACTTCGCGAACTGACAACAGTTACAGGATTCTGACACAACACATATGAGCCAGCCATCCTAATGTCACCTAGTGCTCCGAATCCAACGGGTGCGATTACTTCCCATTTCGATAACATCATACGTCTGGGACCATGTACGACCCCATGATTCAGCGCTTCATCCTCCTGCCTCCACGCACTCAAAAGAGTGCGAGTCTTGCGCAGTGCGGGAGCGAACGAGTCCGGCGCGCATTTATCAGGCGCCCATGAGAGCGTTCTATTGCGCCCTAGGAGTGCGAGCTTCACTTATCTAGCCGGGCCGAGGATTGCAACCCGCACTTGAGAGGCGTTCCGATACTAATTGATATTAGCGCCCATGAAGAGTCGACAGCGGTTGCAACGAGGAATTGCGCAACAATCGAACCGAACCGAATCGGATATGAATAACCCCCGCAAGTGAGAGAAGCGCGTCTCCACCTCCATCTATCTCGAATCATATCTTCTCCCCCAACCGACCCCACAATAGATATGCGAGCTGAGCCACTGACGTAACATAGCCAATGCAACAGCATCTCGACACGCAACGAAAACTTAAACCCCTTAGAGACGCCGTCTCTCCTCCTACGCCCATAGAGTGCGAGCTTGCCACGAGTACATGGTCAGATTCGAACGAACGAGGATTGAAACCCCATGAGAGCGTTCTATTACGCCCAAAGAGTGCGAGCTTGCCACGAGTACATGCTCAGATTCGAACGAACGAGGATTGAAACCCCATGAGAGCGTTCTATTACGCCCAAAGAGTGCGAGCTTGCCACGAGTACATGCTCAGATTCGAACGAACGAGGATTGAAACCCCATGAGAGCGTTCTATTACGCCCAAAGAGTGCGAGCTTGCCACGAGTACAGTCTCAGATTCGAACGAACGAGGATTGAAACCCCATGAGAGCGTTCTATTACGCCCTAAGAGTGCGAGCTTGCCACGAGTACATGCTCAGATTCGAACGAACGAGGATTGAAACCCCATGAGAGCGTTCTATTACGCCTAAGAGTGCGAGCTTGCCACGAGTACATGCTCAGATTCGAACGAACGAGGATTGAAACCCCATGAGAGCGTTCTATTACGCCTAAGAGTGCGAGCTTGCCACGAGTACATGCTCAGATTCGAACGAACGAGGATTGAAACCCCATGAGAGCGTTCTATTACGCCCAAAGAGTGCGAGCTTGCCACGAGTACATGCTCAGATTCGAACGAACGAGGATTGAAACCCCATGAGAGCGTTCTATTACGCCCTAAGAGTGCGAGCTTGCCACGAGTACATGCTCAGATTCGAACGAACGAGGATTGAAACCCCATGAGAGCGTTCTATTACGCCCAAAGAGTGCGAGCTTGCCACGAGTACATGCTCAGATTCGAACGAACGAGGATTGAAACCCCATGAGAGCGTTCTATTACGCCTAAGAGTGCGAGCTTGCCACGAGTACATGCTCAGATTCGAACGAACGAGGATATTTCCCCCATGAGAGCGTTCTATTACGCCTAAGAGTGCGAGCTTGCCACGAGTACATGCTCAGATTCGAACGAACGAGGATTGAAACCCCATGAGAGCGTTCTATTACGCCCAAAGAGTGCGAGCTTGCCACGAGTACATGCTCAGATTCGAACGAACGAGGATTGAAACCCCATGAGAGCGTTCTATTACGCCTAAGAGTGCGAGCTTGCCACGAGTACATGCTCAGATTCGAACGAACGAGGATTGAAACCCCATGAGAGCGTTCTATTACGCCCAAAGAGTGCGAGCTTGCCACGAGTACATGCTCAGATTCGAACGAACGAGGATTGAAACCCCATGATAGCGTTCTATTACGCCCAAAGAGTGCGAGCTTGCCACGAGTACATGCTCAGATTCGAACGAACGAGGATTGAAACCCCATGAGAGCGTTCTATTACGCCTAAGAGTGCGAGCTTGCCACGAGTACATGCTCAGATTCGAACGAACGAGGATTGAAACCCCATGAGAGCGTTCTATTACGCCCAAAGAGTGCGAGCTTGCCACGAGTACATGCTCAGATTCGAACGAACGAGGATTGAAACCCCATTAGAGCGTTCTATTACGCCCAAAGAGTGCGAGCTTGCCACGAGAACAAGCTCAGATTCGAACGAACGAGGATTGAAACCCCATGAGAGCGTTCTATTACGCCCAAAGAGTGCGAGCTTGCCACGAGTACATGCTCAGATTCGAACGAACGAGGATTGAAACCCCATGAGAGCGTTCTATTACGCCCTAAGAGTGCGAGCTTGCCACGAGTACGTGCTCAGATTCGAACGAACGAACGAGGATTGAAACCCCATGAGAGCGTTCTATTACGCCCAAGAGTGCGAGCTTGCCACGAGTACATGCTCAGATTCGAACGAACGAGGATTGAAACCCCATGAGAGCGTTCTATTACGCCCTAAAGAGTGCGAGCTTGCCACGAGTACATGCTCAGATTCGAACGAACGAGGATTGAAACCCCATGAGAGCGTTCTATTACGCCCAAAGAGTGCGAGCTTGCCACGAGTACATGCTCAGATTCGAACGAACGAGGATTGAAACCCCATGAGAGCGTTCTATTACGCCTAAGAGTGCGAGCTTGCCACGAGTACATGCTCAGATTCGAACGAACGAGGATTGAAACCCCATGAGAGCGTTCTATTACGCCCAAAGAGTGCGAGCTTGCCACGAGTACATGCTCAGATTCGAACGAACGAGGATTGAAACCCCATGAGAGCGTTCTATTACGCCTAAGAGTGCGAGCTTGCCACGAGTACATGCTCAGATTCGAACGAACGAGGATTGAAACCCCCATAGAGCGTTCTATTACGCCAAAGAGTGCGAGCTTGCCACGAGTACATGCTCAGATTCGAACGAACGAGGATTGAAACCCCATGAGAGCGTTCTATTACGCCCAAAGAGTGCGAGCTTGCCACGAGTACATGCTCAGATTCGAACGAACGAGGATTGAAACCCCATGAGAGCGTTCTATTACGCCCTAAGAGTGCGAGCTTGCCACGAGTACATGCTCAGATTCGAACGAACGAGGATTGAAACCCCATGAGAGCGTTCTATTACGCCCAAAGAGTGCGAGCTTGCCACGAGTACATGCTCAGATTCGAACGAACGAGGATTGAAACCCCATGAGAGCGTTCTATTACGCCCAAAGAGTGCGAGCTTGCCACGAGTACATGCTCAGATTCGAACGAACGAGGATTGAAACCCCATGAGAGCGTTCTATTACGCCCAAAGAGTGCGAGCTTGCCACGAGTACATGCTCAGATTCGAACGAACGAGGATTGAAACCCCATGAGAGCGTTCTATTACGCCCAAAGAGTGCGAGCTTGCCACGAGTACATGCTCAGATTCGAACGAACGAGGATTGAAACCCCATGAGAGCGTTCTATTACGCCCTAAGAGTGCGAGCTTGCCACGAGTACATGCTCAGATTCGAACGAACGAGGATTGAAACCCCATGAGAGCGTTCTATTACGCCCAAAGAGTGCGAGCTTGCCACGAGTACATGCTCAGATTCGAACGAACGAGGATTGAAACCCCATGAGAGCGTTCTATTACGCCCTAAGAGTGCGAGCTTGCCACGAGTACATGCTCAGAT
The DNA here is from genome assembly GCA_016920855.1 of Puya raimondii. Taxonomy (NCBI): domain Eukaryota; kingdom Viridiplantae; phylum Streptophyta; class Magnoliopsida; order Poales; family Bromeliaceae; genus Puya; species Puya raimondii. Next base: position 210,920,443 of record JABWPP010000050.1, on the reverse strand, counting down.
TCGAACGAACGAGGATTGAAACCCCATGAGAGCGTTCTATTACGCCCTAAGAGTGCGAGCTTGCCACGAGTACATGCTCAGATTCGAACGAACGAGGATTGAAACCCCATGAGAGCGTTCTATTACGCCCAAAGAGTGCGAGCTTGCCACGAGTACATGCTCAGATTCGAACGAACGAGGATTGAAACCCCATGAGAGCGTTCTATTACGCCCAAAGAGAGCGAGCTTGCCACGAGTACATGCTCAGATTCGAACGAACGAGGATTGAAACCCCATGAGAGCGTTCTATTACGCCTAAGAGTGCGAGCTTGCCACGAGTACATGCTCAGATTCGAACGAACGAGGATTGAAACCCCATGAGAGCGTTCTATTACGCCTAAGAGTGCGAGCTTGCCACGAGTACATGCTCAGATTCGAACGAACGAGGATTGAAACCCCATGAGAGCGTTCTATTACGCCCAAAGAGTGCGAGCTTGCCACGAGTACATGCTCAGATTCGAACGAACGAGGATTGAAACCCCATGTGAGAGCGTTCTATTACGCCAAAGAGTGCGAGCTTGCCACGCTTACATGCTCAGATTCGAACGAACGAGGATTGAAACCCTATGAGAGCGTTCGATTACGCCCAAAGAGTGCGAGCTTGCCACGAGTACATGCTCAGATTCGAACGAACGAGGATTGAAACCCCATGAGAGCGTTCTATTACGCCTAAGAGTGCGAGCTTGCCACGAGTACATGCTCAGATTCGAACGAACGAGGATTGAAACCCCATGAGAGCGTTCTATTACGCCCAAAGAGTGCGAGCTTGCCACGAGTACATGCTCAGATTCGAACGAACGAGGATTGAAACCCCATGAGAGCGTTCTATTACGCCCAAAGAGTGCGAGCTTGCCACGAGTACATGCTCAGATTCGAACGAACGAGGATTGAAACCCCATGATAGCGTTCTATTACGCCTAAGAGTGCGAGCTTGCCATGAGTCCATGCTCAAATTCGAATGAACGAGGATTGAAACCCCATGAGAGCGTTCTATTACGCCCAAAGAGTGCGAGCTTGCCATGAGTACATGCTCAGATTCGAACGAACGAGGATTGAAACCCCATGAGAGCGTTCTATTACGCCCAAAGAGTGCGAGCTTGCCACGAGTACATGCTCAGATTCGAACGAACGAGGATTGAAACCCCATGAGAGCGTTCTATTACGCCGCAAGAGTGCGAGCTTGCCACGAGTACATGCTCAGATTCGAACGAACGAGGATTGAAACCCCGTGAGAACGTTCTATTACGCCAAAGAGTGCGAGCTTGCCACGAGTACATGCTCAGATTCAAACGAACGAGGATTCAAACCCCATGAGAGCGTTTTATTACGCCCTAAGAGTGCGAGCTTGCCACGAGTACATGCTCAGATTCGAACGAACGAGGATTGAAACCCCATGAGAGCGTTCTATTACGCCCAAAGAGTGCGAGCTTGCCACGAGTACATGCTCAGATTCGAACGAACAAGGATTGAAACCCCATGAGAGAGTTCTATTACACCCAAGAGAGCGAGCTTGCCACGAGTACATGCTCAGATTCGAACGAACGAGGATTGAAACCCCATGAGAGCGTTCTATTACGCCCAAAGAGTGCGGGCTTGCCACGAGTACATGCTCAGATTCGAACGAACGAGGATTGAAACCCCATGAGAGCGTTCTATTACGCCCAAAGAGTGCGAGCTTGCCACGAGTACATGCTCAGATTCGAACGAACGAGGATTGAAACCCCATGAGAGCGTTCTATTACGCCTAAGAGTGCGAGCTTGCCACGAGTACATGCTCAGATTCGAACGAACGAGGATTGAAACCCCATGAGAGCGTTCTATTACGCCTAAGAGTGCGAGCTTGCCACGAGTACATGCTCAGATTCGAACGAACGAGGATTGAAACCCCATGAGAGCGTTCTATTACGCCCAAAGAGTGCGAGCTTGCCACGAGTACATTGAAACCCCATTAGATTCGATTACGCCCAAAGAGTGCGAGCTTGACGAGTACCTCAGATTCGAACGAACGAGGAGAAACCCCATTTCTATTACGCCTAAAGAGTGCGAGCTTGCCACTAGTACATGCTCAGGTTCGAACGAACGAGGATTGAAACCCCATGAGAGCGTTCTATTACGCCCAAAGAGTGCGAGCTTGCCACGAGTACATGCTCAGATTCGAACGAACGAGGATTGAAACCCCATGAGAGCGTTCTATTACGCCCAAGAGTGCGAGCTTGCCACGAGTACATGCTCAGATTCGAACGAACGAGGATTGAAACCCCATGAGAGCGTTCTATTACGCCCAAAGAGTGCGAGCTTGCCACGAGTACATGCTCAGATTCGAACGAACGAGGATTGAAACCCCATGAGAGCGTTCTATTACGCCTAAGAGTGCGAGCTTGCCACGAGTACATGCTCAGATTCGAACGAACGAGGATTGAAACCCCATGAGAGCGTTCTATTACGCCCAAAGAGTGCGAGCTTGCCACGAGTACATGCTCAGATTCGAACGAACGAGGATTGAAACCCCATGAGAGCGTTCTATTACGCCTAAGAGTGCGAGCTTGCCACGAGTACATGCTCAGATTCGAACGAACGAGGATTGAAACCCCATGAGAGCGTTCTATTACGCCCAAAGAGTGCGAGCTTGCCACGAGTACATGCTCAGATTCGAACGAACGAGGATTGAAACCCCATGAGAGCGTTCTATTACGCCTAAGAGTGCGAGCTTGCCACGAGTACATGCTCAGATTCGAACGAACGAGGATTGAAACCCCATGAGAGCGTTCTATTACGCCTAAGAGTGCGAGCTTGCCACGAGTACATGCTCAGATTCGAACGAACGAGGATTGAAACCCCATGAGAGCGTTCTATTACGCCTAAGAGTGCGAGCTTGCCACGAGTACATGCTCAGATTCGAACGAACGAGGATTGAAACCCCATGAGAGCGTTCTATTACGCCCAAAGAGTGCGAGCTTGCCACGAGTACATGCTCAGATTCGAACGAACGAGGATTGAAACCCCATGAGAGCGTTCTATTACGCCCAAAGAGTGCGAGCTTGCCACGAGTACATGCTCAGATTCGAACGAACGAGGATTGAAACCCCATGAGAGCGTTCTATTACGCCTAAGAGTGCGAGCTTGCCACGAGTACATGCTCAGATTCGAACGAACGAGGATTGAAACCCCATGAGAGCGTTCTATTACGCCCAAAGAGTGCGAGCTTGCCACGAGTACATGCTCAGATTCGAACGAACGAGGATTGAAACCCTATGATAGCGTTCTATTACGCCCAAAGAGTGCGAGCTTGCCACGAGTCCATGCTCAGATTCGAACGAACGAGGATTGAAACCCCATGAGAGCGTTCTATTACGCCCAAAGAGTGCGAGCTTGCCACGAGTACATGCTCAGATTCGAACGAACGAGGATTGAAACCCCATGAGAGCGTTCTATTACGCCCAAAGAGTGCGAGCTTGCCACGAGTACATGCTCAGATTCGAACGAACGAGGATTGAAACCCCATGAGAGCGTTCTATTACGCCCAAAGAGTGCGAGCTTGCCACGAGTACATGCTCAGATTCGAACGAACGAGGATTGAAACCCCATGAGAGCGTTCTATTACGCCCAAGAGTGCGAGCTTGCCACGAGTACATGCTCAGATTCGAACGAACGAGGATTGAAACCCCATGAGAGCGTTCTATTACGCCCAAAGAGTGCGAGCTTGCCACGAGTACATGCTCAGATTCGAACGAACGAGGATTGAAACCCCATGAGAGCGTTCTATTACGCCCAAAGAGTGCGAGCTTGCCACGAGTACATGCTCAGATTCGAACGAACGAGGATTGAAACCCCATGAGAGCGTTCTATTACGCCTAAGAGTGCGAGCTTGCCACGAGTACATGCTCAGATTCGAACGAACGAGGATTGAAACCCCATGAGAGCGTTCTATTACGCCCAAAGAGTGCGAGCTTGCCACGAGTACATGCTCAGATTCGAACGAACGAGGATTGAAACCCCATGAGAGCGTTCTATTACGCCTAAGAGTGCGAGCTTGCCACGAGTACATGCTCAGATTCGAACGAACGAGGATTGAAACCCCATGAGAGCGTTCTATTACGCCTAAGAGTGCGAGCTTGCCACGAGTACATGCTCAGATTCGAACGAACGAGGATTGAAAACCCATGAGAGCGTTCTATTACGCCTAAGAGTGCGAGCTTGCCACGAGTACATGCTCAGATTCGAACGAACGAGGATTGAAACCCCATGAGAGCGTTCTATTACGCCCAAAGAGTGCGAGCTTGCCACGAGTACATGCTCAGATTCGAACGAACGAGGATTGAAACCCCATGAGAGCGTTCTATTACGCCTAAGAGTGCGAGCTTGCCACGAGTACATGCTCAGATTCGAACGAACGAGGATTGAAACCCCATGAGAGCGTTCTATTACGCCCAAAGAGTGCGAGCTTGCCACGAGTACATGCTCAGATTCGAACGAACGAGGATTGAAACCCCATGAGAGCGTTCTATTACGCCTAAGAGTGCGAGCTTGCCACGAGTACATGCTCAGATTCGAACGAACGAGGATAGAAACCCCATGAGAGCGTTCTATTACGCCTAAGAGTGCGAGCTTGCCACGAGTACATGCTCAGATTCGAACGAACGAGGATAGAAACCCCATGAGAGCGTTCTATTACGCCTAAGAGTGCGAGCTTGCCACGAGTACATGCTCAGATTCGAACGAACGAGGATAGAAACCCCATGAGAGCGTTCTATTACGCCTAAGAGTGCGAGCTTGCCACGAGTACATGCTCAGATTCGAACGAACGAGGATTGAAACCCCATGAGAGCGTTCTATTACGCCCAAAGAGTGCGAGCTTGCCACGAGTACATGCTCAGATTCGAACGAACGAGGATTGAAACCCCATGAGAGCGTTCTATTACGCCCAAAGAGTGCGAGCTTGCCACGAGTACATGCTCAGATTCGAACGAACGAGGATTGAAACCCCATGAGAGCGTTCCATTACGCCCAAAGAGTGCGAGTTTGCCACGAGGAAGTGCTCAGATTCGAACGAACGAGGATTGAAACCCCATGAGAGCGTTCCATTACGCCCAAAAGAGTGCGAGCTTGCCACGAGTACATGCTCAGATTCGAACGAACGAGGGATTGAAACCCCATGAGAGCGTTCTATTACGCCTAAAGAGTGCGAGCTTGCCACTAGTACATGCTCAGATTCGAACGAACGAGGATTGAACCCCATGAGAGCGTTCTATTACGCCTAAGAGTGCGAGCTTGCCACGAGTACATGCTCAGATTCGAACGAACGAGGATAGAAACCCCATGAGAGCGTTCTATTACGCCTAAGAGTGCGAGCTTGCCACGAGTACATGCTCAGATTCGAACGAACGAGGATTGAAACCCCATGAGAGCGTTCTATTACGCCCAAAGAGTGCGAGCTTGCCACGAGTACATGCTCAGATTCGAACGAACGAGGATTGAAACCCCATGAGAGCGTTCTATTACGCCCAAGAGTGCGAGCTTGCCACGAGTACATGCTCAGATTCGAACGAACGAGGATTGAAACCCCATGAGAGCGTTCTATTACGCCTAAGAGTGCGAGCTTGCCACGAGTACATGCTCAGATTCGAACGAACGAGGATTGAAACCCCATGAGAGCGTTCTATTACGCCCAAAGAGTGCGAGCTTGCCACGAGTACATGCTCAGATTCGAACGAACGAGGATTGAAACCCCATGAGAGCGTTCTATTACGCCCAAAGAGTGCGAGCTTGCCACGAGTACATGCTCAGATTCGAACGAACGAGGATTGAAACCCCATGAGAGCGTTCTATTACGCCCAAGAGTGCGAGCTTGCCACGAGTACTTGCTCAGATTCGAACGAACGAGGATAGAAACCCCATGAGAGCGTTCTATTACGCCCAAAGAGTGCGAGCTTGCCACGAGTACATGCTCAGATTCGAACGAACGAGGATAGAAACCCCATGAGAGCGTTCTATTACGCCCAAGAGTGCGAGCTTGCCACGAGTACTTGCTCAGATTCGAACGAACGAGGATTGAAACCCCATGAGAGCGTTCTATTACGCCCAAAGAGTGCGAGCTTGCCACGAGTACATGCTCAGATTCGAACGAACGAGGAGGATTGAAACCCCATGAGAGCGTTCTATTACGCCCAAAGTGCGAGCTTGCCACGAGTACATGCTCAGATTCGAACGAACGAGGATTGAAACCCCATGAGAGCGTTCTATTACGCCCAAAGAGTGCGAGCTTGCCACGAGTACATGCTCAGATTCGAACGAACGAGGATTGAAACCCTATGAGAGCGTTCTATTACGCCCTAAGAGTGCGAGCTTGCCACGAGTACATGCTCAGATTCGAACGAACGAGGATTGAAACCCCATGAGAGCGTTCTATTACGCCTAAGAGTGCGAGCTTGCCACGAGTACATGCTCAGATTCGAACGAACGAGGATTGAAACCCCATGAGAGCGTTCTATTACGCCCAAGAGTGCGAGCTTGCCACGAGTACATGCTCAGATTCGAACGAACGAGGATTGAAACCCCATGAGAGCGTTCTATTACGCCTAAGAGTGCGAGCTTGCCACGAGTACATGCTCAGATTCGAACGAACGAGGATTGAAACCCCATGAGAGCGTTCTATTACGCCTAAAGAGTGCGAGCTTGCCACGAGTACATGCTCAGATTCGAACGAACGAGGATTGAAACCCCATGAGAGCGTTCTATTACGCCCAAAGAGTGCGAGCTTGCCACGAGTACATGCTCAGATTCGAACGAACGAGGATTGAAACCCCATGAGAGCGTTCTATTACGCCTAAGAGTGCGAGCTTGCCACGAGTACATGCTCAGATTCGAACGAACGAGGATTGAAACCCCATGAGAGCGTTCTATTACGCCCAAAGAGTGCGAGCTTGCCACGAGTACATGCTCAGATTCGAACGAACGAGGATTGAAACCCCATGAGAGCGTTCTATTACGCCTAAGAGTGCGAGCTTGCCACGAGTACATGCTCAGATTCGAACGAACGAGGATTGAAACCCCATGAGAGCGTTCTATTACGCCCAAAGAGTGCGAGCTTGCCACGAGTACATGCTCAGATTCGAACGAACGAGGATTGAAACCCCATGAGAGCGTTCTATTACGCCCAAGAGTGCGAGCTTGCCACGAGTACATGCTCAGATTCGAACGAACGAGGATTGAAACCCCATGAGAGCGTTCTATTACGCCCAAAGAGTGCGAGCTTGCCACGAGTAAATGCTCAGATTCGAACGAACGAGGATTGAAACCCCATGAGAGCGTTCTATTACGCCCAAAGAGTGCGAGCTTGCCACGAGTACATGCTCAGATTCGAACGAACGAGGATTGAAACCCCATGAGAGCGTTCTATTACGCCTAAGAGTGCGAGCTTGCCACGAGTACATGCTCAGATTCGAACGAACGAGGATTGAAACCCCATGAGAGCGTTCTATTACGCCCAAAGAGTGCGAGCTTGCCACGAGTACATGCTCAGATTCGAACGAACGAGGATTGAAACCCCATGAGAGCGTTCTATTACGCCCAAAGAGTGCGAGCTTGCCACGAGTACATGCTCAGATTCGAACGAACGAGGATTGAAACCCCATGAGAGCGTTCTATTACGCCCAAAGAGTGCGAGCTTGCCACGAGTACATGCTCAGATTTCGAACGAACGAGGATTGAAACCCCATGAGAGCGTTCTATTACGCCCAAAGAGTGCGAGCTTGCCACGAGTACATGCTCAGATTCGAACGAACGAGGATTGAAACCCCATGAGAGCGTTCTATTACGCCCCAAAGAGTGCGAGCTTGCCACGAGTACATGCTCAGATTCGAACGAACGAGGATTGAAACCCCATGAGAGCGTTCTATTACGCCCAAAGAGTGCGAGCTTGCCACGAGTACATGCTCAGATTCGAACGAACGAGGATTGAAACCCCATGAGAGCGTTCTATTACGCCCAAGAGTGCGAGCTTGCCACGAGTACATGCTCAGATTCGAACGAACGAGGATTGAAACCCCATGAGAGCGTTCTATTACGCCTAAGAGTGCGAGCTTGCCACGAGTACATGCTCAGATTCGAACGAACGAGGATTGAAACCCCATGAGAGCGTTCTATTACGCCCAAGAGTGCGAGCTTGCCACGAGTACATGCTCAGATTCGAACGAACGAGGATTGAAACCCCATAAGAGCGTTCTATTACGCCCAAGAGTGCGAGCTTGCCACGAGTACATGCTCAGATTCGAACGAACGAGGATTGAAACCCCATGAGAGCGTTCTATTACGCCTAAGAGTGCGAGCTTGCCACGAGTACATGCTCAGATTCGAACGAACGAGGATTGAAACCCCATGAGAGCGTTCTATTACGCCTAAGAGTGCGAGCTTGCCACGAGTACATGCTCAGATTCGAACGAACGAGGATTGAAACCCCATGAGAGCGTTCTATTACGCCCAAGAGTGCGAGCTTGCCACGAGTACATGCTCAGATTCGAACGAACGAGGATTGAAACCCCATGAGAGCGTTCTATTACGCCTAAGAGTGCGAGCTTGCCACGAGTACATGCTCAGATTCGAACGAACGAGGATTGAAACCCCATGAGAGCGTTCTATTACGCCTAAGAGTGCGAGCTTGCCACGAGTTAATGCTCAGATTCGAACGAACGAGGATTGAAACCCCATGAGAGCGTTCTATTTACGCCTAAGAGTGCGAGCTTGCCACGAGTACATGCTCAGATTCGAACGAACGAGGATTGAAACCCCATGAGAGCGTTCTATTACGCCCAAGAGTGCGAGCTTGCCACGAGTACATGCTCAGATTCGAACGAACGAGGATTGAAACCCCATGAGAGCGTTCTATTACGCCTAAGAGTGCGAGCTTGCCACGAGTACATGCTCAGATTCGAACGAACGAGGATTGAAACCCCATGAGAGCGTTCTATTACGCCCAAAGAGTGCGAGCTTGCCACGAGTACATGCTCAGATTCGAACGAACGAGGATTGAAACCCCATGAGAGCGTTCTATTACGCCCAAAGAGTGCGAGCTTGCCACGAGTACATGCTCAGATTCGAACGAACGAGGATTGAAACCCCATGAGAGCGTTCTATTACGCCTAAGAGTGCGAGCTTGCCACGAGTACATGCTCAGATTCGAACGAACGAGGATTGAAACCCCATGAGAGCGTTCTATTACGCCTAAAGAGTGCGAGCTTGCCAAGAGTACTTGCTCAGATTCGAACGAACGAGGATTGAAACCCCATGAGAGCGTTCTATTACGCCCAAAGAGTTGGAGCTTGCCACGAGTACATGCTCAGATTCGAACGAACAAGGATTGAAACCCCATGAGAGCGTTCTATTACGTCCTAAGAGTGTGCGAGCTTGCCACGAGTACATGATCAGATTCGAACGAACGAGGATTGAAACCCCATGAGAGCGTTCTATTACGCCTAAGAGTGCGAGCTTGCCACGAGTACATGCTCAGATTCGAACGAACGAGGATTGAAACCCCATGAGAGCGTTCTATTACGCCCAAAGAGTGCGAGCTTGCCACGAGTACATGCTCAGATTCGAACGAACGAGGATTGAAACCCCATGAGAGCGTTCTATTACGCCCAAAGAGTGCGAGCTTGCCACGAGTACATGCTCAGATTCGAACGAACGAACGAGGATTGAAACCCCATGAGAGTGTTCTATTACGCACTAAGAGTGCGAGCTTGCCACGAGTACATGCTCAGATTCGAACGAACGAGGATTGAAACCCCATGAGAGCGTTCTATTACGCCTAAGAGTGCGAGCTTGCCACGAGTACATGCTCAGATTCGAACGAACGAGGATTGAAACCCCATGAGAGCGTTCTATTACGCCTAAGAGTGCGAGCTTGCCACGAGTACATGCTCAGATTCGAACGAACGAGGATTGAAACCCCATGAGAGCGTTCTATTACGCCCAAAGAGTGCGAGCTTGCCACGAGTACATGCTCAGATTCGAACGAACGAGGATTGAAACCCCATGAGAGCGTTCTATTACGCCCAAAGAGTGCGAGCTTGCCACGAGTACATGCTCAGATTCGAACGAACGAGGATTGAAACCCCATGAGAGCGTTCTATTACGCCCAAGAGTGCGAGCTTGCCACGAGTACATGCTCAGATTCGAACGAACGAGGATTGAAACCCCCCATGAGAGCGTTCTATTACGCCCAAAGAGTGCGAGCTTGCCACGAGTACATGCTCAGATTCGAACGAACGAGGATTGAAACCCCATGAGAGCGTTCTATTACGCCCAAAGAGTGCGAGCTTGCCACGAGTACATGCTCAGATTCGAACGAACGAGGATTGAAACCCCATGAGAGCGTTCTATTACGCCCAAAGAGTGCGAGCTTGCCACGAGTACATGCTCAGATTCGAACGAACGAGGATTGAAACCCCATGAGAGCGTTCTATTACGCCCAAAGAGTGCGAGCTTGCCACGAGTACATGCTCAGATTCGAACGAACGAGGATTGAAACCCCATGAGAGCGTTCTATTACGCCTAAGAGTGCGAGCTTGCCACGAGTACATGCTCAGATTCGAACGAACGAGGATTGAAACCCCATGAGAGCGTTCTATTACGCCTAAGAGTGCGAGCTTGCCACGAGTACATGCTCAGATTCGAACGAACGAGGATTGAAACCCATGAGAGCGTTCTATTACGCCCAAAGAGTGCGAGCTTGCCACGAGTACATGCTCAGATTCGAACGAACGAGGATTGAAACCCCATGAGAGCGTTCTATTACGCCTAAGAGTGCGAGCTTGCCACGAGTACATGCTCAGATTCGAACGAACGAGGATTGAAACCCCATGATAGCATTCTATTACGCCTAAAGAGTGCGAGCTTGCCATGAGTCCATGCTCAGATTCGAACGAACGAGGATTGAAACCCCATGAGAGCGTTCTATTACGCCTAAGAGTGCGAGCTTGCCACGAGTACATGCTCAGAGTCGAACGAACGAGGATTGAAACCCCATGAGAGCGTTCTATTACGCCCAAAGAGTGCGAGCTTGCCACGAGTACATGCTCAGATTCGAACGAACGAGGATTGAAACCCCATGAGAGCGTTCTATTACGCCCAAGAGTGCGAGCTTGCCACGAGTACATGCTCAGATTCGAACGAACGAGGATTGAAACCCCATGAGAGCGTTCTATTACGCCCAAAGAGTGCGAGCTTGCCACGAGTACATGCTCAGATTCGAACGAACGAGTATTGAAACCCCATGAGAGCGTTCTATTACGCCAAAGAGTGCGAGCTTGCCACGAGTACATGCTCAGATTCGAACGAACGGGGATTGAAACCCCATGAGCGCGTTCTATTACGCCCAAAGAGTGCGAGCTTGCCACGAGTACATGCTCAGATTCGAACGAACGAGGATTGAAACCCCCATGATAGCGTTCTATTACGCCCAAAGTGTGCGAGCTTGCCACGAGTACACGCTCAGAGGCGAACGAACGAGGATTGAAACCCCATGAGTGCGTTCTATTACGCCCCAAGACTGCGAGCTTGCCACGAGTACACGCTCAGATTCGAACGAACGAGGATTGAAAACCCCATGAGAGCGTTCTATTACGCCCAAAGAGTGCGAGCTTGCCACGAGTACATGCTCAGATTCGAACGAACGAGGATTGAAACCCCATGAGAGCGTTCTATTACGCCCAAAGAGTGCGAGCTTGCCACGAGTACATGCTCAGATTCGAACGAACGAGGATTGAAACCCCATGAGAGCGTTCTATTACGCCTAAGAGTGCGAGCTTGCCACGAGTTCATGCTCAGATTCGAACGAACGAGGATTGAAACCCCATTAGAGCGTTCGATTACGCCCAAAGAGTGCGAGCTTACCACGAGTCCATGCTCAGATTCGAACGAACGAGGATTGAAACCCCATGAGAGCGTTCTATTACGCCTAAGAGTGCGAGCTTGCCACGAGTACATGCTCAGATTCGAACGAACGAGGATTGAAACCCCATGAGAGCGTTCTATTACGCCTAAGAGTGCGAGCTTGCCACGAGTACATGCTCAGATTCGATCGAACGAGGATAGAAACCCCATGAGAGCGTTCTATTACGCCTAAGAGTGCGAGCTTGCCACGAGTACATGCTCAGATTCGAACGAACGAGGATTGAAACCCCATGAGAGCGTTCTATTACGCCCAAAGAGTGCGAGCTTGCCACGAGTACATGCTCAGATTCGAACGAACGAGGATTGAAACCCCATGAGAGCGTTCTATTACGCCCAAGAGTGCGAGCTTGCCACGAGTACATGCTCAGATTCGAACGAACGAGGATTGAAACCCCATGAGAGCGTTCTATTACGCCTAAGAGTGCGAGCTTGCCACGAGTACATGCTCAGATTCGAACGAACGAGGATTGAAACCCCATGAGAGCGTTCTATTACGCCCAAAGAGTGCGAGCTTGCCACGAGTACATGCTCAGATTCGAACGAACGAGGATTGAAACCCCATGAGAGCGTTCTATTACGCCTAAGAGTGCGAGCTTGCCACGAGTACATGCTCAGATTCGAACGAACGAGGATTGAAACCCCGTGAGAGCGTTCTATTACGCCTAAGAGTGCGAGCTTGCCACGAGTACATGCTCAGATTCGAACGACGAGGATTGAAACCCCATGAGAGCGTTCTATTACGCCTAAGAGTGCGAGCTTGCCACGAGTACATGCTCAGATTCGAACGAACGAGGATTGAAACCCCATGAGAGCGTTCTATTACGCCCATAGAGTGCGAGCTTGCCACGAGTAAATGCTCAGATTCGAACGAACGAGGATTGAAACCCCATGAGAGCGTTCTATTATGCCCAAAGAGTGCGAGCTTGCCACGAGTACAAGGTCAGATTCGAACGAACGAGGATTGAAACCCCATGAGAGAGCGTTCTATTACGCCCAAAGAGTGCGAGCTTGCCACGAGTACATGCTCAGATTCGAACGAACGAGGATTGAAACCCCATGAGAGCGTTCTATTACGCCCAAAGAGTGCGAGCTTGCCACGAGTACATGCTCAGATTCGAACGAACGAGGATAGAAACCCCATGAGAGCGTTCCATTACGCCTAAGAGTGCGAGCTTGCCACGAGTACATGCTCAGATCGAACGAACGAGGATTGAAACCTCATGAGAGCGTTCTATTACGCCCAAAGAGTGCGAGCTTGCCACGAGTACATGCTCAGATTCGAACGAACGAGGATTGAAACCCCATGAGAGCGTTCTATTACGCCTAAGAGTGCGAGCTTGCCACGAGTACATGCTCAGATTCGAACGAACGAGGATTGAAACCCCATGAGAGCGTTCTATTACGCCCAAGAGTGCGAGCTTGCCACGAGTACATGCTCAGATTCGAACGAACGAGGATTGAAGCCCCATGAGAGCGTTCTATTACGCCCAAAGAGTGCGAGCTTGCCACGAGTACATGCTCAGATTCGAACGAACGAGGATTGAAACCCCATGAGAGCGTTCTATTACGCCTAAGAGTGCGAGCTTGCCACGAGTACATGCTCAGATTCGAACGAACGAGGATTGAAACCCCATGAGAGCGTTCTATTACGCCCAAAGAGTGCGAGCTTGCCACCAGTACATGCTCAGGTTCGAACGAACGAGGATTGAAACCCCATGAGAGCGTTCTATTACGCCCAAAGAGTGCGGGCTTGCCACGAGTACATGCTCAGATTCGAACGAACGAGGATTGAAACCCCATGAGAGCGTTCTATTACGCCTAAAGAGTGCGGGCTTGCCACGAGTAGTACATGCTCAGGTTCGAACGAACGAGGATTGAAACCCCATGAGAGCGTTCTATTACGCCCAAAGAGTGCGAGCTTGCCACGAGTACATGCTCAGATTCGAACGAACGAGGATTGAAACCCCATGAGAGCGTTCTATTCGCCCAGAGAGTGCGAGCTTGCCACGAGTACATGCTCAGATTCGAACGAACGAGGATTGAAGCCCCATGAGAGCGTTCTATTACGCCCAAAGAGTGCGAGCTTGCCACGAGTACATGCTCAGATTCGAACGAACGAGGATTGAAACCCCATGAGAGCGTTCTATTACGCCCAAAGAGTGCGCGCTTGCCACGAGTACATGATCAGATTCGAACGAACGAGGATTGAAACCCTATGAGAGCGTTCTATTACGCCTAAGAGTGCGAGCTTGCCACGAGTACATGCTCAGATTCGAACGAACGAGGATTGAAACCCCATGAGAGCGTTCTATTACGCCCAAAGAGTGCGAGCTTGCCACGAGTACATGCTCAGATTCGAACGAACGAGGATTGAAGCCCCATGAGAGCGTTCTATTACGCCCAAAGAGTGCGAGCTTGCCACGAGTACATGCTCAGATTCGAACGAACGAGGATTGAAACCCCATGAGAGCGTTCCATTACGCCCAAGAGTGTGCGAGCTTGCCACGAGTACATGCTCAGATTCGAACGAACGAGGATTGAAACCCCATGAGAGCGTTCCATTACGCTCAAAGAGTGCGAGCTAGCCACGAGTACATGCTCAGATTCGAACGAACGAGGATTGACCCCATGAGAGCGCTCTATTACGCCTAAGAGTGCGAGCTTGCCACGAGTACATGCTCAGATTCGAACGAACGAGGATTGAAACCCCATGAGAGCGTTCTATTACGCCTAAGAGTGCGAGCTTGCCACGAGTACATGCTCAGATTCGAACGAACGAGGATTGAAAAACCCATGAGAGCGTTCTATTACGCCCAAAGAGTGCGAGCTTGCCACGAGTACATGCTCAGATTCGAACGAACGAGGATTGAAACCCCATGAGAGCGTTCTATTACGCCCATAGAGTGCGAGCTTGCCACGAGTACATGCTCAGATTCGAACGAACGAGGATTGAAACCCCATGAGAGCGTTCTATTACGCCCAAAGAGTGCGAGCTTGCCACGAGTACATGCTCAGATTCGAACGAACGAGGATTGAAACCCCATGAGAGCGTTCTATTACGCCTAAGAGTGCGAGCTTGCCACGAGTACATGCTCAGATTCGAACGAACGAGGATTGAAACCCCATGAGAGCGTTCTATTACGCCAAAGAGTGCGAGCTTGCCACGAGTACATGCTCAGATTCGAACGAACGAGGATTGAAACCCCATGAGAGCGTTCTATTACGCCCAAGAGAGTGCGAGCTTGCCACGAGTACATGCTCAGATTCGAACGAACGAGGATTGAAACCCCATGAGAGCGTTCTATTACGCCCAAAAGAGTGCGAGCTTGCCACGAGTACATGCTCAGATTCGAACGAACGAGGATTGAAAACCCCATGAGAGCGTTCTATTACGCCCAAAGAGTGCGAGCTTGCCACGAGTACATGCTCAGATTCGAACGAACGAGGATTGAAACCCCATGAGAGCGTTCTATTACGCCCAAAGAGTGCGAGCTTGCCACGAGTACATGCTCAGATTCGAACGAACGAGGATTGAAACCCCATGAGAGCGTTCTATTACGCCTAAGAGTGCGAGCTTGCCACGAGTACATGCTCAGATTCGAACGAACGAGGATTGAAACCCCATGAGAGCGTTCTATTACGCCTAAGAGTGCGAGCTTGCCACGAGTACATGCTCAGATTCGAACGAACGAGGATTGAAACCCCATGAGAGCGTTCTATTACGCCCAAAGAGTGCGAGCTTGCCACGAGTACATGCTCAGATTCGAACGAACGAGGATTGAAACCCCATGAGAGCGTTCTATTACGCCTAAAGAGTGCGGGCTTGCCACGAGTACATGCTCAGATTCGAACGAACGAGGATTGAAACCCCATGAGAGCGTTCTATTACGCCAAAGAGTGCGAGCTTGCCACGAGTACATGCTCAGATTCGAACGAACGAGGATTGAAACCCCATGAGAGCGTTCTATTACGCCTAAGAGTGCGAGCTTGCCACGAGTACATGCTCAGATTCGAACGAACGAGGATTGAAACCCCATGAGAGCGTTCTATTACGCCTAAGAGTGCGAGCTTGCCACGAGTACATTCTCAGATTCGAACGAACGAGGATTGAAACCCCATGAGAGCGTTCTAGTATACCCCAAAGAGTGCGAGCTTGCCACGAGTACATGCTCAGATTCGAACGAACGAGGATTGAAACCCCATGAGAGCGTTCTATTACGCCTAAGAGTGCGAGCTTGCCACGAGTACATGCTCAGATTCGAACGAACGAGGATTGAAACCCCATGAGAGCGTTCTATTACGCCTAAGAGAGCTTGCCACGAGATGCTCAGATTCCCCCCATGAGAGCTTTCTATTGCGCCTAAGAGTGCGAGCTTGCCACGAGTACATGCTCAGATTCGAACGAACGAGGATTGAAGCCCCATGAGAGCGTTCTATTACGCCCAAAGAGTGCGGGCTTGCCACGAGTACATGCTCAGGTTCGAACGAACGAGGATTGAAACCCCATGAGAGCGTTCTATTACGCCCAAAGAGTGCGGGCTTGCCACGAGTACATGCTCAGATTCGAACGAACGAGGATTGAAACCCCATGAGAGCGTTCTATTACGCCTAAAGAGTGCGGGCTTGCCACGAGTACATGCTCAGATTCGAACGAACGAGGATTGAAACCCCATGAGAGCGTTCTATTACGCCCAAAGAGTGCGAGCTTGCCACGAGTACATGCTCAGATTCGAACGAACGAGGATTGAAACCCCATGAGAGCGTTCTATTACGCCTAAGAGTGCGAGCTTGCCACGAGTACATGCTCAGATTCGAACGAACGAGGATTGAAACCCCATGAGAGCGTTCTATTACGCCTAAGAGTGCGAGCTTGCCACGAGTACATGCTCAGATTCGAACGAACGAGGATTGAAACCCCATGAGAGCGTTCTATTACGCCTAAGAGTGCGAGCTTGCCACGAGTACATGCTCAGATTCGAACGAACGAGGATTGAAACCCCATGAGAGCGTTCTATTACGCCTAAGAGTGCGAGCTTGCCACGAGTACATGCTCAGATTCGAACGAACGAGGATTGAAACCCCATGAGAGCGTTCTATTACGCCTAAGAGTGCGAGCGTGCCACGAGTACATGCTCAGATTCGAACGAACGAGGATTGAAACCCCATGAGAGCGTTCTATTACGCCCAAAGAGTGCGAGCTTGCCACGAGTACATGCTCAGATTCGAACGAACGAGGATTGAAACCCCATGAGAGCGTTCTATTACGCCCAAAGAGTGCGAGCTTGCCACGAGTACATGCTCAGATTCGAACGAACGAGGATTGAAACCCCATGAGAGCGTTCTATTACGCCCAAAGAGTGCGAGCTTGCCACGAGTACATGCTCAGATTCGAACGAACGAGGATTGAAACCCCCCATGAGAGCGCGTTCTATTACGCCCAAAGAGTGCGAGCTTGCCACGAGTACATGCTCAGATTCGAACGAACGAGGATTGAAAACCCCATGAGAGCGTTCTATTACGCCCAAGAGTGCGAGCTTGCCACGAGTACATGCTCAGATTCGAACGAACGAGGATTGAAACCCCATGAGAGCGTTCTATTACGCCTAAGAGTGCGAGCTTGCCACGAGTACATGCTCAGATTCGAACGAACGAGGATTGAAACCCCATGAGAGCGTTCTATTACGCCCAAAGAGTGCGAGCTTGCCACGAGTACATGCTCAGATTCGAACGAACGAGGATTGAAACCCCATGAGAGCGTTCTATTACGCCCAAAGAGTGCGAGCTTGCCACGAGTACATGCTCAGATTCGAACGAACGAGGATTGAAACCCCATGAGAGCGTTCGATTACGCCCAAAGAGTGCGAGCTTGCCACGAGTACATGCTCAGATTCGAACGAACGAGGATTGAAACCCCATGAGAGCGTTCTATTACGCCCAAAGAGTGCGAGCTTGCCACGAGTACATGCTCAGATTCGAACGAACGAGGATTGAAACCCCATGAGAGCGTTCTATTACGCCTAAGAGTGCGAGCTTGCCACGAGTACATGCTCAGATTCGAACGAACGAGGATTGAAACCCCATGAGAGCGTTCTATTACGCCCAAAGAGAGCGCGAGCTTCCACGAGTACATGCTCAGATTCGAACGAACGAGGATTGAAACCCCATGAGAGCGTTCTATTACGCCTAAGAGTGCGAGCTTGCCACGAGTACATGCTCAGATTCGAACGAACGAGGATTGAAACCCCATGAGAGCGTTCTATTACGCCTAAGAGTGCGAGCTTGCCACGAGTACATGCTCAGATTCGAACGAACGAGGATTGACCCCATGAGAGCGTTCTATTACGCCTAAGAGTGCGAGCTTGCCACGAGTACATGCTCAGATTCGAACGAACGAGGATTGAAACCCCATGATAGCGTTCTATTACGCCCAAAGAGTGCGAGCTTGCCACGAGTCCATGCTCAGATTCGAACGAACGAGGATTGAAACCCCATGAGCGTTCTATTACGCCTAAGAGAGCGAGCTTGCCACGAGTACATGCTCAGATTCGAACGAACGAGGATTGAAACCCCATGAGAGCGTTCTATTACGCCCAAAGAGTGCGAGCTTGCCACGAGTACATGCTCAGATTCGAACGAACGAGGATTGAAACCCCATGAGAGCGTTCTATTACGCCTAAGAGTGCGAGCTTGCCACGAGTACATGCTCAGATTCGAACGAACGAGGATTGAAAACCCATGAGAGCGTTCTATTACGCCTAAGAGTGCGAGCTTGCCACGAGTACATGCTCAGATTCGAACGAACGAGGATTGAAACCCCATGAGAGCGTTCTATTACGCCTAAGAGTGCGAGCTTGCCACGAGTACATGCTCAGATTCGAACGAACGAGGATTGAAACCCCATGAGAGCGTTCTATTACGCCCAAAGAGTGCGAGCTTGCCACGAGTACATGCTCAGATTCGAACGAACGAGGATTGAAACCCCATGAGAGCGTTCTATTACCCAAAGAGTGCGAGCTTGCCACGAGTACATGTTCAGATTCGAACGAACGAGGATTGAAACCCCATGAGAGCGTTCTATTACGCCTAAGAGTGTGAGCTTGCCACGAGTACATGTCAGATTCGAACGAACGACGCTAGAAACCCCATGAGAGCGTTCTATTACGCCCAAAGAGTGCGAGCTTGCCCCGAGTAAATACTCAGATTCGAACAAACGGGGATTGAAAAACCATGAGAGCGTTCTATTACGCCCAAGAGTGCGAGCTTGCCACGAGTACATGCTCAGATTCGAACGAACGAGGATTGAAACCCCATGAGAGCGTTCTATTACGCCCAAAGAGTGCGAGCTTGCCACGAGTACATGCTCAGATTCGAACGAACGAGGATTGAAACCCCATGAGAGCGTTCTATTACGCCCAAAGAGTGCGAGCTTGCCACGAGTACATGCTCAGATTCGAACGAACGAGGATTGAAACCCCATGAGAGCGTTCTATTACGCCTAAGAGTGCGAGCTTGCCACGAGTACATGCTCAGATTCGAACGAACGAGGATTGAAAACCCATGAGAGCGTTCTATTACGCCTAAGAGTGCGAGCTTGCCACGAGTACATGCTCAGATTCGAACGAACGAGGATTGAAACCCCATGAGAGCGTTCTATTACGCCCAAAGAGTGCGAGCTTGCCACGAGTACATGCTCAGATTCGAACGAACGAGGATTGAAACCCCATGAGAGCGTTCTATTACGCCCAAAGAGTGCGAGCTTGCCACGAGTACATGCTCAGATTCGAACGAACGAGGATTGAAACCCCATGAGAGCGTTCTATTACGCCCAAGAGTGCGAGCTTGCCACGAGTACATGCTCAGATTCGAACGAACGAGAGATTGAAACCCCATGAGAGCGTTCTATTACGCCCAAAGAGTGCGAGCTTGCCACGAGTACATGCTCAGATTCGAACGAACGAGGATTGAAACCCCATGAGAGCGTTCTATTACGCCCAAAGAGTGCGAGCTTGCCACGAGTACATGCTCAGATTCGAACGAACGAGGATTGAAACCCCATGAGAGCGTTCTATTACGCCCAAAGAGTGCGAGCTTGCCACGAGTACATGCTGATATTCGAACGAACGAGGATTGAAACCCCATGAGAGCGTTCTATTACGCCCAAAGAGTGCGAGCTCGCCACGAGTACATTCTCAGATACAAACGAACGAGGATTGAAAACCCCATGAGAGCGTTCTATTACGCCCAAAGAGTGCGAGCTTGCCACGAGTACATGCTCAGATTCGAACGAACGAGGATTGAAACCCCATGAGAGCGTTCTATTACGCCCAAAGAGTGCGAGCTTGCCACGAGTACATGCTCAGATTCGAACGAACGAGGATTGAAACCCCATGAGAGCGTTCTATTACGCCCAAAGAGTGCGAGCTTGCCACGAGTACATGCTCAGATTCGAACGAACGAGGATTGAAACCCCATGAGAGCGTTCTATTACGCCCCCAAAGAGTGCGAGCTTGCCACGAGTACATGCTCAGATTCGAACGAACGAGGATTGAAACCCCATGAGAGCGTTCTATTACGCCCAAAGAGTGCGAGCTTGCCACCACGAGTACATGCTCAGATTCGAACGAACGAGGATTGAAACCCCATGAGAGCGTTCTATTACGCCCAAAGAGTGCGAGCTTGCCACGAGTACATGCTCAGATTCGAACGAACGAGGATTGAAACCCCATGAGAGCGTTCTATTACGCCCAAAGAGTGCGAGCTTGCCACGAGTACATGCTCAGATTCGAACGAACGAGGATTGAAACCCCATGAGAGCGTTCTATTACGCCCAAAGAGTGCGAGCTTGCCACGAGTACATGCTCAGATTCGAACGAACGAGGATTGAAACCCCATGAGAGCGTTCTATTACGCCCAAAGAGTGCGAGCTTGCCACGAGTACATGCTCAGATTCGAACGAACGAGGATTGAAACCCCATGAGAGCGTTCTATTACGCCCAAAGAGTGCGAGCTTGCCACGAGTACATGCTCAGATTCGAACGAACGAGGATTGAAAAACCCCATGAGAGCGTTCTATTACGCCCAAAGTGCGAGCTTGCCACGAGTACATGCTCAGATTCGAACGAACGAGGATTGAAACCCCATGAGAGCGTTCTATTACGCCCAAAGAGTGCGAGCTTGCCACGAGTACATGCTCAGATTCGAACGAACGAGGATTGAAACCCCATGAGAGCGTTCTATTACGCCCAAAGAGTGCGAGCTTGCCACGAGTACATGCTCAGATTCGAACGAACGAGGATTGAAACCCCATGAGAGCGTTCTATTACGCCCAAAGAGTGCGAGCTTGCCACGAGTACATGCTCAGATTCGAACGAACGAGGATTGAAACCCCATGAGAGCGTTCTATTACGCCCAAAGAGTGCGAGCTTGCCACGAGTACATGCTCAGATTCGAACGAACGAGGATTGAAACCCCATGAGAGCGTTCTATTACGCCCAAAGAGTGCGAGCTTGCCACGAGTACATGCTCAGATTCGAACGAACGAGGATTGAAACCCCATGAGAGCGTTCTATTACGCCCAAGGAGTGCGAGCTTGCCACGAGTACATGCTCAGATTCGAACGAACGAGGATTGAAACCCCATGAGAGCGTTCTATTACGCCCAAAGAGTGCGAGCTTGCCACGAGTACATGCTTAGATTCGAACGAACGAGGATTGAAACCCCATGAGAGCGTTCTATTACGCCCTAAGAGTGCGAGCTTGCCACGAGTACATGCTCAGATTCGAACAAACGAGGATTGAAACCCCATGAGAGCGTTCTATTACGCCCAAAGAGTGCGTGCTTGCCACGAGTACATGCTCAGATTCGAACAAACGAGGATTGAAACCCCATGAGAGCGTTCTATTACGCCCAAAGAGTGCGAGCTTGCCTCGAGTACATGCTCAGATTCGAACGAACGAGGATTGAAACGCCATGAGAGCGTTCTATTACGCCCAAAGAGTGCGAGCTTGCCACGAGTACATGCTCAGATTCGAACGAACGAGGATTGAAACCCCATGAGAGCGTTCTATTACGCCTAAGAGTGCGAGCTTGCCTCGAGTACATGCTCAGATTCGAACGAACGAGGATTGAAACCCCATGAGAGCGTTCTATTACGCCCAAAGAGTGCGAGCTTGCCACGAGTACATGCTCAGATTCGAACGAACGAGGATTGAAATCCCGTGAGAGTGTTCTATTACGACCAAAAGAGTCTGAGCTTGCCACGAGTACATGCTTAGATTCGAACGAACGAGGATTGGAACCCCATGAGAGCTTTCTATTACGCCCAAAGAGTGAGCGAGCTTGCCACGAGTACATGCTCAGATTCGAACGAACGAGGATTGAAACCCCATGAGAGCGTTCTATTACGCCCAAAGAGAGTGCGAGCTTTGTCACGAGTAGATGCTCAGATTCGAACGAACGAGGATTGAAACCCCATGAGAGCGTTCTATTACGCCCCAAGAGTGCGAGCTTTCCACGAGTACATGCTCAGATTCGAACGAACGAGGATTGAAACCACATGAGAGCGTTCTATTACGCCCAAAGTGCGAGCTTGCCACGAGTACATGCTCAGATTCGAACGAACGAGGATTGAAACCCCATGAGAGCGTTCTATTACGCCCCCAAGAGTGCGAGCTTGCCACGAGTACATGCTCAGATTCGAACGAACGAGGATTGAAACCCCATGAGAGCGTTCTATTACGCCCAAAGAGTGCGAGCTTGCCACGAGTACATGCTCAGATTCGAACGAACGAGGATTGAAACCCCATGAGAGCGTTCTATTACGCCCTAAGAGTGCGAGCTTGCCACGAGTACATGCTCAGATTCGAACGAACGAGGATTGAAACCCCATGAGAGCGTTCTATTACGCCCAAAGAGTGCGCGAGCTTGCCACGAGTACATGCTCAGATTCGAACGAACGAGGATTGAAACCCCATGAGAGCGTTCTATTACGCCCAAAGAGTGCGAGCTTGCCACGAGTACATGCTCAGATTCGGAACGAACGAGGATTGAAACCCCATGATAGCGTTCTATTACGCCCAAAGAGTGCGAGCTTGCCACGAGTCCATGCTCAGATTCGAACGAACGAGGATTGAAACCCCATTAGAGCGTTCTATTACGCCCAAAGAGTGCGAGCTTGCCACGAGAACATGCTCAGATTCGAACGAACGAGGATTGAAACCCCATTAGAGCGTTCTATTACGCCCAAAGAGTGCGAGCTTGCCACGAGAACATGCTCAGATTCGAACGAACGAGGATTGAAACCCCATTAGAGCGTTCTATTACGCCCAAAGAGTGGGAGCTTGCCACGAGTAATTGCTCAGATTCGAACGAACGAGGATTGAAACCCCATGAGAGCGTTCTATTACGCCTAAGAGTGCGAGCTTGCCACGAGTACATGGTCAGATTCGAACGAACGAGGATTGAAACCCCATGAGAGCGTTCTATTACGCCCAAAGAGTGCGAGCTTGCCACGAGTACATGCTCAGATTCGAACGAACGAGGATTGAAACCCCATGATCGCGTTCTATTACGCCCTAAGAGTGCGAGCTTGCCACGAGTACATGCTCAGATTCGAACGAACGAGGATTGAAACCCCATGAGAGCGTTCTATTACGCCCTAAGAGTGCGAGCTTGCCACGAGTACATGCTCAGATTCGAACGAACGAGGATTGAAACCCCATGAGAGCGTTCTATTACGCCCAAAGAGTGCGAGCTTGCCACGAGTACATGCTCAGATTCGAACGAACGAGGATTGAAACCCCATGAGAGCGTTCTATTACGCCCAAAGAGTGCGAGCTTGCCACGAGTACATGCTCAGATTCGAACGAACGAACGAGATTGAAACCCCATAGAGCGTTCGATTATGCCAAAGAGTGCGAGCTTGCCACGAGTACATGCTCAGATTCGAACGAACGAGGATTGAAACCCCATGAGAGCGTTCTATTATGCCCAAAGAGAGCGAGCTTGCCACGAGTACATGCTCAGATTCGAACGAACGAGGATTGAAACCCCATGAGAGCGTTCTATTACGCCCTAAGAGTGCGAGCTTGCCACGAGTACATGCTCAGATTCGAACGAACGAGGATTGAAACCCCATGAGAGCGTTCTATTACGCCCAAAGAGTGCGAGCTTGCCACGAGTACATGCTCATATTCGAACGAACGAGGATTGAAACCCCATGAGAGCGTTCTATTACGCCCAAAGAGTGCGAGCTTGCCACGAGTACATGCTCAGATTCGAACGAACGAGGATTGAAACCCCATGAGAGCGTTCTATTACGCCCAAAGAGTGCGAGCTTGCCACGAGTACATGCTCAGATTCGAACGAACGAGGATTGAAACCCCATGAGAGCGTTCTATTACGCCCAAAGAGTGCGAGCTTGCCATGAGTACATGCTCAGATTCGAACGAACGAGGATTGAAACCCCATGAGAGCGTTCTATTACGCCTAAGAGTGCGAGCTTGCCACGAGTACATGCTCAGATTCGAACGAACGAGGATTGAAACCCCATGAGAGCGTTCTATTACGCCCAAAGAGTGCGAGCTTGCCACGAGTACATGCTCAGATTCGAACGAACGAGGATTGAAACCCCATGAGAGCGTTCTATTACGCCCAAGAGTGCGAGCTTGCCACGAGTACATGCTCAGATTCGAACGAACGAGGATTGAAACCCCATGAGGGCGTTCTATTACGCCTATGAGTGCGAGCTTGCCACGAGTAACTGCTCAGATTCGAACGAACGACGATTGAAACCGCATGAGAGCGTTCTTTTACGCCCAAAGAGTGGGAGCTTGCCACGAGTACATGCTCAGATTCGAACGAACGAGGATTGAAACCCCATGAGAGCGTTCCATTATGCCCAAAGAGTGCGGGCTTGCCACGAGTACATGCTCAGATTCAAACAAACGAGGATTGAAACCCCATGAGAGCGTTCTATTATTACTCCCAAAGAGTGCAAGCTTGCCATGAGTAATTGCTCAGATTCGAACGAACGAAGATTGAAACCCCATGAGAGCGTTCTATTACGCCCAAAGAGTGCGAGCTTGCCACGAGTACATGCTCAGATTCGAACGAACGAGAGATTGAAACCCCATGAGAGCGTTCTATTACGCCCAAAGAGTGCGAGCTTGCCACGAGTACATGCTCAGATTCGAACGAACGAGGATTGAAACCCCATGAGAGCGTTCTATTACGCCCAAAGAGTGCGAGCTTGCCACGAGTACATGCTCAGATTCGAACGAACGAGGATTGAAACCCCATGAGAGCGTTCTATTACGCCCAAAGAGAGCGAGCTTGCCACGAGTACATGCTCAGATTCGAACGAACGAGGATTGAAACCCCATGAGAGCGTTCTATTACGCCCAAGAGAGCGAGCTTGCCACGAGTACATGCTCAGATTCGAACGAACGAGGATTGAAAAACTCCATGAGAGCGTTCTATTACGCCCAAAGAGTGCGAGCTTGCCACGAGTACATGCTCAGATTCGAACGAACGAGGATTGAAACCCCATGAGAGCGTTCTATTACGCCCAAAGAGTGCGAGCTTGCCACGAGTACATGCTCAGATTCGAACGAACGAGGATTGAAACCCCATGAGAGCGTTCTATTACGCCCAAAGAGAGCGAGCTTGCCACGAGTACATGCTCAGATTCGAACGAACGAGGATTGAAACCCCATGAGAGCGTTCTATTACGCCCAAAGAGTGCGAGCTTGCCACGAGTACATGCTCAGATTCGAACGAACGAGGATTGAAACCCCATGAGAGCGTTCTATTACGCCCAAAGAGTGCGAGCTTGCCACGAGTACATGCTCAGATTCGAACGAACGAGGATTGAAACCCCATGAGAGCGTTCTATTACGCCCAAAGAGTGCGAGCTTGCCACGAGTACATGCTCAGATTCGAACGAACGAGGATTGAAACCCCATGAGAGCGTTCTATTACGCCCAAAGAGTGCGTGCTTGCCACGAGTACATGCTCAGATTCGAACGAACGAGGATTGAAACCCCATGAGAGCGTTCTATTAGGCCCAAAGAGTGCGAGGTTGCCACGAGTACATGCTTAGATTCGAACGAACGAGGATTGAAACCCCATGAGAGCGTTCTATTACGCCCTAAGAGTGCGAGCTTGCCACGAGTACATGCTCAGATTCGAACAAACGAGGATTGAAACCCCATGAGAGCGTTCTATTACGCCCAAAGAGTGCGAGCTTGCCACGAGTACATGCTCAGATTCGAACGAACGAGGATTGAAACCCCATGAGAGCGTTCTATTACGCCCAAAGAGAGCGAGCTTGCCACGAGTACATGCTCAGATTCGAACGAACGAGGATTGAAACCCCATGAGAGCGTTCTATTACGCCCAAAGAGTGCGAGCTTGCCACGAGTACATGCTCAGATTCGAACGAACGAGGATTGAAACCCCATGAGAGCGTTCTATTACGCCCTAAGAGAGCGACCTTGCACGAGTACATGCTCAGAATCGAACTGAACGAGATTGGAAACCCAATGAGACGTTCTATTACGCCCCTCAGCGTTATCCGACCTTGCCACGAGTACATGCTCAAATTCGAACTGAAGGAGATTGTAAACCCCATGAGAGCATTTATTACGCCAAAGGATTGCTAGCTTGCCACGAGTCAGCTCAGATTCGAACGAAACGCTGAATTAAAAACCCCGTGGAGAGCGTTTCTAGTTCGCGCCCAAAGAGTGCGAGCTTGCATGGAAGATTCGAACGAGGATTGAAACCCCAGGTGTTATCGAGCGTTTCAGATTGCGCCTAAGAGTGCGAGCTTGCCACGAGTACATGCTCAGATTCGAACGAACAGAGGATTGAAAAACCCCGTGAGAGCGTTCTGTTATGCCCAAAGAGAGCGGAGCTTGCCACGAGTACATGGCTCAGATTCGAAATCGAACGAGGATTGGAAAAACCCATGAGAGCGTTCTAACTACGCCCTAAGAGTGCGAGCTTGCCACGAGTACATGCTCAGATTCGAAACGAACGAGGATTGAAACCCCTAAATGAGAAGCGTATCTATTTATGCCCAAAGTGTGCGAGCTTGCCACGAGTACATGCTCAGATTTCGAACGAACGAGGATTGAAACCCCATGAGAGCGTTCTATTACGCCAAAGAGTGCGAAGCTTGCCACGAGTACATGCTCAGGATTCGAACGAACGAGGGATTGAAACCCCATGAGAGCGTTCTATTACGCCCAAAGAGTGCGAGCTTGCCACGAGTACATGCTCAGATTCGCAACGAACGAGGATTGAAGAACCCCATGAGAGCGTTCTATTACGCCCCAAAGAGAGCGAGCTTGCCACGAGTACATGCTCAGATTTCGAACGAACGAGGATTGAAACCCCGAATGAGAGCGTTCTATTACGCCCAAAGAGTGCGAGCTTGCCCACGAGTACATGCTCAGATTCGAACGGAACGAGGATTGAAACCCCATGAGAGCGTTCTATTACGCCCAAAGAGTGCGTGCTTAGCCACGAGTACATGCTCATGTTTGCGAAACGAACGAGGATTGAAACCCCATGAAGAGCGTTCTATTACGCCAAAGAGTGCGAGCTTGCCACGAGAGTACATGCTCAGATTCGAACGAACGAGGATTAAAAACCCCATGAGAGCGTTCTATTTCGCCCAAAGAGTGCGAGCTTGCACGAGTGGCTCAGATTGGAACGAACGAGGATTGAAACCCCGTTAGAGCGTTCGATTACGCCAAAGAGTGCGAGCTTGCCACGAGTACATGCTCAGATTGGAACGAACGAGTATTGGAAACCCCATGAGAGCGTTCTGTTTATGCCCAAAGAGAGCGAGCTTGGCCACGAGTACATGCTCAGATTCGAACGAACGAGGATTGAAACCCCATAAGAGCGTTCTCTTTTACGCCCTAAGAGTGCGAGGCTTGCCACGAGTTAACGATGCTCCGCGATTCGAAATGAATCGGAGGATTTGGAAACCCCATTTGATGAGCGCTTTCTATTGCGCCCAAAAGATGTGCGGGGACCTTGCCATGAGTACATGCTCAGATGCGACATGAATACGAGGATTGGCAACTCCATGAGGAGAGCTTCTATTCACGCCCAAGAGTGCGAGGCTTGCCAACGACCTCAAAGTACATGTCACGATCCGAACTATCGATGGATTTGAAACCCCCCCCCCCCCCCATGGAGCCCGCCCCAATTACGCCCCCAAAGACCTTGTGGGCCTTGCCACCCAGTAAGTACATTGCTCAGACCCCACACGAACGCCCCTCCAAAACCCCATTGACCCCGTTTCTATAACGCCCAACCCCACCCCCCCCTTGCTCGACCGGTCATGCCTCCCCCCCGATACCACCCCCACCCGATCTGAAAACCCCCATGAGAGCGTCCTATCGCACGGCCCGAAAGGAGGGTTCCCTCGCTCCTGCACGAGTACCCCCCCCGACCCCCACGAACCCCGCCTCCGCTTTTGAGGCCCCGTACAAGTGTGGAGCCCGCCCCCCCCCCCCCTACGCCCTCCCAAAAACCCCGTGCCCCCCACGAGTCCCCATACTCATATCCAGACGAACGAGGATTGAAACCCCACTCACAGCCCCCTTATTACGCCCACCCCCCCCCCCCCCTCCCCCGAGTCCATGCTCGGATTCGTAAGAACGAGTATCCCCCAACCCCGCCCCCCCCCCCCCAGCCTCCGCCAAGGCCCTCCGCGCTTGGCTGGACCCGAACTAGCCCCCCTTCCAACGTGCACCCGCTTTGAGCTATTTCCCACTCCCTCCGTTGTGTTGTGGGGGAGCCCCTCTGACCACTTGAGTACGTCCCCCCCCACCCCCCCCCCCCCGATGAAATAAACCCATCCGAGCCGCCCTTGTTATGCCCCCCCCCCCGAGAGCAGAGCTTCCCCCCCCCCTCTACATGCTACAGATTCGAAGAACGGAGGATTGACCCCCCATCGCCCCGTTTTACTATATACGCCCTAAGAGGTGCGACCTTGCCACGAGTACATGCTCAGATGCCGTTCGAAGAGGATTGAAACCCCATTAGAGAGCGTTCTATTACGCCAAAGAGTGGACCTTTGCCATGAGTACATGCTATATTCGAAAGAAGGAGGATTTGAAACTCCCATGAGAGCGTTCTATTTCCGCCCAAAGAGTGCGAGCTTGCCACGAGTACATGCTCAGATTCGAACGAACGAGGATTGAAACCCCCCATGAGAGCGTTCTATTACGCCCAAAGAGTGCGAGCTTGCCACGAGTACATGCTCAGATTCGAACGAACGAGGATTGAAAAACCCCATGAGAGCGTTCTATTACGCCCAAAGAGTGCGAGCTTTCCACGAGTACATGCTCAGATTCGAACGAACGAGGATTGGAACCCCATGAGAGCGTTCTATTACGCCCAAAGAGTGCGAGCTTGCCACGAGTACATGCTCAGATTCGAATGAACGAGGATTGAAACCCCATGAGAGCGTTCTAATACGCCCAAAGAGTGCGAGCTTGCCACGAGTACATGCTCAGATTCGAACGAACGAGGATTGAAACCCCATGAGAGCGTTCTATTACGCCCAAAGAGTGCGAGCTTGCCACGAGTACATGCTCAGATTCGAACGAACGAGGATTGAAACCCCATGAGAGCGTTCTATTACGCCCTAAGAGTGCGAGCTTGCCACGAGTACATGCTCAGATTCGAACGAACGAGAGGATTGAAACCCCATGAGAGCGTTCTATTACGCCCAAAGAGTGCGAGCTTGCCACGAGTACATGCTCAGATTCGAACGAACGAGGATTGAAACCCCATGAGAGCGTTCTATTACGCCCAAAGAGAGCGAGCTTGCCACGAGTACATGCTCAGATTCGAACGAACGAGGATTGAAACCCCATGAGAGCGTTCTATTACGCCCAAGAGTGCGAGCTTGCCACGAGTACATGCTCAGATTCGAACGAACGAGGATTGAAACCCCATGAGAGCGTTCAAAGAGTGCGACCTTGCCACGAGTACATGCTCAGATTCGAACGAACGAGGATTGAAACCCCGTGAGAGCGTTCTATTACGCCAAAGAGAGCGAGCTTGCCACGAGTACATGCTCAGATTCGAACGAACGAGGATTGAAACCCCATGTGAGCGTTTTTTTACGCCCAAAGAGAGCGAGCTTGCCACGAGTACATGCTCAGATTCGAACAAACGAGGATTGAAACCCCATGAGTGCGTTCTATTACGCCCAAAGAGTGCGAGCTTGCCACGAGTACATGCTCAGATTCGAACGAACGAACGAGGATTGAAACCCCATGAGTGCGTTCTATTACGCCCAAAGAGTGCGAGCTTGCCACGAGTACATGCTCAGATTCGAACGAACGAGGATTGAAACCCCATGAGAGCGTTCTATTACGCCCAAAGAGTGCGAGCTTGCCACGAGTACATGCTCAGATTCGAACGAACGAGGATTGAAACCCCATGAGAGCGTTCTATTACGCCCAAAGAGTGCGAGCTTGCCACGAGTACATGCTCAGATTCGAACGAACGAGGATTGAAACCCCATGAGAGCGTTCTATTACGCCCTAAGAGTGCGAGCTTGCCACGAGTACATGCTCAGATTCGAACGAACGAGGATTGAAACCCCATGAGAGCGTTCTATTACGCCCTAAGAGTGCGAGCTTGCCACGAGTACATGCTCAGATTCGAACGAACGAGGATTGAAACCCCATTTGAGCGTTCTATTACGCCCAAAGAGAGCGAGCTTGCCACGAGTACATGCTCAGATTCGAACGAACGAGGATTGAAACCCCATGAGAGCGTTCTATTACGCCCAAAGAGTGCGAGCTTGCCACGAGTACATGCTCAGATTCGAACGAACGAGGATTGAAACCCCATGAGAGCGTTCTATTACGCCCTAAGAGTGCGAGCTTGCCACGAGTACATGCTCAGATTCGAACGAACGAGGATTGAAACCCCATGAGAGCGTTCTATTACGCCCAAAGAGTGCGAGCTTGCCACGAGTACATGCTCAGATTCGAACGAACGAGGATTGAAACCCCATGAGAGCGTTCTATTACGCCCAAAGAGTGCGAGCTTGCCACGAGTACATGCATGCTCAGATTCGAACGAACGAGGATTGAAACCCCATGAGAGCGTTCTATTACGCCCAAAGAGTGCGAGCTTGCCACGAGTACATGCTCAGATTCGAACGAACGAGGATTGAAACCCCATGAGAGCGTTCTATTACGCCCAAAGAGTGCGAGCTTGCCACGAGTACATGCTCAGATTCGAACGAACGAGGATTGAAACCCCATGAGAGCGTTCTATTACGCCCAAAGAGTGCGAGCGAGCTTGCACGAGTACATGCTCAGTTTCGAACGAACGAGGATTGAAACCCCATGAGAGCGTTCTATTACGCCCTGAGAGTGCGAGCTTGCCACGAGTACATGCTCAGATTCGAACGAACGAGGATTGAAACCCCATGAGAGCGTTCTATTACGCCCAAAGAGTGCGAGCTTGCCACGAGTACATGCTCAGATTCGAACGAACGAGGATTGAAACCCCATGAGAGCGTTCTATTACGCCCAAAGAGTGCGAGCTTGCCACGAGTACATGCTCAGATTCGAACGAACGAGGATTGAAACCCCATGAGAGCGTTCTATTACGCCCAAAGAGTGCGAGCTTGCCACGAGTACATGCTCAGATTCGAACGAACGAGGATTGAAACCCCATGAGAGCGTTCTATTAACGCCCAAAGAGTGCGAGCTTGCCACGAGTACATGCTCAGATTCGAACGAACGAGGATTGAAACCCCATGAGAGCGTTCTATTACGCCCAAAGAGTGCGAGCTTGCACGAGTACATGCTCAGATTCGAACGAACGAGGATTGAAACCCCATGAGAGCGTTCTATTACGCCCAAAGAGTGCGAGCTTGCCACGAGTACATGCTCAGATTCGAACGAACGAGGATTGAAACCCCATGAGAGCGTTCTATTACGCCCAAAGAGTGCGAGCTTGCCACGAGTACATGCTCAGATTCGAACGAACGAGGATTGAAACCCCATGAGAGCGTTCTATTACGCCCAAAGAGTGCGAGCTTGCCACGAGTACATGCTCAGATTCGAACGAACGAGGATTGAAACCCCATGAGAGCGTTCTATTACGCCCAAAGAGTGCGAGCTTGCCACGAGTACATGCTCAGATTCGAACGAACGAGGATTGAAACCCCATGAGAGCGTTCTATTACGCCCAAAGAGTGCGAGCTTGCCACGAGTACATGCTCAGATTCGAACGAACGAGGATTGAAGCCCCATGAGAGCGTTCTATTACGCCCAAAGAGTGCGAGCTTGCCGAGTACATGCTCAGATTCGAACGAACGAGGATTGAAACCCCATGAGAGCGTTCTATTACGCCCAAAGAGTGCGAGCTTGCCACGAGTACATGCTCAGATTCGAACGAACGAGGATTGAAACCCCATGAGAGCGTTCTATTACGCCCAAAGAGTGCGAGCTTGCCACGAGTACATGCTCAGATTCGAACGAACGAGGATTGAAACCCCATGAGAGCGTTCTATTACGCCCAAAGAGTGCGAGCTTGCCACGAGTACATGCTCAGATTCGAACGAACGAGGATTGAAACCCCATGAGAGCGTTCTATTACGCCCTAAGAGTGCGAGCTTGCCACGAGTACATGCTCAGATTCGAACGAACGAGGATTGAAACCCCATGAGAGCGTTCTATTACGCCCAAAGAGTGCGAGCTTGCCACGAGTACATGCTCAGATTCGAACGAACGAGGATTGAAACCCCATGAGAGCATTCTATTACGCCCAAAGAGTGCGAGCTTGCCACGAGAACATGCTCAGATTCGAACGAACGAGGATTGAAACCCCGTGAGAGCATTCTATTACGCTAAAGAGTGCGAGCTTGCCACGAGTACATGCTCAGATTCGAACGAACGAGGATTGAAACCCCATGAGAGCGTTCTATTACGCCCAAAGAGTGCGAGCTTGCCACGAGTACATGCTCATATTCGAACGAACGAGGATTGAAACCCCATGAGAGCGTTCTATTACGCCCAAAGAGTGCGAGCTTGCCACGAGTACATGCTCAGATTCGAACGAACGAGGATTAAAACCCCGTGAGAGCGTTCTATTGCGCCAAAGAGTGCGAGCTTGCATGGAATTCGAACGAACGAGATTGAAACCCCGTTAGAGCGTTCTATTACGCCAAAGAGTGCGAGCTTGCCACGAGTACATGCTCAGATTCGAACGAACGAGGATTGAAACCCCATGAGAGCGTTCTATTACGCCCAAAGAGAGCGAGCTTGCCACGAGTACATGCTCAGATTCGAACGAACGAGGATTGAAACCCCATGAGAGCGTTCTATTACGCCCGAAGAGTGCGAGCTTGCCACGAGTACATGCTCAGATTCGAACGAACGAGGATTGAAACCCCATGAGAGCATTCTATTACGCCCGAAGAGTGCGAGCTTGCCACGAGTACATACTCATATTCGAACGAACGAGGATTGAAACCCCATGAGAGCGTTCTATTACGCCCAAAGAGAGCGAGCTTGCCACGAGTACATGCTCAGATTCGAACGAACGAGGATTGAATCCCCATGAGAGCGTTCTATTACGCCCTAAGAGTGCGAGCTTGCCACGAGTACATGCTCAGATTCGAACGAACGAGGATTGAAACCCCATGAGAGCATTCTATTACGCTAAAGAGTGCGAGCTTGCCACGAGTACATGCTCAGATTCGAACGAACGAGGATTGAAACCCCATGAGAGCGTTCTATTACGCCCTAAGAGTGCGAGCTTGCCACGAGTACATGCTCATATTCGAACGAACGAGGATTGAAACCCCATAAGAGCGTTCTATCACGCCCAAAGAGAGCGAGCTTGCCACGAGTACATGCTCATATTCGAACGAACGAGGATTGAAACCCCATGAGAGCGTTCTATTACGCCCTAAGAGTGCGACCTTGCCACGAGTACATGCTCATATTCGAACGAACGAGGATTGAAACCCCATGAGAGCGTTCTATTACGCCCAAAGAGAGCGAGCTTGCCACGAGTACATGCTCAGATTCGAACGAAGGAGGATTGAAACCCCATGAGAGCGTTCTATTACGCCCCTAAGAGTGCGACCTGTCCAGAGTAACATGCTCTTATTCGAACGAGGAGGATTGTGAAAACCCCAAAGTAGAGCTGTTTATTACGCCCCAAAGAGTGCGAGGACTTGACACGAAGAGAGTACATGCTCAGATTCGAACGACTCGAGGATTAAAACCCGTGATGTTTTGTGAGAGCGTTCTATTTCGCCAAAGAGTGCGAGCTTGCATGGAACGAGAACGAGGATTTTGAAACCCCGTTTAGAGCGTTCGATTACGCCAAAGAGTGCGAGCTTGCCACGAGTACATGCTCAGATTGGAACGAACGCGGGATTGAAACCCCATGGAGGAGCGTTTCTGTTATGACCAAAGTGAACGAGCTTGCCACTGAGTTCGCTGACTCATATTCGAACGCGAACCGAGGAATGGAAACCCCAATAATGAGCGGTTCTCTTACGCCCTACAGAGTGCGTCCTTTGCCATGAGTACATGCTCAGATGCGATCGAACGAGGATTGACAACCATGAGATCGTATCTCTTATGCCCAAAGAGAGCGACCTCCTTGCCATGAGAATTGAGACTGCTCATATTCCGAATGAAGTGCGGATTGAAAACCCCATTGATGAGAGCGTTCTAGTAGGCCCATACGAGTGCGACCTTGCCACGATTAACATTGCTCAGATTCGACAAAACGAGACGTGGATTGAAAAACCCCGAAATGAGAGCGTTCTATGAAGCCCTAAGAGTGCGACCTTGCCAGTGGGGGGGAAGGGCGAGTACTTGCTCATATACGATCGATCCGAGGGATTTGAAAACCCACATGAAGAGCGTTCTAGTCCCATTGCCCCAAAGAGAGCAGAGCTGGCCACGAAGTACATGCTCTGATAGGTCGATCGTAACGAGGATAGAAAACCCCGTCAGGGCATCTTTCTATTGTACGTCCTAAGAGGGCGAGCTTACCACGTAAAACAGTAGTAAAGCCTCAGATTCGAAAACGAACGAGGATTGAACATACCCCAATGTGGTGAGCTTTCTAATTACGCCCTAAGAGAGCGAAGCTTGCCATAGAGTACATGCTCAAATTCGACACGAAACGAGGATTGAAACCCATGAAAGCGTTCTATTACGCCAAATAGAAGTGCGAGCTTGCCACGAGGTACCGATGCTGTCTAAGATTCGAACGGTGGGAGGGATTAAAACCCCGTGATCAGCGTTCTATTTACGCCCAAAGAGTGCGAGCATTGACATGAGTACATGCTCTGATTCGAAACGAACGAGTGATATTTAAAACACTCGTGAGAGGTTCCGTTGCGCCAAGAGTGCTGAGCTTGCCTGGAACGAACGAGGATTGAAACTCGTTTAGAGCGTTCGATTACGCCAAACGAGTGCGAGTCTTTGGACCCACGATTACGGACAGCAATTCAGATTGAAACGAACGAGTAATGTTGATATCCCCATGAGAGCGTTCTCTTAAGCCCTGAGCGTTCTTATTATGCCCCAAGAGACAGCGGACCTTACCATGAGTATCATGCTCCATATTCTAACGAAGGAGAGATTGAAACCACATTGAGGAAGCATTATCAATAGCGCCCAATGAGTGCGACGCTTGCCCACGAGTACAACTGATCAAATTCGAACTCAAACGAACGAGGATTGAGAGAAGACCCCATGAGAGCGTTCCCTTTATTAACGCCCAACGGAGTGCGGGCATTTGCACTGAGTACATGCTCATATTCGTAAACGAAGGAGGCGTAGAACAAACCCGCATTGAGAGCGTTACCATAATAACGGCCCAAAGAGAGCGAGATTTGCAACGAGTACATTGCTCAGATTCTAACGCACGAGTAGTTTGCAGACCCCAAGAGGAGCATTCATATTACGGCCGAAAGAGTGTGGGGGGCTTGCCACTGATTACTTTGCTCAGATTTCGAACGAGACGATGGATTGTAACCCCATGAGGGAGCGTTCAATAAAGCCCGAAGAGAGCGTGCATTGCCGACGAGTAACATGCTGATATTCTAACGAACGAGGATTTACACCCCATTGAGAGCATTCATAATCCACGCCCGAAAGCAGTGAGCAAGCACCTAGCCACGAGTACACTACTCATTTCAAAGAACGAACGAGGATTGAAACACCAGGTGTGCCGTTCTAAACCGCCCAAAGAGAGCGAGGTTGCACGAGTAACATGCTGTGATTCGGCGAACGAGGATTGAAACCCCATGAGAGCGTTCCTAATGACGCCCTATAGGAGGTCGCGAGCTTGCCAAGTGGTACATGCACATATTCGAAACGAACGAGGATTGAAAACCCCATGAGACGTTCTATGACGCCCTAGATTTGCGTGCTTTGCGACGATTACATGCACTATATTCGACACGAACGAGATGAAACCCCATTAGAGACGTTCTATCAACGCCCAAAAGAGAGCGGTGCTCGCCTCGAGAAGTACATGCTCATATTCGAATGCCCTAGGATTGAAACCCCATCAGGCGTTCTATTACGCCCTAAGAAATCCGAGCTTTACCTCGAGCTACTTGCTCAGATTCGAACGGAAACTCAGGATTTGAAAACTCCCCATGAGAGCGTACAAGGTAACCGCCCGAATGGGTGCAGCGAGCATGGCCACGAGTCACAAATGCTCAGATTCCGAAACCAGAACGAGGATTTGAAACCACATGAGAAGCGTTATATTACGCCCCGAAGATTGACGACCTTGCCATGAGTACATGCTCATAAGTTGACGACGATGGTAGGATTGAACACCCCATGAGAGCATTCTATTACGCCTAAGGATTGGCGAGCTTGACACGTAGTCCATGCTCATATTCGAACGAACGAGGATTGAAACCCCATGAGAGCGTATCTATTTCGCCAAAGACGTGCGAAGCTTGCATGGAACCGAAACGTGGATTGAAACCCCGTTAAGAGCGTTTCGATTACGCCAAAAGAGTGCAGAGGCTTGCTCGAGTACATGACCTCAGATAGGAAGAACGATGATTGAAACCCCATGAGAGCGTTCTGTTATGCCCAAAGAGAGCGAGCTTGCCACGAGTACATGCTCAGATTCGAACGAACGAGGATTGAAACCCCATGAGAGCGTTCTATTACGCCCTAAGAGTGCGAGCTTGCCACGAGTACATGCTCAGATTCGAACGAACGAGGATTGAAACCCCATGAGAGCGTTCTATTACGCCCAAAGAGTGCGAGATTGCCATGAGTACATGCTCATATTCGAACGAAGGAGGATTGAAACCCCATGAGAGCGTTCTATTACGCCCAAAGAGTGCGAGCTTGCCACGAGTACATGCTCAGATTCGAACGAACGAGGATTGAAACCCCATGAGAGCGTTCTATTACGCCCAAAGAGTGCGAGCTTGCCACGAGTACATGCTCAGATTCGAACGAACGAGGATTGAAACCCCATGAGAGCGTTCTATTACGCCCAAAGAGTGCGAGCTTGCCACGAGTACATGCTCAGATTCGAACGAACGAGGATTGAAACCCCATGAGAGCGTTCTATTACGCCCTAAGAGTGCGAGCTTGCCACGAGTACATGCTCAGATTCGAACGAACGAGGATTGAAACCCCATGAGAGCGTTCTATTACGCCCAAAGAGTGCGAGCTTGCCACGAGTACATGCTCAGATTCGAACGAACGAGGATTGAAACCCCATGAGAGCGTTCTATTACGCCCAAAGAGTGCGAGCTTGCCACGAGTACATGCTCAGATTCGAACGAACGAGGATTGAAACCCCATGAGAGCGTTCTATTACGCCCTAAGAGTGCGAGCTTGCCACGAGTACATGCTCAGATTCGAACGAACGAGGATTGAAACCCCATGAGAGCGTTCTATTACGCCCAAAGAGTGCGAGCTTGCCACGAGTACATGCTCAGATTCGAACGAACGAGGATTGAAACCCCATGAGAGCGTTCTATTACGCCCAAAGAGTGCGAGCTTGCCACGAGTACATGCTCAGATTCGAACGAACGAGGATTGAAACCCCATGAGAGCGTTCTATTACGCCCAAAGAGTGCGAGCTTGCCACGAGTACATGCTCAGATTCGAACGAACGAGGATTGAAACCCCATGAGAGCGTTCTATTACGCCCAAAGAGTGCGAGCTTGCCACGAGTACATGCTCAGATTCGAACGAACGAGGATTGAAACCCCATGAGAGCGTTCTATTACGCCCAAAGAGAGCGAGCTTGCCACGAGTACATGCTCAGATTCGAACGAACGAGGATTGAAACCCCATGAGAGCGTTCTATTACGCCCAAAGAGTGCGAGCTTGCCACGAGTACATGCTCAGATTCGAACGAACGAGGATTGAAACCCCATGACAGCGTTCTATTACGCCCAAAGAGTGCTAGCTTGCCACGAGTACATGCTCAGATTCGAACGAACGAGGATTGAAACCCCATGAGAGCGTTCTATTACGCCCAAAGAGTGCGAGCTTGCCACGAGTACATGCTCAGATTCGAACGAACGAGGATTGAAACCCCATGAGAGCGTTCTATTACGCCTAAGAGTACGAGCTTGCCACGAGTACATACTCATATTCGAACGAACGAGGATTGAAACCCCATGAGAGCGTTCTATTACGCCCAAAGAGAGCGAGCTTGCCACGAGTACATGCTCAGATTCGAACGAACGAGGATTGAATCCCCATGAGAGCGTTCTATTACGCCCTAAGAGTGCGAGCTTGCCACGAGTACATGCTCAGATTCGAACGAACGAGGATTGAAACCCCATGAGTGCGTTCTATTACGCCCTAAAGAGTGCGAGCTTGCCACGAGTACATGCTCAGATTCGAACGAACGAGGATTGAAACCCCATGAGAGCGTTCTATTATTACGCCCAAAGAGTGCGAGCTTGCCACGAGTACATGCTCAGATTGGAACGAACGAGGATTGAAACCCCATGAGTGCGTTCTATTACGCCCAAAGAGTGCGAGCTTGCCACGAGTACATGCTCAGATTCGAACGAACGAGGATTGAAACCCCATGAGAGCGTTCTATTACGCCCAAAGAGTGCGAGCTTGCCACGAGTACATGCTCAGATTTCGAACGAACGAGGATTGAAACCCCATGAGAGCGTTCTATTACGCCCAAAGAGTGCGAGCTTGCCACGAGTACATGCTCAGATTCGAACGAACGAGGATTGAAAACCCCATGAGAGCGTTCTATTACGCCCAAAGAGTGCGAGCTTGCCACGAGTACATGCTCAGATTCGAACGAACGAGGATTGAAACCCCATGAGAGCGTTCTATTACGCCCAAAGAGTGCGAGCTTGCCACGAGTACATGCTCAGATTCGAACGAACGAGGATTGAAACCCCATGAGAGCGTTCTATTACGCCCAAAGAGTGCGAGCTTGCCACGAGTACATGCTCAGATTCGAACGAACGAGGATTGAAACCCCATGAGAGCGTTCTATTACGCCCAAAGAGTGCGAGCTTGCCACGAGTACATGCTCAGATTCGAACGAACGAGGATTGAAACCCCATGAGAGCGTTCTATTACGCCCTAAAGAGTGCGAGCTTACCACGAGTACATGCTCAGATTCGAACGAACGAGGATTGAAACCCCATGAGAGCGTTCTATTACGCCCTAAGAGTGCGAGCTTGCCACGAGTACATGCTCAGATTCGAACGAACGAGGATTGAAACCCCATGAGAGCGTTCTATTACGCCCAAAGAGTGCGAGCTTGCCACGAGTACATGCTCAGATTCGAACGAACGAGGATTGAAACCCCATGAGAGTGTTCTATTACGCCCAAGAGTGCGAGCTTGCCACGAGTACATGCTCAGATTCGAACGAACGAGGATTGAAACCCCATGAGAGCGTTCTATTACGCCCTAAAGAGTGCGAGCTTGCCACGAGTACATGCTCAGATTCGAACGAACGAGGATTGAAACCCCATGAGAGCGTTCTATTACGCCCAAAGAGTGCGAGCTTGCCACGAGTACATGCTCAGATTCGAACGAACGAGGATTGAAACCCCATGAGAGCGTTCTATTACGCCCAAAGAGTGCGAGCTTGCCACGAGTACATGCTCAGAGTCGAACGAACGAGGATTGAAACCCCATGAGAGCGTTCTATTACGCCCAAAGAGGGCGAGCTTGCCACGAGTACATGCTCAGATTCGAACGAACGAGGATTGAAACCCCATGAGAGCGTTCTATTACGCCCAAAGAGTGCGAGCTTGCCACGAGTACATGCTCAGATTCGAACGAACGAGGATTGAAACCCCATGAGAGCGTTCTATTACGCCCCAAAGAGTGCGAGCTTGCCACGAGTACATGCTCAGATTCGAACGAACGAGGATTGAAACCCCATGAGAGCGTTCTATTACGCCCAAAGAGTGCGAGCTTGCCACGAGTACATGCTCAGATTCGAACGAACGAGGATTGAAACCCCATGAGAGCGTTCTATTACGCCCAAAGAGAGCGAGCTTGCCACGAGTACATGCTCAGATTCGAACGAACGAGGATTGAAACCCCATGAGAGCGTTCTATTACGCCCAAAGAGTGCGAGCTTGCCACGAGTACATGCTCAGATTCGAACGAACGAGGATTGAAACCCCATGAGAGCGTTCTATTACGCCCAAAGAGTGCGAGCTTGCCACGAGTACATGCTCAGATTCGAACGAACGAGGATTGAAACCCCATGAGAGCGTTCTATAACGCCCAAAGAGTGCGAGCTTGCCACGAGTACATGCTGATTTTCGAACGAACGAGGATTGAAACCCCATGAGAGCGTTCTATTACGCCCAAAGAGTGCGAGCTTGCCACGAGTACATGCTCAGATTCGAACGAACGAGGATTGAAACCCCATGAGAGCGTTCTATTACGCCCAAAGAGAGCGAGCTTGCCACGAGTACATGCTCAGATTCGAACGAACGAGGATTGAAACCCCATGAGAGCGTTCTATTACGCCCAAAGAGTGCGAGCTTGCCACGAGTACATGCTCAGATTCGAACGAACGAGGATTGAAACCCCATGAGAGCGTTCTATTACGCCCAAAGAGAGCGAGCTTGCCACGAGTACATGCTCAGATTCGAACGAACGAGGATTGAAACCCCATGAGAGCGTTCTATTACGCCCAAAGAGTGCGAGCTTGCCACGAGTACATGCTCAGATTCGAACGAACGAGGATTGAAACCCCATGAGAGCGTTCTATTACGCCCAAAGAGTGCGAGCTTGCCACGAGTACATGCTCAGATTCGAACGAACGAGGATTGAAACCCCATGAGAGCGTTCTATTACGCCCAAAGAGTGCGAGCTTGCCACGAGTACATGCTCAGATTCGAACGAACGAGGATTGAAACCCCATGAGAGCGTTCTATTACGCCCAAAGAGTGCGAGCTTGCCACGAGTACATGCTCGGATTCGAACGAACGAGGATTGAAACCCCATGAGAGCGTTCTATTACGCCCAAAGAGTGCGAGCTTGCCACGAGTACATGCTCAGATTCGAACGAACGAGGATTGAAACCCCATGAGAGCGTTCTATTACGCCCAAAGAGTGCGAGCTTGCCACGAGTACATGCTCAGATTCGAACGAACGAGGATTGAAACCCCATGAGAGCGTTCTATTACGCCCAAAGAGTGCGAGCTTGCCACGAGTACATGCTCAGATTCGAACGAACGAGGATTGAAAACCCATGAGAGCGTTCTATTACGCCCGAAGAGTGCGAGCTTGCCACGAGTACATGCTCAGATTCGAACGAACGAGGATTGAAACCCCATGAGAGCGTTCTATTACGCCCAAAGAGTGCGAGCTTGCCACGAGTACATGCTCAGATTCGAACGAACGAGGATTGAAACCCCATGAGAGCGTTCTATTACGCCCAAAGAGAGCGAGCTTGCCACGAGTACATGCTCAGATTCGAACGAACGAGGATTGAAACCCCATGAGAGCGTTCTATTACGCCCAAAGAGTGCGAGCTTGCCACGAGTACATGCTCAGATTCGAACGAACGAGGATTGAAACCCCATGAGAGCGTTCTATTACGCCCAAAGAGTGCGAGCTTGCCACGAGTACATGCTCAGATTCGAACGAACGAGGATTGAAACCCCATGAGAGCGTTCTATTACGCCCAAAGAGTGCGAGCTTGCCACGAGTACATGCTCAGATTCGAACGAACGAGGATTGAAACCCCATGAGAGCGTTCTATTACGCCCAAAGAGTGCGAGCTTGCCACGAGTACATGCTCAGATTCGAACGAACGAGGATTGAAACCCCATGAGAGCGTTCTATTACGCCCAAAGAAGTGCGAAGCTGGGCTTTGGGCCACGAAGGGTAGCGGAGAGAATTTGCCCAGGTTTTCGGAAGGAATACGAGGAATTTGGGAAGAATACACACGTGAAGGAGGCGGCTTCTTATGTGCGCACTAAGATGGAAACGAGTGGCGAAGACAATGGCCATGAGTAGGCGGAAATTGCTCATGATTCCTACGTACGAACGGAAGGGGATAGGAAAGGGTCCCTCATAGAGGAGACGTTCTACACACCCCAAGGGTAATGAGGTGGCGAGACGTTTGGCTATTCGATGCGGCGACTCAGATTGCGAGGACGAGAGTGTGAGGCTTGATAGTGGACCCGAGGCCGGCATTATAGCGTGTCCTTCGCAGGCTCAAGAGCGCATTGGGCGATCAGCCCCTTGACAGCGGATGATACGATGCCCCCGTGATTGGGGGAAGTCAGGTTTCTAATTACGAACTAGGAGTTTGCGGAGCCCTGTGCCCCACTCGAGGGAGTTAACACGCTTTACAGATTCGGAAAACCACTCCAAGAACGAGGATTTGAAAAAACCCCCATTGAGAGCGTTCCGATTTACGGGCGGCCCCTAAGAGGTGCGGAAGCTTTCGCCCACCGTGGGCAGTTTTCAAGCTCAAGGAGTAGGAAAACGTCACGAGGTTTGGAAAGGGCACGCCGATGAGATTGGCGTGTTTTCTTTCTTTTTTACGTCTCCAACAGGAGGCAGAGCTTGGTGGCTCGTAAGCTAGCGCTAGGTAATTGAGGGTCCATGGCTGCAGGAATGTCGATTTCCGAACCCAGGACTCAGTTGACGAGCCCATGATGAGATCGTCTGATTGACTAGTGTACTCCCCCCAAGATGGAAGTGGCGGGCTTACGAGCACGAGTACGTAGGGAGTCTTAGAGCGTAAATGCTCAGATTGGGTCTGAGACGATAGACCGGCGGGCATTGAAGGCGCCCCTGACCGGAGTCTTCATGCACATTTCGCGGCTCAAGAGAAAGTGCGAACGTTGAACACGGGTACATGCCTAAGCAGAGTTGGGTAACGACCCCATTGATTTGAGAGACCCGGGTCTTGAGCGTACTTCGTATTAGCGAGCACCAAAGGGTGTGTGGGGCTTTGGCCTTGAGTACATTGATCTTCCATCTGCCATCCGATGTTACCAGAGACGCTACGGAGTCTTCGCGACGAACGAGGAAATATAAATAAAACCCTTTAAGCGGCATGTAGAATCGTTTCGGGGATGTTACGACCAAAGAGGGTTTGACGGAAGACATGGGGGAAGGG
The DNA here is from genome assembly GCA_016920855.1 of Puya raimondii. NCBI lineage: Eukaryota > Viridiplantae > Streptophyta > Magnoliopsida > Poales > Bromeliaceae > Puya > Puya raimondii. The sequence goes on along the minus strand of JABWPP010000050.1, from coordinate 210,876,797 downwards.
GGGGGGTGGGGGGGATTTGGGTAGTTTGCGAAGGGAAGGAGGTTTAGGTTTAGAGGGGTATTATACCCCCCCCTATGTGAGTTAGGGGGGGAGGGTTTTCTAGGTTTTGGGATCTTGTGTGAGTGGAGGGGGAAAAGTACGGGTGCGGAAGGGCCTGAACATGATGGAGGGGGGGTCAAGATGCTTAAGTGAGTTTCGGACAAACGAAACCGTAGGGATTGAAAGCGTTATTGAGGAATGATTCCAGTACGGCCTATAAATTGAGTGCGAGCCTGGATTGAATACGAGATTACAGGTGCCTTTCTGGATCTTTTCGAGGAGACGATACACGAGTGGATTGAGAAAAAAACGGGCCATTGGGGATGCGTGTAACTTTACTATTTTTACGTCCCTCACATTAAAGACGTGACATAGAAACGTTTGCCTTCGACGGTGACAATTTGATCTAAGAATGTTCGTATAATTGGGAGACGATAGGCGGACTTTTTTGGAGAAAGACACCTATGTGAGCGTTCAATCTAGGTCCCCCAAAAGGGGAGGGGCGAGGCCTCTTTGCCCTACGGACTGAAGTAACTGATCAGATTCGACAATGGCAGAGCGTTCTATTACGCCTAGAGAGTGCGAGCTTGAAACTGATTACATGCTCACGGTCCCCGTAGGAAACCGATCTGGATTGGGAACCTCCAGGAAGCGTTTATTATTTAGGGCCGAAATGAGTTGCGAGGGAAAGGCTTTTGCCATGAGTATATTGCTTTCAGATTTCGAACGAACGAGAAATAAGACCCTATGACACTTCGATGCGCCAAAGAGGGCGAGCTAGGATAGATACATCGCTCCAATGCGCACGAAACGAGGATTGAAACCCCATGTTTTACGTTTCAATTAACGTTCAAAGTGCGAGCTTCCACGAGTACATCTCAGAGTCGAACTTAAGGATGCGTTGAAACCCCATAGAGAGGGGGGGCCATTACCCCAAAGAGATGAAAGCTTGCCACAGTACGACGGCTGCAGTGAATTTATTCGGATCAGCGGTACGAGGAATGGAATACGCTGCATTGAGGAGCGGGTTTCTATTTTACGACTTTTTTGAGTGCGGAGGGCCCCTTGTTCTCGAGTAAATGTGCGTCAGGGATTTCGACCTCAACGATCTAGGGTATTGGGAACTCCCCATGAGAGTGTTACAAATTTACGCCCAAAAAATAGTTTGCGAAGCTGGGGGCCACGCATAATCAACATGCGCAGATTTCGACACAACGAGACACGAGGGATATGGGGGGACCCCATTGAGAGCTTTTCTATTACGGCCCATAAGGAGTGCGGGGAAGGCTTCTCTGTTGCCCATCGTGGGAAGTTAAAATGCCGACTGATTCGAACGAACGAGATTGACGAACCACGAGGAGACTTTGGGGAAAACCCCACTTGGGTGAGAGCGTAGGCCACGAGTCTTTCACGCTAAAAGTTCGAACAGAAGAGGCTTTGAAACCCCACGAGACTTAACTATTTTCTTCAAAGATGCGAGCTTGCCACGAGTACATGCTCATATTCGAACGAAGGAGGATTGAAACCCCATGAGAGCGTTCTATTACGCCCAAAGAGTGCGAGCTTGACACGAGTACATGCTCAGATTCGAACGAACGAGGATTAAAACCCCGTGAGAGCGTTCTATTTCGCCAAAGAGTGCGAGCTTGCATGGAACGAACGAGGATTGAAACCCCGTTAGAGCGTTCGATTACGCCAAAGAGTGCGAGCTTGCCACGAGTACATGCTCAGATTGGAACGAACGAGGATTGAAACCCCATGAGAGCGTTCTGTTATGCCCAAAGAGAGCGAGCTTGCCACGAGTACATGCTCAGATTCGAACGAACGAGGATTGAAACCCCATGAGAGCGTTCTATTACGCCCTAAGAGTGCGACCTTGCCACGAGTACATGCTCAGATTCGAACGAACGAGGATTGAAACCCCATGAGAGCGTTCTATTACGCCCAAAGAGTGCGACCTTGCCATGAGTACATGCTCATATTCGAACGAAGGAGGATTGAAACCCCATGAGAGCGTTCTATTACGCCCAAAGAGTGCGAGCTTGCCACGAGTACATGCTCAGATTCGAACGAACGAGGATTGAAACCCCATGAGAGCGTTCTATTACGCCCAAAGAGTGCGGGCTTGCCACGAGTACATGCTCAGATTCGAACGAACGAGGATTGAAACCCCATGAGAGCGTTCTATAACGCCCAAAGAGAGCGAGCTTGCCACGAGTACATGCTCAGATTCGAAAGAACGAGGATTGAAACCCCATGAGAGCGTTCTATTACGCCCGAAGAGTGCGAGCTTGCCACGAGTACATGCTCAGATTCGAACGAACGAGGATTGAAACCCCATGAGAGCATTCTATTACGCCCGAAGAGTGCGAGCTTGCCACGAGTACATACTCATATTCGAACGAACGAGGATTGAAACCCCATGAGAGCGTTCTATTACGCCCAAAGAGAGCGAGCTTGCCACGAGTACATGCTCAGATTCGAACGAACGAGGATTGAATCCCCATGAGAGCGTTCTATTACGCCCTAAGAGTGCGAGCTTGCCACGAGTACATGCTCAGATTGGAACGAACGAGGATTGAAACCCCATGAGTGCGTTCTATTACGCCCAAAGAGTGCGAGCTTGCCACGAGTACATGCTCAGACTCGAACGAACGAGGATTGAAACCCCATGAGAGCATTCTATTACGCCCAAAGAGGGCGAGCTAGCCACGAGTACATGCTCAGATTCGAACGAACGAGGATTGAAATCCCATGAGAGCGTTCTATTACGCCCAAGGAGTGCGAGCTTGCCACGAGTACATGCTCAGATTCAAACGAACGAGGATTGAAACCCCATGAGATCGTTCTATTAGGCCCAAAGAGAGCGAGCTTGCCACGAGTACATGCTCAGATTCGAACGAACGAGGATTGAAACCCCATGAGAGCGTTCTATTACGCCCTAAGAGTGCGAGCTTGCCACGAGTACATGCTCAGATTCGAACGAACGAGGATTGAAACCCCATGAGAGCGTTCTATTACGCACTAAGAGAGCGAGCTTGCCACGAGTACATGCTCAGATTCGAACGAACGAGGATTGAAACCCCATGAGAGCGTTCTATTATGCCCTAAGAGTGCGACCTTGCCACGAGTACATGCTCAGATTCGAACGAACGAGGATTAAAACCCCGTGAGAGCGTTCTATTGCGCCAAAGAGTGCGAGCTTGCATGGAACGAACGAGGATTGAAACCCCGTTAGAGCGTTCTATTACGCCAAAGAGTGCGAGCTTGCCACGAGTACATGCTCAGATTGGAACGAACGAGGATTGAAACCCCATGAGAGCGTTCTGTTAGGCCCAAAGAGAGCGAGCTTGCCACGAGTACATGCTCAGATTCGAACGAACGAGGATTGAAACCCCATGAGAGCGTTCTATTACGCCCAAAGAGTGCGAGCTTGCCACGAGTACATGCTCAGATTCGAACGAACGAGGATTGAAACCCCATGAGAGCGTTCTATTACGCCCAAAGAGTGCGAGCTTGCCACGAGTACATGCTCAGATTCGAACGAACGAGGATTGAAACCCCATGAGAGCGTTCTATTACGCCCAAAGAGTGCGAGCTTGCCACGAGTACATGCTCAGATTCGAACGAACGAGGATTGAAACCCCCATGAGAGCGTTCTATTGCGCCCAAAGAGTGCGAGCTTGCCACGAGTACATGCTCAGATTCGAACGACGAGGATTGAAACCCCATGAGAGCGTTCTATTACGCCCAAAGAGTGCAAGCTTTCCACGAGTAACTCAGAAACGAACGAGGATTGAAACCCCATTAGAGCGTTCTATTACGCCCAAAGAGTGCGAGCTTGCCACGAGTACATGCTCAGATTCGAACGAACGAGGATTGAAACCCCATGAGAGCGTTCTATTACGCCCAAAGTGTGCGAGCTTGCCACGAGTACATGTTCAGATTCGAAGATTCGAACGAACGAGGATTGAAACCCCATGAGAGCGTTCTATTACGCCCAAAGAGTGCGAGCTGGCCACGAGTACATGCTCAGATTCGAACGAACGAGGATTGACCCCATGAGAGCGTTCTATTACGCCCAAAGAGTGCGAGCTTGCCACGAGTACATGCTCAGATTCGAACGAACGAGGATTGAAACCCCATGATAGCGTTCTATTACGCCCAAAGAGTGCGAGCTTGCCACGAGTACATGCTCAGATTCGAACGAACGAGGATTGAAACCCCCATGAGAGCGTTCTATTTACGCCCAAGAGTGCGAGCTTGCCACGAGTACATGCTCAGATTCGAACGAACGAGGATTGAAACCCCCATGAGAGCGTTCTATTACGCCCAAAAGAGTGCGAGCTTGCCACGAGTACATGCTCAGATTCGAACGAACGAGGATTGAAACCCCATGAGAGCGTTCTATTACGCCCAAAGAGTGCGAGCTTGCCACGAGTACATGCTCAGATTCGAACGAACGAGGATTGAAACCCCATGAGAGCGTTCTATTACGCCCTAAAGAGTGCGAGCTTGCCACGAGTACATGCTCAGATTCGAACGAACGAGGATTGAAGCCCCATCCATGAGAGCGTTCTATTACGCCCAAAGAGTGCGAGCTTGCCACGAGTACATGCTCAGATTCGAACGAACGAGGATTGAAACCCCATGAGAGCGTTCTATTACGCCCAAAGAGAGCGAGCTTGCCACGAGTACATGCTCAGATTCGAACGAACGAGGATTGAAACCCCATGAGAGCGTTCTATTACGCCCAAAGAGTGCGAGCTTGCCACGAGTACATGCTCAGATTCGAACGAACGAGGATTGAAACCCCATGAGAGCGTTCTATTACGCCCAAAGAGTGCAAGCTTGCCACGAGTACATGCTCAGATTCGAACGAACGTGGATTGAAACCCCATGAGAGCGTTCTATTACGCCCAAAGAGTGCGAGCTTGCCACGAGTACATGCTCAGATTCGAACGAACGAGGATTGAAACCCCATGAGAGCGTTCTATTACGCCCAAAGAGTGCGAGCTTGCCACGAGTACATGCTCAGATTCGAACGAACGAGGATTGAAACCCCATGAGAGCGTTCTATTACGCCCAAAGAGTGCGAGCTTGCCACGAGTACATGCCCAGATTCGATCGAACGAGGATTGAAACCCCATGAGAGCGTTCTATTACGCCCAAAGAGAGAGCGAGCTTGCCACGAGTACATGCTCAGATTCGAACGAACGAGAGGATTGAAAACCCCATGAGAGCGTTCGTTCTATTACGCCCAAAGAGTGCGAGCTTGCCACGAGTACATGCTCAGATTCGAACGAACGAGGATTGAAACCCCATGAGAGCGTTCTATTACGCCCCAAAGAAGTGCGAGCTTGCCACGAGTACATGCTCAGATTCGAACGAACGAGGATTGAAACCCCATGTGAGCATTCTATTACGCCCAAAGAGAGAGCGAGCTTGCCACGAGTACATGCTCAGATTCGAACGAACGAGGATTGAAACCCCATGAGAGCGTTCTATTACGCCCAAAGAGAGCGAGCTTGCCACGAGTACATGCTCAGATTCGAACGAACGAGGATTGAAACCCCATGAGAGCGTTCTATTACGCCCAAAGAGTGCGAGCTTGCCACGAGTACATGCTCAGATTCGAACGAACGAGGATTGAAACCCCATGAGAGCGTTCTATTACGCCCAAAGAGAGCGAGCTTGCCACGAGTACATGCTCAGATTCGAACGAACGAGGATTGAAACCCCATGAGAGCGTTCTATTACGCCCAAAGAGTGCGAGCTTGCCACGAGTACATGCTCAGATTCGAACGAACGAGGATTGAAACCCCATGAGAGCGTTCTATTACGCCCAAAGAGTGCGAGCTTGCCACGAGTACATGCTCAGATTCGAACGAACGAGGATTGAAACCCCATGAGAGCGTTCTATTACGCCCAAAGAGTGCGAGCTTGCCACGAGTACATGCTCAGATTCGAACGAACGAGGATTGAAACCCCATGAGAGCGTTCTATTACGCCCAAAGAGTGCGAGCTTGCCACGAGTACATGCTCAGATTCGAACGAACGAGGATTGAAACCCCATGAGAGCGTTCTATTACGCCCAAAGAGTGCGAGCTTGCCACGAGTACATGCTCAGATTCGAACGAACGAGGATTGAAACCCCATGAGAGCGTTCTATTACGCCCAAAGAGTGCGAGCTTGCCACGAGTACATGCTCAGATTCGAACGAACGAGGATTGAAACCCCATGAGAGCGTTCTATTACGCCCAAAGAGAGCGAGCTTGCCACGAGTACATGCTCAGATTCGAACGAACGAGGATTGAAACCCCATGAGAGCGTTCTATTACGCCCTAAGAGAGAGCGAGCTTGCCACGAGTACATGCTCAGATTCGAACGAACGAGGATTGAAACCCCATGAGAGCGTTCTATTACGCCCTAAGAGTGCGACCTTGCCACGAGTACATGCTCATATTCGAACGAAGGAGGATTGAAACCCCATGAGAGCGTTCTATTACGCCCAAAGAGTGCGAGCTTGCCACGAGTACATGCTCAGATTCGAACGAACGAGGATTAAAACCCCGTGAGAGCGTTCTATTGCGCCAAAGAGTGCGAGCTTGCATGGAACGAACGAGGATTGAAACCCCGTTAGAGCGTTCGATTACGCCAAAGAGTGCGAGCTTGCCACGAGTACATGCTCAGATTGGAACGAACGAGGATTGAAACCCCATGAGAGCGTTTAATTACGCCCTAAGAGAGCGAGCTTGCCACGAGTACATGCTCAGATTCGAACGAACGAGGATTGAAACCCCATGAGAGCGTTCTATTACGCCCTAAGAGTGCGACCTTGCCACGAGTACATGCTCATATTCGAACGAAGGAGGATTGAAACCCCATGAGAGCGTTCTATTACGCCCAAAGAGTGCGAGCTTGACACGAGTACATGCTCAGATTCGAACGAACGAGGATTAAAACCCCGTGAGAGCGTTCTATTTCGCCAAAGAGTGCGAGCTTGCCACGAGTACATGCTCAGATTGGAACGAACGAGGATTGAAACCCCGTTAGAGCGTTCGATTACGCCAAAGAGTGCGAGCTTGCCACGAGTACATGCTCAGATTCGAACGAACGAGGATTGAAACCCCATGAGAGCGTTCTATTACGCCCTAAGAGTGCGAGCTTGCCACGAGTACATGCTCAGATTCGAACGAACGAGGATTGAAACCCCATGAGAGCGTTCTATTACGCCTAAAGAGAGCGAGCTTGCCACGAGTACATGCTCAGATTCGAACGAACGAGGATTGAAACCCCATGAGAGCGTTCTATTACGCCCAAAGAGTGCGAGCTTGCCACGAGTACATGCTCAGATTCGAACGAACGAGGATTGAAACCCCATGAGAGCGTTCTATTACGCCCAAAGAGAGCGAGCTTGCCACGAGTACATGCTCAGATTCGAACGAACGAGGATTGAAACCCCATGAGAGCGTTCTATTACGCCCAAAGAGTGCGAGCTTGCCACGAGTACATGCTCAGATTCGAAACGAACGAGGATTGAAACCCCATGAGAGCGTTCTATTACGCCCAAAGAGTGCGAGCTTGCCACGAGTACATGCTCAGATTCGAACGAACGAGGATTGAAACCCCATGAGAGCGTTCTATTACGCCCAAAGAGTGCGAGCTTGCCACGAGTACATGCTCAGATTCGAACGAACGAGGATTGAAACCCCATGAGAGCGTTCTATTACGCCCAAGAGTGCGAGCTTGCCACGAGTACATGCTCAGATTCGAACGAACGAGGATTGAAACCCCATGAGAGCGTTCTATTACGCCCAAAGAGTGCGAGCTTGCCACGAGTACATGCTCAGATTCGAACGAACGAGGATTGAAACCCCATGAGAGCGTTCTATTACGCCCAAAGAGAGTGCGAGCTTGCCACGAGTACATGCTCAGATTCGAACGAACGAGGATTGAAACCCCATGAGAGCGTTCTATTACGCCCAAAGAGTGCGAGCTTGCCACGAGTACATGCTCAGATTCGAACGAACGAGGATTGAAACCCCATGAGAGCGTTCTATTACGCCCAAAGAGTGCGAGCTTGCCACGAGTACATGCTCAGATTCGAACGAACGAGGATTGAAACCCCATGAGAGCGTTCTATTACGCCCTAAGAGTGCGAGGTGCCCACGAGTACATGCTCAGATTCGAACGAACGAGCATTGAAAAACCCCATGAGAGCGTTCTATTACGCCCAAAGAGTGCGAGCTTGCCACGAGTACATGCTCAGATTCGAACGAACGAACGAGGATTGAAACCCCATGAGAGCGTTCTATTACGCCCTAAGAGTGCGAGCTTGCCACGAGTACATGCTCAGATTCGAACGAACGAGGATTGAAACCCCATGAGAGCGTTCTATTACGCCCAAAGAGTGCGACCTTGCCATGAGTACATGCTCAGATTCGAACGAACGAGGATTGAAACCCCATGAGAGCGTTCTATTACGCCCAAAGAGTGCGAGCTTGCCACGAGTACATGCTCAGATTCGAACGAACGAGGATTGAAACCCCATGAGAGCTTTCTATTACGCCCAAAAGAGTGCGAGCTTTGCCACGAGTACATGCTCAGATTCGAACGAACGAGGATTGAAACCCCATGAGAGCGTCCCCATGAGAGCGTTCTATTACGCCCTAAGAGTGCGACTTGCCACGAGTACATGCTCAGATTCGAACGAACGAGGATTGAAACCCCCATGAGAGCGTTCTATTAACGCCCAAAGAGTGCGAGCTTGCCACGAGTACATGCTCAGATTCGAACGAACGAGGATTGAAAACCCCATGAGAGCGTTCTATTACGCCCAAAGAGTGCGAGCTTGCCACGAGTACACATGCTCAGATTCGAACGAACGAGGATTGAAAACCCCATGAGAGCGTTCTATTACGCCCAAAGAGTGCGAGCTTTGCCACGAGTACATGCACAGATTCGAACGAACGAGGATTGAAAACCCCATGAGAGCGTTCTATTCACGCCAAAGAGTGCGAGCTTGCCACGAGTACATGCTCAGATTCGAACGAACGAGGATTGAAACCCCATGGAGAGCGTTCTATTTACGCCCTAAAGAGTGCGGTACAAAAAATGCTCAGATATCGAACGAACGAGGATTGAAGCCCATGAAGCGTTCTATTACGACCCAAAGTAGTGCTAGCTTGCATCGAGATACATCTCTCATAATTAGAAACGAACGAGTGTTGAAGCCCCATGAGTGCGTTCTATTACGGCCCTTGCTCAGATTCGAAAGCGAACTTTTGGATAAAATCGTGGTAGTGTTCATCGACGACATCCTTGTCTCCTCCCGGAGTGACGAAGAACATGAAGAGCACCTCTAGATAGTGCTACAAGTTCTTCTAGAGAATAAGTTGTTCGCCAAGCTGAGGAAGGGCGACTTTTGGATTCGCAAGGTCGCCTTCTTGGGTCGTGATTTTCGAGAATGGAGTATTAGTGGATCCGAAGAAAGTTGAGGCGATCAAGGATTGGCCCCGACCAACCAATGTCACCGAGATGCGTAGTTTTCTCGGTCTCATGGGATATTATCGGCGGTTCGTGGAGAGATTCTCAAAGATCTCTGGTCCACTAACGCGCCTCACCTGTAAGGGGACCAAGTTTGTGTAGAGCGATGATTGCGATCGAAGCTTCAAGGAGTTGAAGGAGAGGTTGACCTCAGCTCCAGTCCTTGCCTTGCCAGTTGTGGGGGAGGACTTTGTGGTTTACAGTGATGCGTCACGCCAGGGTCTTGGGTGCGTGCTCATGCAGCGTGGGCAGGTCATTGCTTATTCCCCCTGCCAGCTGAAGAGCTACGAACATAACTATCCCACCCATTACTTAGAGTTGACGGCAGTGGTCTTCGCACTCAAGTTGTGGAGACACTACTTGTACGGGGAGCATTGTGAGGTTTACACGGATCACAAAAGTTTAAAGTACTTATTCACTCAGAAGGAGTTGGCAGCTTGGGCAGCTACGGAGGTGGTTGGAGTTGATAAAAGATTACGACTTAACCATCTTGTACCACCCGGTACAGAGAGCCAATGTGGGGGCCGATGCGCTCAGTAGAAAGTCCGTGGAGAACTTCGCAATTGAGATGACGGGACAAATGCCGTTAATCAAGGAATGGGCCGATTTGACTTGGAGATCGTGGCCCCGGGCGTCCCCGCTTGTAGACTTATGAATCTCGAGATATGGCCGGACGACCTTGTTGGAGCAAATAAAAGGAAAAAGCAATCCGGTGATCCGGAACTCCAAAAGGTGCGGGGTGCTATCGAGAGCGGGCGCGCCATCAGGTGATTATCATGTAGATTCGATGGGCGCAATTCGATTTCGAAATCGATTGTGCGTGCCGAAAGTTGAGGACATTCGTAGGGAGATCTTGAAAGAAGCTCACACTTCTCCCTATGCGATTCACCCGGGCGGCACCAAAATGTATAAGGACCTCAAATTGCATTATTGGTGGCCGGGGATGAAACTTGATGTGGGACGCTTTGTGCGCGCAATGCTTAGTGTGCCAACAAGTGAAATGGTTCACCGAGCGTCGCTTTCCGGCAGGGAAAATTGAACGTAAGGATTGCCCATTCCAGTTTGGAAGTGGGAGAGATATCGCGATGGATTTTGTTGTGGGCTTACCTCGATCGCTAGGTGGCCACGATGCGATATGGGTGGTGTGGTGGATCGTTTGTCAAAGTCGGCACACTTTTTGCCAATCCACACCACTTGGTCGGGAGACAGTTTTAGCACAAGTCTACTGGACGAGATTGTGCGATTGCACGGGGGTCCCGACCTCGATAGTTTCAGATCGAGATCCCCGTTTCACATCGCATTTTTGGAAAAGCTTGCAAGAAGCTTTGGGTACACGACTCGATTTCAGTTCAGCATTTCATCCTCAAACTGACGGTCAATCGGAAAGGACAATTCAGATTTTGGAGGATATGCTACGAGCGTGTGTGTTGGACTTCAAAGGTGCGTGGCCTACTCATTTGCCGATGGCTGAATTTGCTTACAATAATAGCTATCAAGCTAGCATCGGTATGGCACCTTTTGAGGTTTTTGTATGGAAGAAAAATGCCGCTCTCCTATTCATTGGAGTGAAGTCGGCGAGAGAGAAGGGTCTTAGGACCGGACGTGTTGCGTGAAGCGGAGGAAAAGGTCCGCTTGGCACGCGAACGCTTATCGACGGCGCAATCTAGACAAAAGAGTTATGCGGATCGGCGTCGACGAGATTTGGAGTTCGCGGTAGGAGACCGCGTCTTCTTGAAAGTATCACCCATGAGAGGGGTGAAGCGATTTGGTGTTCGGGGTAAGTTGAGTCCCCCGTTACATTGGACCTTATGAGGTTTTGGAACATGTGGGATCCGTGGCATATCGGCTAGCCCTTGCCGCCGAAACTTGCGGGGGGATACACAATGTGTTTCATGTATCGACCCTCCGCAAGTATGTGTATGATCCGGCGCACGTCCTCGAGTATGTGCCTATGGAGCTTCATGAGGATATGACTTATGAGAAGTTTCCCTTGTGTATCATGGATCGCGAGGTGAAAAGTTTGAGGAACCGTGAAATTCCTTATGTAAAGGTACAATGGACGAATCACGGTGAGCGCGAGGCTACATGGGAATTGGAAAGCTCGATGAAAGAGCGGTTTCCTTACCTCTTCGCTGAGTCCAGCTGAGGTATGATTTTAGTTTCGCGGCCGAAACTCTCTTTAAGGGGGGTGGAATGTAGTACACTGAATTTCAGTGCATCGTACTGAACTTCTACAAATTGTAGAGTTCTAGTGAGAAAATGGCATAATAGGCTATATGTGAGGCTTTGGCCAAGTTCGGGACTGCGCGAAGTGTTTTCGGCGCAATTGAGGCGCGAAAATGAACTTCGAAAAGTCAAAACTGCAGAAATTGTGAAGTCTGCATTGGATTCCGGTATGTGAATTCTAATACCGGAATTGGAGTGAAGTATACCGGTATGTGAAATGGTATACCGGAGTGCCATGGTTGAACCGAAAACCCAGCTCTCGGGTTTTGCGGAATTCTCCGGGAAATACCGGAATGTCGCTGTATACCGGTATGTGAAAGAGGATACCGGTATGCGATGGCCGAAACAGTAAATCCAGCTCTCGGGATTCTGCTGCGGGATTTCTGAGGTATACCGGTATGCATATGCGCATACCGGTATACAATGTCCAGTTTTGGGCTGGTTGTTGTGTTGTTTTGTGGAGAGGGGCAAAAATAGTCTTTTCACATAATTTGGGGGTGTATGAATGGCTGAGACCTTCTCCCCTTCTCATATTTGTTCTTCTCCACTCTCTACTTCTCCATCTCTACTCCTCTCACTTTCTCTCTCTAGAGATCTCTCCAAAAAAGCTTGGAGAAAAGGGTGGATTGGAGCTTGGAAAAGGCTTCCAAAGGAGAAAGGAAGCTTCTTGGTGCAAGAAGGAGCTTGGGGATTTCGTGATTAAGGTTAGTACCTCACGTTTTGGGTTCAAACCTTGGAATTAATCCTTTGAAATGAGGTTTTTGGGAACCCTTGGCAATCTAAAGCACAAAATGTGGGAGATTGGTCATGAAATCTAGGGTTTGGCTTGCATGCATGCAAACCCTAGGTAGAATGAGGGCTTTTACAATGTGAGGTTCTAAAAATATTTGGACCTTCGATAATTGCAATTGAGGCTTAGGAAATCATGTTGGAGCACTTGATTTCATATATTGAGTTGATTTTAGGGTTCGTAACGAGTAACGAACCGTTTTCTTGTAGAAGCTTGGGTTGAAGCAAGAACTCTAGGCTTGGACACTTAGGAGCTTGAAGAATACCAAGATTTGAAAGCTCTTGAGGTGGGTTTGTGTTTACCGAAGTGATTAGGTCACTTCCATGTCTAGGGTAATTATCCATTTAAAAATAAAATGGCATGTGTTGAGAATCCTAGCATTTTGCATGTTGGCAAAGGTAAAATCATGATAGGTAGAACAATGAGCTCCTATTGCATGATGGATATTTCAAGTACAATTCAATTATTGATACTTGTTGCATGGTTGCATGTGAGATTTAAACCTAGTGTTGTTGAACATAAGTTGGAACATGTGAGATTGAAACCTAGTGTTATTGAACATAGGTTGGAACATGTGAGATTTAAACCTAGTGTCATTGAACATAGGTTGGACATGAAAATGAAACCTAGAGTCATGGAACCTAGGTTGAGAACGAGAAAGTAAACCTAGTGTTATTGAACCTAGGTGAGGACTTAGTAACTTGACCTAAGATCATGAGATTTAGGTTGGCAAGTGAGAAATGTGAACAACGGGGATGTGCGGCGACGATTTTGCTATCCCGGGTAGGCGACGATTTTTGCGTACCATGCCATGAGTTGGCCGTTACCGACACGGGGGAATGTGCGACGAGTTTGCTATCCCGGGTAGGCTGACGATTTCGCTTACCTCGCCTTGAGTTGGCGGTGTTGAGAGGGGATGTGCGACGATGTTGCTATCCCGGAATATAATGCGAGACCGTTCGCTATCCATGCCATGTAGTGGCCGTGTTGAGACGGGGTATGCGACGATTTTGCTATCCCGAGTATGCGACGATGTTCGCTACTCGAACTAGGAGGTGACGAGTTCACTCCTCGAATGTTGGAAATTAATTTTGGTGAGACGGCGATTCCGAAACCATAATTAAATTGATAAGTAAATGAACGATAGTCATTTGTTCTGACGCTCAGTAGTGATGAACCTATGAGAAGAAATGATAAATTTTTATTTGTGCATTTTGGTTTGCATTCCTTTATGTTTATTATACAAGTAATTGGGAAATAATTGTTGCATAGTTATATGTGATCTAACTATAATGCATGTTGGTGTTTCTTTGGGGGACCTGAGTGGGTCGAAGCTTACTCTATATGGTGTAGGCACTTATATAGCTAGCGGGAAGATATCATGATTTATAAGTTTTCATACACCCCACTAATTCTTTCCAGGTCCTTCCGCGAGTGTAGTGGCGGAGAAGAGGAATCGAGGCAAGGGGGGTTTGGCTCTTTAGATTAGCGGCCCCTACCTTCCATTTTTGGTGATATGCATAGTAGTTGTACCCTTATTTTTGGACTATGATAGCATAGGGGAAGGATTTGCATTCCCCTGCGGGTGCTTGGCGGTTACTATGGTTATACTTTACTCGGTTGGGTAGCTCCCACGAGTACCACTCTAGAGTTGGCATGTTCCGTACAGAGGGTTGTACGAGGGGCTAGTTACAGACGGGCTTCCTGTACTAGTCGGCTCCCTGGAGGGTTGAGCAGCTCCCTGTAGGGTTGAGCGTGATCAGGCCGCAGGTATGGTATTGTATGGCGAGAGCTAGGTACAGATGGGGTTCCTGTACTAGCTGGTTCGCAGGTATTGTATTATGTATGATAGTCCTCATTTGGTATATTCAGTTTATTGGCATTCATACTGACAGTTGAGCTTTGTGCATAGTAGTGGTAGTATATCTCCTACTCTTTTATTGCTCTATTCATATCTCTTGAGATTGAGGACTTAGTGGGCAGACCGCTGAGGCTGGTAGCGGTACCCACTGAGGACTACTTGATTGATAGTAGTTCTCACACCCATTGGTGACATCTTTTTGCAGAGTCTTCTTCCCCAGTCGTGCATACTGAGCGCGGAAAGGAGACCGTCGGGTAGAGCTATTCCCCGGATATTTGGCTAGAGGTATACCCATTTTGGATAGATGGTTGAGTCTGTACATACTATGTGATGTTGATATCAGTCTGTATATGAGAGTTATATGTGAGAGTTATGGATGATGTATGTACAGTGATCTTTTGATATATTTATATAGCAGCTCTGTTGATACCTTTAGCTCTGTGTGTTTGATTGTGGATGTTGTTTCGCTTCGTATACATGGTAGAGATACTGTGTATGCGGCGGATCTGGTCATGCGCCTGGGAAGAGGTAACCCGGGGCGTGCAACCAGGGTGAACCGTATAAGGTGAGTAATGAGCCTCTCTCAAAATCTCCTCTCGGATCTCAGAATCCATAGGCACACACAGTCGGTCCCTGTACCGCAGTACTCCCGAACTGTCAACACTAAAATCCCCTGTCTGCCCGCTGGCAATCTGCTCTCGAATCCTCATCAAGTAGGGGTCCACACTCTGTTTCTCTCGGATCCTATCCAACAGAGTTGGTTGCAAAACCAAAGACATAAGTTTTGCAGTAACCCCAGGGGATACCACCTCAAGCTCAAGCCGCCTCAACTCCTCAAGTAACGGCGCCTGCTGAGTGATCATCATACTAAGGCTCTGCACTGATCTCCTGCTCAACGCATCTGCCACTACATTCGCCTTGCCGGGATGATACTGGATGGTAATATCATAATCCTTCAACAGTTCCAACCACCGGCGTTGCCTCAGATTCAATTCCTTCTGAGTGAACAGATACTTGAGACTTTTGTGATCTGTGAAAATCTCACAGTGCTCACCATACAGATAGTGCCGCCACAGCTTCAGTGCAAACACTACAGCTGCCAGCTCCAAATCATGCGTAGGATAATTCTTCTCATAATCCTTCAATTGCCGGGAGGCATAGGCAATTACCCTACCATGCTGCATCAACACACATCCCAAGCCACTGTGTGATGCATCACTATAAATCACAAATCCTTCCCCCATAACTGGAAGGGTAAGGATGGGAGCAGACATCAGTCTCTCCTTCGGCTCCTCAAAGCTACGCTGGCACTCAGCACTCCAAACAAATCTAATCCCCTTCCTCGTCAGACGAGTGAGGGGTGTGGAGAGCTTCGCAAAGCCTTCCACAAATCGACGGTAATATCCAGCTAACCCGAGGAAACTCCTCACCTCGGTAACCGTCGTCGGTCTGGGCCAATCCCGCACAGTCTCAACCTTCTGCGGGTCCACCGCTACTCCAGTGGCCGAAATCACATGGCCCAAGAAAGCTACCTCTCGAAGCAAGAACTCGCACTTCTTCAGCTTAGCATACAACTTCTTCTCTCTCAGAAGTTGCAGCACAAGCCTCAAGTGCTCCTCATGCTCAGCATCGCTCCGAGAGTAGATCAAGATGTCATCAATAAACACCACTACAAACCGGTCCAAGAACGGCTTAAACACTCGATTCATCAAATCCATAAACGCGGCAGGGGCATTAGTCAATCCAAACGGTATCACCGTAAACTCATAATGCCCGTACCGGGTCCTAAAAGCCGTCTTGGGAATATCCTCGGCCTTCACCTTCAATTGGTGGTAACCAGACTGCAAGTCAATCTTCGAGAAGACACAAGATCCTTGCAGCTGATCAAACAGATCATCAATGCGCGGCAAAGGATACCTGTTCTTGATGGTCACTTTATTCAACTCTCGATAATCCACACAAAATCTAAGTGAACCATCCTTCTTCTTCACGAATAACACCGGCGCTCCCCAAGGCGATACACTGGGTCTCACAAACCCTTTATCCATCAAATCCTGAAGCTGCGCCTTAAGCTCTCTCAGCTCAGCCGGTGCCATTCGGTAGGGTGTCTTTGAGATTGGCGCAGTTCCTAGGACTACGTCAATCACAAACTCGACCTCCCTGTCAGGTGGCATCTCAGTCAACACCGGGGGAAACACACGTCCGGGAACTCGCGGACTACGGAGATGTCCTCGAGCTCCGGTGCCCCTGCAGATACCTCCACAACAGTCGCCAGAAATGCGATACATCCTCGACTCATCATCTGTCTCGCTCGTGCCGACGAAATCCACGTCGCAAACAACGTGCTCCTGCAGCCTCGATACACGTACTCCTCCTGGCCTGGCTCGCGAAACGTCACGGTCCTCTCGCCACAGTCGATCATCGCGAAGTAGCGCGTCAGCCAATCCATGCCGAGCACTACATCAAAATCCTGCAATCGCCCCAAGACCAACAGGTCTGCGGGCATCACCCAAGGTCCAAGCTGCACAGGGCAAGCTTGACAACAATCCTCCACACGCAAAACGTGCTCGGGAATCTGCACCTCTCGTGCACAAGGTAACGGCCCTATCACTAGCCCATGCAAGGATGCAAATGCTCGACTAACAAAAGAATGTGATGCACCGGTATCAAATAATGCACGAGCTCTAATGCCAGAAATTAAAATGATACCTGCCACCACATGATCCGCCGCCGTGGAGTCCTCCAGTTGAGCCGCAAAGACTCTGCCGCTCTGCGCCTGCTGCCGTCGCTCGCCCAGGCGTGGTACAGAAGCCCGATCCATCTGGCTGTGACTCGGTGGAGCTCCATAGGCCTGCTGATGAACAGGGGGTGCCGATGCGATCGATGGTACAGGCGACGCTGCTCGGGGACAAGCTGCCCGCAGATGTCCGGACTGACCACACCCAAAACACCGGCCCTCTCGCTGCTCGCACTGCCTAGGCCAATGTGGTCCTCCGCAGATGACACATCTCGGTGCTGCCCTCTGCTGACGTCCCTGCTGACGGGACCCACCAGACCTCTGTCGCCCCAAAAACCCACGACCCTGAGAACGTGATCGTGGAGGTCTCGGCGGGCGTCTGCCGCTGGTCTGTCCCCCGTCCTCCGGAGTCGGGCGCTTCCTATCCAAACCCTGACTCAGAGTGGCCGTCCGCTCACTCGCCGTCAAGGCTCCTCGCTCCACCCATAGCGCCTGCTCGATCGACGCGTCCAAGGTCTGCAACCTCTGCGCCTGAACTAAGACAAATATCTCATGTCTCAATCCTCGCTCAAACAAATAAACTCTGTGAGCCTCATCTCTCGCAGCAAAAGGAACACAGTTCAGGAGTCTGGTAAACTCCCGGGTATACTCCTGCACTGTGCGATCTCCCTGGAGTAGACTCTTCAAATCCTCCTCGAGTTTCTGCTTCACGCTGTTAGGGAAATAGGACCCATACAGCATCCCGCAGAACTCGGTCCAACTCAAATGCAGCGCATCCAGCGACCTGCTCGATCTCGTCCTCGTCCACCAGATGCGTGCATCACCTGTCAGACAGTGAACTGCCAAGTGAACCCGCTCCCGCTCTGGCACGAAGAGATCCTCGAATAACTTCTCCATCTCGCCTACCCAGGCCTCCACCACCCAAGGCTCGATGTGGCTACCATCAAAACGGGGTGGATCAAACCGACAAAAACGAGCCAGTCTCTCGGTCATCCGCTCCTGCTCAGCCTCCGACAACTGTCCACCTGACCGGGAAGTGTCGCCAACCGGTGCGGCCGGAACTGCCGCTGCTGGGGGTACGGCTGCAGCAGGAACGTCCACTGGAACAGCAGGAGGTGGCTCCTGCGACTCCGTCGCTCTAGGTGCTGCACTCCACGTGTGAGTAATGGTATCACACATCCTCCGCAAAATTGCACTCTGCTGCCTAGCTGACTCGGCTAGCGCATTCAACTGCTCACTCACATCAGGGGGTGCACTAGGTCCCGCCTGCTCAGGCACCACAGAAGGCGCGGGGGTAGCCCGCGTCGGGGGTCGACCACGGTGTCGGGGAGGCGCCATGCTCACCTGCGCAACACACAGATCAGTCAACAACCACAAAACAACTCAAGACCCAATCAAGCGAAAGTCCAGAAGGTCGTCTCTTTTCCCTCGCTACTTGACGTCCTCTGCAGCCAACGCAAGTTCGCGACAGGAAAGGACACACGCCTTCGATCACTCCCTCCACTTAAGGATGAGTTCAACAGTCAAATCGATGACTTTCGCGGCAAGTCACGTCTCTCACGTCTTGCATTCCTAAGGTCTGCCATAGCCTAGGGTTTACTAAGTCCCAACGACCTATTCCTAAGCTCTGATACCACTTAATCTGTCACGCCCCGGATTACTCGTTTCCCCGGGCTCGCCAACAGATCCGCCGTATACATAGATTTTTCTATGTATACGAAGCGATAGCTAACCTGTAAATAAACATACAAGCCACTACAAGAGATATATAGAGCTGAAATAAAACAGACTAATAACAAAAGCCACCTGTACATATAGAGTCCAAAATACAACAGGTCCACCACAACCAAAATAGGTACAAATCCACAGTATATGTACATGGCACAACTCAAAATAAACTATCTCCAGTAGGGTCCTCCTCTAGGGACAACAGGGACAGGTAGGGATCTAGCTCGCGACTCCCTTACCTCGATCCGCGGAAACAGGCGCAGCAGCCGCAACAGAAGAAGGCTCTGCAAAAAGGTGGCAACAAAGGGTGTGAGAACTACTATCAAAAGAAGTAGTCCTCAGTGGGTACCGATACCGACCTCTGCGGTCCACCCACTAAGTCTACGAGACTAACAGTATAGCTGGTAGGTAAAGAACAACAAAGTAAGCTGGAATAAAAACTCAACAGCTATCATGCCACTACCCTACCACTATCCAAGTCAACTCTCAAGTAAGCACCACCAAAGTGAGAAATCATCCCTGACCCAATCTATCGGAACCGCCCAAACGGGCTCGTCCAGCCAACTGCCTAGCCACACCGCACACTACCAAATAGGGTAGCCGGTCCAAAACAGATCCACAATCTGTAGCGACAACAACGCAAAAGAGGCCTCACTCCGGAGCGGCACTCGGGGGAGCTACCCAGCCGAGTTAGTACGCATATCTCTGTCGAGCACAAATAGGCTCCGGCAGGCTATAGTCAAAGAACAAAGGGTCAAAAGGGGTCAAAGACTCTCAGCTCACGTGCCCTCAGCACAACCAGAAGCTAAAACAAGAGTCTGGGTCCACCGTCAATCCCGACGGCACTCGGTAATACAGAACAGTCTAACCCTGCTGTAAATACAAGCTCGGCATCCCAGCACGAGCGTAAACTCGTCCTATAACGAACTAAGTATCCACCTCGCACTAACAGCGGTGATACAGGAAAAGAAACGGCTCCTAGAGCTAAATCTGATAACAGTTCGAAAAGTGACGGTTGTATGTTCGCAAGTTTTCTCTTAAGTCAATTTCCAGTTCAGCATGTAAAGTCATGTCGATAAATTATCAATTTATGCTCCAAATTCAGATTTCATATAAACACATGCAAATTCACGAATTCGAGCTACTAACATGATTTAACAGATAATAAAACAGCATGCTGCACTCTCTATACTTAGGAGGAAATCCGGCGATTTCGGTAACATCAACCCACCTCGAAAGCTATCCAACAGCGGCTAGGAGTCGAGTGGAAGGCCTCCAAACAACGCCGGCCGAAATCGAGCTCAAATCTGCAACCTCGAGATTCGGACCCACCTGCGCACTGTTCTGGGCGCCCAGATCATCAGCCCAGAACTGCAGCCTGGCAGCACAACCCACATGTAATCAACATGCGATAAAATCCAAATCCTAAGTCCAAATGCAGTGAAATTTGGCTCAACTCACCAGCAGAGGTTCAAGAACAAACCCTCCAAATTTCAGCCAAATCGGAGTTCGACTCGATGTCCAAAAAGCCTAAACACTGAATCAGGTCAACATCTGGACCCTCCTGCACATGGATCCAGAAGTTCCAGCACTTAAGCAAAACACAAACACAGCAAGAATTCAGGGATTCCAACGAATCTAGCTCATAGAAAGGGGTCGCAAACCTCTCAAAAACAGTGACGGAACAATCCAAAACCTCTCCAAAGATCCTCACAAAGATCTGGATCTAAAAATCCAAGAAATTCCATCAATGACCAAAAAATTCAGCACTTAAGCAATTACTCAAAATCTGAGCTAGAACTCACCTTTGAATCCTCAATTCCAGTGGGAAGAACCTCCAAACCAGCAAGGAAAGTGGAAGGATCAATCTTCACTTCGTAATTCCAGCTCCCAAGAGATTGGATCCCAAGAACAAAGGAAAAACCCAAGTTTCAGCTCAAGAACACCAGGGGTCCAGTAAAACATCAACTGTAGCTTACATACCTGTCCAAATCGCGATTGGAAAGATTCCACTTCTTCCTCTGCGAGTCCTCTATCCAACAAACTAAGTTTCGTTGGATTTGGATACTCCTACACTGCACACGAGCACGAACACTCCAGGTCGACGTTGCAGTTTCAGCAGGAAACCAAGTTCATCAATGGAGGAAGATGAAATTGGGAGAGAAAAGAGGGTTTCCCCTTGCAAGCTCCGAGTTCACCTTGAAGAGGGGAGAAAAGAGCCTCAGGGGAGGTCGTCCATTGCTTTTATAGACCACTAGATTCGGTGCAATGAGCCTCAAGAACAGAATTACAACTAACCTGTCCTCAGCAGAAAACCACACTTCCGGGCGCCCGAAACTCATGAAGTGGGCGCCCGGTTCTTCAGCCTGCACCAACTCGACCATCGGACTCTCCGCCGCGGTCCGGTGCGCCCAAACCTGGTCCGGCGGATCTCACCAACCGATCAACACGTGTCGAGCCGTTCGATACTCACGAGGCAGGATTTCCGGACTCACTTTCCGGGCGCCCGAAACATGGATCCGAAATGACTTAGTAATTTTCAGGAAAGGGGCACTGAACAACTGGGCGCCCAAAACAGAGCATCCGGGCGCCCGAAACTCCAAAAGCCCAAAACTTCAGTTTTGGCTCGCTTCGGTGCTCCGAGTCCGTTTTCGCGTCTATTTGATGCCGAAACGACTCCGACTTGTCTCGACCTTCTCCAGAAGTGTCGGACAGTCTAAAATACTACAGTCATTCCGTCAGTTAGGCCCCAGGGGTACTACATCCTTCCCCCCTACGAAAAGTTTCTTCCTCGAAACTCAAACTCAAACTCATACCTCAAGAAGACAGCTCGAAAAGGTAGGGATAGGATTCCCGCATCACCGTCTCCGGCTCCCAAGTTGCCTCACGCTCCCCGTGATTACTCCACTGCACTTTCACGTACGGTATGACTCGGTTGCGCAATTCTTTCGTCTCGCGAGCAAGAATCCGCACCGGTCGCTCCTCGTACTGCAGGTCCTCAGCCAACTCAAGTGGGGTGAAGTCAATCACGTGGGAGGGGTCGAACACATATCGCCTCAGAGCCGAGACATGAAACACATCATGGACTCCAGAGAGTCGCGGTGGTAGGGCAATCCTGTACGCTACCGGCCCCACTCGCTCTAACACCTCGAACGGGCCAACAAACCGTGGACTGAGCTTTCCACGAACTCCAAAACGGCGAATTCCTCTGGACGGCGAGACTTTCAGAAACACATGATCTCCAATCTGGAACTCCAAGTCTCGTCTCCTAGTATCCGCATAGCTCCTCTGTCGACTCTGGGCGGTCTCAAGACGTCGTCGAACCATCTTGACCTTCTCTTCCGCTTCCAATAGGATATCGGGACCCAAAGTCTTCCTCTTACCCACATCACTCCAATGCAAGGGCGAACGACACCTGCGTCCATACAATGCCTCAAACGGAGCCATCTGGATGCTCGCTTGATAGCTATTGTTGTACGCAAACTCAACCAGTCCTAAGTGTCGATGCCACCCTCCACCAAAGTCTAGGACACATGCCCTCAACATGTCCTCCAGGGTCTGAATGGTCCGCTCAGACTGACCATCTGTCTGTGGATGAAAAGCCGTGCTGAACCGCAGCTGAGTACCCAGTGCTGTCTGTAGACTCCTCCAAAACTGTGAGACGAATCGTGTGTCTCGATCAGACACAATCGAGGTAGGCACTCCATGCAGTCTCACTATCTCGTCCAAGTATAACTGAGCGAGTCTGTCCCTGGACCAAGTAGTCTGCACTGGTAAGAAGTGGGCAGACTTGGTCAGTCTGTCCACTATCACCCAAATAGCGTCAAAACCAGCCTGCGCCCTCGGTAATCCCACGACAAAGTCCATGGCGATCTGGTCCCACTTCCACTCGGGTATTGGGAGACTCTGAAGCTTGCCAGCAGGTACTCGGTGCTCCACCTTTACCTGTTGACAAGTCAAACACTGAGCCACAAATCTCCCAATATGGCGCTTCATTCCATTCCACCAGAAGTGTGCCTTCAAGTCCTTATACATCTTGGTTCCACCGGGGTGAACCGTATAAGGTGAGTAATGAGCCTCTCTCAAAATCTCCTCTCAGATCTCAGAATCCATAGGCACACACAGTCGGTCCCTGTACCGCAGTACTCCCGAACTGTCAACACTAAAATCCCCTGTCTGCCCGCTGGCAATCTACTCTCGAATCCTCATCAAGTAGGGGTCCACACTCTGTTTCTCTCGGATCCTATCCAACAGAGTGGGTTGCAAAACCAAAGACATAAGTTTTGCAGTAACCCCAGGGGATACCACCTCAAGCTCAAGCCGCCTCAACTCCTCAAGTAACGGCGCCTGCTGAGTGATCATCATACTAAGGCTCTGCACTGATCTCCTGCTCAACGCATCTGCCACTACATTCGCCTTGCCGAGATGATACTGGATGGTAATATCATAATCCTTCAACAGTTCCAACCACCGGCGTTGCCTCAGATTCAATTCCTTCTGAGTGAACAGATACTTGAGACTTTTGTGATCTGTGAAAATCTCATGTCTCAATCGCCGTCAAGACTTTTGAGAGTGGCCGTCCGCTCACTCGCCGTCAAGGCTCCTCGCTCCACCCATAGCGCCTGCTCGATCGACGCGTCCAAGGTCTGCAACCTCTGCGCCTTAACTAAGACAAATATCTCATGTCTCAATCCTCGCTCAAACAAATAAACTCTGTGAGCCTCATCTCTCGCAGCAAAAGGAACACAGTTCAGGAGTCTGGTAAACTCCCGGGTATACTCCTGCACTGTGCGATCTCCCTGGAGTAGACTCTTCAAATCCTCCTCGAGTTTCTGCTTCACGCTGTAAGGGAAATAGGACCCATACAACATCCCGCAGAACTCGGTCCAACTCAAATGCAGCGCATCCAGCGACCTGCTCGATCTCGTCCTCGTCCACCAGATGCGTGCATCACCTGTCAGACAGTGAACTGCCAAGTGAACCCGCTCCCGCTCTGGCACGAAGAGATCCTCTAATAACTTCTCCATCTCGCCTACCCAGGCCTCCACCACCCAAGGCTCGATGTGGCTACCATCAAAACGGGGTGGATCAAACCGACAAAAACGAGCCAGTCTCTCGGTCATCCGCTCCTGCTCAGCCTCCGACATCTGTCCACCTGACCGGGAAGTGTCGCCAACCGGTGCGGCCGGAACTGCCGCTGCTGGGGGTACGGCTGCAGCTGGAACGTCCACTGGAACAGCAGGAGGTGGCTCCTGCGACTCCGTCGCTCTAGGTGCTGCACTCCACGTGTGAGTAATGGTATCACACATCCTCCGCAAAAGTGCACTCTGCTGCCTAGCTGACTCGGCTAGCGCATTCAACTGCTCACTCACATCAGGGGGTGCACTAGGTCCCGCCTGCTCAGGCACCACAGAAGGCGCGGGGGTAGCCCGCGTCGGGGGTCGACCTCGGTGTCGGGGAGGCGCCATGCTCACCTGCGCAACACACAGATCAGTCAACAACCACAAAACAACTCAAGACCCAATCAAGCGAAAGTCCAGAAGGTCGTCTCTTTTCCCTCGCTACTTGACGTCCTCTGCAGCCAACGCAAGTTCGCGACAGGAAAGGACACACGCCTTCGATCACTCCCTCCACTTAAGGATGAGTTCAACAGTCAAATCGATGACTTTCGCGGCAAGTCACGTCTCTCACGTCTTGAATTCCTAAGGTCTGCCATAGCCTAGGGTTTACTAAGTCCCAACGACCTATTCCTAAGCTCTGATACCACTTAATCTGTCACGCCCCGGATTACTCGTTTTCCCGGGCTCGCCAACAGATCCGCCGTATACATAGATTTTTCTATGTATACGAAGCGATAGCTAACCTGTAAACAAACATACAAGCCACTACAAGAGATATATAGAGCTGAAATAAAACAGACTAATAACAAAAGCCACCTGTACATATAGAGTCCAAAATACAACAGGTCCACCACAACCAAAATAGGTACAAATCCACAGTATATGTACATGGCACAACTCAAAATAAACTATCTCCAGTAGGGTCCTCCTCTAGGGACAACAGGGACAGGTAGGGATCTAGCTCGCGACTCCCTTACCTCGATCCGCGGAAACAGGCGCAGCAGCCGCAACAGAAGAAGGCTCTGCAAAAAGGTGGCAACAAAGGGTGTGAGAACTACTATCAAAAGAAGTAGTCCTCAGTGGGTACCGATACCGACCTCTGCGGTCCACCCACTAAGTCTACGAGACTAACAGTATAGCTGGTAGGTAAAGAACAACAAAGTAAGCTGGAATAAACTCAACAGCTATCATGCCACTACCCTACCACTATCCAAGTCAACTCTCAAGTAAGCACCACCAAAGTGAGAAATCATCCCTGACCCAATCTATCGGAACCGCCCAAACGGGCTCGTCCAGCCAACTGCCTAGCCACACCGCACACTACCAAATAGGGTAGCCGGTCCAAAACAGATCCACAATCTGTAGCGACAACAACGCAAAAGAGGCCTCACTCCGGAGCGGCACTCGGGGGAGCTACCCAGCCGAGTTAGTACGCATATCTCTGTCGAGCACAAATAGGCTCCGGCAGGCTATAGTCAAAGAACAAAGGGTCAAAAGGGGTCAAAGACTCTCAGCTCACGTGCCCTCAGCACAACCAGAAGCTAAAACAAGAGTCTGGGTCCACCGTCAATCCCGACGGCACTCGGTAATACAGAACAGTCTAACCCTGCTGTAAATACAAGCTCGGCATCCCAGCACGAGCGTAAACTCGTCCTATAACGAACTAAGTATCCACCTCGCACTAACAGCGGTGATACAGGAACAGAAACGGCTCCTAGAGCTAAATCTGATAACAGTTCGAAAAGTGACGGTTGTATGTTCGCAAGTTTTCTCTTAAGTCAATTCCCAGTTCAGCATGTAAAGTCATGTCGATAAATTATCAATTTATGCTCCAAATTCAGATTTCATATAAACACATGCAAATTCACGAATTCGAGCTACTAACATGATTTAACAGATAATAAAACAGCATGCTGCACTCTCTATACTTAGGAGGAAATCCGGCGATTTCGGTAACATCAACCCACCTCGAAAGCTATCCAACAGCGGCTAGGAGTCGAGTGGAAGGCCTCCAAACAACGCCGGCCGAAATCGAGCTCAAATCTGCAACCTCGAGATTCGGACCCACCTGCGCACTGTTCTGGGCGCCCAGATCATCAGCCCAGAACTGCAGCCTGGCAGCACAACCCACATGTAATCAACATGCGATAAAATCCAAATCCTAAGTCCAAATGCAGTGAAATTTGGCTCAACTCACCAGCAGAGGTTCAAGAACAAACCCTCCAAATTTCAGCCAAATCGGAGTTCGACTCGATGTCCAAAAAGCCTAAACACTGAATCAGGTCAACATCTGGACCCTCCTGCACATGGATCCAGAAGTTCCAGCACTTAAGCAAAACACAAACACAGCAAGAATTCAGGGATTCCAACGAATCTAGCTCATAGAAAGGGGTCGCAAACCTCTCAAAAACAGTGACGGAACAATCCAAAACCTCTCCAAAGATCCTCACAAAGATCTGGATCTAAAAATCCAAGAAATTCCATCAATGACCAAAAAATTCAGCACTTAAGCAATTACTCAAAATCTGAGCTAGAACTCACATTTGAATCCTCAATTCCAGTGGGAAGAACCTCCAAACCAGCAAGGAAAGTGGAAGGATCAATCTTCACTTCGTAATTCCAGCTCCCAAGAGATTGTATCCCAAGAACAAAGGAAAAACCCAAGTTTCAGCTCAAGAACACCAGGGGTCCAGTAAAACATCAACTGTAGCTTACATACCTGTCCAAATCGCGATTGGAAAGATTCCACTTCTTCCTCTGCGAGTCCTCTATCCAACAAACCAAGTTTCGTTGGATTTGGATACTCCTACACTGCACACGAGCACGAACACTCCAGGTCGACGTTGCAGTTTCAGCAGGAAACCAAGTTCATCAATGGAGGAAGATGAAATTGGGAGAGAAAAGAGGGTTTCCCCTTGCAAGCTCCGAGTTCACCTTGAAGAGGGGAGAAAAGAGCCTCAGGGGAGGTCGTCCATTGCTTTTATAGACCACTAGATTCGGTGCAATGAGCCTCAAGAACAGAATTACAACTAACCTGTCCTCAGCAGAAAACCACACTTCCGGGCGCCCGAAACTCATGAAGTGGGCGCCCGGTTCTTCAGCCTGCACCAACTCGACCATCGGACTCTCCGCCGCGGTCCGGTACGCCCAAACCTGGTCCGGCGGATCTCACCAACCGATCAACACGTGTCGAGCCGTTCGATACTCACGAGGCAGGATTTCCGGACTCACTTTTCGGGCGCCCGAAACATGGATCCGAAATGACTTAGTAATTTTCAGGAAAGGGGCACTGAACAACTGGGCGCCCAAAACAGAGCATCCGGGCGCCCGAAACTCCAAAAGCCCAAAACTTCAGTTTTGGCTCGCTTCGGTGCTCCGAGTCCGTTTTCGCGTCTATTTGACGCCGCAACGACTCCGACTTGTCTCGACCTTCTCCAGAAGTGTCGGACAGTCTAAAATACTACAGTCATTCCGTCAGTTAGGCCCCAGGGGTACTACAGTGGACTCCCACTATTCTCCGATGTCACGTTGTCGGCCGCCAACGTGACCCTCCAAGGGTATAGAAGTGGTTCACTCCTATCTAATTCCAACACTTTTGGAGCTTTAGAAATGACCCAATCATAATACTTTCGCCAATATGTTACAAGAGAGTCTCTCACGTTCCTATTCCTTATCGTCCAACCTGCCTAAGGTTTATTAGGTCCACTAAGACTCAACCCTAGGCTCTGATACCAAAATAATCTGTCACGCCCCGGGCCCTAGTAGGAGCCTACCAGGCACGTGCACAGACCCGCCGTGTACACCAAAACAACACACAATGTACACAAGGCGTCTATGACAACAACAATCAATTAGAAGAAGGAATACATCCTAAACAAGGTGATCAGAGCGAGAACATAATTCTACAACTGAAACAAGTTCAACACAACTAAAATCTCAAGATATACAATAAAATTATACATCTTAACAATACTAGGAGATCACTCTCTAGAAAACAATTATACACCTTTCATACAAAATACAAAGAAAGGTATCCATGGTATGTCTATAACATCATCGTAGAGGCTCTAGCTAGCTGCTAACCCCTCGCCACGATCCCAAGCCTCTCCCGCTGCGGAAGGCTCTGAAACAAAAACCCAACAACCATGGGGGTGAGAACTATTAAACAATAGTTCCCAGTGGGTAAGCCGCCGAGAGTGGCGAATTACACCGCTAGGTCAACTGAGGCAAAAGTAGGTTTAGTAATAAAGCATGATTAACATATAAAAGTTCTACTCTACTATGCCTCTAACATTAAACGTGTTCATGTTACAAAGCATGTAAACATTTTATTCATATATGTGTAAGTATGCCATGATCAACTACACATATTCTAATGTCATAAACTCACTATATGTCAAGTTTACTATTACACATATGACTTGTCTCCAACTACAAGTATGAAATGTATAACCGACTTTCCACTACATGTATGAACTATGTGACTTGTTCCCGACTATATGTATGTTATGTTCACTAACCATAAATGTGCCAAGTCGTGTCAATGTCTCACTACATGTAAAGTCACAATCCACTACTATGTCCATTTGCTACATCTATTGTAGTACTCTGAAATTTTGAGATTTAGGGTTTCTGGACTAGGCGGGATTCGGGCGCCCGGAAGAGGTGAAATGGACGCCCGAAAGTTTTCGGACCCAGAGGACTTTGTGGACGATCCGGTTGTGGCCGACGGAGATCGGATCTGGACGCATGATTCGGACGCCCGGATTGAGGATCCGAATTGAGTTGTGACGTGGAGAGCCACGTGTCGCGATGCAGGACACGTGTCGACCGCCGGAGACACGCCGCCCCACCGCCTGCTGACCGCCGACCGACCGCTTGACCGCACGACGACACCTGGACTGCAGGATTTTCGGACGCCCGGAAATTGGAAAGTGGGCGCCCGAATGTGAACTTTTGGCAGCCTATAAATAGGTGAGCCGTGATGGTTTTTGGGGTTATTTCCACTTCGTATGATCCATTTCTAGAGAGAGAAAGTGGGGTTTAGGGCCATGTGTTGGCATAGTTTGTAACCTAGCTTGCTCTCTTCTACTCTGCTGATCTGATCTGGTGCCGAGCTGTTATTCTGCTGGAGTTAGCAGTTTCTTGGAGGTTTAGACAGATCGGAGTGCTGCCGGAGTTCGTTATCTTGGAGGGTTGGATCTGAGGATACTGTTCTTTCCCCACCGTGGTTGGATTAGCTCTTCAGGTGGGTTGATGTTTGCCAGATTCAGTGGACTTCCTCCTACGTGTTTTATCTCATGTTAGCATAATATGATATGATGTTGTTTGGATTATGTTAGCATGATATGATAATTGGATTATGATATGTGGATATTGGATTATGATATTGGGATTATGATAGTATGCCATGCTAAGATTATGTTAGAGATGCCATGTTAGGTTGAGACTGATCTATAGACTGCATGGGCATGTTATGATCTTAGATGTGCTAATGATATATATATGAGCATGCATTTCCTTGTATCTTTGTTGCATGATTTGACCTACACCTATCCTGTTGATATCCTTTGTACCAGTTGTTGTACATGTTAGTGTAGGTGATCATGTTGTGGCTCGTGCTATGTTATTGTACCTCCTCTTTGTGGTAGAGTTGAGAGCCTCCTCTTGTGATAGAGTGGAGATGGATTGTGAGCACTGGAGCATTGATTGTGCCAAGGGCACGTGATTCTTTGTGAGATCATGGATTGGGTCATACTTGTTGATTATCCTTTGAGATGCCGAGGGCATGAGATTCTTTGTTGACCCAGTCGTGTCGATCATATACCTGCGGGTGCTTGGCGTATACTTGGGTTTACTTTACTCGGTTGGGTCGCTCCCACGAGTACCACTCTAGAGTTGGCATATTCCGTACAGAGGGATTGTACGAGGAACTAGTAACAAACGGGCTTCCTGTACTAGTTGGGCTCCCTTTTGTGTTGAGCTTGATCAGGCCGCAGGTATCGTATTGTGAGGTATTGTATGGTATTATGGATTGAGCTAGGTACAGACGGGGTTTCCTGTACTAGCTGGTTCGCTGGTATTATTGTGTTTGATAGTCCTCATATTCAGTTTATTGGTATTCATACTGACAGTTGAGCTTTGTGCATAGTAGTGGTAGTATATCTCCTACTCTTTTATTGCTCTATATATATCTCTTGAGATTGAGGACTTAGTGGGCAGACCGCTGAGGCTGGTGGCGGTACCCACTGAGGACTACTTGTTTGATAGTAGTTCTCACACCCATTGGTGACATCTTTTTGCAGAGTCTTCTTCCCCAGTTGTGCATACTGAGCACGGAAAGGAGACCGTCGGGTAGAGCTATTCCCCGGATATTTGGCTAGAGGTATACCCCATTTTGATAGATGGTTGAGCCTGTACATACAGTGAGATAGATTGTGATATCAGTGTTGTTTATATGATAGAGTTGTATATGTGAGTTATGGATGTTGTATGTACAGTGATCTTTTGATGTATTTATATAGCAGCTCTGTTGATACCTTTAGCTCTGTGTGATTATTGTGGATGTTGTTTCGCTTCGTATACATGGTAGAGATACTGTGTATGCGGCGGATCTGGTCATGCGCCTGGGAAGAGGTAACCCGGGGCGTGACATCTATATGCATCAATTACTTATGATGTCGAATGTAACATTCCTCACAATTTTCCTACCATAAAGGACTTTTCAAGTCTCGGCTTGTGCCGTGCCTAATGGCCCCGTGGTAGTCAACATTCTCTCGCTAGAATGAGCCTCCCCCACGGCAATCCACTTCGGCGCCCATATAACCTGCATATAGGCGATCAAACGTCGCGAAAGGCCCACTCCGGAGTGCCGGCTTGTAGGGAGCGACCCTCACAAGCATGTGCGAATGAGCACAATGGCATTAACAAGCATAGTCAACAGCATAGGAAATACGTTCATCATGTCTAAAACATGGAATCACAACATCGACTCGAGGGTCGGAATCATAATGCATAAGTCACTCTTGTTCTCAATTCACATGTGGGTATGTTTCTACCAATATGTAACATGTCTCTAACATGCAAGTGGATACATCTCACTCTACCAGTAGGAATGGACCTAAGTGTCATTCATGACCCCAACGGGTTACTATCACATGCTATGACTAAGTCATACTCAATGCATTATACTAATGCTATTTTCGATGCATTCTACAAATGCCACAATCGATGCATTATTCTAATGCCATGATCCACGCATTCAACAAATACTATAACAATGAATTCTACGATGCCGACAAAACCATAATCCATGACATGCATGAGCTACACAAACCTCTACTATATAGAGTATAAAAGCCATCATGCAAATATTTATTTCATATTATCAAAGTGATGGTATGCAATTACCACTTACCTTACCAACAAGAAAACTCATACCCCATGTCTTAAACATGGAATACCAACAATGACCCCAGGGTCTAGTACTAAGTCATAAGGCCAATCTTGTTGTTCTTCTAAATGAAGTGTAACATACTTAGCCTCTCACTATGTCATATATCATGCTCATTTCTACCAATACCCGAAATGCTAAGTGTCCCCAAGTCCACTTTCCATCCATTGCTTCATATGTTGTTTAATCATTCCAACATGCATTTCTACGTTATCATAAATTGAAATGCCATCTCACCACAATTTTCCATAATGTGCCATGTATAAACACAATCATGAACTCTACTACATAGAGTATGCAATTCTCATATATGCTATATATATATCATAATCCCAATATTTCTATCATGTCATAATAAGCATGATTATGCAACAATTCAACTCTAAAATATTAGAGGAGACATAGGGGAGTTCACCCATTTCGGTGAGGTCAGACCCACCGGAAAACCATCGAGACCTCGCAGTACTTCAAAACGAAGTTGTCCCCTCGATTTTCAGCACCCTAAAGACCAATTCTAGGGGGTTACAAGTTTCGAACGAACAAATTCAAAAACTACCAAAGTTCATGAGGTAAATGGGTGGAAAATACCTTTGAGCAAGTAGAAATTGTTCCAAGCCCAAATCAAGGTTAGGGATCTTCAAATCCAACCTACAATAACATTCTACACCCATCAATTCAACCCCAAGAGCTCACAATCACGAAACTCTAAATAAAACCCTAGTTTTCATGAAACTAGATTTTAATGCAAATCTCAAGCAAAATCACAAATAGAGGTGGTAAAAGGGTTTACTAACCTCAAATCAAGCTCCCAACCAAGCTCAAACATGCTAGGGTTGAAGCTAAGCCCACCAACAAGCTCCTCTCATCCATCCCGAGCTCCCCACAAAGCCTAGAAGCACTCCTCCATGAAGAAAATTGAGGGAGAAGAGATCAAAACCAAGTTTCTAGGGTTTGGGAGCAAGAAAATCTAGAGAGAGAGAGAGGGAGAGAGACTTACCCATCTCCTCCAAACCTCAGCAGCAATGGCAACATGAGAGGGGTGAAGGGTTACTTAACCCAAAGCACAAAATCCACTTAGGCCCCTCAAAAAGCCAAAATTGCAAAACTGCACAAAATGCAATCTGCAGCACTGTGTACCGGTATACACACATGCATACCGGTATACTGCACAAAAAAATTGCAAACCCGAGCCTCGGCCAAAAAGCCACGCAACCGTATTCCGGTATGCGACCCTCAGTACCGGAACAAAACACTTCAGTACCGGTACGCCAACATCAGTACCGGAATGCCAGCCTATTCTGGTATCTGCTGCCGAATTCCGCAGAACCCGAGAGCTGCGCAAAACCAGTTCTCACTGGATTCCGGTATCCCAAAATCAGATACCGGTATGCAATTGCAAAATCTGCACTTTCGCAGATTTTGACTTCCGGAGTCCGTTTTCGCACTTTCTAAGTCCCAAAAACACTCCGAAGCTCACCAAACTCAACCCAAACTCCAGAATAGTATAAGCCACTATTCTCTCACTAGAACTCCTCAATTTGCTAAAGTTCAGTGTGCTACACAATTCCATCAACTCAAGTCCGACATACAAAAATTCTCCTCCGGTTCGAAAAAGCTTGATAATATGCTCGGGTTGGGTCAAACGGACAAACTTGTTTTTGGATATGAAAGAACTTATGTTGAGAAGGTTAAAACTTCAACATCTAAAGTCTCAACAAGTATAAAAGAGAAAACATGCCATAGATGCGGAAAGAAAGGACACATCAAGAAGACATGCCTTAAAAAGAAAACTCAAGTGGCATCTTCTAAACATCTATCGGCATCTTCCATCACTCGACAACTCCCACGGATTCAAAAGCAACATCAATCAAGTCGAGTAGCAAAGATCAACCAAAAGTCGAAGCCACAACAACCGGTTTCTACAAAGCCAAATGCGACGTGGAGACCCACGGTTGATCGAAAGTCAAAACAATCGGTGCTCAACCGCAAAAAACCAAGACAACCAACAATCCTGCAAGTTTGGGTTCGAAAATGTGATATCTTTCCTTGTCTTAAATCTTAACTTGTTTTGACTTTGTTTAGTGCGTTGATTGGTTCTTATTGCATATCTCTTGATCATTGCATTACATATTTTGGTGCTTTCATTGTTACGATTTTTGAAAATTCATTGAACAATTATAACATTAAATAGTGCTTTGAACATCAATAGGTTCACTTTCATTCACTCCTAATTAATCTCATATTAATTATCGATTTTACTTTATTTTCATTATATTTGAAGATAATGTATTATGAGAATTCTTAATACTTATATTCATCAAATTTAGGTATCATGTGTAATCTCTAGGAGCTTAACCTATCTCGGGTGTGTGTGTTGAATTTGATGAATAGTCATTCTCTTATGGACTAAAATTTATCACATGTTCTTTCAACTAAGAGATTGCTTAAGTGAGGGGGAGTCATTATTATATTAAAAAAAAATACTCATATGATTTGAAAGATGTGGAAAGAATTACATTCTTAAAGGAGTGTGAAAACTACAACCACATGGAGGAAAGAGCTACCACCCCGGTCGTCCGGTTAGTGTGTGCAGCTACCACATGAGAATTGAATTGCATATCCGAAAATATATATATATATATATATATATATATATATATATATATATATATATATATATATATATATATATATATATATATATATATATATAAGTGCAAAAGCATGCAAAAGAAAAAATGTCACAAAATTTATTTTTCGGAGTTATAAGGTGGTCCACATACATGAAAGATGCTCAAAGAGCCCCCCCTGTGCGATGTTTGTTTTATCTCAAATTTGAACGTTTATGCGACAAATTTCTGTCTCTTTGATTAATCCCTTAAGTCATCTTCATAATCCGTTTACATCTTGATAGCTTTTGAGCCTTTAGATTATTTTTGATGATTTGATTTTGAAGTTTATATGAATTAAGAAATCGTTTAATATTTTATCTACATCATGGTGATTGTGTAGTAAAATTCTTAGTTTTTATGAAATTAATAGGGATTGAAAGAAGTCTATGTGAATGCATCACGTTCATGCACTAACATTGTTTTCAATGCAATCATTGTGTTTTCTCATTATATCACAAGTGGTTTCAAAGTTGAGCAAAATCTTAAACTTGTGTTTCTTGTGCTTCGATTTGATTTCTATTTAAACTCTCTCTATTTTTGGTGTTTTCTTTTGGCAATTTTTGACAAAAAGGGGGAGAGAGGTGATGATAGTGATGATAGTGATGATATTAGACAAAAAGGGGGAAAGATTGAAAGTTTTTTTTTTTTTTTTAAAAGGGAGAGATTTTGAACTTAGACGCATGAACAAAGGGGGAGAGATTTTGATATATTTTTTCTACTAACTTTGTTCGCAGAGACTGAAAACTTTTTGCAGGTCTTTCAAGACTTCAATACTCCATGTGTGTCTAAGTCATAGAGTTTATTTTAGGAGTTATAAAGTTGTAATTTTGATTTTTGTTTGGATCTTTCACGCGAGAAATTCATTGTTTTGGTGATGGCAATGAATTTCAATTTTGGAGAGTTGAGCATTGTGAGTGTTTTATGTATTTTTGAGTTTTGTCACGAAATTGCCAAAGGGGGAGATTGTTACGGATTTTATATTGGCATATTTCGTGAAGTGAGTCGGAGTCTTGAAGGTTCAAAGAAGGAAAGACGAAGATTGAAGACTCGAAAACTCAACGTATGAATTCACGATGCTTGGTAAGTTTAAATAATCTTGATGATGATTTATGAACATTTACAAGTGTTTGAAAGACATTAGAATAGATAAAATTTGATTTAAAATATAAAAATTGAGTTTTTCAATTTTCAGGATCCGGACCCTGAGGTGAGGTCCGGAACCCGTACGCCTCCCTGGCTGTCATGCAGGCTGTCACGCCGCGGATTACTCGTTTTCCCGGGCTCGCCAACAGATCCGCCGTATACATAGAACTTTCTATGTATACGAAGCGATAGCTAACCTGTAAGCAAGCAGACAAGCAACTACAAGAGATATAGAGCTGAAATAGAATCATACTAAAAGAACAAAAGCCACATGTACATATAGGGTCCAAAATACAATAGTTCCTCCAAAACCAAAATAGGTACAAGTCCACCTCAAAAGGAACAACCAGTCCACACTATATGTACATGGCACAACTCAAAAAGAAACTATCTCCAGTAGGGTCCTCCTCTAGGAACAACAGGGAATGGTAGGGATCTAGCTCGCGACTCCCTTACCTCGATCCGCAGGAACGGAAGCAGCAGCCGCAACAGGCGAAGGCTCTGCAAGAAAAGGTGGCAACAAAGGGTGTGAGAACTACTATCAAAAGAAGTAGTCCTCAGTAGGTACCGCTACCGACCTCAACGGTCCACCCACTAAGTCTACGAGACTAACAGTATAGCTGGTAGGTAAAGAAACAATAAAGTAAGCTGGAATAAACTCTACAGCTGTAATGCCACACCCTACCACTATCCAAGTCAAACTCTCAAGTATGCATCACCAAAGTGCATAGTCACCCCTGACCCAATCTAACGGAACCGCCCAAAGAGGCTCGTCCAGCCAACTGCCTAGCCACACCGCACACTACGAAAAAGGGTAGCCGGTCCAAGTATCATAACCACTAATCTGAAGCGACATCAACGCATGAGAGGCCTCACTCCGGAGCGGCACTCGGGGGAGCTACCCAACCGAGTTAGTATGCGTATCTCTGTCGAGCACAAACAGGCTCCGGCAAGCTATAATCAAACAGAAAGGGGTCAAATGGGTCAAAGACTCCAAGCTCACGTGCCCTCAGCACAAACAGAAGCTAAAATAAGAATCTAGGTCCACCGTCAACCCCGACGGCACCCGGTAATACAAAACAGCATAACCCTGCTGTAAATACAAGCTCGGCATCCCAGCACGAGCGTAAACTCGTCCTACAACAAACTAAGTATTCACCTCGCACTAACAGCGGTGATACAAGAACAGAAACGGCTCCTAGAGCTAAATCTGATAATAGCTCGAAAAGTGACAGTTGTAGGTTCACGAGTTTTCTCCTAAGTCAATTCCCAGTTCAACATGTAAAGTCATGTCTATAAATTATCAATTTATGGTCCAAATTCAGATTTCATATAAATACATGCAAATTCATGAATTTGAGCTACTAACATGATCAAACAGATAATAAAACAACATGCTGCACTCTCTACAACTTAGGAGGAAATCCGGCGATTTCGGTAACATTAACCCACCTCAAACGCTATCCAACAAGGGCTAGGAGTCGAGTGGAAGGCCTCCAAACAACACCGGCTGAAATCGGGCTCAAAACCGCCAACTCAAGATTCGGACCCACCTGCTCAATTTCTGGGCGCCCAGAACATCAGCCCAGAACTGCAGCCTGGCAGCACGACCAACATGGATTCAACATGCGATAAAATCCAAATCCTAAGTCCAAATGCAGTGAAAGTTTACCCAACTCACCAGCAGGGGCTCAAGAACAAACCCTGCAAATTTCAGCTAAAACGGAGATCGACTCGATGTCCAAAAAGTCCACGCACTGATTCGGACCCACTTCTGGACCCTCCAGCACTGCATCCAGAAATTCCAGCAACTAAGTAAATAACACTTCTAGCATGAATTCTGGAATTCCAACGAATCTAGCCCATGGAAAAAGGGTCACAAACCTCTCAAATACAGTGATGGAACAATCCAAATCCTCTCCAAGGCTTCTCACAAAAGTCTGGATTAAAAAATCCAAGAAATTCATCAAAGGTCCCAAAATTCAGCACTTAAGCTAAGTACTCAAAATCTGAGTTAGAACTCACCTTTGAATCCTCAATTCAGGTGGAAAGAACCTCCAAACCAGCAAGGGATGAGGAAGGACCAATCTTCACTTCGAAAATCCAGCTCCCAAAAGATTTGGATCCATAAGATCAAAGGAAAACCCAAGTTTCAGCTCAAGAACACAAGGGGTCCAGTAAAACAGTAACTGTAGCCTATATACCTGTCCAAAATGCGATTGAAAGGATTCCATGTCTTCCTCTACGAGTCCACAATCCAACAAACCACGTTTCGTAGGATTTGAACACTCCTACACTGCACACGAGCAGAAACACCACAGGTCGACGCTGCTGTTCTGCAGGGATCCAAGGTCTTCAATGGAAATAGATAGAATTTGGAAGATTTGAGGGGCTAAACTGCAAATATCCAAGGTTTACCATGAAGAAGGGAAGAAAAATGCCTCAGGGGGGTCGTCCCCAACTTTTATAGACAAAGGGTTTCGGTGCAATGGGCCTCAAGAACAGAAATGCTGCTAACCTGTCCCACAGCAGAAAACTTAACATTCGGGCGCCCGAAACCCAAGAAGTGGGCGCCCGGTTCTTCCAGTCTGCACAAGCCCAGTACTTCGGACTCTCCGCCCGCGGTCCGGTGCGCCCTAACCTGGTCCGGCGGAGCTCACCTACTACCTCACACGTGTCAAACGGATCGATACTCACGAGGCAAATTTTCGGACTCACTTTCCGGGCGCCCGAACATGGATCCGAAATGACTTAGCAGTACAGAGAACGAGCACTCAACATCTGGGCGCCCAAAACATAACTTCCGGGCGCCCTAAAGTTCCAAACGCCCAAAGCTTCAGTTTTGGCTTACTTCGATGCTCCGAGTCCGTTTTCGCGCCTATTTTGCGCCGAAACGACTCCGACTTGTCTCGACCCTCTCCAGAAGTGTCGAACAGTCTAGGATACTGCAGCCATTCTGTCAGTTAGGCCCTAGGGGTACTACACAGGGAGGGTCCGGACCCTGAGGGCGGAGGTCCGGACTATGAAACGCTGGAGAGTTTCAGAGTCCGGACCCTGCATCCAAGGTCCGGACCCCAACCCGTCGCGATTTTTCGAAAATATATTTTTTCAATCCCACTCTGAGTCTAATGTCTTCCAAACCTATAAATAAGATGGTAGATTTCTTAAAATCAGTTTTGCAATTCTAATTTGATTCTAATTGCTTCCAAACCTTTTTAAAATCAATTTTGCAATCCTAATTTGATTCCAAACTTTTTTAAAATCAGTTTTCAATCCTAGTCTATTTCGGATTTCTTCTAAACTTATAAATAAGATGTGGGGATGTCTCTAAAATGTGGTTAAGCATAGATTATCTTTTAGAAACCCTAGAAGCTTGTAGGTAGCCGTTTTCCTCATCTTCTACATTAAGCTTCTCTCAAATTAATTCATGGTGCCCTAGATCTTTAATGTTCTTCTAGAATCAATTCGAGAATTGCTTAGAGATTATTCCCACAGATCTTCAATGATATTCTAAGCAATAAATCATCATCGACTTTATTGTTCTTGCTCCGGACGGAGTGCGCTCGTGGATTCGAGTGAGCGTCGTGGATTCGGCGTGTAGAAGGCTTCGTCGATTCGAAGTTGGGCGTCTTGTGGATTTGAGGCGTGGCGTACGTGGATTCGAACGTGGGGCGTGGACAACCCGGTGGTGTGCACGAGATCAATAGAAGATAAAGGAGAGGTTGAGTCCGTGGAGTCGGTAATCACCTTGTAATCTTTTATTTCTTAGTGGATTGTTATCGCGTGTTGGTCCCGTGGGTTTTTTACTCCTAGTTGGAGTTTTCCCACGTAAATCTCGGTGTGCTAGTTTTATTTTCGCACTTATTTTATTGCATCGAGATTTGTGGTTTGGCCGTTATACCTATTCACCCCCCTCTAGGTATTGATAGTATCTAGATAGATCCTTAGGGCTCCCCCGTAACTAACAACAGGCACCTAGCGCGCGCATGTATGCGGCCCAGACTGAGGAGGCAGCAGCATCAGGGGATGTCGTTGCAGGTATCATTTTGATTAATGGCATACGAGTTAGAGCATTATTTGATACCGGTGCATCGCATTCATTCATTGATCGGCTGTTTGCCGAATTGCATGGCATTGAGCTTGTACCGACCTTGTATCCGGGTCGAGTTGTTGTCCCTGATCATGTTCTGGACATTCGGGAGTTTTGCCCTAGTTGCCCCGTTAGAGTAGAGGATTGGGTTATGCCGATCGATTTGCTAGCTCTACGGAAGCTTGGAGAATTCGACGTGGTGTTGGGCATGAATTGGCTTACAAGGTACTACGCCACTATCGATTGCAAGAATCGAGTTGTGATCTTTCGAGAACCTGGACAAGATGAAGTTGTTTTTCGAGGGTGCAGGAGTTCGCTGTTCGCGATGACTATTTCTTCGACGCGAGCTAAGCAGTTAATTCGGAGTGGTTGCGTAGCCTATTTGGCTAGTATCGCAGTGAGGGATGGAGATACCCCTCAGGTTGAGGACATACCAGTTTTGCAAGAGTTTGGAGATGTGTTCCCGGTTGAATTGCCGGGCATGCCGCCTGATAGGGAGATTGAGTTCGTGGTAGATCTCATTCCTAGAACTACCCCGATCTCAAAGGCACCCTATAGGATGGCACCCGCTGAGCTTAAGGAGCTGAAGGCGCAGCTGGAAGATCTGTTGGACAAAGGGTTCATCAGACCAAGTGTTTCACCTTGAGGAGCGCCAGTTTTATTTGTGAAGAAGAAGGATGGATCCCTTCGCTTATGTGTGGATTATCGTGAGCTTAATAAAGTCACGATTAAGAATAGGTATCCATTGCCGAGGATTGATGACCTATTTGATCAACTGCAAGGATCAATGGTATACTCCAAGATAGATTTGCAATCTGGATATCACCAGCTCAAGATCAAGGCCGAGGATGTGCCTTTGACGGCTTTTCGAACACGGTATGGACACTATGAGTTTATAGTTATGTCGTTTGGGCTTACCAATACCCCGGCAGCTTTTATGGATCTAATGAACCGTGTCTTTAAGCCTTATCTAGACAGGTTTGTCGTGGTGTTTATCGACGACATCTTGGTGTATTCCCGAAGCGACGAGGAACATGAAGGTCACTTGAGGCAAGTGTTGCAAGTACTTCGGGAGAAGAAGCTTTTTGCTAAGTTGAAGAAGTGTGAGTTTTGGCTCCGCGAAGTTTCTTTCTTGGGACATGTAATATCGGGAGCCGGTATAGCTGTGGATCCTAAGAAGATTGAAGCGATCAAGGATTGGCCTAGACCGACCAATGTAACCGAGGTTCGAAGCTTTCTCGGTTTGGCCGGATATTACCGGAGGTTTGTCGAGGGATTTGCTAAGTTATCTACGCCCCACACTTGGCTCACACATAAAGGGACCAAGTTCAATTGGAATGATATGTGTGATAGAAGCTTTTTGGAGCTGAAGGAGCGTTTGACGACTGCCCTGATCTTGGCGTTGCCTATTGCTGGAGCAGGGTATGTGGTTTATATTATAGTGATGCTTCACTTAACGGTTTGGGTTGTGTATTGATGCAGGACGAAAAAGTGATAGCTTATGCTTCCCGTCAACTCAAGAAGTATAAAAAGAACTACCCAACCCATGATTTGGAATTGGCAGCCGTAGTGTTTGCCCTGAAGCTATGGCGCCATTATCTTTATGGCGAGCGATGCGAAGTCTACACCGACCACAAGAGCCTAAAGTACCTTTTCACGCAGAAAGAGTTGAACTTAAGGCAGCGAAGATGGTTGGAGCTACTTAAGGATTATGATCTGACTATCCTCTACCATTCTGGAAAAGCGAATGTGGTGGCAGATGCATTGAGTTGCAAGTCAATGGAAAACTTGGCTATGTTGTTTGTTACTCAGCCACCATTGTTGGCGGAGTTGAGACGCATGGATTTGGAGGTAGTAGCTCCCGACACACCTTTGAGGTTGATGTCTTTGGTTGTGCAACCTACTTTGCTAGAGTGGATCAAAGAGAAGCAAGCCCAAGACTTGGAATTGCAAAAGGTTCGATCTAGAATCGACGAAAGACACGCCGGTAGTTTTCACTTGGATGATCAAGGAATGCTTCGATTTCAGAATCGCATTTGTGTACCGGTTGAAGCTGAAATTAAAGAGAAGATTTTGATGGAGGCTCATCGAGCACCTTACAGTGTGCATCCGGGCGGGACAAAGATGTATAAAGATCTGAAATTGCTTTATTGGTGGCCCTGAAGAAAGATGTTGGCGAGTTTGTAGCTCGATGTTTGACTTGTCAACAAGTGAAGGCTGAGCATAGGCTCCCTGCGGGAAAACTACAAAGTCTACCTATACCTGTTTGGAAATGGGAGCGGATCGCTATGGATTTCGTTACGGGCTTGCCTCGCTCACAAGCCGGGCATGACGCCGTGTGGGTGATTGTGGATAGGTTGACTAAATCGGCGCATTTTATTCCTATTCACACTACTTGGACTGGAGAGAGACTCGCACAAGTGCACCTTGATGAAATTGTGCGACTTCACGGTGTGCCCACATCCATTGTATCGGATCGAGATACTAGATTTGTATCGCACTTTTGGAAAAGTCTACATGAGGCTTTAGGCACTCGACTGGATTTTAGCACCGCGTTTCACCCTCAAAGCGACGGGCAATCTGAGCGCACCATCCAGATTTTGGAGGACATGCTTCGAGCTTGTGTTATGGATTACCAAGGTGGGTGGCATCAACATCTACCTATGGCGGATTTTGCTTATAACAATAGTTATAAAGCAAGCATTAAGATGGCACCATTTGAAGCGCTTTATGGAAGGAAGTGTCGATCACCTCTTCATTGGAGTGAAGTTGGTGAGAAGCTGACTTTGGGTCCCGATGTACTACATAAAGCTGAAGACAAGGTTCGCCTTGCACGACAACAACTGATTACAGCTCAGAGTCGTCAGAAAAGTTATGCTGATAAGCGTCGGCAGGAATTGGAATTCCAAGTAGAGGATCATGTCTTTCTAAAGGTGTCGCTGACGAAAGGAGTTAAGAGATTTGGTATCCGAGGAAAGCTAAGTCCTCGTTTTATTGGACCCTTTGAAGTCTTGGAGCGTGTAGGCCCGGTAGCTTATCGGCTTGCTTTGTCGCCGAACCTATCGGGAGTGCACAATGTGTTTCACGTTTCCATGCTCCGAAAGTATGTTTTTGATCCAGCTCATGTTTTGGACTCCACTCTATTAGAACTGCATGAGGATTTGAGCTTTGAAGAACATCCGATGAAGATTTTGGCTCGCGAGGTGAAGAAGCTCAGGAATCGTGATATCCCTTATGTGAAGGTGCTTTGGAGCAACCACGACGAGCGCGAGGCTACGTGGGAGTTGGAGAGCTCACTGCTGGAGGGTTACCCCCATCTTTTTCAGATGGACTCTTGAGGTATTTGATTTCTAGTTTCGCGGACGAAACTCCTCTTTAGGAGGGGAGGATGTAGCACACTGAACTTTAGCAAATTGCAAGGTTCTAGTGTAAGATTAGTATTTTATACTAATCTAGAGGTTTTGGCATTGATGTGAGAGCTTGGGAGCGTTTTCGGGACTTGGGAAGTGCGAAAACGGACTTCGGAGATCAAAATCTGCGAAAGCTGCAGGTTTTGATGTTGTAATTCCAGTATGTGCTTTCGGATTTCGGAACAGATTTAATGTATTCCGGAACTGATGTTGGGATTCCGGAATACTGCTTAAAAATCTATTTTTGACCGAGGCTCGGGTTTTGCGGATTTTGGGGCTGATTCCGGTATGTCTATACGCATTCCGGAATGCAGTGCTACAGAATCAATTTTTCGAGCTGATTGCAATTTTGGTTGTTGGAGGGGCTTAAAGGCAATTGTTACAACATGTAATTTAACCCTTTCTCCCCCTTCACAGTGCTCTTTGTGCTGGGACTTAGAGAAGAGATAGGTAAGGTTCTTCTCCCTCTCTCTCTCTAGAATCCTAGCTTCTAAACCCATGAATTGTTGGGTTTGATCTCTTTTCTCTTCTCCTTTGCCTTGAAGCTTGCTAGCTTGACCTTGGAGGGAGCTTGGATGAGAAGTGGAGAGCTTGGTTGAGGATTAAACTCCAACCCTAGGCCTTGATAGCTTGGATTGGAGCTCTTTTGAGGTGAGTAGCCCTCTAGAAACCCCTTTGCATGAGTTTACCTTGGATTTTTGGATGGAAATCTAGAATTGGTGAAACTAGGGTTTCTTTTTGGGTTTCTTGATTGTGAGCTTTTGAGGTGGAATTGATGGGTGTAGAATGTTGTGTTAGGTTGGAATTGAAGCCTCCCAACCTCGATTTGGACTTAGAACAAGTGCTACTTGATTTGAGGTATTTTCCACCCATTTACCCCATGATTTTGGTGATTTTCGAATTGTGTTAGTTCGACGTTTGTGACCCCCTAGAATTTGTCTTTAGGGCGCTAGAAAGCAAGGGGGCAACTTCGCTTCGAAGTACTGCGAGGGTTCGAAGGAGTTCCGGTGGGTTTGACCTCACCGAAATGGGTGAACTCCCCCTATGTCTTCTTTAATGCATATAAGCTTAAATTGATGCATCTTCATGATATTTGGGACATGAAAGAATTTTGGAATGCATAATATACATGTAT
This sequence comes from Puya raimondii, assembly GCA_016920855.1. NCBI lineage: Eukaryota > Viridiplantae > Streptophyta > Magnoliopsida > Poales > Bromeliaceae > Puya > Puya raimondii. Next base: position 210,832,844 of record JABWPP010000050.1, on the reverse strand, counting down.
TACATGTGAGTAAAATATACCCTACGTTCTAGGGATCATAGTTGTTGATACACATAGTGCATTTATAAATGGCTATTGTAGGATGGCATTCCACCTTATGTACATGTAGAAATGCATGCATGAATGATTAAATAACATATGGGGTACTAGATGATTAGAGAACTATGAGGTTCATACATCATGCTTTGTATATTGGCTAGTGGTAGTAATGAATATGATTTGTGACAAGCTCTTGACTTGTGAAACTAAGTACATTGCATATTACTTAGGTGAATAACAATTTGACATTATGACATATCACTTGACCCTTTGGTTACTAGTTGGCATTCCATGTTTGAGACATGACGAGCGAGATGCTTTTGTGGATGACTATGCTTGTTTGCCATTGTGCTCATTTGCACATGCTTGTGAGGGTCGCTCCTTACAAGCCGGCACTCCGGAGTTGGCCTTCGCGATGATTCATCGCCCGTTGCGGGATTGGGCGCCGTAGTGGTTGCGGTGGGGAGGCTCATTCTTAGCGTGAGGATGTTGACTACCACGGGGCCATTAGGCTGGCACAAGCGGGACAACACCGTCCCCTATGGTTGGAAAATTGTGGTTTCATATAAGTAGTGAACATGATATACATGTAGATGTAACCAAGTTATACATTTCATACCTGTAATTGGGACCTAATCATACATGTAGTAATAAAACTTGACATGTAGTGAGGTCATGATACTTGTACATGTGTAGGTTAGAGATGGCATTTACACGCATGTGTTTGAACTAGAACATTCATATGCTCTACAACATGATGTTTAGAGGCATAGTAGTGTAGCGCTTTTTAATTATAATTATGCTTTTATTTACTAATCCTACTTTTGCCTCAGCTGACCTAGTGGTGTATTCCGCTCCTCTAGGCGGCTTACCCATTGAGAACTATTGAATAATAGTTCTCATCCCCTGGGGTTTGTTGTTTTTACTTTAGAGCCTTCCACCGCGAGAGAGGCTAGGGACCGAGGCAAGGGCGTGGCGACTAGCTAGCGTTCGATGGACTTAGTCGCTTAGGTTGACACCTTTCTTTTGTATTTGTGTTGAAAGGTGGATGCATTTTGGGTTATGTTTTTTAGGAATCACCCTATGTCTTGAACCTTTATTGTAGTAACTTTTTATATCTGTTGCCAGTTTACTTTCCTTGTTGTTGTATCTTGTATATAACTCCTTGTGGGTTACTATTTCTTTATCTAGTTGTTATTATGCTCTGATTATTATGTTAGGATTGTTACTATTTTTCCTTTCATTGTATACTTGTTGTTGACGCCTTGTGTGCACTTGGGCACCTTGTGTACACAGCGGGTCTGTGCACGCGCCCGGGTGGGCTTCCGTTGGGGCCCCGGGGCGTGACATATCTATTGGCCTCTAAGGCAATATCACATAATACTAACAGTGAAAAATATGAATGTCTCAATATATTCTACCGGTAGGTGTCAAAATACCATTATTATTTCAACTATGTCAACAGTTCATCTCATAGACTAAATAATATTATATGGACATAGGAGTTAGTCCGCCAATTTTGACGACACGGAATTCACCTATATCGTAAATCCAATGAATAGAACGATTGTCAGGATAGCGAAGTGATTCTCTGCTGCTCTCCTAGTCTATACGGCAGCCACAACACCCCGGAGCAGCTCGAAAAATTCTCGTAGAAAATCACGCAAAATCAGCTCCTAAAACATACAAAAATTGGTTTCGAACTCTCAATTTCTACAAAAATCTATCAAAAGAGTCCAAACAAAAAATAATAATATTATAATGCTAATCTTGATGTTGAAACGTCGAAAAATTACACGCACGCGAGCTCGGTTCGCTCGTTGATAAGAAAATCCAAATATTCCTCTCTTGACCGTACTCCCTCTCTCTCTAGGGATTCAAGTAAAGGGATAAATGGATAAGCATGGATAGGTATCATATTCACACCTGGAACCCACTAATTAAAGTACAAAATGCCAATAGGGCCCTCACATTCAAATATTCTAACTTTAGTCCCCTACAAGCTAAATCTTGAATTCCTGAGTCCGTTTTTACGTACATTTCGCGCCAAAACGTCTCAAACTCAGTCAAGCACTATAAAAAAAAAATGCTGACTAACAATCCATACTGCAACCTTGCCTATTTGTTAAGATCCAGTATATCACATCCTCCCCTACTTTAAAAATTTTCGTCCTCGAAACTTAAAATATACCTTAAGTCAGTTACTCAAATAAATAGGGATAAGATTCTAGCATCGCATCCTCAGGCTCCCACGTCGCTTCTCGCTCCTCCTGATGACTCCACAATACCTTCACATAAGGAATGACTCCGTTTCTTAATTCTTTTACCTTTCGTGCAAGAATTCGAACCGATCGCTCATCATAGCTCATATCCTCAGTCATCTCTAGTGGAACATAATCTATTACATTTTATGGATCAAAAATATACTTCCTAGGCTGAGACATGAATATTGCCTATCTTATTTCTTACATGTGATGGATCAAAGATCCCAGTTTAGCTAGATCACATTAATGGTCCCCTATTTGCTACGGTTCTATATTCCATATCTTATTTCTTTTAACATTAATTAGATAGACGTGATGGTGGTTCAGTTAGACTGGTATACTGTGTGTGAGTGATCGCTTACAGTGCTTGAATGGTTTGGCTTTACGATTTTACGGCACATGGATGTATGGTTTTAAAGTGTGGCTTTGGTTTCACAGCTTATATGGCAACATGGATTTCCACCCCTCGTTGTAATTGGTTTTCAAAGGCAAGGTTTCCAAGTGAAAAACAGTTTTCAAAAACGGCTTTCACATTGGATTTCGATTTTATCATATATTTAGGCTTTCAAAATAAAGTTTCTGGATGGAAAACTCTTTCAAAAGATAGAATAATTTTTTTATTGTGCATTTTCACATCGTCCTTCGCCTAAGTAGTGCTTAGAGCATGCATAATATACATAAGAACCGGCTAGCTGTATGTGCATACGCATATAGCTATTTTACGTACTGTTCGGTGTAAGTATGGATTGTGTATTGTTTGGCATGGTGTCATAATTGGCTAGTACGCTGTGCAAATACAGTGAAAACTCTATTCACGTGGATAGAAAAATTTCTCTATTTGTGGCGGGTCTGCAGGTTCCGTGGGCAGGGCTAGTTTTTAAAAAAAGAGTATTTTTTCGTAAACTCTGATATTCAAACGGCACTTAATATATAAGGCTTTACAAAAAGCGCCACGAGATGTGACATTAAATGTGACGTGCATCACACGTATATATATATATATATATATATATATATATATATAAGCACGTATTTCAAATTTTGGCCTATCGGTAGACCCTCTTTTGGCTAGAAAAAAATTTTGTTCCTCTTTTCTCTCACACAAAAATAATGTAATGAAACAAATTTTACTTCCATTTTATCTCAAACGGATAATATTTTTTTCTATTAAATATTTTTATATAATACAATATTCTCTTCTTTTTAAGGTGAATATTTAAAGACTATCTCAATTCTATATACTATATTTAGTTGTTATATTAATTTTTTATTGATTGCAACCAGTAATCAATGTAAATTAAAATTTAGATATCTATCTAAATTTTAATTTTATTTGATTTAAAATTTTTATTTTATCTGAAATTCAAAGTTAAAATTTAATTATATAGTTTAAATTTAAATTTACCAATTTTAAATTAAAATTAAAATTTGAGTTTAAATCATTAATTAAATATTATTTTTGATATTAAATTTAATTAAAAATTAAAAGAATTTAATTAAAGTGGATCAAAATTAAATTTTGAATTTTGAATTTAAACGTGAATTAAAATTTTGATACTTTTAGTTTGAAACATATATTTGAATTTTAGATTTGTTAGACACCGAAAAATTGTAGTACACTGAATTTCAGTGCATCGTACCGAACTTCTGCAAATTGTAGAGTTCCGGTGGAAAAATGGCATGAGAGGCTATATGTGAGGCTTCGGCCAAGTTTGGGACTTGTGTGAAGAGTTTTCGGCGCAAGCGAGGCGCGAAAACGGACTTCGAAAAGTTAAAACTGCTAAACTTGTGAAGCCTGCACTGGATTCCGGTATGTGGATCTCCATACCGGTACTGAAGTGAATAGTACCGGTATGTGCATAAGGAATACCGGAGTGCCGTGGTTGAACCGAAAACCCAGCTCTCGGGTTTTGCGGAATTCTCCGGGAAAATACCGGAATGTCGCTGTATACCGGTATGTGAAAGAGGATACCGGTACGCGATGGCCGAAACAGTAAATCCAGCTCTCGGGATTCTGCAGGATTTCTGAGGTATACCGGTATGCATATGCGCATACCGGTATACAATGCCCAGTTTTGGCTGGTTGAGAGTGTTAAGTGTGGAGAGGGGCATTTTGGTCTTTTCACACTCGTGGAGGTGTTTGAAAGGCAGGGAACACCCCCCCTTTCTCAGTCATCTTCTTCTCCACTTCTCCTCTTCATCTTCTCCACTTTCTCTCTCTAGAGATTTCTCCAAAACTTGGAGAAAAGGGTGGATTGATCTTGGAAAAAACTTCCAAAGGAGAAAAGAAGCTTCTTGGTGCAAGAAGGAGCTTGGGGATTTCGTGATTAAGGTTAGTACCTCACGTTTTGGGTTCAAACCTTGTATTTAATCCTTTGAAATGAGGTTTTTGGGAACCCTTGGCAATCTAAACCACAAATGGTGGAAGATTGGCCATGAAATCTAGGGTTTGGCTTGCATGCATGCAAACCCTAGGTAGATTTGGGGCTTTTGCAATGAGAGGTTCTAAAAATATTTGGACCTTCGGGAATTACAATTGAGGCATAGGAAATCATGTTAGAACACTTGATTTCACATGTTGAGTTGAATTTAGGGTTCGTAATGAGTAACGAACCGTTTTCTTGTAGAAGCTTGGGTTGAAGCAAGAACTCAAAGCTTGGACACTTAGGAGCTTAAAGAATACAAGGATTTGAAAGCTCTTGAGGTGGGTTTGTGTTTACCGAAGTGATTAGGTCACTTCCATGTCTAGGGTAAATATCCATTTAAAGATAAAATGGTATGTGTTGTGAACCCTAAAATTTGCATGTTGGCAAAAGTAAAAATCATGATAGGATGAACAATGAGATCCTATTGCATGAGGTATATTTCAAGTATAATTCAAATATTAATACTTGTTGCATGATTGCATGTATGGTTAAACCTAGTGTTATTGAACATAGGTTGAACATGAGGCTAAACCTAGTGTTATTGAACATAGGTTGGACATGAGGATTAAACCTAGTGTTATTGAACATAGGTTGGAACATGTGAGATTGAAACATAGTGTCATTGAACATAGGTTTGACATGAGATTGGAACCTAGAGTCATGGAACCTAGGTTGATAATGAGAAAGTAAGCCTAGTGTTATTGAACATAGGCGAGACTTAGTGACTTGAACCTAAGGTCATGAGACTTAGGTTGGCAAGTGAAAAACGTGAACAACGGGATGCGCGACGATTTTGCTATTCCGGGTAGGCGACGATTTCGCTACCATGCCATGAGTTGGCCGTATTGAGACGGGATGTGCGACGATTTTGCTATCCCGAGTAGGCGACGATTTCGCTACCATGCCACGAGTTGGCGGTATCGACACGGGATGTGCGACGAGTTTGCAATCCCGGGTAGGCGACGATTTCGCTACCACGCCTTGAGAATGGCGGTGTCGAGAGGGGACGTGCGACGAGGTTGCTATCCCGGATATGCGACGATTTCGCTATCCATGCAATGTAATGGCGGTGTTGAGACGGGGTAGGCGACGATTTTGCTATCCCGAGTATGCGACGAGTTCGCTACTCGAACTAGGAGGTGACGAGTTCACTCCTCGAATGTTGGAATAATTATGGTGAGACGGCGATTCCGAAACCATAAGTAAATGACAAGTAAATGAACTTAGTCATTGTGAGGCATAAGATGAACCTAGGAGAGAATGATAAATTATATTTCATTTGGTTGCATCCTTTATGTTTATTTACAAGCATGTAAATAATTATTGCATAGTTATATGTGATCTAACTTATGCATATGGTGTTTCTTTGGACCTGGTGGGTCGAGCTTCTCTCTTGGGTGGCCTTACCCACTGGGAACTATGTTTATAGTTCTCACCCCACATTTTCCAGGTCCTTCCGCGAGTGAGGTGGCGGAGCGAGGCAAGGGTTTGGCTCTTTAGATAGCGGCCCTTCCATTTTGGTGATACATAGAGTTGTACCCCTATTTTTGGACTATGATAGCATAGGAGATTTTCATTCTTGTATGAATGTTGTATATTCCATAGTTTTGGAACATGATGTATGGAATGAAAGAGAAAGAAAAGAAAAATATTTGGACATGTATATTGTGCCATGTGATGTAATAGAAGTAGAACTTCTTTATGTTGATGCTTTCCTTGTGCAACTCTTGTACTCCGTTCCTAGTTGGAACATTGTGGATAAGCTTGTGTTGTGACGCCTTGGGTGGATAGAAAGGACTCTATCCGTTCGGCGGGTCTGGTGCATGCGCCCGTGCGGTTATCCTTTCCACCTAGTTGGTGTTTAAGGCCCGGCGGGGCGTGACAGACTGAGGTGGTATCAGAGCGTAGTAACGGTCTAGGTTGACCTAAGAACCCTAGGATGGAAAAGACCCTAGGAGTGTAGGCTCGTGAGTGACGAGATCTTTGATGTGGCGAAAGATAAGAGATTGGGTTATGTCCTTATGCCTCTATTTGGAAATAGAGGTAGATTCGAGGTGTGTCTTATTCTTCACCAAGAGTGTTCATGTTGGCGGCCGACAACATGAAAACCAAGTGAGGGGAATAAGGACCCTCGTGTGACTTTCGCCTAGATTGGGTTCACGTTTATTTTCGTAAAATATAATATCGCAAATGACTTTGAATGTCATGAAATGACCAAAATCGTTGTGTTTTCAAGAGAAAATGGTACGTGGACGGCCTCATTTGAGGGCTGGGCTCGGGAGAGCGAGCGCGGCTCCCGAACAGTTCGGGGAGGGCGAGAACTCGGGTCTTCGTAATGAGATGATCGAGTTGATGGGCGTGGTTCGGCGACAGGCCGAAGCCATGCAACGACAGGAGGATCAAATTAAAAAGCTCCAAGACGAGATGGCGCAGCAAGTGGCTGCGGTTCGGGAGGAGAGGTCGGGAGTACCTCCCGCCTCTGCTTCGATACCGGCCGAGGAGGTGACACCGACGCCGGCCATGGTGCCACCCACGCCACCGGTTGTGGCCGGGGGGTCGGGTACTCCTATGCCCGGCTCCGAGATGGAGGATGCGGAGCGAGAGCGCGCACTTGCGGCTCTCATGAGGTTCAAAAAGTTCAACCCGCCTATCTTCAACGGGGAGAACGTGGATCCATGGGATGTAGAGACATGGATCGATGCCATGGAGACACTCTTCGAGGATCTATATACCTTGGAGAGGGATAAAGTACATCTCGCCGTTCATTGCTTGGAGCGATCGGCGAAAGTGTGGTGGAAGGGAGTCCGGCGTGATCGACTCCCTAGCCTTCCGCCACCGACATGGGAGGAATTTCGGGGTATGGTGTTCGCCGCCTACTTCCCCGATAGCGAGAAAAGAAAGCTTCAAGAAAGGTTCCGTAAGTTGAAGCAAGGGAACCGCACTGTGCGCGAGTACGAGAGGGAGTTCTCGTACATTATTAATTGCGTACCGCACGTTGTCCGCAGAGAATTGGACAAGGTCGACTGTTTCGTGCGCGGACTTCGACCGGAAATCTTTAGGGCGGTGCACGTCCTCAAGCTTCGGACCTTTGCGGAGGTCTTGGACCGTGCTCTTTGGGTGGAGCACGGGAATGCATGTGCGCGCGAGGAGCGCGAGTCTTGGGAGAAGGAGAAGGATAAGGAAAAAGGGAAGAAACGACCGGCGAGTGGCTCGGGTGGGCAATCTAGCTCAAAGCGACCCCCGAAGCACTCGCAGTCGCAAAACCAATCGCGGGGGTTCCGACGGAATCGACCCGCAACCCAGTGCCCGATTTGTAGCGGCCCCCACCACCCTCAGCAATGTGACTATCGTGAGGGCCGGTGCTACAAGTGCGGACAGCAAGGGCATATGCGGTACAACTGCCCGATGGATGATGGCCGAGCACCGTCGTCGGCATCGGCGTTTGCGCCACCGAGGCAGCTTGCGGGCATCCCACCCGCGGCAATGTCGGCAGGCCGTGCACAGCCGCCGAGACCAGCGGAGAGCCAGCGGCCAGCGCCCAGTGGGCGGGTATTCGCCTCTCAGGTGGAGGAACCTTCTGCTCAGGAGGACGTTGTGGCAGGTATTGTGTTAATTAAAGGCATTCGATGTAGAGTTTTGTTTGATACCGGTGCATCGCATTCATTCATTGCTCGATCATTTGCTATTGCACATGGAATAGAAATTATAGATGCCACACATGTAAGAACTGTGCAAGTACCTGAACACACCTTTTGCGTGCATCACGCGTGTGTAGATTGCCCCGTGAGGGTTGAAAACTGGATCATGCCAGCTGATTTGCTGGTACTAAATCAAATGAATGAGTATGATTTGATCCTAGGAATGGATTGGCTCTCGAGGTATCATGCTACTATTGATTGTGAGAGCCGGATAGTGAGGTTCAAAGAACTCGGGCACAAGGAGTTTGTGTACCGTGGGTGTAGGAGTTCGCTTTTTGCATCGATGGTGTCCACGTCGCAAGCAAGGAAGCTTATTGCTAGGGGATGCATTGCCTACTTGGCGACGGTAGTGGATGACCGGAAGGAAGTGTTGGGACTTGAGGACATTCCTATAGTCCAGGAGTTCCCGGATGTATTTCCGATGGAGTTGCCCGGAATGCCACCGGACCGGGAAATAGAATTCGTAATCGATTTGCTCCCGGGTACGGCGCCGATCTCTAAGGCCCCGTACAGGATGGCACCCGCGGAACTGAAGGAATTGAAAGCACAATTGCAAGATTTAATGGACAAGGGTTTCGTAAAGTCAAGTGTGTCGCCTTGGGGAGCCCCTGTTCTATTTGTGCGGAAAAAGGACGGTTCGCTGCGGTTATGTGTAGATTACCGCGAGTTGAACAAAGTGACCGTCAAGAATAAGTACCCGTTATCCCGAATGATGACTTATTCGATCAATTGCAAGGGTCTCAGGTGTATTCAAAGATTGATTTGCAATCCGGTTATCACCAATTGAAGATCAAACCGGAGGATGTGCATAAGACCGCGTTTAGAACGCGGTATGGACATTATGAATTCACGGTTATGCCTTTCGGGCTTACCAATGCCCCGGCAGCGTTCATGGATTTAATGAACCGTGTGTTCAAATCACTATTGGATCAATTTGTGGTTGTGTTCATAGATGATATTCTTGTCTACTCTCGGAGTGAAGAGGAACATAAAGAGCACCTAAGAATTGTGCTTCAAGTTCTTCGAGAGAACAAGTTATTCGCCAAATTAAAAAAGTGCGAATTTTGGATCCGTGAGGTCGCTTTCTTGGGTCACGTAATTTCCGCAGGAGGAGTATCTGTGGACCCTATGAAAGTAGAGGCAGTCAAGGATTGGCCTCGCCCGACCAATGTCACGGAAATACGAAGCTTTTTGGGTCTTGCGGGATACTATCGGCGGTTCGTGGAGGGATTTTCAAAAATCTCCGGTCCACTAACGCGTCTTACCCGCAAGGGAGCCAAATATGTTTGGAGCGAGGAATGCGACCAAAGCTTTAAGGAGCTAAAGGAAAGGTTGACTTCGGCTCCGGTTCTCGCCTTGCCGATTGCGGGGGAGGGCTTTGTGGTGTATAGTGATGCATCACGACGTGGTCTTGGGTGTGTGCTTATGCAACGAGGACAAGTAATAGCATATGCCTCTCGACAGCTGAAGAGCTATGAGCAGAATTACCCCACCCACGACCTAGAGCTTGCGGCGGTGGTTTTCGCACTCAAGTTGTGGAGACACTACTTGTATAGGGAGCATTGTGAGGTTTACACGGATCATAAAAGTTTAAAGTATTTATTCACTCAAAAGGAGTTGAACTTGAGGCAGCGGAGGTGGTTGGAGTTGATAAAAGATTACGACTTGACCATCTTGTACCACCCCGGTAGAGCCAATGTGGTGGCCGATGCGCTCAGTAGAAAATCCGTGGAGAACTTCGCAATTGAGATGACGGGACAAATACCGTTAATCAAGGTAATGGGCCGATTCGACTTGGAGATCGTGGCCCCGGGCGTCCCCGCTAGACTTATGAATCTCGAGGTATGGCCGACCTTGTTGGAGCAAATAAAAGAAAAGCAATCCGGTGATCCGGAACTCCAAAAGGTGCGGGGTGCTATCGAGAGCGGGCGCGCCGGTGATTTTCATGTAGACTCGAAGGGCGCAATTCGATTCCGAAATCGATTGTGCGTGCCAAAAGTCGAGGATATTCGTGGGGAGATCTTGAAAGAAGCTCACGTTTCTCCATATGCGATTCACCCGGGCGGCACCAAAATGTACAAGGACCTCAAACTACATTATTGGTGGCCGGGAATGAAACTTGATGTGGGACGCTTTGTGGCACAATGCTTAGTGTGCCAACAAGTGAAGGCCGAGCGTCGCTTTCCGGCAGGAAAATTGCAAGGATTGCCCATTCCGGTTTGGAAGTGGGAAAATATCGCGATGGATTTTGTTGTGGGCTTACCTCGATCATTAGGTGGCCACGACGCGATTTGGGTAGTGGTGGATCGTTTGTCAAAGTCGGCACACTTTTTGCCAATCCACACCACTTGGTCGGGGGACAAGTTAGCGCAAGTCTACCAGGACGAGATTGTGCGGTTGCACGGGGTCCCGACCTCGATAGTTTCAGATCGAGATCCCCGTTTCACATCGCATTTTTGGAAAAGCTTGCAAGAAGCTTTGGGTACACGGCTCGATTTCAGTTCAGCATTCCATCCTCAAACTGACGGTCAATCGGAAAGGACAATTCAGATTTTGGAGGATATGCTACGAGCGTGTGTGTTGGACTTCAAAGGTGCATGACCTACTCATTTGCCGATGGCTGAATTTTCTTACAATAATAGCTATCAGGCTAGCATCGGTATGGCACCTTTTGAGATCTTGTACGTGAGGAAATGCCGCTCTCCTATTCATTGTAGCGAAGTCGGCGAGAGAAGGGTCTTAGGACCGGACGTGTTGCGTGAAGCGGAGGAAAAGGTCCGCTTGGCACGCGAACGCTTATCGACGGCGCAATCTCGACAAAAGAGTTATGCGGATCGACGTCGACGAGATTTGGATTTCGCGGTAGGAGACCGCGTCTTCTTGAAAGTATCACCCATGAGAGGGGTGAAGCGATTTGGTGTTAGGGGTAAGTTGAGTCCCCGTTACATTGGACCTTATGAGGTCTTGGAGCGTGTGGGATCCGTGGAGTACCGGCTAGCTTTGCCGCCAAAACTTGCGGGGATACACAATGTGTTCCATGTATCGACACTCCGCAAGTACGTGTATGATCCGGCGCACGTCCTCGAGTATGTGCCTATGGAGCTTCATGAGAATATGACTTATGAGGAATTTCCCTTGTGTATCATGGATCGCGAGGTGAAAAGTTTGAGGAACCGTGAAATTCCTTATGTAAAGGTACAATGGACGAATCACGGTGAGCGCGAAGCTACGTGGGAATTGGAAAGCTCGATGAAGGAGCGGTTTCCTTACCTCTTCGCTGAGTCCAGCTGAGGTATGATTTAGTTTCGCGGCCGAAACTCTCTTTAAGGGGGGTGGAATGTAGTACACTGAATTTCAGTGCATCGTACCGAACTTCTGCAAATTGTAGAGTTCCAGTGGAAAAATGGCATGAGAGGCTATATGTGAGGCTTCGGCCAAGTTTGGGACTTGTGTGAAGAGTTTTCGGCGCAAGCGAGGCGCGAAAACGGACTTCGAAAAGTTAAAACTGCTAAACTTGTGAAGTCTGCACTGGATTCCGGTATGTGGATCTCCATACCGGTACTAAAGTGAATAGTACCGGTATGTGCATAAGGAATACCGGAGTGCCGTGGTTGAACCGAAAACCCAGCTCTCGGGTTTTGCGGAATTCTCCGAGAAAATACCGGAATGTCGCTGTATACCGGTATGTGAAAGAGGATACCGGTACGCGATGGCCGAAACAGTAAATCCAGCTCTCGGGATTCTGCGGGATTTCTGAGGTATACCGGTATGCATATGCGCATACCGGTATACAATGCCCAATTTTGGCTGGTTGAGAGTGTTAAGTGTGGAGAGGGGCATTTTGGTCTTTTCACACTCGTGGAGGTGTTTGAAAGGCAGGGAACACCCCCCCTTTCTCAGTCATCTTCTTCTCCACTTCTCCTCTTCATCTTCTCCACTTTCTCTCTCTAGAGATTTCTCCAAAACTTCGAGAAAAGGGTGGATTGATCTTGGAAAAAACTTCCAAAGGAGAAAAGAAGCTTCTTGGTGCAAGAAGGAGCTTGGGGATTTCGTGATTAAGGTTAGTACCTCACGTTTTGGGTTCAAACCTTGGATTTAATCCTTTGAAATGAGGTTTTTGGGAACCCTTGGCAATCTAAACCACAAATGGTGGAAGATTGGCCATAAAATCTAGGGTTTGGCTTGCATGCATGCAAATCCTAGGTAAATTTGGGGCTTTTGCAATGAGAGGTTCTAAAAATATTTGGACCTTCGGGAATTGCAATTGAGGCATAGGAAATCATGTTAGAACACTTGATTTCACATGTTGAGTTGAATTTAGGGTTCGTAATGAGTAACGAACCGTTTTCTTGTAGAAGCTTGGGTTGAAGCAAGAACTCAAAGCTTGGACACTTAGGAGCTTGAAGAATACAAGGATTTGAAAGCTCTTGAGGTGGGTTTGTGTTTACCGAAGTGATTAGGTCACTTCCATGTCTAGGGTAAATATCCATTTAAATATAAAATGGTATGTGTTGTGAACCCTAGAATTTGCATGTTGGCAAAAATAAAAATCATGATAGGATGAACAATGAGATCCTATTGCATGAGGTATATTTCAAGTATAATTCAAATATTAATACTTGTTGCATGGTTGCATGTATGGTTAAACCTAGTGTTATTGAACATAGGTTGAACATAAGGCTAAACCTAGTGTTATTGAACATGGGTTGGACATGGGGATTAAACCTAGTGTTATTGAACATAGGTTGGAACATGTGAGATTGAAACCTAGTGTCATTGAACATAGGTTTGACATGAGATTGGAACCTAGAGTCATGGAACCTAGGTTGATAATGAGAAAGTAAGCCTAGTGTTATTGAACATAGGCGAGACTTAGTGACTTGAACCTAAGGTCATGAGACTTAGGTTGGCAAGTGAAAAACGTGAACAACGGGATGTGCGACGATTTTGCTATTCCGGGTAGGCGACGATTTCGCTACCATGCCATGAGTTGGCCGTATTGAGACGGGATGTACGACAATTTTGCTATCCCGGGTAGGCGACGATTTCGCTACCATGCCATGAGTTGGCCGTACCGACACGGGATGTGCGACGAGTTTGCAATCCCGGGTAGGCGACGATTTCGCTACCTCGCCTTGAGAATGGCGGTATCGAGAGGGGATGTGCGACGAGGTTGCTATCCCGGATATGCGACGAGGTCGCTATCCATGCCATGTAATGGCGGTGTTGAGATAGGGTAGGCGACGATTTTGCTATCCCGAGTATGCGACGAGTTCGCTACTCCAACTAGGAGGTGACGAGTTCACTCCTCGACTGTGATGCCCCAACTTCCCAGGGGGTCACCCATCCTAGGACTACTCCCGTCCTAGCACGCTTAACTCTCTCAACCTCTTCGGCCTAGCCACCGCCGAAAATACTTAAGCCGGGTTGAGAGTTTTAGCTCTATTATATCTCATATATAGGACTAATTTGGGGTCTCACAATCTCCCCCCCTTTAAGCCATGACGTCCTCGTCAGGCTCAGACACACAAGTACCAGGCGATGTGAGACTCGTCTCGCTAGCCTAAACCGACTTTGTGGTGAGCCGCGCTCCACCCACAACAGTCAACAGCACGAGAGCCTCGCTCTCCTCGCTGTACACCTGGCTCAGCCGAGACTCATCTCACACTTCCGGCTGGTAATTGGCTCTGATACCAACTATGACGCCCCAACTTCCCAGGGGGTCACCCATCCTAGGACTACTCCCGTCCTAGCACGCTTAACTCTCTCAACCTCTTCGGCCTTGCCACCGCCGAAAATGCTTAAGCCGGGTTGAGAGTTTAGCCCTATTATATCTCATATATAGGACTAATATGGGGTCTCACAATCTCCCCCCCTTCAAGCCCTGACGTCCTCGTCAAGCTCAGACTCACAAGTACCAGGCGATGTGAGACGTCTCGCTAGCCTGTCATTCAGACCCGGCTCAGCCGAGACTCATCTCACACTTCCGGCTGGTAATTGGCTCTGATACCAACTGTGATGCCCCAACTTCCCAGGGGGTCACCCATCCTAGGACTACTCCCGTCCTAGCACGCTTAACTCTCTCAACCTCTTCGGCCTAGCCACCGCCGAAAATACTTAAGCCGGGTTGAGAGTTTTAGCTCATTGGAATAATTATGGTGAGACGGCGATTCCGAAACCATAAGTAAATGACAAGTAAATGAACTTAGTCATTGTGAGACATAGGATGAACCTAGGAGAGAATGATAAATTATATTTCATTTGGTTACATCATTTATGTTTATTTACAAGCATGTAAATAATTGTTGCATAGTTATATGTGATCTAACTTATGCATATGGTGTTTCTTTGGACCTGGTGGGTCGAGCTTCTCTCTTGGGTGGCCTTACCCACTGGGAACTATGTTTATAGTTCTCACCCCACATTTTCTAGGTCCTTCCGCGAGTGAGGCGGCGGAGCGAGGCAAGGGTTTGGCTCTTTAGATAGCGGCCCTTCCATTTTGGTGATACATAGAGTTGTACCCCTATTTTTGGACTATGATAGCATAGGAAATTTTCATTCTTGTATGAATGTTGTATATTCTATAGTTTTAGAACATGATGTATGGAATGAAAGAGAAAGAAAAGAAAAAAATTTGGACATGTATATTGTGCCATGTGATGTAATAAAAGTAGAACATCTTTATGTTGATGCTTTCCTTGTGCAACTCTTGTACTCCGTTCCTAGTTGGAACATTGTGGATAAGCTTGTGTTGTGACGCCTTGGGCGGATAGAAAGGACTCTATCCGTTCGGCGGGTCTGGTGCATGCGCCCGTGCGGTTATCCTTTCCACCTAGTTGGTGTTTAAGGCCCGGCGGGGCGTGACAAAAATATAGCGAAATATTTAATGTATATAGTAAGAAAAAAATAGAAATATATAATTTTTGTTCGGTGGCAACTTTTTGAATTTTAATTAGGATATAAAAGATACTTTTAAATAAAATATAACAAATGAATTTACTTTTTTTAAAATTATATATTTATTATAATTTTTTGATAAATACGAAGCACAAATTTATATTGATTTGAAATAACTATTAAAACAATTGTTAATAGAACCATTTTTTAGCTGAAAAAAATATTCTATTTTATTTGCGGAAATAAAAAGAAATTCATTCTCATCCAAAGTTTTCCTAACTGGGGGATATCCGCAGCAGAATTTTCTTCACACACACAAACACACATATAAAATATTCACAGTATCTAATATCTTTCAATTAAATAACTAAAAATAAATTAGGTTTAAAAAATAGATAGATTTAAAATAAAGCATATCAACTCGACTTTAAATTTTTAGTTTGGTAAGGCTATCAACACAACTTTAAATTTTAAGTTTAGATCATAATTTCAAACGTGAATCTGTCACGCCCCGGGCTAGTTTTAGAAGCGGAAGAACGTGCCATTTTTTTTTTTCGAAAGCCTAGCTCGCACCACGTACAGACCCGCCACAAATACAGGTCCCACTGTCTACATGGACAGAGACTCCCCTATATTTGCACGGCGTACACACGATACAAACAGGATCACAACCATCATTCATTCATCACACAAACAACAATCACAATGTCCAAAGCATACAGCTAACCGTTCTTAACAATTGCATGTATCTAAACAAGTCCTTAGACGAAGGATGATGCGATGCACAAAACAACAAATCATTCTATAAAAATGCTCCTTACCCAGAAGCTTTACTTGAAACCCTAACCTCAATCATTTAAAGATCATTCTAAAACTGTTCTCCACACGAGAACTCTCTTTTGAAAACCAGAAGCCGATCGAACGAAAGCCGTTTGAAAACCGTTTCCCACACGGAAACCTTATTTGAAAACCGCTACCACGAGGGTAGAAATCTAAGATACACAGATGATCACATAACTCGGCAATAACAAAACCACAAGAACGATATACTAAAGCATAATCATCCACAATATCTACGCATGCAATCAACACAAAATACTGAACCATATCCATAAGTCTACTAAGTAAGGGGAGAGTGTCAAGGTAGCAACCAAAACGGTGGTAACACAAGTCGGGACCTCTAATGCAGCTAACTAGTCGCGTCTCACAACGTCCCGACTCCCACCACCCGGATCACCTGAAAAAACAACGATGGCAGGGGGTGAGAACATGATAAACATGTCTCCCCTCCCAGTGGGTACCGCAAGCCGACGAAGGCGAGGTGTACACACCGGCGTGAGGGTCAACAGATAGATAGGTAAGTAAAACAATAGCATAAGTAAGCATGAGTATGAACCATATATGAACGACTACGCTACTGTAAGCAAATAGCATATGCATCAACTATAGATAAATCATGAAACCCAATCACCACCAGGCCACAGGGACAGATCCCTGGCACTGTCACAACTGCTCACTCACAGGCACATAACCTCCGCAGATGCACATGTCAAGAGGCTCACGGGTTGGAAGCGCACAACCTGTGAGACCCCAGGTAGTCCTATATATGAAATATAATAGGACTATACTCTCAACCCGGCTTAAGCATTTTCGGCGGTGGCTAGGCCGAAGAGGTTGAGAGAGTTAAGCGTGCTAGGGCGGGAGTAGTCCTAGGATGGGTGACCCCCTGGGAAGTTGGGGCGTCACAGTTGGTATCAGAGCCAATTACCAGCCGGAAGTATGAGATGGGTCTCGGCTGAGCCGGGTCTGAATGACAGGCTAGCGAGACGTCTCACATCGCCTGGTACTTGTGAGTCTGAGCCTGACGAGGACGTCAGGGCTTAAAGGAGGGGAGATTGTGAGACCCCAGGTAGTCCTATATATGAAATATAATAGGACTATACTCTCAACCCGGCTTAAGCATTTTCGGCGGTGGCTAGGCCGAAGAGGTTGAGAGAGTTAAGCGTGCTAGGGCGGGAGTAGTCCTAGGATGGGTGACCCCCTGGGAAGTTGGGGCGTCACACAACCCTTTTTCGGAAAAGAACACCCTAAGCGGTGGATCAGACCGCGGGCGTACGTGAAGTGCTAGAAGAGCTGTGACGATCGATGCAATATGCTCAATCCACAGAACGGCAACTAGCCGAGAATAGCAATGGGACCAAGTCCAAGGATCGCTCGGAACAACAGGCGATCACCACCGACCAACCAGGTCGTCACAATAAACCATGCAATCACACTGCTCTACTAATGGCAAGCTCACACAAGTAGAGATAAAAGGAGTCAAGTGAACTAATAACCAAGCATGCAAGAGAAAGGGATAGAAAGGTATCACCGCTAGTCCACTGTACCGACTCCGGATCGAAGTACCCACCTGCAGAAACGGGAGAGTCTAACACTGACGGCTCACGAAACATCGACAGGACCTACGAAGTACTAATAGGGTCAAGACCCACCAAGCCGACACCAACCAACAAAACCACACAACCCGAAACCGTCGGATCGTCCGGAAAACCCGCCGGGATGATCCCGAACCCAAACCAAGCCCCAGAGGGGTACCAACAAACCACGCGAGTGCTCTACTGTCCACAACCGCACCAAACAAGGTGGTTGGACAGCGGGCACAAGGCCGGGATGCTACGAACACCAACGCATCCGAAACGACTTTTCGGGTTCCCGAAAAATGCCGATTTGGCACCGGAACCCTCCGTCACTCATCCGCTGCCCACAAAACTTCAGGACTGCGAAGGAGAACAGCCAACAAGGCTATACGACGAAGCCAGGTCACTCACGAAACCAGCAAGTGAGTCGCACGACCGAAACACGCGTTCCACCACTATTTCGTCGGAAAACGCGCCGAAAAACGAACCCAATCTCCGCAAAGGGGCTACAAGCCTGGACAACCAGTCCACAGGGCCCCAAGGGTCATGCCCTTGCTGCCCGCAGCATCACAATGCTGCCACAAACACAACAAGCCCTAAAACATGCAACTAAACAACATAATAAGACATTAAAAGTAAAGTTGGAGCAATCCGCCCGTCCGCACAACCCTCCGCAAGCACCAGCGGATAGGGAACGACGCAGCGGAGACCGTGCTCACAGCCCCTCTGCGACAGGAATAGTCGCGGGCTCAAACAACCCATGAAAACAACCAAAACATGCAATATAAGGGCTCGACACAGTCGAGGCAGCGAACCGGGGCACCGTGGCTGTCAACTGAGGTGAGCACGGTGATCAGCGCGTCGCCGCCATCATCGTGCTCACCTCCTCGAAGACAGGAGGCAGCCAAAGGCCCGGGCCTACGCATGCAGCTCCAAACAGGCAGGGACCAAGCCCGGCCGGAGCAAACTAGCTCCAGCCAGCCGCCGGCTGACATGCAGCGTGCGCGGCGGCTCAGGTCGGACGCGGGGGAGGTGGAGAAGAGGGAGCTCACCTCAACCGGCGACAGGGAGCGGCGGCGGCGGCGGCGGCGCGGGGAGAAGACGAGCCCTCGGGTTGACTAGGGCACGCCCGCACCGGCAGCAAACGGCGGCGGCGGCGGCCGGAGAGGCGAGCACCGGCAAGAGGAGGTCGCCGGACGCCGGAAGGGGGGCGACCGCGATAGGAAAAAGGCGGCGGCTCGAGGCCCTCGGCCGCGGCTGCCCTAGAAGCCCTAGCGGCGATAGCGGCGGCTGCGGCGGCGCACCGGGGGCACGGGGGCGGTCGGGGAAGCAGGCGACGGCGGCGGCGGTCCAACCGAGGCCGACCGAGGGCTGCTGCGGCGATGGGAGGCGGCGGTGGCTCAGATCAGGGAGCCACTGCCCGCACTCCTCCAGCAGCAGCACGCGGCGGCGCGGCGGCTCCAGTCGCCGGGGAGAGGCGCCGGGCATCGGGGCGCGGCCGAGGAGGAGGAGGACTAGGGCACGGGATCCCCCTCCCCTCTCTAGGAACACTCAAGCCAAGAGAGGAAGAACGAGAAGAAGAAAAGAAGAAGAAAAAGAGAGAGAGGGCTGAGCCACTGTTCCGGCTGGCCAGGGAGGCCGGCGGTGGCGGCAGCAGCTCGGGGGAGAGGCAGGGGGAGGAGGAGGCTGCGACTGGGGGGGCTAGGGTACAAAACCAGATTAGGGCTAGGTTCCACTAAAACACACACCTAAATACCCATTTGCAAAATTGCGAAAAAACCCTCAGAAACAAGAAAATTCATCCCGAGTCCCTCACAGCACGTGTAAAACGCGCGGGCACCCCTCCACACACGATTTCACGCAAAACGGTGCATAAAAATGGACCTTTCGCGTGGAGATCAAAACATGCATTTCGACCTCTCGGCGATGATCTCGCGATATCTCACGATCCGACGGTCGCATGCACGAACGGATTGCACCATCGCGATCAGTACTGCCGAGACATCGAACCTAAGATTTTTGATCTCCAGAAACGGTCACCGATTCGCGACACAAGCCATCCCCTTTCACCTCCAACAACAAACACAACATAAATACATATATATATACACATATATACTTATATATATACATATATATATATACACCAGTAGAGAGAGAAAGAAAAGGGAAATAAATTCAAATTCAAATTCAGAAATAAAACTTTCAAAAAAATAGAATCTATATTTTAATTCAAAATTTAAAGTTAATTATAATTTTAAATTTTGGGTTTGTCAACAAATTGTTTCAAAGTGAAAATAATTAACTAGTTTGGAGATAAATTAAGTTTGAAAGATGATTCGTTGATAAATAGATCTATATCTTCAATAACTAATATTCAAATTATGAATTCAAAATAAACTTTAAATTTTGAGTTTTGTTCATAAATTTAAATCTAAATTTATTAATTCAAAATTTTAAATTCGGGTACACATTAAAAGAAAATTTTTATGTTACGAAACACTTAAGAAAAATATTTTGCTGTATAACTAAATTGCAAATATATAAAACTTATTTAGAGATAAATTAAAATTAGAAAAAAAGTCAAATAATATATAGAGACAAATACCACGAATAACAATTTAAATTTAAAAAATAAATGTAAATTTAATTTAATTAAATGTGACTTGTATCGCACATACACTAGTATATATATATATATATATATATATATATATATATATATATATATATAGAGAGAGAGAGAGAGAGAGAGAGAGAGAGAAGTTATAGTGTACACACATATGTATAGAGAGAGAGTCCGGCTACTATATTCTTATGAGTATGATCGACTTCGTTCTCATAAATCATTTTCGATGATAGAGCTTCCAAATCGACGATTCATATCGATAAACATGATTTAGAGCATTTGAAACTTTTAGAAACTAAATCTCATAATTTTTCGATATCATTTACCTTATGATCAAAAGAGCTCAAAATTGATAATTTTTAACGACTGGTATAGAATGCTCACAAGTTTACCGGTGTAAAAAAATTGAATTTGGTTGAAATTTTGATAGAAAATTCTATTCATTATTTAGATAGAGATCTATAACTCCAATCATAAATTGAAGTATTCGATTCTCTATTTTTAAGAGGTAGTTCGATTTTGAACGTTTATTTAATACCTGCTTGATGGACTTTATTATAATTTTAAAAAATTACAAAATTTATTTTCTAGAAGTTTCAAATACTATAAATTATATTTAATAGTATGAATCGTCAATTCAGAAGCTCCATCATCAAAAATAACTTATAAGTACAAAAAGCACTATAATCATAAGATCTAATATAGTAGCCCTACTCTCTACATATATGCGGTTAGACTGATAGCTGTAGTGCCCCTGAGGGTTAACTGGTGGAATGACTACAATATTAGTGACTGGTCGACATATCTATAGAGTGTTGGGACAAGTCGGAGTGTTTTGGTGCGAAATGAACGCGAAAACGGACTCGAAACACTCAAATAAGCCAAAATTGAAGTTCTGCCAGTTTAGGGCGGCCAGAAGTTGAGTTTAGGACGTCCAGATTCTGAGTGCTATTATATATATATATATATACTGAGTCATTTCGGATCCAGTTTTGGGCGGCCAGAAGTGGGCCCGAAAGTTTACCTCGTGAATATCGAACGTGCTGACACGTGGCCTTGGTAGGTGAGATCCGCCGGAACCGGATAGCGGAGTAGCGTACCGGCGGGCGGAGAGCCCGAAGTGCTGAAAGGTGCAGGCTGGAGAAAGTAGGCTCCCAGTTCTGGGTTTAGGGCGCCCGAATCCTAAGATTACAGCAGAGTAACAAGTTAATTCTATTTGTTCTTGAGGCTCATTGTACCTAACCTATATCTCTATAAAAAGAGGATGACGTCCCCTGAGAGCTCCTTTTCACACTCCTTAACTCCCAGCCAGTTATCTCCACAAAATTCTCCCCTCAACCCCTCGGATTTCATCCTTTTGCATTGAGGACTTAAAAATTCTGTAGAAATCCAGCAGCGACTTTGGGAGTTTCAGCTCGTGTGCAGCATAGGAGCATTCAATTACTGTGAAACTTGATTTTGTGGGTTGTGGACTTAAGGGGCAGTGTGTTGAACCATTCCAACAACAATTTAATTAGGTATGTAAGCTTGAATTGTTGTTTTTCATGGGATTTTAGTGTTCTTGAGCTGAAATTGAGATTTTCTTGATTTTCTTGGATCCGAATGCCTTGAAGCTGGATTTTTGAAGTTGGATTTGGTTTTCCATCATCTCCCAATGGTTTAGAAGGGATTCCCCACCTGAATTACAGATCTCAAGGTAAGTTTAGCTCAGATTTTGGTGAATTGAGCTATAAGTGCAATATTTTTTGATGTTAATGGAGATTTTTAAATGCTGTGTATCCAGATCTTTGTAGAGAACTAAATCCTGGAATTAGAGGTGTTCTTCCCTTACTTGTGAAAGGTTTGAACCCAACCTTACTGAAGCTTCAAGTTGGAAATCCCAAAATTGAGCCGAGTTGCCTCTTGTGCTGAACTTCTAGATGCAGGTTCTGGGCATCTAGAAGTTGGATCCGAATCCTTGTGAAGGCTTTTTGGTGATTGATTTGAGCTCAATTCTGGTGAGGAAGGTGGGGAATTGTTTTCTAACCTTTTGAGGTGAGTTGGGTGAAGTTTCACTACATTTGGACCTGAAAATTGGGTTAAATTCCATGTTGAACTCCTGCAGGTTGAAGCTGCCAGGCTGCTGTTCTAGGCTCTGAATCTGGGCACCCAGAACTCAGGACTGGAGGGCCCGAATCCTGTGGACTTGGTTGTTGGCTGCGGTTTCAATTGCAATTGATCTTTAAGCTCTCATATCGACTTCTTGCCATCGTTGGACTCGCGTTTAAGGTAGGTTATGTTAGTTATGGGGAACCCAAGGATCTATCTAGATACTATCAATCACCTAGAGGGGGGTGAATAGGTGTATAGGCCAAAAGCACGATTCTCAATGCTATCAAAAATAAATGCGAAAATTAAAATAGCACACCGAGATTTACGTAGGAAAACTCCAACTAGCAGTAAAAAATCCACGAGACCAACACGCGATGACAATCCACTATGAATTAAAAGAATACAAGGTGATTACCGACTCCACGGACTCACACCTCTCTTTTACCTTCTATGGATGTCGCGCATACCACCGGGTTGTCCACGCCCCACGTTCGAATCCACGAACGCCACATCCTGAATCCACGAAACGCTCAACTTTGAATCCACGAAGCCTTTATCAAGCCAAATCCACGACGCCCACTCGAATCCACGAGCGCACTCCGTTCGGAGCAAGAACAATAGGTTGGTGATGATTTATTGCTTAGAATATATTAAAGATTTGTGGAAATAATCTCTAAGTAATTTTCAAATTGATTCTAGAAGAACATTCAGAATTAGAGTACCAAGAATCAATTTAAGAGAAGCTTGTTGTAGAAGATGAGAATGACGGCTACCTACAAGCTTCTAGGGTTTCTAAAAGATAAAATATGCTTAACCACATTTTAAAGTCATTCCTACATTTTATTTATAGATTTAGGAGACATTAGAATCAGAGTAGGATTGAAAAACACGTTTTCAAAAAAATCGCGACGGGTAAGGGTCCGGACCTTACATCAGGGTCCGGACCTTGAAGTTTCCAGACGTTTCATAGTCCGGACCTTGACCCAGGGTCCGGACGCGCCCTGCGTGACAGCCAGAGAGGCGTACGGGTTTCAGACCTCACACCAGGGTTCGGATCCTGAAACTTGGAAAACTTAATTTTTATATTTAAAATTAACTTTTATCTAATCTAATGTCTTCCAAACACTTGTAAATGATCATAAACCACCATTAATATTATTTAAACTTACCGAGCATCGTGAATTTATACGTTGAGTTTTTGAGTCTTCAACCTTCGTCTTTTCTTCTTAGAACCTTCAAGACTCCGACTCACTTCACGAAATATGCCAATATAAAATTCGTAACAATCTCTCCCTTTGGCAATTTCGTGACAAAATCCAAAATTACAGAAAATACTCATGATGCTCATCTCTCCAGAAACTTTGAAATTCATTGCCACCACCAAAATAATGAACTTCTCGCGTGAAAGATCCAAACAAAATTTAAAATTACAACTTTATAACCCCTAAACAAATTCTATGACTTAGACACACTTGGAGTCTTGAAGTCTTCAAAGACCTGCAAAAATTTTTCTTTCTCCATGAACAAAGATAGTAAAAAAAATTAAAATCTCTCCCCCTTTGTTCGTGCGTCTAAGTTCAAACAAAATCTTTCTCTAAATATCATCATCTCTCTCCCCCTTTTTGTCAAAAATTGCCAAAAAAAAACACCAAAACAAGAGAGAGCTTAGAGAGAAATAGAAGCGGTGGAATGTTGTACACAAGAACCAGAAGTTTTAAAAATATTCAATTTTGAAACCAATTGTGATAAAAGCGTCAAGTAATGTTAGTGCATGAAAAAATATAAGTTCACATTGACTTCTTTCAATCCTTACTAGTTTCATAAGAATTAAGAATTTTACTACACAATTAGCATGATGGAGATAAAATATTATACGATTTCTTAATTCATATATACTCCAAAAATAAGTCCTCAAAAATAATCTAAGGGCTCAAAAACTATCAAGATGTAACGGATCATAAAGATGACTTATAAAGATTCACTAAATGACATAAATTTGTCGCATAAACATTCAAATTTGAGACTAAGCAACTAATGCACCAGGGGTCGCTCTTTGAACATCTTTCCAATGTACCACCTTATAACTTCGATTTTTTTTTTAAATATGCACTCTTTTTCAACCTTTTCGGTTATACATTTAATATCCATTTGATAGCTTCACACACTTACCGGACGACCGGGGTGGTAGCTCTTTCCTACGTGTGGTGATAGTTTTCACACTCCCTTTAGGATGTAACTCTTTTCACATCTTTTATACCTTAGGAGTATTTCATCATCCTTTGTTTTATTTTTAATATAACTCCCCCTCAAATTATGCAATCTCTTATTTAAAAAAAAATTGACAAATTCTAGTCCATTAGTGAGTGACTATTCATCAAATTCAACACACACAATCAAGATAGGTTAAGTGCCTAAAGATCACACATGATTACCTAATTTTGATGAATATAAGTGTTAAGAACTCCCATAATAAATTATCTTATAATAAAAATGAAGTAAAATTGATAATTAATATAAAATTAACTAGGAGTGAATGAAAGTGAATTAAGATGTTCATAGCACTCTTTGATGTTGTAATCATCCAATGAGCTTGAAATAATAAGCAAAAAAAAATTAAAAATCGTAACAATGAAAGCACCAAAAAGTATAATGCAATGATCAAACAAGATATGCAATAGAAACCGACCAAAGCACTACACTAAGGCAAAACAAATTAAGACTTTAGATAAGGAAAGATATCACCTTTCCGAACCCAAACTTGTCGGATTGTTGGTTGTCTTAGTTTGTTGACGTTGGACGCCATTTGTTTTGACTTCCGATCAACCGTGGGTCTCCACGTCGCATTTGGCTTTGTAGAAATTGGTTGTTGTGGCTTCGACTTTTGGTTGATCTTTGCTACTCGACTCGATTGTTGTTGCTTTTGAATCCGAGGCAGTTGTCGAGTGTTAAAGGATGCCAATTGATGTTTACAAGATGCCGGTTGATGTTTCTTTCCTTTTCTCGGACATGTCTTCTTGATGTGACATTTCTTTTCACATTTATGGCATATTTTTTCTTTCAAATTTCTTGCGACATTGGGTGTTGGACTTTTAACCTTCTCAACATAAGTTCTTTCATATCCAACTCCAAGTTTGTCTGTTTGACCCAATCCGAGCATATAGTCAAGCTTTTTCGAACCAGAGGAGAATTTTTGTATGTCGGACTTGAGTTGTTGGACTTGTTTGGTCAAAAATTGGTTGGAAGTATGAATTTTCTTGAATTGATGTTCTAGATAACCAATCTTTTCTAAATGTGATTTGATTGTTACCTCCGATTGGTCTAGCTTCTCTTGGAGGATTTTGTTGTTTTTCAATGTTAACTCTCGTTCATCCTCAAGAGCTTTAGACGATGTTCTCAAAATTTTATTTTCATTCTCAAGTTCCAATAGCCGCTTCCTCAACTTTTTGTTGTACTTAGCCATCTTCTTCAATTCAATTAGTAGTTGATTGTACGCCTCGGCTAAGTCATCATCGTCCGACTCCCCCTTACTCTCGCCGTCATCGCTCAACATTTCATGCAAGGTAGGAGAAAGAAAAGAGGCAGAAATAATAGATGAAAAATATGTAGCTAAAGGCAAATAAGTGTGAGAACTAAAAGCAACATTGTTTTTCTCTTCATCACTTGAGGTCGATTCATCAGAGGTAGAATCGTCCCAAGTTTTTGCTTGCAAAGCCTTCTTCTTATAAGATTTCTTAGTGGGACAATCTGTTGAAATATGACCGTAGCCTTTGCACTTATAGCATTGGATTTTCCCTTCGAAATAATCTTTTTCTTTAGAGGCTTTTGCAAGTTTCTTGTCTTTTGAGGATTTTGAACTTGAAGATTCTTTTGAAAAAGTTTTGGATGTAGATTTATTTGTCTTGTTCTTACTCTGTCACGCCCCGGGGTCCATTTTGTAAAGCCTTTTTGAATAAAAGGGCTAGTTTGACACGTGGTCAGCGGAAAATGCCCATACATATATTTTTTTTTGAATTACAACTGGCCCCCAAGACGTAACAGACCCGCCACAGGTACATAAATCTCTCTGTCCACACCGACAGAGTCTTTCCTGTATCTGCACGGCATATCAATACCACATACACAACAACACACTCATCCACTCTCACAAACAACATAACAATGCGGATGTCAGATAACCATTCAGCTAATTATCCTTACGATGATGCATGCTCTAAACACTCCTTAGGCGAAAGATGATGCCAATGCACATTACAACAATCATTTCTATTTGTTAAAAGCGTTTCCCACTCGAAAACTCTGTTTTTAAAACACTAAACATCGATAAATTCGAAAGTCATTAGAAGACTGTTTCCCACACGAAAACTCACTTTTGAAAAGCCAACTACCACGGGGGGTAGAAAACCAAACCACATATCTCAGATAACCACGACTATCATACCAAATTATTAAGAATCAACAAATATTCAGAATACTCAGAAACCACCAAATTCGACAATCAACACGCAAATAACTGAACCACATAACTCTAGTTTATTAACCATAAGCAAAGAAGGGTCAAGACGGGATAACCATAACCGAAGGATGACGGGTCGGAACCGCTATGGCTCACTAGCTAATGCGTCTCACACACCGTCCCGACTCCCACCACCGTGATCACCTGAAAAGAATTGTGGGGGTGAGAACATGTACACATGTCTCCTCTCCTAGTGGGTACCGCAGGCCGACGAAGGCGAGGCGTACTCACCGGTAAAGGAGGAACAACAGATAGATATGTATATATATGATGTAGTACACTGAATTTCAGTGCATCGTGCCGAACTTCTATAAATTGTGGAGTTCCGGTGGGAAAATAGCATGTGAGGCTATATGTGAGGCTTCGGCCAAGTTTGGGACTTGTGCGAAGTGTTTTCGGCGCAAATGAGGCGCGAAAACGGACTTCGAAAAGTTAAAACTGCTGAACTTGTGAAGTCTGCAGTGGATTCCGGTATGTGGATCTCCATACCGGTACTAAAGTGATTAGTACCGGTATGTGATGTGGTATACCGGAATGCGGAGGCTGAAATCGAGAATCCAGCTCTCGGGTTCTGCGGAATTCTCCGGGGTATACCGGAACTAACACCCGTATACCGGTATGTCAATGTGAATATCGGTATACAGTTGTCACGCCCCGTCGGGCCTTTAACACCAACTAGGTGGAAAGGATAACCGCACGGGCGCATGCCCCAGACCCGCCGAACGGATAGAGTCCCTTCTACCCGCCCAAGGCGTCACAACACAAGCTTATCCACGAGGTTCCAACTAGGAACGGATTACAAGAGTTGCACAAGGAAAGCATCAACATAAAGAAGTTCTACTTCTATTACATCACATTGCATATTTATACATGCCCAAATTTTTCTTTTCATTCCATACACCATGTTCCAAAACTATGGAATACATAAGTTTTATACATGTAATGGAAATCCCCTATACTATCAAAGTCCAAGACTAGGGGTACAACTCTATGTATCACCAAAATGGAAGGGCCGCTATCTAGAGAGCTAAACCCTTGCCTCGCTCCGCCGCCTCACTCGCGGAAGGACCTGAAAAACGTGGGGTGAGAACTATAAACATAGTTCCCAGTGGGTAAGGCCACCCAAGAGAGAAGCTCGACCCACCAGGTCCAAAGAAACACTATATGCATAAGTTAGATCACAAATAATTATGCAAGAAATATTTACATACTTGTAAATAAACATAAATGATGCAACCAAATGAAATGTAACTTATCATTCTCTCCTAGGTTCATCCTATATTTCACATTGACTAAGTTCAATTACTTGTCATTTACTTATGGTTTCGGAATCGCCGTCTCACCATAAGGGTTCCAACATTCAAGGAGTGAACTCGTCACCTCCTAGTTCGAGTAGCGAACTCGTCGCATACACGGGATAGCAAAATCGTCGCATACCCCATCTCAACACCGCCATCACATGGCATGGGTAGCGAACTCGTCGCATACCCGGGATAGCAACCTCGTCGCACATCCCATTTCGACACCGCCAACTCATGGCATGGTAGCGAAATCGTCGCATACCCGGGATAGCAAAATCGTCGCACATCCCGTGTCAACACCGCCAACTCATGGCATGGTAGAGAAATCGTCGCCTACCCGGGATAGCAAAATCGTCGCACATCCCGTTTCAACACCGCCAACTCGTGGCATGGTAGCGAAATCGTCGCCTACCCGGGATAGCAAAATCGTCGCACATCCCGTTGTTCACTTTTTTCACTTACCAACCTAAGTCTCATGACCTTAGGTTCAAGTCACTAAGTCTCACCTAAGTTCAATGACACTAGGTTTACTTTCTCATTATCAACCAAGGTTCCATGACTCTAGGTTCCAATCTCATGTCCAACCTATGTTCAATGATACTAGGTTCCATTCTCACATGTTCCAACCTATGTTCAATAACACTAGGTTCTATTCTCACATGTTCAAACCTATGTTCAATGACACTAGGTTCTATTCTCACATGTTCCAACCTATGTTCAATAACACTAGGTTCAATCATACATGCAACCATGCAACAAGTATAGATAATTGAATTATACTTGAATTCTATATCATGCAATAGGAGCTCATTGCTCTACCTATCATAATTTTACCTTTGCCAACATGCAAGTTCTAGGGTTCACAACACATACCATTTTATCTTTAAATAGATATTTATCCTAGACATGGAAGTGACCTAATCACTTCGGTAAACACAAACCCACCTCAAGAGCTTCCGAATTCTTGTATTCTTTAAGCCCCTAAGTGTCCAAGCCTTGAGTTCTTGCTTCAACCCAAGCTTCTACAAGAAAACGGTTCGTTACTCGTTACGAACCCTTAATTCAACTCAATACATGAAATCAAGTGTTCTAACATGATTTCCTATGCCTCAATTGCAATTCCCGAAGGTTCAAATATTTTTAGAACCTCCCAAGACAAAAATTCTCATTTAACCTAGGTTTCACATGCATGCATGTAGAACCACAAAATTTCTTGGCCAGTCTCCACATTTTGTGTTTTAGATTGTCTAGGGTTCCCAAAAACCTCATTTCAAAGGATTAAATCTAAGATTTGAACCCAAAACGTGAGGAACTAACCTTAATCACGAGTTCCCCAAGCTTCTTCTTGCACCAAGAAGCTTCTTTTTTCCTTTGGAAGCCTTTTCAAAGATCAATCCACCCTTTTCTCCAAGTTTTGGAGAGATCTCTAGAGAGAGAAAGTGAAGGAGATGGAGAGGAGAAGTAGAGAGGAAGGCAATGAGAAGGGGAGAAGGTCTCAGCCCTTCATACACCCCCAATACATGTGAAAAGACTGTTTTGCCCCTCTCCACAAACAACACAAACAACCAGCCAAAATTAAAATTTCGTAACACTGTATACCGGTATGTGCATTGCATACCGGTATACGGGTGCTATTCCGGTATACCCCGGAGGATTCCGCAGAACCCGAGAGCTGGGTTCTCGGTTTCAACCATGGCATTCCGGTATACCCATCATCACATACCGGTACTAATCACTTCAGTACCGGTATGGAGGTCCACATACCGGAATCAAGTGCAGACTTCACAAGTTTAGCAGTTTTAACTTTACGAAGTCCGTTTTTGCGCCTTATTTGCGCCGAAAATACTTCTCACAAGTCCCAAACTTGGCTGAAGCCTCACATATAGCCTCTCTTGCTATTTTTCCACCGGAACTCCACAATTTGTAGAAGTTCGGTACGATGCACTGAAATTCAGTGTACTACAACAGTGTTGCGAAATTCCAGTTTTGGCTGGTTGGAAGTGTTGTTTGTGGAGAGGGGCAAAAGAGTCTTTTCACACTCGAGAGAGTGTTAGAAAGGCAGGGAACACCCCCCTTCTCAGTCATCTTCCTCCTCTACTTCTCCTCTCCCTCTCCCTCACTTTCTCTCTCTAGAGATCTCTCCAAAACTTAGAGAAAATGGTGGATTGAGCTTGGAAAAGGCTTCCAAAGGAGAAAAGAAGCTTCTTGGTGCAAGAAGAAGCTTGCGAAACTCGTGGTTAAGGTTAGTTCCTCACGTTTTGGGTTCAAATCTTGGATTTAATCCTTTGTTATGAGATTTTTGGGAACCCTAGGCAATCTAAACCACAAAATGTGGAGATTGGCCAAGAAATTTTGAGGTTCTACATGCATGCATGTGAAACCTAGGTGAAATGAGGGTTTTTGCCTTGGGAGGTTCTAAAAATATTTGGACCTTCGGGAATTGCAATTGAGGCATAGGAAATCATGTTAGAACACTTGATTTCATGTATTGAGTTGAATTAAGGGTTCGTAACGAGTAACGAACCGTTTTCTTGTAGAAGCTTGGGTTGAAGCAAGAACTCAAGGCTTGGACACTTAGGGGCTTGAAGAATACAAGAATTCGGAAGCTCTTGAGGTGGGTTTGTGTTTACCGAAGTGATTAGGTCACTTCCATATCTAGGGTAAATATTCATTTAAAGATAAAATGGTATGTGTTGTGAACCCTAGAACTTGCATGTTGGCAAAGATGAAAATCATGATAGGTAGAGCCATGAGCTCCTATTGCATGTTATAGAATTCAAGTATATTTCTATTATCTATACTTGCTACATGGTTGCATGTATAATTGGAACCTAGTGTTATTGAACATAGGTTGGAACATGAGAATGGAACCTAGCGTTATTGAACATAGGTTGGACATGAGATTGGAACCTAGCGTCATGGAACCTAGGTTGAGAATGAGAAAGTAAACCTAGTGTTATTGAACATAGGTGAGACTTAGTGACTTGAAACTAGGGTCATGAGACTTAGGTTGGCAAGTGTAAAATGTGAACAATGGGATGTGCGACGATTTTACTATTCCGGGTATGCGACGATTTCGCTACCCGTGCCATGAGTTGGCGGTGTTGAGATGGGATGTGCGACAAGGTTGCTATCCCGGGTATGCGACGACTTCGCTACCCGTGCCATGAGTTGGCGGTGTTGAGATGGGATGTGCGACGAGGTTGCTATCCCGGGTATGCGACGAGTTCGCTACCTGTGCCGTGTGACGGCGGTGTTGAGATGGGATGTGCGACGAGGTTGCTATCCCGGGTATGCGACGAGTTCGCTACCTGTGCCATATGATGGCGGTGATTGAATGGGGTATGCGACGATTTCGCTATCCTGAGTATGTGACGGTTTCGCTACTCGAACTCGGAGGTGACGATTTCACTCCTTGGATGTGGGAACTATTATGGTGAGACGGCGATTCCGAAACCATAAGTTTATGACAAGTAGTTGAACTTGGTCATTGTGAAATATAGGATGAACCTAGGAGAAAATGAAAAATGGATATTTTATTTGGTTGCATCCTTTATGTTTATTTACAAGCATGTAAATAATTGTTGCATAGTTATTTGTGATCTAACTTATGCATATGGTGTTTCTTTGGACCTGGTGGGTCGAGCTTCTCTCTTGGGTGGCCTTACCCACTGGGAACTATGTTTATAGTTCTCACCCCACATTTTTCAAGTCCTTCCGCGAGTGAGGCGGCGGAGCGAGGCAAGGGTTTGGCTCTCTAGATAGCGGCCCTTCCATCTTGGTGATACATAGAGTTGTACCCCTAGTCTTGGACTTTGATAGTATAGGAGATTTTCATTACATGTATGTAACTCGTATATTCCATAGTTTTGGAACAAGAAGTATGGAATGAAAAATGAAGGAAAAGAAAAATTTGTGCATGTATAAATGTGCAATGTGATGTAATAGAAGTAGAACTTCTTTATGTTGTGTAGTACACTGAACTTTAGCAAATTGCAAGGTTCTAGTGTAAGATTAGTACTTTATTCTAATCTGGAGGTTTTGGCTGTGATTCGTGAGCTTGGGAGTGTTTTCGGGACTTAAAAAGTGCGAAAACGAACTACGAAAGTCAAAATCTGTAAAAACTGCAGTTTTGACATTGTGTACCGGTATGTGACTTTGGGATACCGGAATCCAGTGAAAACTGTGTTTGCGCAGCTCTCGGGTTCTGCGGAATTTCGTTGGAGATACCGTAGTGGGTTGGTATTCCAGTATGTGAATCGCATACCGGTACTGAAGCGATTAGTACCGATACTAACATTTCGCGTACCGGAATCCCTTCGCGTGGCCTGTTTGGCCGAGGCTCGGGTTTGCAGGATTTCTGGCCAGATACCGGTATGCCCATACGCATACCGGTATACAGAGCCGAAAATCCTGTTTTGAGCTGTTTTGCGAATGCTGGCTTTTGGAGGGGTGTTAGGGCAATTGTTACAACATGTAACTTAACCCTTCACACCCCCCCCCTCACAGCCATTTGTGCTGTGGACTTGGAGAAGAAAGGTAGGGTTTCTTCCCTTTCTCTCTCTAGAAATTCTTGATTCCAAGGTTGTGGAGCCAAGGATTGATCTCTTTTCTCTTCTCCCTTGCACTCAAGCTTGCTAGCCTACCCTTGGAGGAACTTGGAGGTGGTGAGGAGAGCTTGGTTGAGGCTTATCTCCAACCCTAGCTTCTTTGGATCTAGATTGGAGCTCAAAAGAGGTGAGTAATTCTCTTGTAAGCCCTCTTTTGTGGTCTTTTTGGATTATTTGTGATGAAACCCTAGAATGGCAAATTTAGGGTTTACTTTCGGGTTTCTTGATTCTATGCTTTTGGATGGGAATTGATGGGTGTAGAATATTATGTTAGGTTGGATTTGAAGCCTCATAACTTCAATTTGGGTATTGGACAAGGAATTCTTGGTCTAAGGTAAACTCCACCCTTTTTCCCTTTTGTATATGTCGGTTTTCGAAAGCGTTCGTTCGACACTTGTGACCCCCTAGGAATTTTCTTTAGGGTGCTAGAAATCGAGGGGACAACTCCGCTTCGACGTACTGCGAGTTCTCGAAGGAGTTCCGGTGGGTTTGACCTCACCGAAATGGGTGAAATCCCCCTATGTCTTCGGTTTTATTTTAAAACTCTAAATTGTGCATTTACATGCTAAAAGTAGCATTATGACATTGTTGGAATCATGACATATAGGTGTCATTCATGAGAATTGCATATGCCTTGTAGGGGTTGACGATATGCATGGAATAAATTCACATAATGATTTTAGTAGCGTTTCATCTTGTTAGATGTGGAAATGCATGTTGGGATAAGTGAGACATCATGTGGGATACTAGATGTATAGTAGAATATGAGATTCGTTCATGATGCTTATATATTGGCTCTTAGTAGCATTAATCATGGCATATGACAAACCTTTGAGAATGTTAAACTAAGTATGTTGTATATTACTTAGATGGATAGCATATGGACAATATGACATAGTATTGGACTCTTGGTCACTACTTGGCATTCCATGTTTTAGACATGATGGACGTGATACTTATGCAGTTGACTATGCTTGTTGGCCATTTGTGCTCATTCGCACATGCTTGTGAGGGTCGCTCCCTACAAGCCGGCACTCCGGAGTTAGCCTTGCGACATTGATCGCCGTGCAGGTTTGGGCGCCAAAGTGGATCGCCGTTGGGGGAGTGTCTCATTTTAGTGAGAGAATGTTGACTACCACGGGGCCATTAGGCACGGCACAAGCGGGACAACATCGTCCCCTATGGATTGGGTATCTATGTTACATGTGGTAGTAGACATGACATGGCATATATTAGAGATTATGACATTAGAACATGTGTAGCTAAAATATTGCATATTTACACATGTACATGAGTAGAAGATTTACTTGCATTGTAACATGATCATGAATAGAATATTACATGTTCATAACTTTATGGTAGAGGCATAGTAGTGTGGAACTTTTAAATGTACGCATATTTTTATACTAATCCTACTTTTGCCTCAGTTGACCTAGTGGTGTATTCCGCTCCTCTCGGCGGCTTACCCACTGGGAACTATTGAATAATAGTTCTCATCCTCCTGGGGTTTGTTGTTTTTATTTCAAAGCCTTCCACTGCGGGAGAGGCAAGGGATCGAGGCAAGGACGTCGCGACTAGTTAGCTCCTGAGGAGATAGTCGTTTAGGTGGTTACCTTTCTTTTGTATTATATGAAAGGTGTATGTACTTTTGAGTTAGTAGTAGAGTTCACCCTACGTAGTGGATGTATTATTGGTGGAACTTGTATCACCTCTATTTTGTGTTCTTTCCTTTGTGCACCTTATGTATACTCTACCTTGTCATGTTTATTGTTCTTAAATCTAGTATGATTATACTCTGATAACTATGTTAGGATTGTTATTATTCCTTTCATTGTATACTTGTTGTAGACGCCTTGTGTGCACTTGGGCGCCTTGTGTGCACTTGGGCGCCTTGTGTACACGGCGGGTCTGTGCACGCGTCCAGGTGTGCTTCCGCTTGGGCCCCGGGGCGTGACAGATTATAGTGGTATCAGAGCCTAGGGTTAAGTCATTGTGGACCTAGTAAACCTTAGGCCGGTTGGATTATAGGAATTAGGCTCGTGAGAGACGAGATTGTCTATGACTTGGGCGAAAGTAACACAATTGGGTTGTGTTTTAACTCCAAGTGATTGGAGCTTGATCGAAGTGTGTGATACCTAACTCTTAGAGGGTCACGTTGGCGGCCGACAACGTGACATCGAGAGTTAGTTAGGAGCTCACTTCATTTACTTTCGCGTGATTTGGGGATTCTATTTGTTGTGTGGGGTTTCGCTAGCGTGAGTTCTCTAACTTACGCGTTTTTGTTGTTGTAGCTTGTAATGCCGATTACTCGTTCTCAATCGACCGAGGCGGCCGCGGCAGCCGACGCAGAGGAGGTGGAGACCTCTGCTACCTCCGGATCTAGTGAGGTCCGAGAGCTTCGTGATCAGCTCACTTTGTTGACGGACTTGGTGGCGCAGCAATCCACGGTGACTCAGCGACAAGTGGACGCTTCCCGCCGACAGGAAGCGAGGATGAAACGATTGGAAGATTTGCTGCTGCAACAAGCCTCTACCAGGGCAGCACAGTGTCCTTCATCACCTGCGCCGACAGGAGGTGTGACTGCAGGAACGCAAGCACCGACATCGGGTGCGGATCATGCGGCCACGGATTCGGGACCAGCAGAGGAGGCCGTTGTGACACCACCAGTTCAGGCACCACCTTCGAGGACGGTCCTACCGACGATGGTGACTGGAGTAGAGCGGGATCGACTTATGGACCGCTTGAACGAGTTTAGGAGGTGCAATCCTCAAACTTTTGATGGAGAGAAGGCGGATCACTGGGCTGTAGAGAAGTGGCTTCTACACATGGAGAAACTGTTCCACGACACCTTCGTGGAGGAGCGAGACAAGGTGTGGATAGCGACCTATCACCTGGATAGTGTTGCTTATCAGTGGTGGGCGGGCATTCGAGATGATCCTAACACCGATGTCGCAGCCATCACTTGGAAGAGGTTCAAGGAGTTGCTATTGGAGACTTACTTCCCTCAAAGTGTCAAGAGACAAATGGAGAGGGATCTGCGCAACTTGCGCCAGAGGGACAAGACGGTGGCGGAGTATGAACGGGAGTTTTCTCGTCTTCTACACTGTGTTCCGTTTGTTGTGAGAGATGACGAAGATAAGGC
Source organism: Puya raimondii (assembly GCA_016920855.1). Taxonomy (NCBI): domain Eukaryota; kingdom Viridiplantae; phylum Streptophyta; class Magnoliopsida; order Poales; family Bromeliaceae; genus Puya; species Puya raimondii. The sequence continues at coordinate 210,796,817 of JABWPP010000050.1, read as the reverse complement.
TCGCATCTTTGAGACGGGCCTTCGCCCGTCAATCTATAGGATGGTTCAGTCGGCGGGTCTGCAGACTTACCGGGAAGTGGTGAATCGCGCCTTGATTGTGGAGAAAGGCGCGGAGATTGCTAGAGAGGAAAGTGAAGCTTGGGACAGAGCGAAGGGTAAGCGGACTTCTGATGAAGGAGGCAGCAAGGCTAGTTCGAAGAGGCCACCAAAGCATCCTAGGAGCCAGTCTCGAGGGCGTGGCTCTGCTTCGTCGCGCGGAGCGCCGGATCATCGCCGACCACTGCGTTGCGTGATTTGTGGTGGTCCTCACATTCCACCACAGTGCCCGCAGCGAGTGGGCAAGTGCTATCAGTGTGGTCAGGAGGGCCACTTTCGCTCGGAGTGTCTGAGAGGTTCTTCCCCAGCCCCGTCATCGGCATCAGCACCGACACCACCGGGACAGAGTTGTGGGATTCCACCTACCCACCACCAGGCCGGGCGACCGCCTGTTCAGCGGCAGACTGAGGGGTCGTGTCAAGCACCTAGTGGGCATTTTTATGCGGCCCAGACTGTGGAGGCAGCAACAGCGGGGGAGGTCGTGGCAGGTATCATTTTAATTAATGGCATAAGAGTTAGAGCATTATTTGATACCGATGCATCGCATTCATTCATCGATCGGCTGTTTGCCGAGTTGCATAGCATTGAGCTTTTACCGACCTTGCATCCTGGTCATGTTATTGTCCCTGATCACGTCTTAGACATTCGGGAGTTTTGCCCTAGTTGCCCCGTTAGGATAGGGGATTGGCTTATGCCGATTGATTTATTAGCTCTTCGGAAGCTTGGAGATTTCGATGTAGTGTTGGGCATGAATTGGCTTAGTAGGTACTATGCCACGATCGACTGCTTGAACCGGGTTGTGACCTTTCGAGAACCTGGTCAAGATGTGGTAGCGTTTCAGGGGTGCGAGAGTTCACTGTTCGCGATGACTATCTCTTCGACACGAGCTAAGCAGTTGATTCGGAGAGGTTGTGTAGCCTATTTGGCTAGTGTTACGTCGGGGGACGGAGATACCCCACGAGTTGAGGACACACCGGTTGTGCGAGAATTTGGTGATGTTTTCCCGACTGAGTTACCGGGAATGCCACCTGATAGGGAGATTGAGTTTGTGGTAGATCTTATTCCTGGAACTACCCCGATCTCAAAGACACCCTATAGGATGGCACCTGCGGAGCTTAAGGAGTTGAAGGCGCAATTACAAGATTTGCTGGACAAATGTTTTATTAGACCAAGTGTTTCACCTTGGGGAGCGCCGGTTTTATTTGTGAAGAAGAAGGATGGATCCCTTTGACTTTGTGTGGATTATCGTGAACTAAATAAGGTCACGATCAAGAATAGGTATCCGTTGCCAAGGATTGATGATCTTTTTGATCAACTGCAAGGATCGATGGTGTACTCCAAGATAGATTTGCACTCTGGGTATCATCAACTTAAGATCAAGGTAGAGGACGTACCTGTGACGGCTTTTCGAACACGGTATGGACATTACGAGTTTACTGTTATGCCGTTTGGGCTTACTAATGTCCCGGCAGCTTTTATGGATTTAATGAACCGTGTCTTTAAGCCTTATTTAGACAGGTTTGTGGTGGTGTTCATCGATGACATCTTGGTGTATTCCCGAAGCGACGAGGAACACGAGGGTCATTTGAGACAAGTGTTGCAGGTTCTTCGGGAGAAGAAGCTTTTTGCTAAACTGAAGAAGTGTGAGTTTTGGCTCCGCGAAGTGTCTTTTCTGGGACATGTGATATCAAGAGCCGGTATAGCAGTGGATCCTAAGAAGATCGAGGCAATCAAGGATTGGCCCAGGCCAACCAGTGTGACTGAGGTTCGAAGTTTTCTCGGTTTGGCCGGGTACTATCGGAGGTTCGTTGAGGGATTTGCTAAGTTATCTATGCCCCTCACTCGGCTCACACATAAAGGAACCAAGTTTATTTGGAATGAAATGTGTGATAGGAGCTTTATGGAGCTTAAGGAACAGTTGACCACCGCCCCGATTTTGGCTGTGCCTATCGCTGGAGCAGGGTATGTAGTTTATAGTGATGCTTCACTTAACGGTTTGGGTTGTGTTTTGATGCAGGACGGAAGGGTTATAGCTTATGCTTCCTGTCAACTTAAGGATTATGAAAAGAATTACCCAACCCATGATTTGGAATTGGCAGCCGTCGTGTTTGCCCTGAAACTGTGGCGCCATTACCTTTATGGCGAGCGATGCGAAGTCTACACTGATCACAAGAGCCTAAAGTATCTTTTCACCCAGAAAGAATTGAACTTGAGGCAGCGAAGATGGCTGGAGCTACTTAAGGATTATGATTTGACGATCCTCTACCACCCGGGAAAAGCTAACGTGGTGGCGGATGCCTTAAGTCGCAAATCGACGGAGAATTTAGCTATGCTACTTGTTACTCAACCACCTTTGTTGGCGGAGTTGAGACGGTTGGAGTTGGAAGTAGTAGTCCCCGACACGCCTTTGAGATTGATGTCCTTGGTAGTGCAACCTACCTTACTAGATTGGATTAAAGAAAAGCAAGCCCAAGACTTGGAGTTGCAAAAGATTCAAGCTAGAATCGAAGGAGGAACCACTGATGGTTTTCTTTTAGATGATCAAGGAATGCTCCGATTTCAGGGTCGGATTTGTGTACCGGCAGAGGCTGAGATTAAAGAGAAGATCTTATCGGAGGCTCATCGAGCGCCCTATGCTATTCATCCGGGTGGCACGAAAATGTACAAGGATTTGAAGATACATTATTGGTGGCCCGGGATGAAGAAAGATATTGGAGAGTTTGTGGCTCGATGTTTAACTTGTCAGCAAGTTAAGGCCGAGCATAGACTCCCTGCGGGAAAGCTTCGAAGTTTACCGATACCTGTTTGGAAATGGGAGCGGATTACGATGGATTTTGTCACGGGTTTACCGCGCTCACAAGCCGGGCATGACGCCGTATGGGTAATTGTGGATAGGTTGACTAAGTCGGCACATTTTATTCCTATCCATACGACTTGGACCGGAGAGAGGCTAGCACAAGTCTATCTTGATCAGGTGGTGCGGCTTCATGGTGTGCCCACGTCGATTGTATCGGATAGAGACACTAGATTTGTGTCGCGCTTTTGGAAAAGTTTACATGACGCTTTGGGCACTCGTTTGGATTTCAGCACAGCATTCTACCCTCAGAGCGACGGACAGTCTGAGCGGACCATTCAGATCTTGGAGGATATGCTTCGAGCCTGTGTGATTGATTATAAAGGTGGATGGCATCAACACCTACCTATGGCAGAGTTTGCTTATAACAATAGTTATCAAGCAAGCATTAAGATGGCACCATTCGAGGCACTTTATGGAAGAAAGTGTCGATCACCCCTTCATTGGAGTGAAGTTGGTGAGAAGCTAGTTTTGGGTCCCGATGTGCTGCAAGAAGCTGAAGATAAAGTTCGTATTGCTCGACAAAGATTGATTACAGCTCAAAGTCGCCAAAAGAGTTATGCTGATAAGCGTCGGCGGGAATTGGAGTTCCAAGTAGGAGATCATGTCTTCCTAAAGGTATCGCCGACAAAGGGAATTAAGAGATTTGGTATTCGGGGAAAGCTTAGTCCTCGTTTTATTGGACCCTTTGAAGTTTTGGAACGGGTGGGCCCGGTAGCGTATCGGCTTGCTTTGCCACCGAATCTATCGGGAGTACACAACGTGTTCCATGTATCCATGCTTCGGAAGTACGTTTTTGATCCAACTCATGTGTTGGATTCCTCCCCGTTAGAGCTTCATGAAGATTTGAGCTTTGAAGAGCATCCGGTGAAGATTTTGGCTCGCGAGGTGAAGAAACTCAGGAATCGAGAAATCCCTTATGTAAAGGTGCTTTGGAGCAACCATGATGAGCGCGAAGCCACTTGGGAGATGGAGAGCTCGCTGTTGGAGCGTTATCCCTATCTTTTTCAGATGGAACCTTGAGGTATTTGACTTCTAGTTTCGCGGACGAAACTCCTTTTTAGGAGGGGTGTATGTAGTACACTGAACTTTAGCAAATTGCAAGGTTCTAGTGTAATATTAGTACTTTATTCTAATCTGGAGGTTTTGGCTGTGATTCGTGAGCTTGGGAGTATTTTCGGGACTTAAAAAGTGCGAAAACGGACTCCGGAAGTCAAAATCTGTAAAAACTGCAGTTTTGACATTGTGTACCGGTATGTGACTTTGGGATACCGGAATCCAGTGAAAACTGTGTTTGCGCAGCTCTCGGGTTCTGCGGAATTCCGCTGGAGATACCGGAGTGGGTTGGTATTCCGGTATGTGAATCGCATACCGGTACTGAAGCGGTTAGTACCGGTACTGGCATTTCGCGTACCGGAATCCCTTCGCGTGGCCTGTTTGGCCGAGGCTCGGGTTTGCAGGATTTCTGGCCAGATACCGGTATGCCCATACGCATACCAGTATACAGAGCCGAAAATCCTGTTTTGAGCTGTTTTGCGAATGCTGGCTTTTGGAGGGGTGTTAGGGCAATTGTTACAACATGTAACTTAACCCTTCACACCCCCCCCTCACAGCCATTTGTGCTGTGGACTTGGAGAAGAAAGGTAGGGTTTCTTCCCTTTCTCTCTCTAGAAATTCTTGATTCCAAGGTTGTGGAGCCAAGGATTGATCTCTTTTCTCTTCTCCCTTGCACTCAAGCTTGCTAGCCTACCCTTGGAGGAACTTGGAGGTGGTGAGGAGAGCTTGGTTGAGGCTTATCTCCAACCCTAGCTTCTTTGGATCTAGATTGGAGCTCAAAAGAGGTGAGTAATTCTCTTGTAAGCCCTCTTTTGTGGTCTTTTTTGGATTATTTGTTGATGAAACCCTAGAATGGCAAATTTAGGGTTTACTTTGGGGTTTCTTGATTCTATGCTTTTGGATGGGAATTGATGGGTGTAGAATATTATGTTAGGTTGGATTTGAAGCCTCCTAACTTCAATTTGGGTATTGGACAAGGAATTCTTGGTCTAAGGTAAACTCCACCCTTTTTCCCTTTTGTATATGTCGGTTTTCGAAAGCGTTCGTTCGACACTTGTGACCCCCTAGGAATTTTCTTTAGGGTGCTAGAAATTGAGGGGACAACTCCGCTTCGACGTACTGCGAGGTCTCGAAGGAGTTCCGGTGGGTTTGACCTCACCGAAATGGGTGAAATCCCCCTATGTCTTCGGTTTTATTTTAAAACTCTAAATTGTGCATTTACATGCTAAAAGTAGCATTATGACATTGTTGGAATCATGACATATAGGTGTCATTCATGAGAATTGCATATGCCTTGTAGGGGTTGACGATATGCATGGAATAAATTCACATAATGATTTTAGTAGCGTTTCATCTTGTTAGATGTGGAAATGCATGTTGGGATAAGTGAGACATCATGTGGGATACTAGATGTATAGTAGAATATGAGATTCGTTCATGATGCTTATATATTGGCTCTTAGTAGCATTAGTCATGGCATATGACAAACCTTTGAGAATGTTAAACTAAGTATGTTGTATATTACTTAGATGAATAGCATATGGACAATATGACATAGTATTGGACTCTTGGTCACTACTTGGCATTCCATGTTTTAGACATGATGGACGTGATACTTATGCAGTTGACTATGCTTGTTGGCCATTTGTGCTCATTCGCACATGCTTGTGAGGGTCGCTCCCTACAAGCCGGCACTCCGGAGTTAGCCTTGCGACATTGATCGCCGTGCAGGTTTGGGCGCCAAAGTGGATCGCCGTTGGGGGAGTGTCTCATTTTAGTGAGAGAATGTTGACTACCACGGGGCCATTAGGCACGGCACAAGCGGGACAACATCGTCCCCTATGGATTGGGTATCTATGTTACATGTGGTAGTAGACATGACATGGCATATATTAGAGATTATGACATTAGAACATGTGTAGCTAAAATATTGCATATTTACACATGTACATGAGTAGAAGATTTACTTGCATTGTAACATGATCATGAATAGAATATTACATGTTCATAACTTTATGGTAGAGGCATAGTAGTGTGGAACTTTTAAATGTACGCATATTTTTATACTAATCCTACTTTTGCCTCAGTTGACCTAGTGGTGTATTCCGCTCCTCTCGGCGGCTTATCCACTGGGAACTATTGAATAATAGTTCTCATCTCCCTGGGGTTTGTTGTTTTTATTTCAGAGCCTTCCACTGCGGGAGAGGCAAGGATCGAGGCAAGGACGTCGCGACTAGTTAGCTCCTGAGGAGATAGTCGTTTAGATGGTTACCTTTCTTTTGTATTATATGAAAGGTGTATGTACTTTTGAGTTAGTAGTAGAGTTCACCCTACGTAGTGGATGTATTATTGGTGGAACTTGTATCACCTCTATTTTGTGTTCTTTCCTTTGTGCACCTTATGTATACTCTACCTTGTCATGTTTATTGTTCTTAAATCTAGTATGATTATGCTCTGATAACTATGTTAGGATTGTTATTATTCCTTTCATTGTATACTTCTTGTAGACGCCTTGTGTGCACTTGGGCGCCTTGTGTACACGGCGGGTCTGTGCACGCGTCCGGGTGTGCTTCCGCTTGGGCCCCGGGGCGTGATATGTTGATGCTTTCCTTGTGCGACTCTTGTACTCCGTTCCTAGTTGAAACATCGTGGATATGCTTGTGTTGTGACGCCTTGGGCGATAGAAGAGACTCTATCCGTTCGGCGGGTCTGGGGCACGCGCTCGTGCGGTTTGTCCTTCCACCTAGTTGGTGTTAAGGCACGGCGGGGCGTGACAGACTGAGGTGGTATCAGAGAATAGAAACGGTCTAGGTGGACCTAAGAAACCCTAGGATGGAAAAGACCCTAGGAGTGTAGGCTCGTGAGTGACGAGATCTTTGATTGTGGCGAAAGATAAGTGATTGGGTTATGTCCTTATACCTCTAGTTGGAAATAGAGGTAGATTCGAGGTGTGTCTTATTCTTCACAAAGAGTGTTCGTGTTGGCGGCCGACAACATGAAACCAAGTGAGGGGAATAAGAATCCTTGTGTGACTTTCGCCTAGATTGGGTTCACGTTTATTTTCGTGAAATGTTTTGTTACAAATGAATTTGAATGTCTTGAAATGACCAAAGTCGTTGTGTTTTCAGGAGATAATGGTACGTGGACGGCCTCCTACGAGGGCTGGGCTCGGAGGATCGAGCGCGGCTCCCGAACAACTCGGGGAGGGCGAGAACTCGGGTCTTCATAATGAGTTGACCGAGTTGATGGGCGTGATTCGGCGACAGGCCGAAGCCATGCAGCGACAGGAGGAGCAAATTAAGAAGCTCCAAGACGAGATGGCGCAGCAATCGGCTGCGGTTAGGGAGAAGAGAACGGGAGTACCTCCGGCCTCTGCTTCGGCACCGGCCGAGAAGGTGACATCGGCGCCGGCTGTGGCGCCACCGGCATCACTGATTGTAGCCGGTGGGTCCGGTACTCCTATGCCCGACTCCGCGATGGAGGATGTGGAGCGAGAGCGCGCACTTGCGGCTCTCATGAGGTTTAAGAAGTTCAACCCGCCTATCTTCAACGGGGAGAACGTGGATCCATGGGATGTAGAGACGTGGATCGATGCTATTGAGACGCTCTTCGAGGATCTCTATACCTTGGAGAGGGACAAAGTGCACCTCGCCGCTCATTGTTTAGAGCGATAGGCGAAGGTGTGGTGGAAGGGAGTCCGGCGTGATCGACTCTCTAACCTTCCGCCACCGACGTGGGAGGAGTTTCGGGGTATGGTATTTGCCGCCTACTTCCCCGATAGCGAGAAAAGGAAACTTCAAGAAAGGTTCCGTAAGTTGAAGCAAGGGAACCGCACCGTGCGCAAGTACGAGAGGGAGTTCTCGTACATCATCAATTGCGTACCGCACGTTGTCCGCGGAGAGTTGGACAAGGTCGACTGCTTCGTGTGCGGGCTTCGACCGGAGATCTTTAGGGCGGTGCACGCCCTCAAGCTACAGACCTTTGCGGAGGTCTTGGACCGTGCTCTTTGGGTGGAGCACGGGAATGCATGTGCGCGCGAGGAGCGCGAGTCTTGGGAGAGAGAAAAAGAAAAAGAAAAAGAAAAGGGAAAGAAACGACCGGCGGGTGGCTCGGGTGGGCAATCTAGCTCTAAGCGGCCCCCGAAGCACTCGCAGTCGCAGAACAAATCGCGAGGGTCCCGGCGGAATCGACCCTCAACCCAGTGCCCGATTTGTAGCGGCCCCCACAACCCTCAGCAATGTGATTATCGTGAGGGCCGGTGCTACAAGTGCGGACAGCCGGGACATATGCGGTACAATTGCCCGATGGATGATAGCCGAGCACCGTCGTCGGCATCGGCTTTTGCACCGCCGAGGCAGCTCGCGAGCATCCCACCCGCGACGATGTCGGCAGGCCGTACACAGCCGCCGAGACCAGCTGAGGGCCAGCGGCCGGCGCCCAGTGGACGGGTATTCGCCTCGCAGGTGGAGGAGCCTTCTGCCCAGGAGGATGTCGTGGCAGGTATTGTGTTAATTAAAGTCATTCGATGTAGAGCTTTGTTTGATACTGGAGCATCGCATTTATTCATTGCTCGATCATTTGCTATAGCACATGGAATAGAAATTGTAGAAGCCACGCATGCAAGAACTGTGCAAGTACCTGAACACACCTTTTGTGTACATCACGCGTGTGTAGGTTGTCCAGTGAGGGTTGAAAACTGGATCATGCCAGCTGATTTGCTGGTGTTAAGTCGAATGAATGAGTATGACTTAATCCTAGGAATGGATTGGCTCTCGAAATATCACGCTACTATTGATTGTGAGAGCCGGATAGTGAGGTTTAAAGAACCCGGGCACAAAGAGTTTGTGTACCGTGGTTGCAAGAGTTCGCTCTTTGCGTCAATGGTGTCCACGTCGCAAGCAAGAAAGCTTATTGCTAGTAGTTGCATCGCTTACTTAGCGACGGTAGTGGATGACCGAAAGGAAGTGTTGAGGCTCAAGGACATTCTTGTAGTCAAAGAGTTCCCGGATGTATTCCCGATAGAGTTACCCGGAATGCCACCGGACCGGGAAATAGAATTCGTGATCGATTTGCTCCCGGGTACGGTGCCGATTTCTAAGGCCCCGTACAAGATGGCACCCGCGGAGCTAATGGAATTGAAAGCACAATTACAAGATTTGATGGACAAGGGTTTCGTAAAGCCAAGTGTGTCACCTTGGGGAGCCCCTGTTCTATTTGTGCGGAAAAAGGACGGTTCGCTGCGGTTATGTGTAGATTACCGCGAGTTGAATAAAGTGACCGTCAAGAATAAGTACCCGTTACCCCAAATTGATGACTTATTCGATCAGTTGCAAGGGTCTCGGGTGTATTCAAAGATTGATTTGCAATCCGGTTATCACCAATTGAAGATCAAATCGGAGGATGTGCACAAGACCACGTTTAGGACGCGGTATGGACATTATGAATTCACGGTTATGCCTTTCGGGCTTACCAATGCCCCGACAGCGTTCATGGATTTAATGAACCGTGTGTTCAAACCACTATTGGATCAATTTGTGGTTGTGTTCATAGATGATATTCTTGTCTACTCTCGGAGTGAAGAGGAACATAAAGAGCACCTAAGGATTGTGTTTCAAGTTCTTCGAGAGAACAAGTTATTCGCCAAGTTGAAAAAGTGCGAATTTTGGATTCGTGAGGTCGCTTTTTTGGTCATGTAATTTCCGCGGGAGGAGTATCGGTGGACCCTGTGAGAATTCGAATTTTGGAAATTTGAAATTATGTGTTCCTCTCCCCTGATACCGTGTTTTTGATCTGTATACATATATATATACAGGTATATATGTATATATATGTATATAAGTGGTTTTTATCGTGTTTTAGTGTTTTTGGATTTTCGGCGCGATCCGGAGTCCGATTCTGGCGATCCAAAATGGTAAGTTCGATGTCTCGGCAGTGCTGAACGCGATGGCGCGATCCATGTCGGCGTGCGACGCACGGATTAAAGTTATTGCATCTTTATCGCTGAATGCTCGAACGTTACGTTTTATGTTTCGCGATCGGGCCCCCGTTTTCGCACCTTTTCGCGCAATTTCAAATCGCAGGGGCCTGGGAGGATTTTGTTACTTGTGGGAGAGGGATTTTGGCTGAGGAGGGGGTAGGTGGGGGGTTGGTGGGAGCATTAATTGAAGCTTACCCACCCCCATCTCTTTGCTTACTCCACACTCCAACTCCCTCACCCTCACACACTCTCTCACTCTCTCTTCTCCTCAGCCCAGACCAGGAGCCACCTCTCCCCTGCCCCTTAGCCCTCTCCTGAACTTCTCCGGCCGCCTCCGACCACCCACTGGCCGGTGTTCCCCGGACTCTCCCTCTCTCCCTCTTTTTCTCCTTTCTTCTTCTTCTTCTTCTTCTTCTTCTTCTTCCCGAGGGTGTGCACCCAGGGGTTACCCACGCCGGAGCCCCCTGAGGTGGCACGACCCTCTGCCGCCCTGCCGCCGGGAGTCGCCGGGAGCCGCCGCCAGCCCCCTACGGCCACTGCTGGAGCTACAGTGGGCCGAGGTTGGTGAGCCCGGAGCAGCGCCGCCTCCCGCAGCTCAGGAGGGTGAGCATCGTCACCCCCGTGAGCTCCGGCGCCGCCTCCTTCTTCCCCGGCCATCGCCGTACCGCCGGAGCGCCGCCGCAGCCGCCGCTTGCTTCGGGGGAGCCGCTAGGGCATCCGCTGCCGCGCCAGCTCCACCGCCGCCACCCGTCGCCGTTCTTATCGTGGTCACCGGCCAAACGACGTCCGGCGACCCCCTCGTGCCGGTGCTCACGTCGCCGCCGGCCGCCGTCGCTGCCCGTTGCCGCGCCGCCTTGCCCTAGCCAACCCGTGAGCTGGGGAGTTTCCTGCGCCGCCGCCGCCGCTTTCCGCCGCCGGCTAAGGTGAGCTCCCCCTTCCTTGTGACCCTCTCGGCCGACCCTGCCCGCCGCCGGTCCTGCTTGCCCGCCGGCAGCCGGCCGGAGCTAGTTGCTCCGGCCGGGGGGCTGTTTTTGTGTGCTTGTGGCGCTGTTTTTATGCATTTTCCCGGCCTGCGACTTGCCCTGTCGCAGAGGGGCTGTGAGCAAGGCCTCCGTTGCGTCGTTGCCTATCCGCTGGTGCTTGCGGGGGGATTGTGCGGACGAACGGAGCGCTCGAACGGCATAAATTATGCTTGTTTAGTATGTATGTCTCGCTGTTTTTATGCATTTTCCCGGCTCGCGACTTGTCCTGTCGCAGCGGGGCTGTGAGCACGGTCTCCGTGACGACGATACCTATCTGCTGGTACTTGCGGAAGGTCGAGCGGACGAACGGATTGCTCGAACGGCTTAATTTAGTGCTTGTATGTATGTGTATGTTGCTTGTTTGGGGACTTTGGCGTTTGTGACAGCGTAGCGACGCTGTGGGCAGCAAGGGTAAGGTCTTGGAGACCCTGTGGACTAGTTGTCCAACCCCTTCACCTTTCGTGGAGATTCGGATTCGTTTCCGACGCGTTTTTCGATGAATTAATCGGCGAAACGTGTGTTTCTAGTCGCGCGACTCACTCGCTGTTTTCGCGAGCGACTTGGCTTCGTCGTGTAGCCTCGTTGGCTGTTCCTCATCGCTGTCCCGAAGTTCCGAGGACAGCGGATGAGTGATGTGGGGTTCCGGTGCCAAATCGGCACTTTTCGGGAACCCGGGAAGCCTTTACGGGTGCGTTTGATGTTCGTGGCACCCCGAGCTTGCGCTCGCTGTCCCGTCACTTGGTTTTGTGTGTTCGGGGACAGCGAGGGGACCTTGTTGGCTGTTTGGTACCCCTCTGGGGCTTTGTGTGGTTTCGGGATCGTCCCGGTGGGTTTCCCGGGCGATCCGTCGGTTTCGGGATATGAGAGCTTTGTGTTTAGCGTCGACTTGGTGGACCTTGACCCTGTGAGTCTTTCGTAGGTCCTATCGCGGTTCCCGAGAGCCGTCGGTGTTAGATTGGATCTTACCTACAGGTGGGTGCTTCGATCCGGAGTCGGTTCAGTGGACTACGGTGATACCTTTCTATCCCTTCTTTTGCATTACAGTTTTTAGTTCACTTGACTCCCGTAGACTCTACTTATATGCGTGCTTGGATAGTAGAGTAGTTGTGGTTTGCATGGTTCTTGAGACGACCCAGTTGGTCGATAGTGATCGCCTGTTGTTCCGAGCGATCCTAGTTGTGGCTTATTGGTTGCTTCTCGGCTTGTTGCCGTTCTGTGGATTGAGCATTCGCATCGATCGTCACAGCTCTTCTAGCACTTCACGTACACCGCGGTCTGATCCACCGTTTGAGGGTGTTCTTTTCCGGAAAAGGGTCGTTGAGTTTGTGCCGACCCGTGAGCCTTGATGCAGTGCGTCCAGAAGGTTTATGTGCCTATAGATGAGCAGGTGACAGTGCATGGGATACGTCCCGGTGGTTTTAGATTGGGTTTACTTTGTGGTTTTCCCTTTGATGCATACTAGTTACTTACAGTAGCATAGTTATTTCAGTTGTATGTTAGCCTCATACTTACTTGTGCTACTGTATACCATATCTATCTTTTGTTGACCCTCGTGCCGGTGTGTACACCTCGCCTTCGTCGGCTTGCGGTACCCACTGGGAGGGGAGACATGTGTACATGTTCTCACCCCCCGCCCCCGTTGCAGGTTTTAGGTGAGCAGGGTGGTGAGTGTCGGGACGCTGCGAGGCACGCCTAGATAGTAGCTCTAGAGGTTCCGACTCGTGAGGCTACTTCCCCAGATTTGGTTATCACCCTACCTTCGCCTATTAGATGTGATTGTGGTTCAGTTATTCTTTGGGCTTACTCTAGCATGCTTATGTATTGTTGATTCATTTATTATCATTATGTGATGATTGCATGCTTGGACTAGTTGGTTATATAACTGTTTTTAGATGGTTTCATTATCGAGTATTTGGGCTTTCTACCCCTCGTGGTAGCGTTGTAAAATAAAGGTTTCCGTGTGGGAAACGGTTTTCAAATGGATTTCTGATTGTTCGGTTTTTGTGATTTCAAAAGAGAGTTCTCGTGTGGAGAACAGTTTTCAAATGATTCTTGAATGATTGAAATTAGGGTTTCAAATAAAGCTTCTGGGTAAGAAGCAGTTTTCTAGAATGACTGTTGCTTGAGCATCGCATCATCCTTCGCCTAAGGATTTGCTTAGATTCATACAGGTTTAAGGACGGTTAGCTGTATGAATCTCTCTGAGTTGTTATGCTGTTGTGATGAATGAATGGTGATTGTGATCCTGTTGTAAGTTGTGGACGCCGTGCAAATACAGGGGAGGTTCTGTCCGTGTGTACAGTGGACCCTGTATTTGTGGCGGGTCTGTACGTGGCGCGGGCTAGGCTTTCAAAAAAAAAAAAAAAAAAAAAAATGGCACGTTTTTCCGCATCTAGAACTAGCCCGGGGCGTGACAGACCCTATGAAAGTTGAAGCAATCAAGGATTGGCCTCGCCCGACCAATGTCACGGAAGTACAAAGCTTTTTGGGTATTGCGGGGTACTATCGGCGGTTCATGGAGGAATTTTCAAAAATCTCTGGTCCACTAACCCGTCTTACCCGCAAGGGAGCCAAATATGTTTGGAGCGAGGAATGCGACCAAAGCTTTAAGGAGCTAAAGAAAAGGTTGACTTCGGCTCCGGTTCTCGCCTTGCCGATTGCGGGGGAGGACTTTGTGGTGTATAGCGATACATCACGACGTGGTCTTGGGTGTGTGCTTATGCAAAGAGGACAAGTAATAGCATATGCCTCTCGACAGCTGAAGAGCTATGAGTAGAATTATCCCACCTACGACCTAGAGCTTGCAGCAGTGGTCTTCGCACTTAAGTTGTGGAGACACTACTTGTACGGGGAACATTGTGAGGTGTACACGGATCATAAAAGCTTAAAGTATTTATTCACTCAGAAGGAGTTGAACTTGAGGCAGCGGAGATGGTTGGAGTTGATAAAGGATTACGACTTAACCATCTTGTACCACCCCGGTAGAGCCAATGTGGTGGCCGATGCGCTCAGTAGAAAATCCGTGGAGAACTTCGCAATTGAGATGACGGGACAAATGCCGTTGATCAAGGAAATGGGCCGGTTTGACTTGGAAGTCGTGGCCCCGGGCGTCCCTGCTATATTTATGAATCTCGAAGTGTGGCCGACCTTGTTGGAGCAAATAAAAGAAAAGCAATCCGGTGATCCGGAACTCCAAAAGGTGCGGAGTGCTATCGAGAGTGGGCGCGCCGGTGATTTCCATGTGGACTCGAAGGGCGCCATTCGATTTCGAAATCGATTGTGCGTGCCTAAAGTCGAGGACGTTCGTAGGGAGATCTTGAAAGAAGCTCACACTTCTCCCTATGCGATTCACCCGGGCGGCACCAAAATGTATAAGGATCTTAAATTGTATTGTTGGTGGCCGGGGATGAAACTTGATGTTGGACTCTTTGTGGCACAATGTTTAGTATGCCAACAGGTGAAGGCCGAACGTCGCTTTCCAGCTGGGAAATTGCAAGGGTTACCCATTCCAGTTTGGAAGTGGGAGAACATAGCAATGGACTTCGTTGTGGGCCTTCCTCAATCACAAGGTGGCCACGACGCGATTTGGGTGGTGGTGGATCGTTTGTCAAAGTCGGCACACTTTTTTCCAATCCACACCACTTGGTCGGGAGACAAGTTAGCACAAGTCTACCTGGACGAGATTATACGGTTGCACGGGGTCCCGACCTCGATAGTTTTAGATCGAGATCCCCGTTTTACATCGCATTTTTGGAAAAGCTTGCAAGAAGCTTTGGGTACACAGCTCGATTTCAGTTCAGCATTTCATCCTCAAACTGACGGTCAATCGGAAAGGACAATTCAGATTTTGGAGGATATGCTACGAGCGTGTGTGTTGGACTTCAAGGGTGCATGGCCTACTCATTTGCCGATGGCTGAATTTGCTTATAATAATAGCTATCAATCTAGCATCGGTATGGCACCGTTTGAGGCCTTGTATGGAAGGAAATGCCGCTCTCCTATTCATTAGTGTGAAGTCGGCGAAAGGAGGGTCTTAGGACCGGATGTGTTGCGTGAAGCGGAGGAAAAGGTCAACTTGGCACGTGAACGCTTGTCGACGGCGCAATCCAGACAAAAGAGTTATGCGGATTGACGTCGACGAGATTTGGAATTCGCGGTAGGAGACCGCGTCTTCTTGAAAGTATCACCCATAAGAGGGGTGAAGCGATTTGGTGTTCGGGATAAGTTGAGTCCCCGTTACATTGGACCTTATGAGGTTTTGGAGCGTGTGGGACCCGTGGCATATCGGCTAGCTTTGCCGCCAAAACTTGCGGGGATACACAATGTGTTCCATGTATCGACGCTCCGCAAGTACATGTATGATCCGGCGCACGTCCTCGAGTATGTGCCTATGGAGCTTCATGAGGATATGACTTATGAGGAATTTCCCTTGTGTATCATGGATCGCGAGGTGAAAAATTTGAGGAACCGTAAAATTCCTTATGTAAAGGTACAATCACGATGAGCGCGAAGCTACGTGGGAATTGGAAAGCTCGATGAAGGAGCGGTTTCCTTACCTCTTCGCTGAGCCCAGCTGAGGTATGATTTAGTTTCGCGGCCGAAACTCTCTTTAAGGGGGGAGGAATGTAGTACACTGAATTTCAGTGCATCGTACCGAACTTCTACAAATTGTGGAGTTCCGGTGGGAAAATAGCATGTGAGGCTATATGTGAGGCTTCGGCCAAGTTTGGGACTTGTGCGAAGTGTTTTCGGCGCAAATGAGGCGCGAAAACGGACTTCGAAAAATTAAAACTACAGAACTTGTGAAGTCTGCAGTGGATTCCGATATGTGGATCTCCATACCGGTACTGAAGTGATTAGTACCGGTATGTGATGTGGTATACCGGAATGCGGAGGCTGAAACCGAGAATCCAGCTCTCGGGTTATGTGGAATTCTCCGGGGTATACCGGAACTAACACCCGTATACCGGTATGTCAATGTGAATACCGGTATACAGTGTTGCGAAATTCTAGTTTTGGCTGGTTGGAAGTGTTGTTTGTGGAGAGGGGCAAAAGAGTCTTTTCACACTCGAGGGAGTGTTAGAAAGGCAGGGAACACCCTCATTTCTCAGTCATCTTCCTCCTCTACTTCTGCTCTCCCTCTCCCTCACTTTCTCTCTCTAGAGATCTCTCCAAAACTTGGAGAAAATGGTGGATTGAGCTTGGAAAAGGCTTCCAAAGGAGAAAAGAAGCTTCTTGGTGCAAGAAGAAGCTTGGGAAACTCGTGGTTAAGGTTAGTTCCTCACGTTTTGGGTTCAAATCTTGGATTTAATCCTTTGTTATGAGGTTTTTGGGAACCCTAGGCAATCTAAACCACAAAATGTGGAGATTGGCCAAGAAATTTTGAGGTTCTACATGCATGCATGTGAAACCTAGGTGAAATAAGGGTTTTTTCCTTAGGAGGTTCTAAAAATATTTGGACCTTCAGGAATTGCAATTGAGGCATAGGAAATCATGTTAGAACACTTGATTTCATGTATTGAGTTGAATTAAGGGTTCGTAACGAGTAACGAACCGTTTTCTTGTAGAAGCTTGGGTTGAAGCAAGAACTCAAGGCTTGGACACTTAGGTATCGTTTGGTTCGGGGATAAACAAAAAGTGACTATTCCAGGGATAGATATAAATTGAGGTATAAGCGAGGATTAAATCAATTTTGCGTTTGGATGAAAAGTAAATTTTTTTCGGAAATAAGGAAAATAGTGTTTGGATGGTTTGATTGGAATTGCGAGGATAAGGATAATTATAATTTTAAATAATAATATTTTATCTAATTAATTAAGACAAAATATTAATTAAGTAATAATTTAACTTATTTAATATACTAATTAATTATGAATATTGCTAAAAACTCTTAATATTAATAAAATAAATTAATTGGTAATTAATAATTTAATTAATTACAAATAATTTAATAAAATAATAAATTAGTTAATAATAGTCAGATGATTAATTAAGAAAATAATTAAATTACTCAAAATATTAATTAATTAAGCAATATAATTAATTATTTAATTAGTAATTTAAATTAAAAAAATAATAAATTAATTACTCAAAAAAAATTAATTAAATATTTATTAAAGTAATAAATTAAATAGTTAATTAATTATCTAGTTAATTAATAAATAAATTAATATATAAAATATTAATTAAATAATATTTTATTATAAATCTAGCTTGGATATATTATTATTTTATTATTAATTAAATATATTATGTTTATATAATTTATTTTTAACTAAATTTATAATTTTAATTAAATTTAGAATTAAGCTTGGAATAACGCTATTCCGTCAAAACGATGGAATAGTTTATCCCAGCTATTCCGGAATAATCGAGAATAACGAAGTTTGACCGGAATAAAATATTCCGGCCAAAATTCGTTTCGTTTGGCGGAATAGCGGGGATAACTAATGTTATCCCCGCTTATCCCGCCAACCAAACATGGCCTTAGGGGCTTGAAAAATACAAGAATTCGGAAGCTCTTGAGGTGGGTTTGTGTTTACCGAAGTGATTAGGTCACTTCCATGTCTAGGGTAAATATTCATTTAAAGATAAAATGGTATGCGTTGTGAACCCTAGAACTTGCATGTTGGCAAAGATGAAAATCATGATAGGTAGAGCCATGAGGTCCTATTGCATGTTATAGAATTCAAGTATATTTCTATTATCTATACTTGCTACATGGTTGCATGTATGATTGGAACCTAGTGTTATTGAACATAGGTTGGAACATGAGAATGGAACCTTGCGTTATTGAACATAGGTTGGACATGAGATTGGAACCTAGCGTTATGGAACCTAGGTTGAGAATGAGAAAGTAAACCTAGTGTCATTGAACATAGGTGAGACTTAGTGACTTGAACCTATGGTCATTAGACTTAGGTTGGCAAGTGTAAAATGTGAACAATGGGATGTGCGACGATTTTGCTATCCCGGGTATGCGACGATTTCGCTACCCGTGCCATGAGTTGGCGGTGTTGAGATGGGATGTGCGACGAGGTTGCTATCCCGGGTATGCGACGACTTCGCTACCCGTGCCATGAGTTGGCGGTGTTGAGATGGGATGTGCGACGAGGTTGCTATCCCGGGTATGCGACGAGTTCGCTACCTGTGCCGTGTGACGGCGGTGTTGAGATGGGATGTGCGACGAGGTTGCTATCCCAAGTATGCGACGAGTTCGCTACCTGTGCCATATGATGGCGGTGATTGAATGGGGTATGCGACGATTTCGCTATCCTGAGTATGTGACGGTTTCGCTACTCGAACTCGGAGGTGACGATTTCACTCCTTGGATGTGGGAACTATTATGGTGAGACGGCGATTCCGAAACCATAAGTTTATGACAAGTAGTTGAACTTGGTCATTGTGAAATATAGGATGAACCTAGGAGAAAATAAAAAATGGACATTTTATTTGGTTGTATCCTTTATGTTTATTTACAAGCATGTAAATAATTGTTGCATAGTTATTTGTGATCTAACTTATGTATATGGTGTTTCTTTGGACCTGGTGGGTCGAGCTTCTCTCTTGTGTGGCCTTACCCACTAGGAACTGTGTTTATAGTTCTCACCCCACGTTTTTCAGGTCCTTCCGCGAGTGAGGCGACGGAGCGAGGCAAGGGTTTGGCTCTCTAGATAGCGGCCCTTCCATTTTGGTGATACATAGAGTTGTACCCCTAGTCTTGGACTTTGATAGTATAGGGGATTTTCATTACATGTATGTAACTCGTATATTCTATAGTTTTGGAACAGGAAGTATGGAATGAAAATGAAAGAAAAGAAAATTTTGGGCATGTATAAATGTGCAATGTGATGCAATAGAAGTAGAACTTCTTTATGTTGATGCTTTCCTTGTGCAACTCTTGTACTCCGTTCCTAGTTGGAACATCGTGGATATGCTTGTGTTGTGACGCCTTTGGCGGTAGAAGAGACTCTATCCGTTCGGCGGGTCTGGGGCACGCGCTCGTGCGGTTTGTCCTTCCACCTAGTTGGTGTTAAGGCACGGCGGGGCGTGACAGACTGAGGTGGTATCAGAGAATAGAAATGGTCTAGGTGGACCTAAGAAACCTCGTGAATATCGAACGTGCTGACACGTGGCCTTGTTTGGTGAGATCCGCCGGAACCGGATAGCGGAGTAGCGTACCGGCGGGCGGAGAGCCCGAAGTGCTGAATGGTGCCGGCTGGAGAAAGTGGGCTCCCAGTTCTGGGTTTAGGGCGCCCGAATCCTAAGATTACAGCAGAGTAACAAGTTAATTCTATTTGTTCTTGAGGCTCATTGTACCTAACCTATATCTCTATAAAAAGAGGAGGACGTCCCCTGAGAGCTCTTTTTCACACTCCTTCACTCCCAGCCAGTTATCTCCACAAAATTCTCCCCTAAACCCCTCAGATTTCATCTTTTTTGCATTGAGGACTTGAAAATTCTGTAGAAATCCAGCAGCGACCTTGGGAGTTTCAGCTCGTGTGCAGCATAGGAGCATTCAATTG
This sequence comes from Puya raimondii, assembly GCA_016920855.1. Classification (NCBI taxonomy): domain Eukaryota; kingdom Viridiplantae; phylum Streptophyta; class Magnoliopsida; order Poales; family Bromeliaceae; genus Puya; species Puya raimondii. The sequence continues at coordinate 210,777,287 of JABWPP010000050.1, read as the reverse complement.
CTGTGAAACTTGATTTTGTGGGTTGTGGACTTAAGGGGGAGTGTGTTGAACCATTCCAAAAACAATTTAATTAGGTATGTAAGCTTGAATTGTTGTTTTTCATGGGATTTTAGTGTTCTTGAGCTGAAATTGAGGTTTTCTTGATTTTCTTGGATCCGAATGCCTTGAAGCTGGATTTTTGAAGTTGGATTTGGTTTTCCATCATCTCCCACTGGTTTAGAAGGGATTCCCCACCTGAATTACAGATCTCAAGGTAAGTTTAGCTCAGATTTTCGTGAATTGAGCTATAAGTGCAATATTTTTTGATGTTAATGGAGATTTTTGAATGTTGTGTATCCAGATCTTTGTAGGGAAATAAATCCTGGAATTAGAGGTGTTCTTCCCTCACATGTGAAAGGTTTGAACCCAACCTTACTGAAGCTTCAAGTTGGAAATTCCAAAATTGTGCCGAGTTGCTTAACTTGCTCTTGTGCTGAACTTCTGGATGCAGGTTTTGGGCATCCAGAAGTTGGATCTGAATCCTTGTGAAGGCTTTTTGGTGATTGATTTGAGCTCAATTCTGGTGAGGAAGGTGGGGAATTGTTTTCTATTTGAGGTGAGTTGGGTGAAGTTTCACTACATTTGGACATGAAAATTGGGTTAAATTTTATGTTGAACTCCTGCAGGTTGAAGCTGCCAGGCTGCTGTTCTGGGCTCTGAATCTGGGCACCCAGAACTCAGGACTGGAGGGCCCGAATCCTGTGGACTTGGTTGTTGGCTGCGGTTTCAATTGCGATTGATCTTTAAGCTCTCATATCGACTTCTTGCCATCGTTGGACTCGCGTTTAAGGTGGGTTATGTTAGTTATGGGGAACCAAAGGATCTATCTAGATACTATCAATCACCTAGAGAGGGGTGAATAGGTGTATAGGCCAAAAGCACGAATCTCAATGCTATCAAAAATAAATGCGAAAATTAAAATAGTACACCGAGATTTACGTGAGAAAACTCCAACTAGCAGTAAAAATTCTACGGGACCAACACGCGATGACAATCCACTATGAATTAAAAGAATACAATGTGATTACCGACTCCACGGACTCACACCTCTCTTTTACCTTTTATGGATGTCGCGCATACCACCGGGTTGTCCACGCCCCACGTTCGAATCCACGAACGCCACATCCTGAATCCACGAAACGCTCAACTTTGAATCCACGAAGCCTTTATCAAGCCAAATCCACGACGCCCACTCGAATCCACGAGCGCACTCCGTCCGGAGCAAGAACAATAGGTTGGTGATGATTTATTGCTTAGAATATATTAAAGATCTGTGGAAATAATCTCTAAGCAATTCTCAAATTGATTCTAAAAGAACATTAAGAATTAGAGTACCAAGAATCAATTTAAGAGAAGCTTGTTGTAGAAGATGAGAAGGACGGCTACCTACAAGCTTCTAGGGTTTCTAAAAGATAAAATATGCTTAACCACATTTTAAAGACATTCCTACATTTTATTTATAGGTTTTGGAGACATTAGAATCAGAGTAGGATTGAAAAACACGTTTTCAAAAAAATCGCGACGGGTCAGGGTCCGGACCTTACATCAGGGTCCGGACCTTGAAGTTTCCAGACGTTTCATAGTCCGGACCTTGACCCAGGGTCCGGACGCGCCCTGCGTGACAGCCAGAGAGGCGTACGGGTTTCGGACCTCGCACCAGGGTTCGGATCCTGAAACTTGAAACTTAATTGTCACGCCCCGAGCTAGTTTTAGTTGCGAAAAATGCGACGTACAGACCCGCCACAAATACAGGTCCTTCTGTCTACACGGACAGAGCCTCCCCTGTATTTGCACGGCGTACAAACGATACACAACAGGATCCCAAACATCATTCATTCATCACAACAACAACACATTCATCATCACATATAGCTAACCATCCTTAACACCTGCATGAATCTAAGCAAGTCCTTAGGCGAAGGATGATGCAATGCATAGTACACCAAATCATTCTAGAAAAGTGCTTCTCACCCAGAAGCTTTATTTTGAAACCCTAAGCTCAATCATTTTAATACCCTTTTTAAGAACTGTCTCCCACACGAGGACTCTCTTTTGGAAAACCAAAAGCCGAACGATCGAAAAATCATTTGAAAACTGTTTCCCACACAGAAACCTTATTTTGAAAACGAACTACTGCGAGGGGTAGAAATCCATATAAACCAATATAACATAAGTCCACACGAAAAAATGGTAAAAATCCGAATATCCAATATCACATTATACAAACATGTAGATAAACGAGCAACCGTGTAACTGAACCACAGCGAAACTACTAAATAAAAAGGGTCAGGGGATAACCAAATCTGCTGAAACACAGGTCGGGACCTCTAATGCAGCTAACTAACCGCGTCTCACCACGTCCCGACTCTCACCACCCGGCCCACCTGAAAAAAAAACAACGATGGCGGGGGGTGAGAACATGATAAACATGTCTCCCCTCCCAGTGGGTACCGCAAGCCGACGAAGGCGAGGTGTACACACCGGCACGAGGGTCAACAAAAGATGGGTAAACAAGAACAGTAGCCCAGGTTAGCACAATATAACCAAATATGAATGACTAAGCTACTGCCAACAAATAACGTATGTATCAACTGTAAATAATCACAAACATACCCAATCACCACCAGGCCACAGGGACGGATCCTTAGCACTGGCACCACATGCTCAACCATCGGCACATAACCTCCGCAGATGCACATGCCAAGAGGCTCACGGGTCGGAAGCGCACGACCCTTTTCCGGAAAAGAACACCCCAAGCGGTGGCCAAACCGCTGGTGTACGTGAAGTGCTAGAAGAACTGTGACGATCGATGCAGAATGCTCAATCCACAGAACGACAACAAGCCGAGAATAACAACTAATAACACAAATAACAAGGATCGCTCGGAACAACATGCGATCTCCACCGACCAACCAGGTCGTCTCAATAAACATGCAATCACACTACTCTACTAATGGCAAGCTCACACAAGTAGAGATAAAAGGGAGTCAGGTATACTATAAATCAACATGCACGAGAAATGGGTAGAGAGGTATCACCGCTAGTCCACTGAACCGACTCCGGATCGAAGTACCTACCTGTAGAACGGAAGAGCCTAACACCGACGGCTCTCGGGGATGTCGACTGGACCTACGAGAGACTCACAAGGTCAAAACCCACCGAGTCGACACTAAACGCACTAACTCACAAACCCGAAACCGTCGGATCGTCCGGAAAACCCGCCAGAACGATCCCGAACCCAAACCAAGCCCCAGAGGGGTACCAAACAAGCAACCCATGTCGCCCGCTGTCCCCAAACAAACCAAAAAGGGTGGTCGGACAGCGAACACACATCCGGGGTGCCACAAGCACTAACGCGCCCGAAAACGGCTTCACGGGTTCCCGAAAAGTGCCGATTTGGCACCGGAACCCACCGTCGCTCATTCGCTGCCCTCGGAACTGCGGGACAGCGAATAAGGATAGCCAACAAGGCTATGCGACGAAGCCAGGTCACCCACGAAACCAGCCAGTGGGTCCCACGACTGAAACGTGCGTTCCGCCGACAAATTCGTCGGAAAACGCACTGGAAATCAAACCGAATTTCCGCGGGGGCATCACGAACATGGACAACCAGTCCACAGGGCCTCAAGGGCCAAGCCCTTGCTGCCCACAGTGTCGACATGCCGCGACAAACACACAGAAGCCCTAAACAAGCAATATATATACCAATAAAAGCCATAAATGGGCCGTTTGAACACTCCGCTCATCTGCACCCCCCCTCCGCGAGCACCAGCGGACATGGAACGATGCAACGGAGGCCGTGTTCACAGCCTGAAATAAACGAAGCGGGTAGCGTGCTACCTTTCTCTCAAAAAAAATATAGTTAATGGTGATTTATACATTTAATTTAAGTGTTTGGAGATATTATAATAGGTTTTATTTGATAAAATTTAATAAAATAGAAAAAATTATGCAATGGGGTCCGGACCCTGAGGCAGGGTCCGGAACCCGTAAGCCTCTCAGGCTGTTTCGTAGAGAGGGTCCGGACCATGAGGGCTGAGGTCCGGACAATGAAACGTTGGAATGTTTCAGAGTCCGGACCCGGTATTCAAGGTCCAGACCCCGACCCGTCGCGATTTTTTGAAACTTCGTTTTTTCAATCCTACTCTGATTCTATGTCTCCTAAACCTATAAATATGATATGGGGGCTTCTCTAGAATGTGCCTAAGAGAGATTTACCTTTTGAAACCCTAGAAACTTGTCTCGGAGCCGTTCGTTCATCTTTCGATGACAAGTTTCTTCCTCTCTTGTGTCGACTTGATTTTTAGGGCTTAAATTCTGATCTTCATCTTAGAATCAAGTCGATGGTCGCTTAGAAAGTTTTTCTCTCATATTCTTTGCTTCTCTAAGTGTTGAAATCACCATCAACTATTGTTTTCGGGGCTCTGGAAGGAGCGATTGCGCGAGGGCTTCGCGTGAGGCCGAGGATTCGGTGGACACTCGTGGAGACGGAGCGTTGCTGTTGTGAGGAGTCGCGGTGTGATCGATCGGAGGAGTTCGATTGATTGAGGACCAACGAAGGGGATCTAATTCAAGTCTAGGGTAAAGGTTGAGTCGTGGATTCGGTAAATCACCTTGTACTCTATTTTACTTAGTGGATTTTTCGTGTGATCGGTCCCATGGATTTTTTACTCCTTTTGGAGTTTTTCCACGTAAATTTCTCGGTGTGTTGCTTTAATTTTTCGCACTTATATTTTTATTGCATCGAGTTGGTTGTTTAATTGTATACACCTATTCACCCCCTTTAGGTGTGTGTTTACCTATTAGATCCTTGGGGTATCATAACTTACAAGTGGTATCAGAGCGGGAATAAGTACTATATCATGGCCGAGGGCGGTAACATTAATCGACCTCCGCTTTTCGATGGCACTAATTATGCTTATTGGAAGGTTCGTATGAGAGCTTTTCTAATAGCCATCGACGAGCGTGTGTGGCAATCTATTGAATTTGGATGGACACACCAAATTCATGTAGCCGAGAATGTTAGCGTCCCGAAACCTAGAAATAAATGGACGAAAGACGAAATTGATCAATCGTCATATAACAGAAAGGGTATTAATGCTTTATTTAATGCGTTAACGCAAACCGAGTTCTCATGCATTTTGGCATGTGAAACGGCGAAGGAAATTTGGGATACTCTCCAAGTGACGCATGAGGGTACTAGTTTAGTAAAGGTTCAAAAACTCCAAATGCTAACTAGCAAATTCGACTCTATTCGTATGGAGGAACATGAAACCTTTACGCAGTACTATACTCGTTTACAAGATATTGTCAATACTTGTGCTAACTTGGGAGAGAAAATTGCTGAATCCAAAGTTGTTCATAAAATATTAAGAACCCTTCCGGAGAGGTTTCGTCCAAAGGTTGCAGCCATTGAAACAATGATCTTCCAAGGGTACAGGGATGGCTCTAAAATCCACGAAGGAAGAAGACCCGACGAAACTTTAGAAAGAAACAAGCGAACAAAACGACTTCTTCCTCAAAGCAATCAAAGAATAAAGAGAGTAATTTCTCCAAATCTAGGAAATTCGAGAGTTCTTCCAAGGAAAAGAAGAGCTCCGAAGGACAAATCCAATGCTACAAGTGCAGGGGATTTGGCCACATCGCCTCGGATTGTCCAAATAAAAAGTCTTCGAAAAAGAAGGCTATGCAAGCAATTACATGGGATGATTCATCATCTGATGAGTCCACCTCTAGTGATCAGGACGTTAATGCTACTGCTTTACTTGCAACTAACTCTCCTTTTATGTGTTTAGCCTCTACTTCCACTGACTCTTCTTCCTTATCTCTTTTGCATGAAAAATCTGCGACGGAGATCGACACAAGCGATGAGGAGTCAGGAGAAGACGATATTGCAGCTGCCTATCATCAACTATTGATAGAATCTAAGAAAATGACGAAACACTACAAGAAATTGAGGAGAATATTGCTTGAACTCGAGGAAGAAAATAAGAATTTCGCTACCGTCATTTGAGGAAGAGCGAGAAAGTTTGATCAAGTCAAACAATTCCTTACTAGATAAGTGTAAACTACTTGAAAAGGAAAAAGAATCTCATTTAGATAAAATAAATTTTCTTTCCAAGCAGTACACTGAGTCTAGAAAATCCAACTTGGAATTGACTAAGACGATTTTTCAACTAAAAAATGATCTCAATAAGTTTTCATCTAGCACTTCTAAACTAGATAAAATGTTGGGATTTGGTCAAACTAACAGATTCGGACCAGAAACTCTTCGAAATGCCAAATATTACATTCTCCCCTCTTTTAAATAGTTTCGTCCTCGAAACTAAGTAAAGTACTCACCTAAAGAAGCATACAAATGGGGATAAGACCTCTGCATGACAGTCTCCAACTCCCAAGTCACCTCTCTATCATCATTAAAATTCCATTGTACCTTGACATAAGGTATGACCCGATTACGCAATTCCCTCGTCTCACGAGCAAGAATTCGTATCGGTCGCTCCTCGTAATGTAAATCCTCTGTACGCTCCAGTGGAGTAAAATCTATCACATGGGAAGGATCATGCATGTATCTCCTCAGAACAGATACATGAAAGACATCATGCACACCCGCTAATCGAGGCGGAAGGGCTATCCGATAAGCCACGGGTCCTACTCTCTCCAAGATCTCAAAAGGACCAATAAATCGCGGACTAAGCTTTCCGCGAATCCCAAATCTCCGTATGCCCTTCGATGGTGAGACCTTCAAGAAAACATGATCACCAACTTGAAATTCCAGATCTCGCCTCCGAGTATCAGAATAACTCTTTTGCCTGCTCTGAGCCGTCTTAATATGCCGTCGTATCACCTTAACTTTCTCCTCAGCTTCAAGCAATAGGTCTGGACCCAAAGTCTTCCTTTCACCGACATCATCCCAACACAAAGGTGATCGACATTTGCGTCCATACAATGCTTCAAACGGAGCCATCTTAATACTCGCTTGATAGCTATTGTTGTACGCAAACTCTACCAATCTCAGATGTCGATCCCATCCTCCACCAAAATCCAAGACACAAGCCCTCAGCATATCCTCAAGTGTCTGAATAGTACGCTCGGACTGACCATCCGTCTGGGGATGAAAAGCAGTGCTAAAATAAAGCTGAGTCCCCAAAGCTGTCTGTAGACTCCTCCAGAAATGAGAGACGAACCTCGGGTCTCTATCAGATACTATTGAGATTGGCACTCCATGCAATCTCAATATCTCATCCATATAAAGCTGCGCAAGTCGCTCACGTGACCAAGTAATCTGCATAGGCAGGAAATGAGCAGACTTCGTCAGCCTATCGACAATCACCTATATAGTATCATAGCCGCTCGAAGTCCTCGGCAATCCAACAATAAAGTCCATCGTGATATGATCCCACTTCCACTCAGGTATCGGGAGGCTCTATAGCTTACCAGATGGTACTCGATGTTCAGCCTTTACTTGCTGACATGTCAAACATTGAGCTACAGCTCTACCAATATCCCGCTTCATGCCATTCCACCAGAAGTGAGTCTTCAAATCCTGGTACATCTTAGTCCCTCCAGGATGTACAGAATAAGGAGAATAATGTGCTTCCTTCAATATCTTGTCTCGAATCTCCAGATCCGCTGGTACACATAGACGTCCTCTATAACGAAGAACTCCAGATTCATCACAAGAAAAACCTTCAAGATCACCACTCCTCAGTTAATCTCGAATTTTCATCAAGTAAGGATCTACACTCTGTTTCTCTCGAATCCTATCCAACAGAGTGGGCTGTATGACCATAGTCATCAGTCTCGCCGTCATCCCATGAGTAACAACTTCAAGAGACAACCTCCGCATCTCCTCCACTAGGACAGGCTGTTGAGTGATACTCATACTCAATGTCGCCACAGCCTTCCTACTCAAAGCATCGGCAACAACATTTGCCTTGCCAGGATGATATAGAATAGAGATATCATAATCCTTCAGTAGCTCTAACCATCTTCGTTGCCGTAGATTCAACTCCTTCTGTGTAAACAGATACTTGAGGCTCTTGTGATCAATATAAACTTCACAATGCTCTCCATAGAGATAGTGGCGCCATAACTTCAGAGCAAAGACTACCGCCGCTAACTCTAAATCATGAGTGGGGTAGTTTTTCTCATACTCCTTTAGTTGTCTTGAAGCATACACGATCCCTCTACCATGTTGCATCAGCACGCAACCCAAGCCACTATGCGAAGCATCACTATAGATTACAAATCCTTCACCCATCACTGGTAGTGCAAGAATAGGGGCTGTCATCAACCTCTGCTTAAGCTCATCGAAACATTCTTGGCACTCATTACTCCAAAGATACTTAACCCCTTTCCTGGTTAACCGAGTGAGTGGCGTAGAGAGTTTCGCAAAACTCTCAACAAATCGTCGATAATACCCAGCTAAGCCAAGAAAACTCCGCACCTCAGATATGGTCGTCGGTCTAGGCCAATCACGAATCGCCTCAATCTTCTTAGGATCAACAGCTACCCCCGAAGCAGAAATCACATGGCCTAAAAAGGCTACCTCTCTCAACCAGAATTCACACTTCTTAAGCTTTGCATACAACTTCTTTTCTCTCAAGAGTTGCAGCACTAATCTCAGATGCTCCTCATGCTCCGCATCATCACGGGAGTAAATCAGAATATCATCAATGAAGACTACCACAAACTTGTCTAAGAAAGACTTAAAGACGCGATTCATCATATCCATAAATGCAGCAGGGGCATTTGTCAAACCGAAAGGCATGACAGTAAACACATAATGCCCATACCGAGTTCTAAAAGCTGTCTTAGAAATATCCTCGGCCTTCACCTTCAACTGGTGGTAACCGGACTGAAGATCAATCTTAGAAAAGACACACGCTCCCTGTAATTGATCGAACAAATCATCAATACGTGGGAGGGGATATCTATTCTTGATGGTCACTTTGTTCAATTCCCGATAATCCACACACAAACTCAGTGAACCATCCTTGTTCTTCACAAACAACACAAGCGCTCCCCAAGGCGACACACTAGGTCTAATAAAACCTTTATCCATAAGATCCTGTAGTTGCGCCTTTAACTCTCGCAATTCCGCTGGCGCCATTCTATAGGGTGTCTTCGAGATTGGCACGGTTCCTGGTACCACATCAATCACGAATTCAATCTCCCTATCAGGAGGCATCGAGGATAACTCAGAAGGAAATACATCCGAAAACTCACGGACAATAGGAATATCCTCGAGTCCTGGTACAACAGTGGGCACCTCAGTCACTGTCGCAAAATAGGCCATACATTCTCTACTCAACATCTGTCTGGCTCTAGAAGAAGAGATCGTCAAAGCAAACAGTGAACTCCTACAACCTTCATATATAAACTCCTCATGTCCAGGCTCACGAAAGATCACCGTCTTTGTTCCACAATCGATCGTAGCAAAGTATCGAGATAACCAATCCATGCCTAGGATTTTATCAAAATCCTGCAACTGTCTCAATACCAATAAATCGGCAGGCATGATCCAAGGCCCTACTTGCACAGGACATCCCCAACAACCCTGCGTCACCTGCAAACTATGGTCGGGTACCCGCACCTCCTGTGTCTGGGGTAACGACCCTATCTCTAAACCATGATGCAATACAAATGCTCTACTAACAAAGGAATGCGATGCACCAGTATCGAACAATGTACGCGATCTAATGCCACAAATCAAAACAATACCTGCCACCACTCGATCAGCTATCGAGGCGTCCACAATCTGAGCAGCATAGACTCGGCCGCTCGTCGGTGGCTGGCGTCGATCCGGCTGTCGTGGCATAGAAGATCGATCCTGAGAAAATACCGGGGAGGCTCCAGATACTTGCAGTGGGGAGAAAGGAACATACGCCATAGATGGAGCCGCTACAAGTCTGGGACAAGTGCTCCTCATATGTCCCAACTATCCACACTCAAAACATCGCCCCTCACGCCGATCACATAGACTAACCAAATGAGGTCCTCCACAAATCACACATCTAGGAGATCCCTTATGCTGCTGTCGCTGCTGGCGAAATCCTCCGGACTGCTGGCGACTAGAAGATCCACGTCCCTGGAAACGCGATCGCTGGGGAGGTCTAGGCGGTCGCCTGCTACTTGACTGCCCTCCATCATCAGGTGCCGGGCGCTTCCTCTTCTGATCCTGAGCTGGGTCCACAAGCTGCCCTCTCGTCACAAATGTCCCTCGCTCTACCCACAGAGACTGCTCAATAGTAGCATCCAAAGTCTGAAGTCTCTGCGAGTGGACAAATGGAAAGATCTCGGGTCTCAAACCCTTCTCATACAGATAAACCTTCTGTATCTCATCTCTCGCACCTGAGGGAACACAATTAAGCAATCTTGTAAATTCCCTAGCATACTCCTGCACCGAACGATTCCCTTGCTTCAGATTCTTCAAATCCTCTTCTATCTTTATCTTCACACTACTGGGAAAATATGCTCCATATATAATCCCACGAAACTCGCTCCAAGTCATCTGTAGAGGATTCAGGGACCTGTGATCACGGGTCCTCCTCCACCAGACATGAGCATCACTAGAAAGACAATGCACTGCCATATGCACCTGCTCCCGTGCTGGCACAAAGAGATCCTCAAACAACTTCTCCATCTCGCAAATTCAAGCTTCTACCACCTATGGTTCTATGCTACTACCATTGAATCGCGGTGGATCGAACCTACAGAAGCGAGCCAATCTATCCGCCATCCGCTCCTGCTCATCTTCAAAAAGCACTTGACTAGGCTGAGTACTTCCTTCTCTTGGTTGAGATGTAACTGGAGTAGTTGCCGCCTGAGGTTCCATAGCTCGAGGCGTATTATTCTGCTGCTGAGAAAAAGCGCCGCACATCTTCTGCAATAAAACACTCTGCTGCCTTCCAACTGCAGCTATGTCTTCTAGCTGCTCCTACAGATCGGGCCGTGCACTAGGCCCCGTCCGCTCAGGCATCTCTGAAGGCGTCGGATGCGCTCGCGTCGACGATCGTCGAGGCGGCATAGTAATAACCTGCAACAGAATACCCGATTAGGACCACAAACAATCTCACGACCCAATCTAGCGAAAGTCTAGAAGGACACTTCTTTTCTTCTCAGATTATTATGTCGTCTGCAGCCAACATAGTTCATCTGATAAGAGAAGGTGTAATCCCTCAATCACTCTTCCTACACAAGAAAGGATTCAAAACACAATCTTTGACTTTCGCGTTTAATCACGTCTCTCTCGTCATTCTTAGGTCTGTTATCTCAGATTTCTTAGGCCCTCTTGACCTATTCCTAAGCTCTGATACCAACTTAATCTGTCACGCCCCGGGTTACCACCCCCCCCCCCCCCCCCCCCCCCCCCCCCCCCCCCCGGGCACATCAACAGACCCGCCGTATACACAGTAATAAAACTGAGCATACGAAGCGAAAACAACAACAACCACAAGATTTAAAGGTATCAACGAGCTGCTATATAAATATATCAAAGGATCACTGTACATACATACATCATCCATAACCATAATATACATCACTGATAATATCCAACTCACTGTATGTACAGACTCATGACCATCTACCAAAATGGGGTATACCTCTAGCCAAGTATCCGGGGATCAACTCTACCCGACGGTCTCCTTTCCGCGCTCAGTATGCACAACTGGGGAAGAAGACTCTGCAAAAAGGTGTCAACAACGGGTGTGAGAACTACTATCAAAGAAGTAGTCCTCAATGGGTACCGCTACCAGCCTCAGCGGTCTGCCCACTAAGTCCTCAATCTCAAGATATATATATAGAGCAATCAAGAAAGTAGGAGATATACTACCACTACTATGCAAAATGCTCAACTGTCAATATGAATACCAATGATCTGAACATATCAAATGAGGACTATCTGTAGTACACTGAACTTTAGCGAATTGCAAGGTTCTAGTGTGAGATTAGTACTCCGTACTAATCTGGAGGTTTTGGTTTTGTTTCGAGACCTTAGGAGCGTTTTCGGGACTTGAGAAGTGCGAAAACGGACTCCGGGAGTCGAAATCTGCAAAACTGCAGGTTTTGGCATTGTATACCGGTATGCACCTTTGGGATACCGGAATGCTGTGTTAAATCGTGTTTTGCAGCTCTCGGGTTCTGCGGAATCCTGCTGGAAATACCGGAATAGGCTGCATTCCGGTATGTGCTATCGCATACCGGTATTGGAGTAGACATACCGGTACTGGCATAGCGCATACCGGAATCCCTTCGCGTGGCCGCTTGGCCGAGGCTCGGGTTGCGGGATTTCTGGCCTGGTACCGGTATGCCCATACGTATACCGGTATACAGAACCAGAAATTCTGTTTTTGAGCAGTTTGCGAATGTTGGCTTTTGGAGGGGTGTTAGGGCAATTGTTACATCATAACACTTAACCCCCACACCCTCTCCTCTCAGCCATTTGGGCTGAGGACTTAGAGAAAAAGAGGTAAGGTGTTCTCCCTCTCTCTCTCTAGGATTTCTTGGGTTTTGATGATTAAACCTAGGGTTTGATCCCTTTTCTCCTTCTCTTTTGCATACAAGCCTTCTAGCTTGTTCTTGGTGGACTTGGTGGAGAAAGAGAAGAGCTTGGTTGAGGTTTATCTCCAACTTGGCCTCCTTGGATCTTGTTTGGAGCTTAATAGAGGTGAGTTTTCCTCTCTTGAACCCCCTATTGTAGTTTATTTGGGTTTTTGTTGTAGAAATCCCATTGTGGGAAACCTAGGGTTTATTTTAGGGTTTCTCAATTTCGGGATTTTGAGAGGGAATTGATGGGTGTAGAATGTTGTGTTAGGTTGGATTTGAGGCCTCCTAACTCTATTTTGGACTTTGGACAAGAAATTCTTAGTCTAAGGTATTTTCACCCTTTTTCCTCTTTTATGTATGTCACTTTTCGATTTTTTCGTCGTTCGATGTTCTAACCCCATAGGAATCTCCTTTAGGGCGCTAGAAATCGAGGGGACAACTTCGTTTTCGGATACTGCGAGTTCCGAAGGACTTCGGGTGGGTTTGACCTCACCGAAATGGGTGAAATCCCTCTATGTCTTCAGTTTTATTAAAAACTCAAGATTGTGCATTTACATGCTAAATGTAGCATTATGACATTGTTGGAATCATGACTATAGGTGTCATTCATGAGAATTGCATGTACCTTGTAGGGGTTGATAGCATGCATGGATTAAGCTTGGATAATGATTTTGTAGCATTTCATCTTATTATATGTAGAAATGCATGTTGGATAAGTGAGATATATTGTGGGATACTAGATGTATAGTAGCATATGAGATTTGATCATGATGTATATATATTGGCTTTTAGTAGCATTAGTCATGGCATATGACAAACCTTTGAGAATGTTAAACTGAGTATATTGTATATTACTTAGGTGAATAACAAGTGGACATTATGACATAGTGTTGGACTCTTAGTCACTACTTGGCATTCCATGTTTTTAGACATGATGAACGTGACACTTATGCAGTTGATTATGCTTGTTGGCCATTTGTGCTCATTCGCACATGCTTGTGAGGGTCGCTCCCTACAAGCCGGCACTCCGGAGTTAGCCTTGCGACCTTGGTCGCCCGTGCAGGTTTGGGCGCCGAAGTGGATCGCCGTTGGGGGGGAGAGTCTCATTCTTGCGAGAGAATGTTGACTACCACGGGGCCATTAGGCACGGCACAAGCGGGACAACCTCGTCCCCTATGGATTGGGTATCTACGATGCATGTGGTAGTGGACATGGCATGGCATATAGTGAGATTATGACATTTGAACATATGTAGCTAGTATATTGCATATTTACACATGTACATGAGTAGAGGAGTTACTTGCATTGTAACATGATCATGATTAGAATATCACATGTTTATAACTTATGGTAGAGGCATAGTAGTGTGGAATTTTAAATGTATGCATATTTTTATACTAATCCTACTTCTGCCTCAGTTGACCTAGTGGTGTATTCCGCTCCTCTCGGCGGCTTACCCACTGGGAACTATTGAATAATAGTTCTCATCCCCCTGGGGTTTGTTGTTTTATTTCAGAGCCATCCACTGCGGGAGAGGCTAGGGACCGCGGCAAGGGCATTGCGAGTAGCTAGATCGCGAGGGTGCTAGCGACTAGGTGGCGCACCTTTCTTTATGTTTTATTTGAGAGGTGTTTTTGTATCGACCACTTTTGTAGAGACTACCCTATGCCCTTTTTTTGGTTTATGTTGTACTAGACTTTGGTAGTGACTTTACTTTTATAGTACTTCATGCTTTTACTTTGAGACCTTACTTGTTTAGTATGTATGCTCTGATTATCATGTTAGGATTACTTGTTTTATTCCTTCTTTCATACTTGTTATTAGACGCCTTGTGTGCATGTTGGTTGTTTGTGTACACGGCGGGTCTGTGCATGCGCCCGGGTGGGCTTCCGCTGGGGCCCCGGGGCGTGACAGATTATAGTGGTATCAGAGCCTAGGGTTAAGTCATTGTGGACCTAGAAAACCTTAGGCAGGTTGGACTATAGGACTTAGACTCGTGAGAGACGAGATTGTTTTTTTTAGCGAAAGTAACACAATTGGGTTGTGTCCTTATTCTCCAAGTAGTTGGAGTTTGATCGAAGTGTGTGACGCCTAACTCTTAGGAGGTCACGTTGGCGGCCGACAACGTGACATCGGGAGTTAGTTAGGAGCTCACTTCATTTACTTTCGCATGATTGGGGACTTTATTATCTGAGTGGGGTTTCGTTAGCGTGAGTTTTCTAACTTGCGCATTCTATGTTATTGTAGCTTGTTATGCCGACTACTCGTTCTCAATCGACCGAGATGGCAGCGGCAGCCGACACAGAGGATGTGGAGACCTCTGCAACCTCCGGATCCAGTGAGGTCCGTGAGTTGAGAGACCAGTTGACGACGTTGACGGGTCTGGTGGCACAGCAGGCGACTGCGGCTCAACAGCAAGCCGACGCCGCACGTCGACAGGAGGCAAGGATGAAGAGGATGGAGGAGTTATTGCTTCAGCAGGCTTCTACCAGGACTGCGCAGGATCCTCCGCCACCTACGCGCGAGTTGGAGATGCGACTGTTGGAGCAGCGGCGCCTATCCCTGGGCCGACCCCCGTGGCGCCCAGTTCTGAGCCGAGAGAGAGGAGGCGACTATGACACCCCCGATGCGGGCATCGCCGGCGAGGACGGTTTTGCCTTTGATGGTTGTCGGGGGACTGAGCGAGACAGGTTGATGGAGCGTTTGAATGAGTTTCGAAGATGTAACCCTCAAGTCTTCGATGGCGAGAAAGCGGATCATTGGATGGTGGAGAAGTGGGTTCTCCACATGGAAAAGCTTTTTCATGATACGTTTGTGGAGGAGCAGTATAAGGTATGGTTGGCCACGTATCATCTTGACGGCGCGGCTTATCGTTGGTGGGCGGATATTCGGGATGATCCGAACACTGATTTGGCGGCTATTACTTGGAGCGGATTCAAGGACCTTTTGTTGTCAAACTACTTTCCTCCAAGTGTCAAGAGGCAGATGGAGAGGGATTTGCGCAGCTTGCGTCAGCGGGATATGACGGTGACGGAGTATGAACGAGAGTTTTCTCGTCTTCTGCATTGCGTACCTTACGTGGTGAGGAATGACGAGGATAAGGCTCGTATCTTCGAGGCGGGCCTTCGACCGTCGATTTATAGATTGGTGCAGGCGGCAGGGTTGCAGACCTACCGAGAGGTGGTGAATCGCGCCTTAGTAGTGGAGAAGGGCGCGGAGATTGCGAGAGAGGAGATCGAAGCTTGGGACCGACTGAAGGGTAAAAGGCCGGCGGGCGAGGGAGGCAGCAAGAGTTACTCCAAGAAACCACCGAAGCACCCGAGGAGTCAATCGGGTGGGCGCAGCTCGGCTCCACCGCGCGGGGCACCGAATTACCGGAAGCCGCCACGTTGCGTCATTTGTGGTGGTCCTCACATTCCACCACAGTGCCCGCAGCGAGTGGGCAAGTGCTACCAGTGTGGTCAGGAGGGCCACTTTCGCTCGGAGTGTCCGAGAGGTTCTTCCCCAGCCCCGTCATCGGCATCAGCACCGACATCACCGGGACAGGGTCGTGGGACCCCAACTACTCGCTACTCAGCGGGGCGACCGCCCTTTCAGCAGCAGCAGCAGATCGAGGGATCCCGACAGGCGCCTAGTGGGCGTATGTATGCGGCTCAGGCCGTGGAGGCGACAGCAGCCGAGGAGGTCGTCGCAGGTATCATTTTAATTAATGGAATCAGAGTTAGAGCTTTATTTGACACTGGTGCATCTCATTCTTTTATTGATCGGCTGTTTGCCGAGTTGCATGGCATCGAGATTGTACCTACTTTGCATCCGGGACATGTTGTTGTTCCCGATCACATTTTGGACATTCGGGAGTTTTGCCCTAGTTGCCCTGTTAGGATAGGGGATTGGATTATGTCGATTGATTTGCTAGTTTTGCGGAAGCTTGGCGAGTTTGACGTAGTATTGGGCATGGATTGGCTCACAAAATACTACTACGCCACAATCGATTGCAAAGGATCGGATTGTGACTTTTCGGGAGCCCGGCAAGGATGAAGTTGTGTTTCGAGCGTGCAAGAGTTCGCTGTTCGCGATGACTATCTCTTCTGCACGGGCTAAGCACTTGATTCGGAGTGGTTGTGTAGCTTACTTAGCTAGCGTTGTTCTGAGGGATGGAGACACCCCGCGGATTGAGGACATACCCGTTGTGCGGGAGTTTGTTGATGTGTTTCCGGCGGATCTTCCGGGTATGCCACCGGATAGGGAAATTGAATTCGTGGTGGATCTCGTTCCCGGGACTACCCCGATTTCAAAGGCACCCTATAGGATGGCACCTGCCGAGCTGAAGGAGTTGAAAGCGCAGCTGCAAGACTTGTTGGATAAAGGCTTCATCAGACCGAGCGTTTCACCTTGGGGAGCGCCGGTTTTATTTGTGAAGAAGAAGGACGGATCTCTTCGTCTATGCGTGGATTATCGTGAGCTCAACAAGGTTACGATCAAGAATAGGTATCCACTACCGAGGATTGACGATTTGTTCGATCAACTTCAAGGATCTTTGGTGTATTCCAAGATAGATTTACAATCTGGTTATCACCAACTCAAGATCAAGGCTGAGGATGTACCCCTGACGGCTTTTCGAACACGGTATGGACATTATGAGTTTACTGTTATGCCGTTTGGGCTTACTAATGCCCCGGCAGCTTTTATGGATTTAATGAACCGTGTCTTTAAGCCTTACTTAGACAGGTTTGTAGTCGTGTTCATCGACGACATTTTGGTGTATTCTCGAAGCGACGAGGAACATAGAGATCATTTGAGGCAAGTATTGCAAGTGCTTCGGGAGAAGAAACTTTTTGCTAAGTTGAAGAAGTGTGAATTTTGGCTCCGCGAAGTATCTTTTTTGGGACATGTGATCTCGGGAGACGGTGTGGCCGTGGACCCTAAGAAGATCGAGGCTATCAAGGATTGGCCTAGACCAACGAATGTGACCGAGATTCGGAGTTTTATTGGTCTAGCCGGCTACTACCGGAGGTTTGTCGAGGGATTCGCTAAGTTGTCTATGCCTCTCACTCGACTCACTCACAAAGGGACTAAGTTCATTTGGAATGACTTATGTGATAGAAGCTTCTTGGAGTTGAAGGAGCGCTTGACCACCGCCCCGATCTTGACCTTGCCGGTTGCGGGAGCAGGGTATGTGATTTATAGTGATGCTTCACTTAATGGTTTGGGTTGTGTTTTGATGCAGGACGGAAAAGTAATAGCTTATGCTTCCCGTCAACTTAAGGATTATGAAAAGAATTATCCAACCCACGATTTGGAATTAGCGGCCGTGGTGTTCGCTTTGAAGCTTTGGCGTCATTATCTTTATGGCGAGCGTTGTGAAGTCTACACCGACCACAAGAGCCTAAAGTATCTGTTCACACAGAAGGATTTGAATTTGAGGCAACGAAGGTGGTTGGAGTTACTTAAAGATTATGATTTGACTATTCTCTACCACCCGGGGAAAGCAAATGTGGTGGCGGATGCTTTAAGTCGCAAATCGATGGAAAATTTAGCGATGCTACTTGTTACTCAACCCCCGCTATTGGCGGAATTGCGACGATTGAATTTGGAGGTTGTAGCCCCCGACACACCCGCGAGGTTGATGGCTTTGGTAGTGCAACCTACCTTACTTGATTTGATTAAGGAGAAGCAAGTTCTTGACCCAGAATTGCAAAGGATTCGATCCAAAATCAGCGAAGGCCATGCTAATGGATTTCTTGTGGACGATCAAGGAATACTACGATTCCTGAATCGTTTATGTGTACCGGCAGAAGCGGAGATTAAGGAAAGGATATTGACCGAAGCTCACCGAGCGCCCTATACCGTGCATCCGGGTGGCACAAAGATGTACAAGGATTTGAAATTGCATTATTGGTGGCCCGGAATGAAGAAGGACGTTGGCGAGTTTGTAGCTAGATGTTTAACTTGCCAACAAGTGAAAGCTGAACATAGACTCCCCGCGGGAAAACTTCAGAGTTTACCGATACCGGTTTGGAAATGGGAGCGTATTACTATGGATTTCGTTTCTGGATTGCCTCGCTCTCAAGCCGGGCATGATGCTGCTGTGTGGGTGATAGTGGATCGATTGACTAAATCGGCACACTTTATCCCTATACACACTACTTGGGCAGGGGAGAGACTTGCACAAGTTTATCTTGACGAAGTGGTGCGACTTCATGGAGTACCTACATCGATCGTATCGGATAGAGACACTAGATTTGTGTCGCACTTTTGGAAGAGTTTACATGACGCTTTGGGTACTCGTCTGGATTTCAGCACGGCGTTTCACCCCCAAAGCGATGGTCAATCGGAGCGTACCATTCAGATCTTGGAGGACATGCTTCGAGCTTGTATCATGGATTATCAAGGAGGTTGGCATCAACACCTACCTATGGCAGAGTTTGCTTATAACAATAGTTATCAAGCAAGCATTAAGATGGCACCTTTCGAAGCTCTCTACGGGAGGAAGTGTCGATCACCACTTCATTGGAGTGAAGTGGGCGAGAAGCTAGTTTTGGGTCCCGACGTGCTACAGGAAGCCGAGGACAAGGTTCGCATTGCTCGAAACAAAGATTGATTTCTGCTCAAAGTCGCCAAAAGAGCTATGCTGATAAGCGTCGGCGGGATTTGGAGTTCCAAGTAGGAGACCATGTCTTCCTAAAGGTATCGCCGACAAAGGGGATTAAGAGATTTGGTATTCGAGGAAAGCTTAGTCCTCGTTTTATTGGACCCTTTGAAGTGTTGGAACGGGTAGGCCCGGTAGCATATCGGCTCGCTTTACCGCCGAATCTATCGGGAGTGCATAACGTGTTCCACGTATCTTTGCTCCGGAAGTATGTTTTCGACCCAACTCATGTGTTGGACTCCACTCCATTGGAATTGCATGAAGATTTGAGTTTCGAGGAGTACCCGACGAAGATTCTAGCTCGTGAGGTGAAGAAACTCAGGAATCGAGAGATCCCCTATGTGAAGGTGCTTTGGAGCAACCACGACGAGCGCGAAGCGACTTGGGAGTTGGAGAGCTCGCTGTTGGAGCGGTACCCCCATCTTTTTTCAGATGGAATCCTAAGGTACTTGACTTCTAGTTTCGCGGACGAAACTCCTTTTTAGGAGGGGTGTATGTAGTACACTGAACTTTAGCGAATTGCAAGGTTCTAGTGTGAGATTAGTACTCCGTACTAATCTGGAGGTTTTGGTTTTGTTTCGAGCCCTTAGGAGCGTTTTCGGGACTTGAGAAGTGCGAAAACGGACTCCGGGAGTCGAAATCTGCAAAACTGCAGGTTTTGGCATTGTATACCGGTATGCACCTTTGGGATACCGGAATGCTGTGTTAAACCGTGTTTTGCAGCTCTCGGGTTCTGCGGAATCCTGCTGGAAATACCGGAATAGGCTGCATTCCGGTATGTGCTATCGCATACCGGTATTGGAGTAGACATACCGGTACTGGCATAGCGCATACCGGAATCCCTTCGCGTGGCCGCTTGGCCGAGGCTCGGGTTGCGGGATTTCTGGCCTGGTACCGGTATGCCCATACGTATACCGGTATACAGAACCAGAAATCTGTTTTTGAGCAGTTTGCGAATGTTGGCTTTTGGAGGGGTGTTAGGGCAATTGTTACATCATAACACTTAACCCCCACACCCTCTCCTCTCAGCCATTTGGGCTGAGGACTTAGAGAAAAAGAGGTAAGGTGTTCTCCCTCTCTCTCTCTAGGATTTCTTGGGTTTTGATGATTAAACCTAGGGTTTGATCCCTTTTCTCCTTCTCTTTTGCATACAAGCCTTCTAGCTTGTTCTTGGTGGACTTGGTGGAGAAAGAGAAGAGCTTGGTTGAGGTTTATCTCCAACTTGGCCTCCTTGGATCTTGTTTGGAGCTTAATAGAGGTGAGTTTTCCTCTCTTGAACCCCCTATTGTAGTTTATTTGGGTTTTTGTTGTAGAAATCCCATTGTGGGAAACCTAGGGTTTATTTTAGGGTTTCTCAATTTCGGGATTTTGAGAGGGAATTGATGGGTGTAGAATGTTGTGTTAGGTTGGATTTGAGGCCTCCTAACTCTATTTTGGACTTTGGACAAGAAATTCTTAGTCTAAGGTATTTTCACCCTTTTTCCTCTTTTATGTATGTCACTTTTCGATTTTCGTCGTTCGATGTTCTAACCCCATAGGAATCTCCTTTAGGGCGCTAGAAATCGAGGGGACAACTTCGTTTTCGGATACTGCGAAGTTCCGAAGGACTTCGGGTGGGTTTGACCTCACCGAAATGGGTGAAATCCCTCTATGTCTTCAGTTTTATTAAAAACTCAAGATTGTGCATTTACATGCTAAATGTAGCATTATGACATTGTTGGAATCATGACATATAGGTGTCATTCATGAGAATTGCATGTACCTTGTAGGGGTTGATAGCATGCATGGATTAAGCTTGGATAATGATTTTGTAGCATTTCATCTTATTATATGTAGAAATGCATGTTGGATAAGTGAGATATATTGTGGGATACTAGATGTATAGTAGCATATGAGATTTGATCATGATGTATATATATTGGCTTTTAGTAGCATTAGTCATGGCATATGACAAACCTTTGAGAATGTTAAACTGAGTATATTGTATATTACTTAGGTGAATAACAAGTGGACATTATGACATAGTGTTGGACTCTTAGTCACTACTTGGCATTCCATGTTTTTAGACATGATGAACGTGACACTTATGCAGTTGATTATGCTTGTTGGCCATTTGTGCTCATTCGCACATGCTTGTGAGGGTCGCTCCCTACAAGCCGGCACTCCGGAGTTAGCCTTGCGACCTTGGTCGCCCGTGCAGGTTTGGGCGCCGAAGTGGATCGCCGTTGGGGGAGAGTCTCATTCTTGCGAGAGAATGTTGACTACCACGGGGCCATTAGGCACGGCACAAGCGGGACAACCTCGTCCCCTATGGATTGGGTATCTACGATGCATGTGGTAGTGGACATGGCATGGCATATAGTGAGATTATGACATTTGAACATATGTAGCTAGTATATTGCATATTCACACATGTACATGAGTAGTAGAGGAGTTACTTGCATTGTAACATGATCATGATTAGAATATCACATGTTTATAACTTATGGTAGAGGCATAGTAGTGTGGAATTTTAAATGTATGCATATTTTTATACTAATCCTACTTCTGCCTCAGTTGACCTAGTGGTAGTGTATTCCGCTCCTCTCGGCGGCTTACCCACTGGGAACTATTGAATAATAGTTCTCATCCCCCTGGGGTTTGTTGTTTTATTTCAGAGCCATCCACTGCGGGAGAGGCTAGGGACCGCGGCAAGGGCATTGCGAGTAGCTAGATCGCGAGGGTGCTAGCGACTAGGTGGCGCACCTTTCTTTATGTTTTATTTGAGAGGTGTTTTTGTATCGACCACTTTTGTAGAGACTACCCTATGCCCCTTTTTGGGTTTATGTTGTACTAAACTTTGGTAGTGACTTTACTTTTATAGTACTTCATGCTTTTACCTTGAGACCTTACTTGTTTAGTATGTATGCTCTGATTATCATGTTAGGATTACTTGTTTTATTCCTTTCTTTCATACTTGTTATTAGACGCCTTGTGTGCATGTTGGTTGTTTGTGTACACGGCGGGTCTGTGCATGCGCCCGGGTGGGCTTCCGCTGGGGCCTCGGAACAGATCACCTACACTAGTATGTACAACAACTGGTACAAGGGATATCAACAGGATAGGTGTAGGCTAGATCATGCATCAAGAATATAATGAAATCATGCATGCTAATCAGGTATCACAACCTCATCTATGATCATATCATACATATGCATCGATCTCAACTAGAACATGTCACAACTAACATAATCCCAATAATATCATATCATCATATCATAATCATAATCCCAATATTATATCATAATCCCAACAATATTATATCATGCTAACATAACTATCATATCATGCTATCATAACTATCATGCTAATATGAGAGTAAACACATAGGAGGAAGTCCACTGAATCTGGCAAACATCAACCCACCTCAAGAGCTAATCCAACCACGATGGGGAATAACAATATCCTCAGATCCAACCCCCCAAGATAAGCAAGCTCGAGCAGTACACCGATCTGAATATAACACTAAGGAACTGCTAACTCCAACTGAACAACAGCTCAGAATCAGATCAGATTATCAGAGTAGAGGAGTACAAGCTAGGTCACAACTAATGCCAACACATGGCCCTTACCCTAGCTTTCTCTCTCTAGAAAGTGGAATCATGAAATGGGAAAGTGAGCTAAACAACCAGGGACACCTATTTATAGGCTCCCAAAAACTCCACTTTCGGGCGCCCGAATCCAACTTCCGGGCGTCCAGAAATCCAAAACGCCAGGTGTCAGTTGGCGGTCAAGCGGTCGGCGGTGGTCGGCAGGCGGTGGGGGGCGGCGTGTCTCCGACGGTCGACACGTGTCCAACGACGCGACACGTGGCTTTCCACGTCACAAGCCAAATCCGGATCCACAATCCGGGTGTCCGGTTCCTGCATCCAGATCCGAAATCTCGTCAGCCACTTTCGGACCCATCCAAAACGTCCACTGGCTCCGGAACATTCGGGCGTCCACTTCCTAAGTTCCGGGCGCCCGAAAGCCTCCAAGTCCAGAAACTCCTCGAAATGCCAAATATTACAGTAGAAAGCCAATTATCAAATACTCAAAAATGGGTATACCTCTAGCCAAGCATCCGGGGAATAGCTCTACCCCGACGGTCTCCTTTCCGCGCTTCAGTATGCACAACTGGGGAAGAAGACTCTGCAAAAAGATGTCACCAATGGGTGTGAGAACTACTATCAATCAAGTAGTCCTCAGTGGGTACCGCCACCAGCCTCAGCGGTCTGCCCACTAAGTCCTCAATCTCAAGAGATATGAATAGAGCAATAAAAGAGTAGGAGATATACTACCACTACTATGCACAAAGCTCAACTGTCAGTATGAATACCAATGAACTAAATATACCAAATGAGGACTATCATACACAATACAATACCTGCGAACCAGCTAGTACAGGAACCCCATCTGTACCTAGCTCTCGCCATACAATACCTCTCAATACAATACCATACCATACCATACCTCACAACACGATACCTGCGGCCTGATCACGCTCAACCCTCCAGGGAGCTGCTCAACCCTCCAGGGAGCCGACTAGTACAGGAAGCCCGTCTGTAACTAGCCCCTCGTACACCTCTCTGTACGGAACATGCCAACTCTAGAGTGGTACTCGTGGGAGCGACCCAACCGAGCAAAGTACAACCATAGTAACTGCCAAGCACCCGCAGGTATATGATCGACACGACTGGGTCAACAAAGGATCATGTGCCCTCGGCACCTCAAAGAATAGTCAACAAGTAAGACCCAATCCACTGTGCCCTTGGCATGTAGTACACTCAACTTTAGCAAATTACGGAGTTCTAGTGAGAGAATAGTGGCTTATACTATTCTGGAGTTTTGAGTTGAATTTGGTGAGTTTCGGAGTGTTTTCGGGACTTGAAAAGTGCGAAAACGGACTCCGGAAGTCGAAATCTGCAAAAGTGCAGATTTTGCAATTGCATACCGGTATCTGGTTTAGGGATACCGGAATCCAGTGAGAACTGGTTTGCGCAGCTCTCGGGTTCTGCGGAATCTGGCTGGAGATACCGGAATACACTGGCATTCCGGTATGTTCAATGCGCATACCGGTACTGGAGTGTTCCAGTACCGGTATGGGGGAAGGCGCATACCGGAATCCCTTTGCGCAGAATTGCTTGGCCGAGGCTCGGGTTGCGGGATTTTTGGTTGGATACCGGTATGCCCATACGCATACCGGTTTATACAATGCAAGAAATATTGCATTTTGAGCAGTTTTGCAATTTTAGCTTTTTGAGGGGCCTAGTTGGATTTTGTGCTTTGGGTTTAAGTACCCCTTTCACCCCCCTCTTGTGTTGTTTGGCTGAGGCTTGGAGGAGAAGGAGAGGGTAGGTTTTTCCTCTCTCTCTCTAGGTTTTCTCTTCCCCCAACCCCTTAGATCATGGTTTGATCTCTTTTCTCTCCGTTTTCTCCTTGGAGGTGGACTCCTAGGCTTGGAGGGAGCTCGGGGCTGAGGAGATGAGCTTGTTGGAGGATGGATCTTCAACCCTAGCTTGTGTGAGCTTGAGTGGAAGCTTGATTTGAGGTTAGTAAACCCTTTACAACCTCTAATTGTGTTTTGCATGAGATTTGCTTAGAAAACCTAGTTTCTTGAATAATTCGGGTTTATTTGGGGGTTTCTTGAATGAGAGCCTATTGAGGTGGCAATTGATGGGTGTAGAATGTTGTTGTAGGTTTGATTGGAGATTTCTAACCTTTCCAATGGGTCATTGATTTTTGGTGGTTTTCGAAATTGCTTGTTCGATGCCCCTAACCCCTTGGAAAATTATCTTAGGGTATGAGAAGCTCGGGGGACAACTTCGTTTCGAAGTACTGCGAGGATTTCGTCGGGTATCCGGTGGGTTGACCTCACCGAAATGGGTGAACTCCCCCTATGTCTCCTATCTAGTTATAGGATTGATTAGATGCATAATTATGTTAATTATGGCATGATGATAATTGTGATTGCATGAGACATATAGGTTGTTTATGAAAAGTGCATATTTCATATAGTATGGCATTATGAGAATAATATGCATGCTAGAGGTATTTGTGCTAGTAGTGTAATGATGCATTATAAAATGCTAATTAGGGTTATGCATGGGAACATTGCTAGAGATGAGCATCATAGGAGACACTACTTGGTTGTGGAATTAGTGAAAGTTCTCTTGCATACCTAGAGTATGCTTGTATAGAGAAAGAGAAGTTATGGCAAATGCATGATATGTTGTTGCACCTCAACTAGGTGAGCATATTTATGTTGGGCGTTGTTGGCCTTTTTGGCTCGACCTTTTGGTCGTGGATTGATTCCATGTTTAAGACATGAGGAAAGGGATAATTCTATTTGCATTTGCATATTATAATTGGTTTAACATGAGTCCATTTGGTTAATTAAACACTTGCATGATAGCTTTATACTCTATGAAGTAGAGGTTGTTGTAGCTTATGCATGGCATGAATATGGACTCGTTGGCATCGTAGAATGCATTGTGATAGCATTGTAGAATGCATGGATTATAGCATTAGAGAATGCATGACATATGGCATCGTAGAATGCATGATTTTGGGCATTTGTAGAATGCATTGTTTTGGCATTAGTGAAATGCATAGTACATGACATTAGAATAATGCATGGTTTATGAACTTAGTAAACAATGAGATGAACGGTTACATGTTAGAGACATGGACATATTGGTAGGGACATACCATCGGACTTTGAGAACAATATGATATTGTTGACTTTTAGCGTCTTGGCTATTGAATGTAGTAAACATGACATGACGTGTTTTTGACATAGTGTGAGGGTAAACACTTGTATTTCACTTAGGTGAATAATTAGGTTGACATTTTGACATAATGTTAGATCCTTGAACATTGGTTGGCTATTCCATGTTTTAGACATTGATGAACGTATTTCCTATGCTGTTGACTATGCTTGTTCACGCCATTGTGCTCATTCGCACATGCTTGTGAGGGTCGCTCCCCACAAAATAACGCCGGCACTCCGGAGTTGGCCTTTCGCGAATGTTGATCGCCTGTGTGCAGGTTATAATGGGCGCCGAAGTGGATTGCCGTGGGGGGGAGGCTCATTCTAGCGAGAATGTTGACTACCACGGGGCCATTAGGCACGGCACAAGCCGGGACGTTTACCTTGTGTAAGTCCCTTGTGGATTGGGTAAAAGCTAAGTAAACTGGACATAGTACATTAGTTGCTTGATGCATATACATGTAGTGTATGGACTTAGTAGTGAGTCGCATATCGTGGCATTACTTAGCTTGACCTCTTTTGGATGCATGCAACATAGTTGGACAATTGTATTAGTCTTTCTTGCATGGGCATTTGGCGTAAGATGGGCGCGATTAGATCCTATACTCATGATATTTAGTATAGAAGCATGATATTGTATGATGATAAGAATAGAAAGATTCTTTTTAACCTTTAATCATGGCATTAATTTGAACATGCATGTAAACCATGAAATTAATTGTTGAGCATATGACAATAGAGCATGTTCATGTTCATGTAGATGGTTTTAGGTCATTGGAGGCATGATAGTTGTAGAAACTATTTCGTTCTGTTTAGCATTTAATATGTTTTTATGCTTTATGTTTTTTAGTTTTTATACTATCTTGCCTCAGTTGACCTAGCGGTGTAATTCGCCACTCTCGGCGGCTTACCCACTGGGAACTATTGATAATAGTTCTCATAACCCCCATTGTTGTTGGTTTTTCAGAGCCTTTGATCCGCAGCAGGAAAGGGTTGGGATCGCGGGCGATCGTGCGAGGGTTAGCAGCTAGCTAGAGCCCTCTCTACGGTGGGTCGTTGTTTAGGCCATACCCATGGGTTTATTCCTTTCATTTGTATGTTGCAATGAAAGATGTAAGTAGATTGTTTTGATTGATCTACCTAGTTTGAAAAGATGTATAAATGCCTTATTGTATAACTTGGATTTTTAAGTTATGTGGATTTTGGTTTTAGATGTAGAACTATGTTACTTTCCACAAAATGCCATCACAAAACACTGATTACCGGCCGTTGTTTAGGAATGTATATTTTTCCTTCACTTGATGGTTGTTAGCATAGACGCCTTGGGTGGGTACATTAGGTGGGTTTTGGAGGTACACGGCGGTTCTGTGCGACTGTGCCTGGGGTAATAAACTCCACCCCCACAAGGGCCCCCCCGGGGGTTGTGGTCAAAATCACCCAACAAAGGAAATAATCCAAAACTACGTCCATTGCGAATTTGAACCCCTTTGAGTCGGCACAATCACATGCTCTAGGGCGTCCTAAGGAACGAATTCTCAGCGCACTTCTTCCTTGCTGGTGGGGGCGGTGCTCCTCGACTTTAACCACAAAGAGGTAACAACAATCACATAGCAACGGGACACAATGAAGCCCTACAAGATCATCTAACAAACATACTTGGTACAAGGACCCAAACAGAATCGATGTGCCACGAGTCCAACCATGAGTCAAATGAGATCAAGACCTGGACGTGATCCGCATGCTTCATAATCAACCGACAGCTATGGCTCATTAAATGACCGCCCTACCCACTAAGCCGAATTTGCATACCATAACATGGCACACATGCGGTCCCGATACGGAACCTGGGACATCGAACCCGCAAGGAGCATTCTGCTAACGCCCCAAGAGTGTTACGCATGGGCAACGGAAACAGGCCCGGAAGACCCACGGGAGCATGTAATTCCCAGGGTGCAACACAAAAAAGTCTCATGTGGTCCTATGCTAAATTCGAAGGTAAGAGGATCGGGCTAACCCGCAAGCAGTGGATCATGTCATATTGAAGGCTCGAGACATGAGTGGACGGAGGGTTAGGTGGACGTGGGGTGGGTTGTGGTACAACATTGTGCGTTCGAAAATGGAAGCCTAGGATCCCAACATCATTTTGGCAATTTGGGATAACGCCCATACCCAGAGTGCGGGTGTGGCTGGGGGTGTGGGTGGGAGTGGGGTTTGGGTGATTGGGTTGGTGGGGTGGGGGGGTTTTGGGTGGGTAGGTGGGGGGGTGGTTTGGATTGGGGGGGTCGTGGGTGTGGTGGTGGTTTTGTTGTGTTGTGTTGGGGGGTTTGAAAGGGGGGGTGGGGGGTTGTGGTTTGGGGTTTTGTGGTGGTGTTGGGGTGGGGGGTATTGGGGTGATACATGGTGGTTTTGGAAGGGGGAAGCCCAATGGGTTTGTTCTATTTTTCGAAGGGGGGGGGGGGTGGGAAGCCCAAGAGAGCATTCTATTACGCCCCAAGAGTGCGAATTTGCCACGAGTACATGCTCACATTCGAAGGAACAAGGATCGAAGCCCAAGAGAGCATTCTATTACGCCCCAAGAGTGCGAATTTGCCACGAGTACATGCTCACATTCGAAGGAACGAGGATCGAAGCCCAAGAGAGCATTCTATTACGCCCCAAGAGTGCGAATTTGCCACGACTACATGCTCACATTCGAAGGAACGTGGATCGAAGCCCAAGAGAGCATTCTATTACGCCCTAAGAGTGCGAATTTGCCACGAGTACATGCTCACATTCGAAGGAACGTGGATCGAAGCCCAAGAGAGCATTCTATTACGCCCCAAGAGTGCGAATTTGCCACGAGTACATGCTCATATTCGAAGGAACGAGGATCGAAGCCCAAGAGAGCATTCTATTAATTTATTACGCCCAAGAGTGCGAATTTGCCACGAGTACATGCTCACATTCGAAGGAACGGGGTTTTGTGGGGAGAGCATTCTATTTACGGGAAGAGTGGAATTTGCCACGAGTACATGGGTTGGGAAGGAACGAAGGGTATCGAAAGCCCAAGAGAGGTGGTGGGTTCTATTACGCCCCAAGAGTGCGAATTTGCCACGAGTACATGCTCACATTCGAAGGAAGGAGGATCGAAGCCCAAGAGAGCTTTCTATTAAGCCCCAAGAGTACGGAATTTGCCACGAGTACATGTTTGGGGAAGGAACGGGTGATTGTGATGGTGTTTGCCCAAGAGAGTTATTACGTTGGGGGGGTGGGTGGGGGGTGTGGGGGGGGGGGGGGGGTTTTACAGGGGGGGGGTGGGGGGGTTGGGGGGGGGTAGGGAATTTGGGGGGAGTGGGTGTGGGGAGTTGGGTGTTTTTTGGGGGGGGGGGTTGGGGGGAGTTATTGGGTTGGGCATTGGGGGGGGGGGGGTTGTGGTGGGGGGGGTGGGTTGGTGGGAGGGTTAATTGGGTAGGGGGGGGTATGTTTGGGGAACGGGTGGGGGGGGGTTTGGGGGGGGTAGGGTTGATTATTTGAGGGTGAGGGTTGATGGGAGGTGTGGTTAGTAAATGGGGGGGGGAGGGATGTTGGAACTGTGGGGTGGGTGGGGGGGGGTGGTGTTGGGGGGGGTGGGGGTTTTGGTTGTGGGGGGGGTGGATTTGCTAGGTTGAGTTGTGATTTGGTTTTTGTTGGGGATGGGGGGAGGGTGGGTTACTATTTAGGGGGGTGGGGGGGTAGGGTGATAGAGGGGGGAATGTTGAGATGTGGGTTAGGGGGGGGGTTTGAAGGGGGGGGTGGGGGGGGGGAGTGGTGGGGGATTGGGGGGGTTTGGGGGGAAGTGTAGGGTTAGAGGGTTGGAAGTTAATTTAAATTATGTTAGGTTGTTCGAGGGAAGGGGAGGTATGTGGGTTGTGGGTGATTTTTGTTGGGGTTTGAAGGTTTAATTGGAGGGTGAAAGAGTGTTTGTATGTGGAGTTTATGAATTGTGTTAGGTGGTTGGGTTGGAATGTGGAATAGATGGTGTGTTAGGGGTTGGGGGGGGGGAGGGGGTTTTTTATTTGGAGAGTAATTTTTGTGGGGTTGAGGGGGGGGGATTGAATATGGAATTTGGTTAGGGGTGGGTTGGTGGGGGGGAGGGGTGGTAGGGGGGGGGGGTAGTGTAATTTTTTGTGGGAGATTGGGGGGTGGTGAAGTTCGATTAAGGGGATGGGGGGGGTGGGGGGGGGGGGAGGGTTATGTTTGTTAAGGGTGGGGATTTTGTGGGTACGTGTGAGAAGTGATGGGGATATGTGTGGGGGGGTAAGATGGGGGTTGTGTTAATTGGAGGGGGGGGGGGTTTTGTGGTTGGGGGGAGTGATGTGGATGTGGAGGAGTTGGTTATTGAAGGTGGAATTTAGGGGTGGTTTCGAAGGAGTGGGAATTTGGTTAGATTGGAGTGGGATTTTTTGAGGTGGTGGAGTTGTGTTTGTGATTGTTGTGGGGGATTTATGGGGGTTTGTTGATTTGTGGTTGGTTGTGGGTGGGAGGTATTGGGGCCAATGGTTTGGATAATTGGGGATTGGTTATGGGGGTGATAGGTGGGATTATATGATGTGGTAGTGTATGGGTAATTAGGTTTGGTGAATGAAGAGTTGAGGTGGTGGGGTTGGGGTTTTTTTGGGTGGGGGGGAGTGGATTGTTGTTTGATGTGTTTGGGAGGTGGGGTTAGGGGATTAATGAAGTGTGGGTGATAAGTTGGGGTGGGAGTTTTTGGGGGGGGGGGGATTGATTTGTTTTGTTTTTGGGGGTAAGGGGAGGGGGTGTTGCGTGGAATGGGGGAATTCTGGGAATTAGGTGATGTTGAGATGGGGGGGTGTAGTGAATTGTTGTAGGGGGTTTAGATTTTTGGGTGGGGAGGGGGTTGGGTTGATTTTTTGGGGTGTAGGTAGGGGTGGTGTTAGTTTTGTGAAGGGGGGGGTGGGGGAGATAGGGGGTGGTGGTGATTGAAATGTATAAGTTTTGGGGAGGGGGGGGGGGGGGTGTGATAATGGTTTGGGATGGTTGGAGTGTAGGGGGGGGGGGGGTGGATTTGGTGAGTGTTGAAGGGGTTTGGAATGGGGGGAAGGGTAGGGGGAGGAAAGATATGTTATAAGGGAGGAGAAGAGAGGGGGACAGGGGGATTTTGTGGGTGGGGGGGGGGTTTGTTTGGGGGTATGTTTTGTTAGGTGGGGGGGGGGGGGGGTATATGGGGGGGGGGATGTAGGGGGGGGAAGTTAAGGGAATTTGTTGATGGGAGGTTTTGGGTTGTTTTTTGGTGTTCGATGTTGTTGATTGGGGGGGTTGAAATATGGTATTTGATAGGGTAGGGAGTTTTTGGTGCTAGGGGGGGGAGGTAAAGGTTTTGGGGTGATTTTTGTTTGGTTAATTTGGGGGGGGGGGGGTGGGGGTATTTTTGGAGGGGGGGGTTGTTTGGGAGGGGTGTGTGGGGTGATGTTTAGGGGTAGGGGGGGGGGATAGTGATTTATTGGGGATGTATTAGGTTGGGGGGGTTGGGGGGGTTTTTATGGGGGAGGTGGGGGGGGGGGGCATTTTTGTAAGTTTAGGGGGGATTTAGTGGAAGTGTGGGGGGGTGTTGGATTTACAGGGTTGTGGGGGTTGTGGTATGTTAAGAGGGGGGGATGGTTTGGGGTGGGGGGGGGGGTAATGGGGGTGGGTGGGGGGGGAAGTTGAGAGGTAATGTTGGTTTTGGGGTTGGGGGGTTGGGTATTTGGGTTTTTTTGTTGGTATGGGGTTTGTGTGGGTGTGGTGGGGGGGGTAGGTGTGGGTTGTTTGGGGTTTGGGGGGGGTGGGTGGTTGGGTTATCATGTTTTGTTGGGTTAGGGTTGTTTTGGGTGGTGGGTTTTTTTTGTTGGGGGATGTTGGTGGGTTTCCTGGTGGGTGGTGTTTTTGAGTGGGGGGGGGGTTGTAGGGTTTTTTTGGGTTTGTGTTAAATTTAAGGGAGGTTTGGGGTTTTTTAATGTTTTTTTGTTGTGTGGAATTTTGTGTGGGGGGGGGGGGAGATTGGGGTTGGGATGATGGGTTGGGGTGTGGAGGGTGAGGGGGTTGGGGTTTATGGGTGGGTTGTTTGGGTGTTATTTTTTGGGGTGTGGGGTGTGTGGGGGGGTTTGTTGTTTTGTGGGATGGGTTGGGGGATTTAGTGTTTGTTTTTGGGTGGTTTAGGGTTTTTTTGAGGGGGATTTGGGGTGTAAGAAATTGGGGGGGGGGGGGTTGTGTTGTGTTGTGGTTATTGTGTTGGTTTTTGTTGGGGTGGGGGTTGGTGTTGGTATGTGTTTGTTAGAGGTTGTTTTGGTGGGGTGTGTGTTGGTAGTTTTGAATGATTTTTTGGGGTTTGGGTTGGTTTTTCAGGGTGGGGTGGTTGTTTATGGGGGGGGGGTTTTTATTGGTGGGTGGGTTTGTTGGGTTTGTGGATGTGTGTTGGGGGGTTGGTGTGTATTGTGTGGGGTTTGGGTTAGTGTTTTGAGTAGGTGTTTGGTTAGGGGTGGGGGTTGTGGTGTGTTTGGGATTTGGTTTGGTTTTTTATGGGTTGTGTTGGGTGTTTTGAAGATGTTTTGGTGTGTGGTTTGTTTTTTTTGGGGGGTGGGGATTTTTGTGTATTTTGTTTTTGGTGGTGTTTGTGGGGGGTTTTGGTTGTGGTGGGAGGTTGGGGGGGTGATGGTGGATTGTGGGTTTTTGGGGGGATAATTTTTTGGTGGTTTTTTTGTGTTGAGGGTTTTGGGTTTTGTTGGTTTGGGGGTTGGGGAGGTTGGTGAGTTTTTTGGGTTGTGGTTTTTTTGTGGGGATGGTTGTGGTGGTGTGGTGTTGGGTGGGTATAAGGGGTTTTGGGTGTTGTGTGTGGGTGGGTTGTGTGTGGTTTTTTGTGTGTTGGGGGGGTGGGGGTTTTTTTGGGGGGGGGTTTGGGGGGGGGGGTTGGGTTGGGTGTGGGGGGGGGGGTTGTTTTGGGGGGGGGTTTGGGGGGGGGGTGGGGGGGGGGTTGGGGTTTGGGGGGTGTGGGGGGGGGGTGTGTTTGGGGGGGGGTTTTGGGGGGTTTTGTTTTGGGGGGGGGTTGGGGTGGGGGGTTGGGTGTTGTTTTGGGGGGGGGGGGGGGGGTTTTGTGTGGGGGTTTTGTTGGTTGGGGGGGTTTGGGGGGGGGGGTGGGTTGGGGTAGTGGGGGTTTGGGTGGGGTGTTGGGTTTTTTGGGGTTTGTGTGGATGGGGGTTTGGGGTTTGGGGGGTTTTTGGTTTGTTGGGGGGGTGGTGGGTGGTGGGGGGGGTGGTTGGGGGGGGGTGGGGGTGGGGGTTGGGGTTGTGTTGGGTTGGGGGTGTTGGGGGGGGGGGTTTGGGGTTGGGGGTGGTGGGGGGGTGGGTTTTGGTGGGGGGGGGGGTTGGTTGTTGGGTGGGGGTTTTTGGGGGTGGGGGGGGGGTTGGGGGGGGGTGGGGTAAGGGGGGGGTGGATGGTTGGTAGGGGGGTGGTTTGGTTTGATTTGGGGGGGTGTGGGGGGGGGGGGGGGGGGGGTGTTTAGGGGGTGGTGGGGTTTGTTGTTTGTGGTTGGGGTTGGTGTGGTGAAGTGGGTTTATTGGTTGGTTGTATTCTACACTCAGGGGAATTGGTGTTTGGGAGTTGGGGGGGTGGGTGGGGGGGTTGGGTTTGGGAGGGGGATCGATGGATGTGGTATTATGGATTGGGGTTTGGGGGGGGGGATTTAGTGGGTGTTGTTGATGGGGGGTCACAGGGGTTTAAACCTTGTGGATGGTAAATGGTGGGTTTGGGGGGGGAGAGTTTTGGGAGTGATGATTCCTAGTTGGACTGTTTGGTGTCTTGAGGGTGGGGTGGGGGGGTGGTTTGGTTGTACCTGTTGTGGGTTTATGGTTATGGTTTTTGGAGGGGGTAGGCTAAGGTATTTATGGGGGGGGGGTTTGGGTTAAAGGGTTTGGGATGGGGGGGGGGAGGGGATTTGAGGGAGTTCCGGAATTGGGGGGGGTTGGGTGGGCTTTTTTGCTAGGGATGTTGTTGAAATGGGTTGTGAATAGGGTTGGGATTTTGGGGTGGATTGAGGGGGAATAAGTTTCGCACAAGTATACCTTGGATTTTGTTTGGGGTGTGTTGGATTCTAGGTTATCGTTCTGGAATTTAAGTTGGACCTTTTTTGGGGGGTTGAGAGGGAATTTTGGTTGGATATCTGGGGGGGTGGTGGGGAATGTGATACCTGGGGAAAATCCAAGGATTTTGTTTTGAGGAATCTAAGTTTTAGATTCTTGGGAATTATTTGAGACCCTGAGGCATTTGGGCCTAGTGGCATGTGTAGTTGTTCTACTTCAGATCCATTGAAGGTATATGAAGCGTGTGGACGCTCCGGGCGAGTATTTGAATTCTTCCCGATGGTGGATGTCGCCGCATTAGAGCTACCGGAAGATCTATACTTCAAGGAGCAGTGGATGCGGATTGGACTCGTGGAATGTAGGAATTCGGGGTTTTCACTGTTACTACTACAAGATGCTCTGGAGCAACATCTTGGACGCGATGCATGGTGTAAGAGCTGGAGGCTTCACTGCGAGGGCGATATTCTTATCTCCTCTGGTTATATTGTTTGTTGTTGTTGTTGATCCGTAGTTTCGCGGACGAAACTCCTTTTTAGGAGGGGAGTATGTAGTACACTGAACTTTTGCAAATTGCGGAGTTCTAGTGTGAGAATAGTGGCCTGTACTATTCTGGAGTTTTGGGTTGAGTTTGGTGAGCTTTGAGGTGTTTTCGTGGCTTAAAAAGGGCGAAAACGGACTCCGGAGAGCAAATTCTGCATAAAGTGCAGAATTTGTACTGCATTCGGGTACTGGAATTGGCATACCGGAATGCACTGCATTCGGGTACTGGAATTGGCATACCGGAATGCACTGCATACCGGTACTGGATTTGGCATACCGGAATGTGATTGCGCAGTTTGCTGGCCGAGGCTCGAATTTTGCAAATTTTGCACAGTATACCGGTATACACATGCGCATACCGGTATACAGTGCTGCAGAATGCATTTTTGTGCAGTTTTGCAATTTTGGCTCTTTGAGGGGCCTATGGGGATTTTGTGCATTGGGTTAAGTACCCTTTCACCTTCATTCACAGCCATTGTTGGCTGAGGATGCACTTGGAGAGAAGGTAGGTTTTCTCTCTCTCTCTCTAGATTTTCTTGCTCCCAAACCCTAGAAAAGTGGTTTTGATCTCTTTTTCCTCCATTTTCTTCGTGGATGAGTGTTTCTAGGCCTTGTGGGGAGCTCGGGATGGAGGAGAGGAACTTGTTTGTGGGCTTAGCTTCAACCTAGCATGCTTGAGCTTGGTTGAGAGCTTGATTTGAGGTTAGTAAACTCTCCTACAACCTCTATTTGTGTTTTTGCTTGGATTTTACTTAGAAACCTAGTTTCTTGAAAATTAGGGTTTTAGTTGGGGTTTCTTGAATGAGAGCCCTTGAGGTGGAATTGATGGGTGTAGAACGTTGTTGTAGGTTGGATTTGATGATCTCTAACCTCAATTTGGACTTAGAACAAGTTTTACTTGCTCAAGGTAATTTCCACCCATTTACCTCATTGATTTTTGGTGGTTTTCGAATTTGTTCGTTCGAAGCTTTTAACCCCTTGAAAAATTATCTTAGGGTATGAGAAGCTCGGGGGACAACTTCGTTTCGAAGTACTGCGAGGTTTCGTCGGGTATCCGGTGGGTTTGACCTCACCGAAATGGGTGAACTCCCCCTATGTCTCCTATCTTGTTATAGGGTTAATTAAATGCATAATTATGATAATTATGGCATGATGATAATTGTGGTTGCATGAGACATATAGGTTGTATATGAAAAGTGCATATTTCATATAGTATGGCATTATGATGATAATATGCATGCTAGAGTATTTGTGCTAGTAGTGTAATGATGCATTATAAAATGCTAATTAGGTTATGCATGCTAGAGATGAGCATCATAGGAGACACTACTTGGTTGTGGAATTAGTGAATTCTCTTGCATACTAGAGTATGCTTGTATAGAGAAATGAGAAGTTATGGCAAATGCATGATAAGTTGTTGCACCTCAACTAGGTGAGCGATTATGAAGGGCGTTGTTGGCCTTGGACTCGACCTTTTGGTCGTGGGTTGATTCCATGTTTAAGACATGAGGAAAGGGGATCCTATTTGCATTTGATAAATATAATCGGTTAATGGATTTCTTGCATGATAGCTCTATACTCTATGTAGTAGAGGTCGTCGTAGCTTATGCATGGCATGAATATGGACTCGTTGGCATCGTAGAATGCATTGTGATAGTATTGTAGAATGCATGGATTATAGCATTAGAGAATGCATGACATATGGCATCGTAGAATGCATGATTTGGGGCATTTGTAGAATGCATTGTTTTGGCATTAGTGGAATGCATAGTACATGACATTAGAATAATGCATGGTTTATGAACTTAGTAAACAATGAGATGAACGGTTACATGTTAGAGACATGGACATATTGGTAGGGGCATACCATCGGACTTTGAGAACAATATGATATTGTTGACTTTTAGCGTCTTGGCTATTGAATGTAGTAAACATGACATGACGTGTTTTTGACATAGTGTGAGGGTAAACACTTGTATTTCACTTAGGTGAATAATTAGGTTGACATTTGACATAATGTTAGATCCTTGAACATTGGTTGGCTATTCCATGTTTTAGACATGATGAACGTATTTCCTATGCTGTGTTGACTATGCTTGTTCACGCCATTGTGCTCATTCGCACATGCTTGTGAGGGTCGCTCCCCACAAGCCGGCACTCCGGAGTTGGCCTTTCGCGATGTTGATCGCCTGTGTGCAGGTTATATGGGCGCCGAAGTGGATTGCCGTGGGAGAGGCTCATTCTAGCGAGAATGTTGACTACCACGGGGCCATTAGGCACGGCACAAGCTGGGACGTTACCTTGTGTAAGTCCCTTGTGGATTGGGTAAAAGCTAAGTAAACTGGACATAGTACATTAGTTGCTTGATACATATACATGTAGTGTATGGACTTAGTAGTGAGTCGCATATCGTGGCATTACTTAGCTTGACCTCTTTTGGATGCATGCAACATAGTTGGACAATTGTATTAGTCATTCTTGCATGGGCATCCGTAGTGGCATTACCCTATACTCATGATATTTAGTATAGAAGCATGATATTATGATGATAAGAATAGAAAGATTCTTTTTAACCTTTAATCATGGCATTAATTGAACATGCATGTAAACCATGAAATTAATTGTTGAGCATATGACAATAGAGCATGTTCATGTTCATGTAGATGGTTTAGTCATTGGAGGCATGATAGTTGTAGAACTATTTGTTAGCATTTAATATTTTTATGCTTTATGTTTTAGTTTAAAACTATCTTGCCTCAGTTGACCTAGCGGTGTAATTCGCCACTCTCGGCGGCTTACCCACTGGGAACTATTGAATAATAGTTCTCATCCCCCTGGGGTTTGTTGTTTTTATTTCAGAGCCTTCTGCAGCAGGAGAGGCTTGGGATCGTGGCGAGGGGTTAGCAGCTAGCTAGAGCCTCTACGGTGTTGTTATTGTAGGCATACCATGTCGTCCTTTCATTGTATTTTATATGAAAGGTGTATAGACGTTTGGTTGATCTATTGTTGATATGATGTATAAATTCTTTGTATATCTTGAGACTTAGTTGTGTGGATTTATTTTAGATGTAGAACTATGTTCTCGCTCTGATTACCTTGTTAGGATGTATTCTTTATCCTTCTTGATGGTTGTTAGCATAGACGCCTTGTGTACATTGTGTTGTTTGAGGTACACGGCGGGTCTGTGCACGTGCCTGGTAGGCTCCCGCGAGAGCCCGGGGCGTGACATGCTACTTTCAATGCATTCTACAATACTATAACAATGCATTCTACGATGCCAACAAGACCATAATCTATGACATGTATGAGCTACATAAACCTCTACTACATAGAGTATAAAAGTTATCATGCAAGTATTCATTTAACCAAGTAAATTCATATTTAGCCAATTACAATTATCAACACAAAAGAATCCCTTTCCTCATGTCTTAAACATGGAATCGTTCAACGACCAAAAGGTCGAGCTCTATGTCAACAATGCCCGTCATAGTTGTTCACCTAGATGAGGTGCAACAAACTTATTTTGCCTTGTCATATTCTCTCTTTTCTCTATACAAGCATACTTTAGTATGCGAAGAGATTTCACTAATCCAACAACCAAGTAGTGTCTCATATGACACTCCTTTCTAGCATGCACATCTTAATTAGCATTTCATAATGCATCATTACACTACTAGTACAAATACTCTAGCATGCATGTTATCCTCATAATGCCATATTATATGGAATATGCACATTTCATATACAACATATATATCCCATGCAATCACAACTTCCATCATGCCATAATTATCATAATTATGCATCTAATCAATCCTATAACAAGATAGGAGACATAGGGGGAGTTCACCCATATCGGTGAGGTCAGACCCACCGGATAATCGTCGAAACTTCGCAGTACATCAAAATGAAGTTGTCCCCCGAGCTTCTCATACCCTAAGATAATTTTCCAAGGGGTTACA
Organism: Puya raimondii; assembly: GCA_016920855.1. Lineage (NCBI taxonomy): Eukaryota > Viridiplantae > Streptophyta > Magnoliopsida > Poales > Bromeliaceae > Puya > Puya raimondii. The sequence goes on along the minus strand of JABWPP010000050.1, from coordinate 210,738,665 downwards.
AGTTTCGAACGAACAAATTCGAAAACCATCAAAATCTATGAGGTAAATGGGTGAAAAATACTTTGAGCAAGTAGAACTTGTTCTAAGTCCAAATTGAGGTTAGGGATCTTCAAATCCAACCTACAACAATATTCTACACCCATCAATTTAACCTCAAGAGCTCACAATCAAGAAACCCTAAAATAAACCCTAGGTTTACCATTCTAAGGTTTCATCAATAATAATCCAAATAAACCACAAAAAAGGGTTTACAAGAGAGTTACTCACCTCTTTTGATCTCCAATCTAGGTCCAAAGAAGCTAGGGTTGGAGATAAAACCACAACAAGCTCTCCTCAACACAAGCAAGTCTTCCCCAATGCTCCACTAGCAAGCAACAAGCAAAAGGAGAAGAGAAAAGAGATCAAAACCCAAGATCTCATAGGTTTGGGAGAGAGAAATCTAGAGAGAGAGAGGGAAGGAACCTTACCTTTCCTTCTCTAAGCCTCAGCACAATGAGGGCTGTGAAGGGTGAAGGGGTAAGTTGTAATGGTTGTAACAATATCCCCATAAAGCCCCTCCAAAGACCAAAATTGCAAAACTGTACAAATTGCAATCTGCTGCACTGTGTTCCGGTATGCGTATAGGCATACCGGTATACAGCACAAAATTTGCAAAACTCGAGCCTCGGCCAAAAGGCCACGAAACAGTATACCGGTATACCAAACATCAGTACCGATATACATTGCATCTTTTCCGGTATCACATGCCGGATTCCGCAAAACCCGAGAGCTGCGCAAAATCCAGTTTTCCACTGGATTCCGGTATCCCAAAACCAGATACCGGTATGCAATTGCAAAATCTGCACTTTTGCAGATTTTGACTCCCGGAGTCCGTTTTCACACTTTTCAAGTCCCGAAAACGCTCCGAAGCTCACCAAACTCAACTCAAACTCCAGAATAGTATAAGCCACTATTCTCTCACTAGAACTCCGCAATTTGCTAAAGTTCAGTGTGCTACATTCTCCCCTCCTAAAAAAGAGTTTCGTTCGCGAAACTACGGATCAACAACCAACAACCAAACAGCAAAACTAGAGGAGATAAGAACATCGCCCTCGCAGTGAAGTCTCCAACTCTCACACCATGCATCGCATCCAAGATGTTGCTCCAAAGCATCTTGTAGTAGGAATAGTGATAATTCCAAATTCCAAATTCCTACATTCCACAAGTCCAATCCACAACAATGCTCCTTGAAGTTTAGATCTTCATGTAGCTCTAATGAAACGACATCCACCATCGAGGTAGAATTCAAATACTCGCTCGGAGCGTCAAAACACATCATATACCTTCAACAGATCTGAAGTAAAACGGCTCGACATGCCACTAGGCCCATTTGCCTCAGGGTCTCAAATAATCCAAAGAATCTAGAACTTCGATTCCTCATACACAAAGCTCTTGGATTTCCTTAGCCAAGTATCACAATCCAATCATCAGATTCAGATGCCCCAAAATTCTATCTCTCACCGAGAATCGTCCAATGGCCCAAATTCCAAGGCGATAGAGCTAAACGCGCTATGCAGTCACACAAATTACCAAGGTATACTTGCGCAAAAATTTCCTCAATCCAACTCAGGTGAATAGTTACTCCTATTCACAATCTCCCAACAATCATCATATCTAGCTTGGAAGCGAGACAATCCAATTCCGGAGCCTCCGGTAATCGTCCTCTATCCATACAAGGTAGATAGCCTTTACTTAGCATATCTCATAAATCCTGCTATCACAAGTACAACTTGTCGGTTTCCACCGCCAACGCACATTCTGACTGTCCACTAGGAATTCATCAGCCGCTGCATTTAAGACCTTTGATAGCACCATTACAAGTCGAGATCAAGGCTAACTCCTGTGATCCGATCCAAAGGATAGATATCACTTCATGTTATCCATCTCATCGATATCTCTAGTACACCAGCCTCTAATCTGTTTTCTCAGCTTCAACTCATTTTCTTGAGTGTAGAGGTATCTCCAACATTAAGATCTGGGTGCACTTCACACCACTAACTATACATAAAATTGCCATAGTTTCCAAGTAAACGCCATGGCAATCATTTCCAAATCACAATTTAGCAATTCCTGTTGCATTCTCTCAATTGCTGAAAGGTCAATACTACCTTTCTATTTCACACCAAAGTGCAATTCGGTCCGTGGAGAGAAACATAACTACAAAGCACATAACCCGCCTTCGGGGTAACCAAGGTTGGCGGTCGTCAACCACACCAACAGTTCAAAGAAACTTTTCTCACACATATCTTTCCAAAAGGTTTAATCCCTTAATATGTGAGTCCAGAGAAGGGAGTAGACAACTTAGTAATCTCCCCACAAATATCCATACATCCAATCAAACTAGGAAGTTTGAACTTCGATTACATCTGCTTGTCCAAATCAACTATGGATGGCTTGATTCCTTGAGATTTTCAATCATATTCACTTTGACATCAACTGCCAAGGGACGCTAGTCCTCACAATCGAATCAGCACGTCTTCAACTTGAAGCACTTGCAGTCCTCATTCAAAGGAATCTTCACGGTCTTCATCGCCTCTCGACTTCCAACATGTCGTCGATGCGCACAGGGACAAAGACACCCAGAAGGGCCACACATCACAACACACAAGAGCATCAACCAACTCAAACGACACCACGACAATTTCATAATGTCTACACCGAGTGAACAAGTCACCCTCGGTCCAAACTCAAACTCGATCCAACGAGAGTAGTACTCAGATTGCAACTACCCTCGAGTAAAACCAGAATCCATGGAGCTTGATCAAACAGATCAACAAATCTCAGCTACGGGTACATATTCTTGATCGTGACCCTACCGAGTTCACGATAATCGACCCACAGTCGAAATGACCCGTCCACTCAAAACAAATGAGATCTATGCTCCGCAAGAGAAAACACTAGGCAAAAGAGGTCTCCAGACCAAGCCTTCAATTCTTACAACTCAATCGGAATTGCACAAGCAACTCCCTCACAAGAGACATCCTCGCTTTTGAGGATTCTCAACTCTCACCAAAGATACTGGCCTCAAGGCCACGCGCCCACTCAGCCAACAACTAGGCTTGGGCGGGTGAAACAATCATCGCAAATAGCGAACATCCACGCCCTCTGAAAGTATTATTTCATGTCCAGATCCCCAAGGCACTACAGCTTGGCTCACTCAATCATCGGTAATCTGATAACCGAAGAGCCAGCCCAAGTTCAAGTCAGAACCATACACTCTCAGCCAAACAAAGCCGATTGCTTCGTTGGCGCACAGAAACATCCAATCCTAATGGAGTACAAGAACAGTACTTCCAAGTCCAAGCAATCAGGACCACTCGATCTGCAAGCATCAAGGAATGATTTCCCTGCCATGCATTCGGCAAACAGCCGATCCAAAGCTACAATCATAACAAACGACAAACAAGCTCCAATACTACGAGCTGCGACAACCTCCATCGTCGCTGCATCAACCTCCGCCTGTCAAACAGGCATGCCTTCACCCGGTACCAGCCACGCGAAGTCGATCCCAATATTGTCGACACTGTTCTCCTCAGACACTCCAACTGGGAATGGCCCGCCTGGCCACGAAGAGAGTACTTGCCCCTACTCCAAGAGCATCATCGGGTACATGCGGACTCCACCGCTCACACATCACTATAGTTGATGACGATTTGACGTCCCTCTTTCATCCTGCTATAGATCAACATTCTCGAAATCAATTTCTCTTTGAACACCTTGATTGTCTTCTTACGATAGACTTGCCACTCTTAGTAGCTTCTTTGTCGCCCCAACGGTCTCCACGTCTCTCGCCCTTATCAAGGTACGATCCGCATTCTCATAAAATTTCTTGAGGTCGACTGCCAACTGGATCAACAAATCCTCCAGTTGCTTAATCCTCTCGTCTGCCGGCGCAAAGCCTCAACTTGGAGTAACATCATAATTGACCGCCGCTCCACCGTGCTTGCTGAAATTGCCAGTTGTTCTCTCAACTTCAGGGTCTCACCAAATTCGGAGGATGCAGAGTTCCCGTCTCGGCTGCCTCGGCCGCCATCGAGTGCGTTGTTCACCACTCAAGCTGCAACAAGCATAACATGCGCAGGTAAAACACCCCACGCCAATGCAACCCCACACAAAACTATAACCCCAATCATGCGAAAGTAATGAAGTGGACTCCCACTATTCCCCGATGTCACGTTGTCGGCCGCCAACGTGACCCTCCAAGGGTATAGAAGTGGTTCACTCCGATCTAACTCCAACACCTTTGGAGCTTTAGAAATGACCCAATCATAATACTTTCGCCAATATGTCACAAGAGATCCCGTCTCTCACGTTCCTATTCCTTATCGTCCAACCTGCCTAAGGTTTACTAGGTCCACTAAGACTCAACCCTAGGCTCTGATTCCATAATAATCTGTCACGCCCCGGGCCATAGTGAGAGCCTACCAGGCACGTGCACAGACCCGCCGTGTACCTCAAAACAACACACAATGTACACAAGGCGTCTATAGTAACAACAATCAAGTAGAAGAAGGAATACGTCCTAAACAAGGTGATCAGAGCGAGAACATAATTCTACAACTAAAATAAGATCAACACAACTAAAATCTTGAGATATACAAAAGAATTTATACATCTTATGTACTAACAGATCAACCAACAATATAACTATACGCCTTTCACTCAAAATACAATAAAAGGACACCATGGTATGTCTATAGCAACATCGTAGAGGCTCTAGCTAGCTGCTAACCCCTCGTCACGATCCCAATCCTCTCCTGCTGCGGAAGGCTCTGAAACAAAAACCCAACAACCATGGGGGTGAGAACTATTAAACAATAGTTTCCAGTGGGTAAGCCGCCAAGAGTGGCGAATTACACCGCTAGGTCAACTGAGGCAAGATAGTATAACTGAAACATAAGGCATAAAACATTAAATGTTAAATAAATAGTTCTACAACTATCATGCCTCCAATGACTAAATCATCTACATGAACATGAATATGTTCCTACTATCATATGCTCAACATCTAATCACACCAGTTTACATGCATGTCAAATTAATGCCATGGATACTAGTTAAAAGATTTTCTTTGATATCATCATAATACCATGCCTCTATACTAATCATCATGAGTATAGGATAATGCCACTATGGATGCCCATGCAAATAATAACTAAAACGAATGTCCAACTATCACATGCATCCAAAAGGTGTCAAGCTAAGTAATACCACCAAATAACAACTCACTACTATGTCCATACACTACATGTATATGCATCAACCGACTGTGATGTACTAGGACCAGTTTACTTAGCTTTTACCCAATCCACGAGGGACTTACACATGGTAACGTCCCGGCTTGTGCCATGCCTAATGGCTCCGTGGTAGTAACCACCCTCACGCTAAGGATGAGCCTTGCCCACGGCGGTTCCATTTCGGCGTCTCAATACTGCGCGGGCGAAATAACTGTCGCAAGCGAAATAACTGTCGCAAGCGAAATAACTGTCGCATAGGCTAACTCCGGAGTGCCGGCTTGAAGGGAGCAACCCTCACAAGCATGTGCGCATGAGCACAATGGCAAACAAGCATAATCAACCACATAATTCTATACTCGTCATGTCTAGACATGGAATAGCCAAAGTCATGCTCGTCATGTCTAACATGGAATAGCCAACCAATGTCCAAAGGATTTAACACTATGTCACAATGTCAACCTAGTTATTCACCTAAGTAAAATATAATATGCTTAACCTCACACTATGTCAAAACATGTCATATCATGTTTATTACATTCAATAGCCAATATGCTAAATGTCAATAATATCATGTTGTTCTCAAATCACATGTGAGTATATTTCTACCAATATGTAATATGTCTCTAACATGCAAGTGGTTACATTTCACTCTACCAATAGGAATGGACCTACGTCTCATTCATGACCCCAACGGGTTACTATCATATGCTATAACCAAAGCCATACTCAATGCATTATACTAATGCTACTTTCAATGCATTCTACAATGCTATAACAATGCATTCTACGATGCCAACAATACCATAATCCATAACATGCATGAGCTACATAAACCTCTACTACATAGAGTATAAAAGTTATCATGCAAGTATTCATTTAACCAAGTAAATTCATATTTAGCCAATTACAATTATCAACACAAAAGAATCCCTTTCCTCATGTCTTAAACATGGAATCGTTCAACGACCAAAAGGTCGAGCTCTATGTCAACAATGCCCGTCATAGTTGTTCACCTAGATGAGGTGCAACAAACTTATTTTGCCTTGTCATATCCTCTCTTTTCTCTATACAAGCATACTTTAGTATGCGAAGAGATTTCACTAATCCAACAACCAAATAGTGTCTCATATGACACTCCTTTCTAGCATGCACATCTTAATTAGCATTTCATAATGCATCATTACACTACTAGTACAAATACTCTAGCATGCATGTTATCCTCATAATGCCATATTATATGGAATATGCACTTTTCATATACAACATATATATCCCATGCAATCACAACTTTTATCATGCCATAATTATCATAATTATACATCTAATCAATCCTATAACAAGATAGGAGACATAGGGGGAGTTCACCCGTTTCGAACGAATAAATTCGAAAACCACCAAAATCTATGTGGTAAATGGGTGAAAAATATCTTGAGCAAGTAGAACTTGTTCTAAGTCCAAATTGAGGTTAGGGATCTTCAAATCCAACCTACAACAACATTCTACACCCATCAATTTAACCTCAAGAGCTCACAATCAAGAAACCCTAAAATAAACCCTAGGTTTACCATTCTAAGGTTTCATCAACAATAATCCAAATAAACCACAAAAATGGGTTTACAAGAGAGTTACTCACCTCTTTTGATCTCCAATCTAGGTCCAAAGAAGCTAGGGTTGGAGATAAAACCACAACAAGCTCTCCTCAACACAAGCAAGTCTTCCCCAATGTCACGCCCCGCCGGCCCTTTAACACCAACTAGGTGGAAAGGATAACCGCACGGGCGCATGCCCCAGACCCGCCGAACGGATAGAGTCCTTTCTACCCGCCCAAGGCGTCACAACACAAGCTTATCCACAATGTTCCAACTAGGAACGGAGTACAAGAGTTGCACAAGGAAAGCATCAACATAAAGAAGTTCTACTTCTATTACATCACATGGCACAATGTACATGTCCAAATTTTTCTTTTCTTTCACTTTCATTCCATACAAAACCTCAAAAGGTGCCATACCGATGCTAGCTTGATAGCTATTATTGTAAGCAAATTCAGCCATCGGCAAATGAGTAGGCCACGCACCTTTGAAGTCCAACACACACGCTCGTAGCATATCCTCCAAAATCTGAATTGTCCTTTCCGATTGACCGTCAGTTTGAGGATGAAATGCTGAACTGAAATCGAGTCGTGTACCCAAAGCTTCTTGCAAGCTTTTCCAAAAATGCGATGTGAAACGGGGATCTCGATCTGAAACTATCGAGGTCGGAACCCCGTGCAACCGCACAATCTCGTCCAGGTAGACTTGGGCTAACTTGTCTCCCGACCAAGTGGTGTGGATTGGCAAAAAGTGTGCCGACTTTGACAAACGATCCACCACCACCCATATCGCATCGTGGCCACCTAGCGATCGAGGTAAGCCCACAACAAAATCCATCGCGATATTTTCCCACTTCCAAACTGGAATGGGCAATCCTTGTAACTTTCCCGCCGGAAAGCGGCGCTCGGCCTTTACTTGTTGGCATACTAAGCATTGTGCCACGAAGCGTCCAACATCAAGTTTCATCCCCGGCCACCAATAATGCACTTTGAGATCCTTGTACATTTTAGTGCCGCCCGGGTGAATCGTATAGGGAGAAGCGTGAGCTTCTTTCAAGATCTCCCTACGAATGTCCTCAACTTTCGGCACGCACAATCGATTTCGAAATCGAATTGCGCCCTTCGAATCTACATGATAATCACCGGCACGCCCGCTCTCGATAGTACCCCGCACCTTTTGGAGCTCCGGATCACCGGATTGCTTTTCCTTTATTTGCTCCAATAAGGTCGGCCACACCTCGAGACTCATAAGTTTAGCGGGGACGCCCGGGGCCACGACTTCCAAGTCAAACCGGCCCATTTCCTTGATTAACGGCATTTGTCCCGTCATCTCAATCGCGAAGTTCTCCACGGATTTTCTACTGAGCGCATCGGCCACCACATTGGCTCTACCGGGGTGGTACAAGATGGTCAAGTCGTAATCTTTTATCAACTCCAACCACCGCCGTTGCCTCAAGTTCAACTCCTTCTGAGTGAATAAATACTTTAAGCTTTTGTGATCCGTGTACACCTCACAATGTTCCCCGTACAAATAGTGTCTCCACAACTTAAGTGCGAAGACCACCGCCGCAAGCTCTAAGTCGTGGGTGGGATAATTTTGCTCATAGCTTTTCAATTGTCGAGAGGCATATGCTATTACTTGCCCTCGTTGCATAAGCACACACCCAAGACCACGACGTGATGCATCACTATACACCACATAACCCTCCCCCGCAATCGGCAAGGCGAGTACCGGAGCCGAAGTCAACCTTTCCTTTAGCTTCTTAAAACTTTGGTCGCATTCCTCGCTCCAAATATATTTGGCTCCCTTGCGGGTAAGACGCGTTAGTGGACCGGAGATTTTTGAAAATCCCTCCACGAACCGCCGATAGTACCCCGCAAGACCCAAAAAGCTTCGTACTTCCGTGACATTGGTCGGGCGAGGCCAATCCTTGACTGCCTCAACTTTCATAGGGTCCACCGATACTCCTCCTGCGGAAATTACGTGACCCAAGAAAGCGACCTCACGGATCCAAAATTCGCACTTTTTTAATTTGGCGAACAACTTGTTCTCTCGAAGAACTTGAAGCACAATCCTCAGGTGCTCCCTATGTTCCTCTTCACTCCGAGAGTAGACAAGAATATCATCTATGAACACAACCACAAATTGATCCAATAGTGGTTTGAACACACGGTTCATTAAATCCATGAACGCTGCCGGGGCATTGGTAAGCCCAAAAGGCATAACCGTGAATTCATAATGTCCATACCGCGTTCTAAACGCGGTCTTATGCACATCCTCCGGTTTGATCTTCAATTGGTGATAACCGGATTGCAAATCAATCTTTGAGTACACCCGAGACCCTTGAAACTGATCGAACAAGTCATCAATTCGGGGTAACGGGTACTTATTCTTGACGGTCACTTTGTTCAACTCGCGGTAATCCACACACAACCGCAGCGAACCGTCCTTTTTCTTCACAAATAGAACAGGGGCTCCCCAAGGTGACACACTTGGCTTCACGAAACCCTTGTCCATTAAATCTTGTAATTGTGCTTTTAATTCCTTTATCTCCGCGGGTGCCATCCTGTACGGGGCCTTAGAGATCGGCGCCGTACCCGGGAGCAAATCAATCACGAATTCTATTTCCCGATCCGGTGGCATTCCGGGCAACTCCGTCGGAAACACATCCGGGAACTCTTGGACTATAGGAATGTCCTCGAGCCCCAACACTTCCTTACGGTCATCCACTATCGTCGCCAAGTAGGCAATGCAACCACTAGCAATGAGCTTTCTTGCTTGCGACGTGGACACCATTGAAGCAAAGAGCGAACTCTTACACCCACGGTACACAAACTCTTTGTGCCCGGGTTCTTTAAACTTCACTATCCGGCTCTCACAATCGATAGTAGCGTGATACTTAGAGAGCCAATCCATTCCTAGGATCAAATCATATTCACTCATTCGATTTAATACCAGCAAATCAGCTGGCATGATCCAATTTTCAACCCTCACGGGGCAATCTACACACGCATGATGTACGCAAAAAGTGTGTTCAGGTACTTGCACCGTTCTTGCATGTGTGGCATCTATGATTTCTATTCCATGTGCAATAGCAAATGATCGAGCAATGAATGAATGCGATGCACCAGTATCAAACAAAGCTCTACATCGAATGCCTTTAATTAACACAATACCTGCCACGACGTCCTCCTGGGTAGCAGGCTCCTCCACCTGAGAGGCGAATACTCGTCCACTGGGTGCTGGCCGCTGGCCCTCCAATGGTCTCGGCGGTTGTGCACGACCCGCCGACATCGCCGCGGGTGGGATGCCCGCAAGCTGCCTCGGTGGCGCAAACGCCGACGCCGACGACGGTGCTCGGCTATCGTCCGTCGGACAATTGTACCGCATATGCCCTTGCTGTCCACATTTGTAGCACCGGCCCTCACGATAGTCACATTGTTGAGGGCCGTGGGGGCCGCTACAAATTGGGCATTGGGTCGCGGATCGATTCCATCGGGACCCTCGGGATTGATTTTGCGGCTGCGAGTGCTTCGGGGGCCGCTTAGAGCTAGATTGCCCCCCCGAGCCACCCGCCGGTCGCTTCTTCCCTTTCTCTTTGTCTTTTTCTTTCTCCCAAGACTCGCGCTCCTCGCGCGCACATGCATTTCTGTGCTCCACCCAAAGAGCACGGTCCAAGACCTCCGCAAAGGTCCTAAGTTTGAGGGCGTGCACCGCCCGAAAGATATCCGGTCGAAGTCCGCGCACGAAACAATCGACCTTGTCCAACTCTCCGCGGACAACGTGCGGTACGCAATTAATGATGTACGAGAACTCCCTCTCGTACTCGCGCACCGAGCGGTTCCCCTGCTTCAACTTGCGGAACCTTTCTTGAAGCTTCCTTTTCTCGCTATCGGGGAAATAGGTGGCGAACACCATACCCCGAAACTCTTCCCACGATGGTGGCGGAAGGCTAGAGAGTCGATCTCGTCGGACCCCCTTCCACCACACCTTCGCCGACCGGTCTAGACAATGAACGGCGAGGTGCACCTTGTCCCTCTCCAAGGTATAAAGGTCCTCGAAGAGCGTCTCGATAGCGTCGATCCATGTCTCTACGTACCACGGATCCACGTTCTCCCCGCTAAAGATAGGCGGGTTGAACTTTTTGAACCTCATTAGAGCCGCAAGCGCGCGCTCTCGCTCCGTATCCTCCATCTCGGAGTCGGGCATAGGGGCACCCGACCCCTCGGCCACAGCCGGTGGCGCAGGTGGCACCACGGCCGGCGCCGGTGTCGCCTCCTCGGCCGGTGCCGAAGCAGAGGCCGGAGGTACTCCCGACCTCACCTCCCCAGTCGCAGCCGCCTTGTCACGCCCCGGGTTACCTCTTCCCAGGCGCATGACCAGATCCGCCGCATACACAGTATATCTACCATGTATACGAAGCGAAACAACATCCATAATCAAACACACAGAGCTAAAGGTATCAACAGAGCTGCTATATAAATATATCAAAATCCACTGTACATACAACATCCATAACATAATACAACACTGAAAATCACTATCTCTGTCTCTCTGTATGTACAGACTCATAACCAACTACCAAAATGGGGTATACCTCTAGCCAAATATCCGGGGATCCACTCTACCCGACGGTCTCCTTTCCGCGATCAGTATGCACGACAGGGGAAGAAGACCCTGAAAAAGATGTCACCAAAGGGTGTGAGAACTACTATCAATCAAGTAGTCCTCAGTGGGTACCGCCACCAGCCTCAGCGGTTTGCCCACTAAGTCCTCAATCTCAAGAGATATATAATGAGCAAGAAAGAGATATACTACCACTACTATGCACAAAGCTCAACTGTCAGTATGAATACTAATGAACTGAATATATCAAATGAGGACTATCATACATAATACAATACCTGCGAACCAGCTAGTACAGGACTCCATCTGTACCTAGCTCTCGCCATACAATACCTCTCAATACAATACCATACCATGCGGCCTGATCACGCTCAACCCTACAGGGAGCTGCTCAACCCTCCAGGGAGCCGACTAGTACAGGAAGCCCGTCTGTAACTAGCCCCTCGTACAACCCTCTGTACGGAACATGCCAACTCTAGAGTGGTACTCGTGGGAGCTACCCAACCGAGCAAAGTAAACCCATAGTAACCGCCAAGCACCCGCAGGTATATGATCGACACGACTGGGTCAACAAAGGATCATGTGCCCTCGGCACCTCAAAGGATAGTCAACAAGTAAGACCCAATCCACTGTGCCCTCGGCACCACAAAGGATAATCAACTAGTATGACCCAATCCATGCTCTCACAAAGAATCACGTGCCCTCGGCACAATCAATGCTCCAGTGCTCACAATCATCTCTACTCTACCACAAAGAGGAGGCTCTCGACTCTATCACAAAGAGGAGGTACAACAACATAGCACGAGCCACAACATGATCACCTACACTACATGCACAACAACTGGTACAAGGAATCAATAGGTGTAGGTCCAATCATGCAACAATATGATACAAAGAAATGCATGCTCATATACATATCATTAGCACATCTAAGATCAGAACATGCCCATGCAGTCTATAGATCAGTCTCACTCTAACATGGCATCTCTACATAATCTTAGCATGGCATACTATCATAATCCCAATATCATAATCCAATATCCACATATCATAATCCAATCATGCTAACATAATCCAAACAACATCATATCATATTATGCTAACATGAGATAAAACACGTAGGAGGAAGTCCACTGAATCTGGCAAACATCAACCCACCTCAAATGCTAATCCAACCACGGTGGGGAAAGAACAAGCCTCAGATCCAACCCTCCAAGATAACGAACTCCGGCAGTACTCCGAGCTGAGTAAATCTCCAAGGAACTGCTAGCTCCAGCAGAATAACAGCCCAGCCCAGCACCACCAGATCAGATCAGCAGGATAGAGGAGAACAAGCTGGGTTACAAACTATGCCAACACATGGCCCTAAAACCCACTTTCTCTCTCTAGAAACCGAGGTCACCAAGTGGAAATTACACTAAAATCCAACAGGTACACGCCTATTTATAGGCTCCCAAATTCCCACATTCGGGCGCCCACTTCTCCATTTCCGGGCGTCCGGAAATCCTGCCGTACAGGTGTCGTCGCGCGGCCAAGCGGTCGATCAACCGTCATCAGTCGGTGGGGCGGCGTGTCTCCGGCGATCGACACGTGTCCTCTGTCGCGACACGTGGCCCTCCACGTCAATAGCTCAAACCGGATCCTCGTCCGGGCGTCCGAATCATGCATCCGGATCCAATCTCCGTCGGCCACAACCGGATCGTCCACAACATGCAGTAGGGTCCGGAACATTCCGGGCGTCCACTTCTTCTCTTCCGGGCGCCTGAAATCCCCTAAGCCCAGAAACCCTAAATCTCAAAATTTCCCGAGTACTACATTCTCCCCTCCTTACAATAGTTTCGTCCTCGAAACTAAGGCACTCACCTCAAGATACAAATAGGTGGGGATAAGATCTCTGCATAATAGACTCTAACTCCCATGTCGCCTCTCTATCATCATGAAAATCCCACTGTACCTTAACATAAGGTATGACCCGATTACGCAATTCCCTCGTCTCACGAGCAAGAATTCGTATCGGTCGCTCCTCGTACTGCAAATCCTCGGTAAGCTCCAGTGGGGAAAAATCTATCACATGGGAAGGATCATGCATGTATCTCCTCAGAACAGATACATGAAAGACATCATGCACTCCAGCAAGTCGAGGCGGAAGGGCTAACCGATAGGCTACAGGTCCAACTCTCTCCAAGATCTCAAAAGGACCAATAAATCGCGGACTAAGCTTTCCGCGAATCCCAAATCTCCGTATGCCCTTCGATGGTGAGACCTTCAAGAATACATGATCACCAACCTGAAACTCTAGATCTCGCCTCCGAGTATCAGAATAACTCTTTTGCCTGCTCTGAGCCGTCTCAATATGCTGTCGTATCAACTTAACTTTCTCTTCGGCTTCAAGCAAAAGGTCTGGTCCCAACGTCTTCCTTTCACCAACATCATCCCAATACAGAGGTGATCGACATTTGCGTCCATACAATGCTTCAAACGGAGCCATCCTAATGCTCGCCTGATAGCTATTGTTGTACGCAAACTCTACTAATCTCAGATGTCGATCCCAACCTCCACCAAAATCCAAGACACAAGCTCTCAGCATATCCTCGAGTGTCTGTATAGTGCGCTCGGACTGACCATCAGTCTGGGGATGAAACGCAGTGCTAAATCGAAGCTGAGTCCCCAAAGCTGTTTGTAAACTCTTCCAGAAATGAGAAACAAACCTTGGGTCTCTATCAGATACTATTGAGATTGGCACCCCATGCAATCTCAATATCTCATCCATATACAGCTGCGCAAGTCGCTCACGTGACCAAGTAATCTGCATAGGCAGAAAATGAGCAGACTTCGTCAGCCTATCGACAATTACCCAAATAGAATCACAGCCGCTCGAAGTCCTCGGCAATCCTACGATGAAATCCATCGTGATGTGATCCCATTTCCACTCAGGTATTGGAAGACTCTGTAGCTTACCAGCTGGTACTCGATGTTCAGCCTTAACTTGCTGACATGTCAAACATTGGGCTACAGCTCTACCAATATCCCGCTTCATACCATTCCACCAAAAATGCGTTTTCAAATCCTGGTACATCTTTGTCCCTCCAGGATGCACCGAATAAGGAGAATAGTGCGCCTCCTTCAGTATCTCCTCTCGAATCTCCTGATCCACTGGTACACATAGACGTCCTCTATAACGAAGAGTCTCAGCATCATCATAAGTAAAGTCTTCAAGATCTCCACTCTTCAGTTGATCTCGAATCTTCACTAAGTAAGGATCTTCACTCTGTTTTTCTCGAATCCTATCCACCAGAGTGGGCTGCAGGACTAGGGTCATCAACCTCGCCGTCGTCCCAGAAGTAACTACTTCAAGAGATAACCTCCGCATCTCCTCCACTAGGACAGGCTGTTGAGTAATACACAAACTCAAAGTTGCCACAGCCTTCCTACTCAAAGCATCGGCGACAACGTTCGCTTTACCGGGATGGTATAAAATAGAGATGTCATAATCCTTCAATAATTCTAACCATCTCCGTTGCCGTAGATTCAACTCTTTCTGTGTAAACAGATACTTAAGACTCTTATGATCTGTAAACACTTCACAATGCTCACCATAAAGATAGTGACGCCATAGCTTCAGAGCAAAGACTACCGCCGCCAACTCCAAATCATGAGTGGGGTAGTTCTTTTCATATTCCTTCAGTTGTCTTGAAGCATATGCAATCACTTTGCCATGTTGCATCAATACGCAACCCAAGCCACTAAGCGAAGCATCACTATAGATGACAAATCCGTCGCCCATTATAGGTAGTGCCAGAATAGGAGCTGTCATCAATCTCTGCTTAAGCTCATCAAAGCATGCTTGGCACTCCTCACTCCAAAAACATGATTCCCCGAAATTCACTCCAAGTCATCTGTAGAGGATTCAAGGACCTATGATCACGGGTCCTCCTCCACCAGACGTGTGCATCACCAGATAAACAATGCACTGCCATATGCACCTGCTCTCGTGCTGGCACAAAGAGATCCTCAAACAACTTCTCCATTTCACAAATCCAGGCTTCAACCACCCACGGTTCTATACTACTACCATTGAATCGTGGTGGATCAAACCTACAGAAGCGAGCTAATCTATCCGCCATCCGCTCCTGCTCCTCTTCAGAAAGTACTTGACTAGGCTGAGTACTTCCTTCTCCAGGTTGAGATGTAGTTGGAGTAGTTGCCGCCTGAGGTTCCATAGCTCGAGGCGTAGAGAAAGCATCACACATCTTTTGCAACAAGGCACTCTGCTGCCTTCCAACTGCAGCTATGTCTGTCTGCTAGCTGTTCCTGCAGAGCGGGCCGTTCACTAGGTCCCGTCTGCTCAGGCATATCCGACGGCGTCGGATGCGCTCGCGTCGATGGTCGTCGAGGAGGCATAGTAACAACCTGCAACAGAATACCCGATTAGGACCACAATCAACTCACGACCCAATCCAACGAAAGTCTAGAAGGACACTTCTTTTCTTCTCAGATTATTATGTCGTCTGCAGCCAACATAAGTCATCTGATAAGAGAAGGCATAATCCCTCAATCCCTCTTCCTACACAAGGAAGGATTCAAAACCCAATCTTTGACTTTCGCGATCAATCACGTCTCTCACGTCATCCTTAGGTCTGTTTATCTTAGGTTTCCTAGGCCCTCTTGACCTATTCCTAAGCTCTGATACCAACTTAATCTGTCACGCCCCGGGTTACCTCTTCCCAGGCGCATGACCAGATCCGCCGCATACACAGTATCTCTACCATGTATACGAAGCGAAACAACATCCATAATCAAACACACAGAGCTAAAGGTATCAACAGAGCTGCTATATAAATATATCAAAATCCACTGTACATACAACATCCATAACATAATACAACACTGAAAATCACTATCTCTGTCTCTCTGTATGTACAGACTCATAACCAACTACCAAAATGGGGTATACCTCTAGCCAAATGTCCGGGGATCCACTCTACCCGACGGTCTCCTTTCCGCGATCAGTATGCACGACAGGGGAAGAAGACCCTGAAAAAGATGTCACCAAAGGGTGTGAGAACTACTATCAATCAAGTAGTCCTCAGTGGGTACCGCCACCAGCCTCAGCGGTCTGCCCACTAAGTCCTCAATCTCAAGAGATATATAATGAGCAAGAAAGAGATATACTACCACTACTATGCACAAAGCTCAACTGTCAGTATGAATACTAATGAACTGAATATATCAAATGAGGACTATCATACATAATACAATACCTGCGAACCAGCTAGTACAGGAACTCCATCTGTACCTAGCTCTCGCCATACAATACCTCTCAATACAATACCATACCATGCGGCCTGATCACGCTCAACCCTACAGGGAGCTGCTCAACCCTCCAGGGAGCCGACTAGTACAGGAAGCCCGTCTGTAACTAGCCCCTCGTACAACCCTCTGTACGGAACATGCCAACTCTAGAGTGGTACTCGTGGGAGCTACCCAACCGAGCAAAGTAAACCCATAGTAACCGCCAAGCACCCGCAGGTATATGATCGACACGACTGGGTCAACAAAGGATCATGTGCCCTCGGCACCTCAAAGGATAGTCAACAAGTAAGACCCAATCCACTGTGCCCTCGGCACCACAAAGGATAATCAACTAGTATGACCCAATCCATGCTCTCACAAAGAATCACGTGCCCTCGGCACAATCAATGCTCCAGTGCTCACAATCATCTCTACTCTACCACAAAGAGGAGGCTCTCGACTCTATCACAAAGAGGAGGTACAACAACATAGCACGAGCCACAACATGATCACCTACACTACATGCACAACAACTGGTACAAGGAATCAATAGGTGTAGGTCCAATCATGCAACAATATGATACAAAGAAATGCATGCTCATATACATATCATTAGCACATCTAAGATCAGAACATGCCCATGCAGTCTATAGATCAGTCTCACTCTAACATGGCATCTCTACATAATCTTAGCATGGCATACTATCATAATCCCAATATCATAATCCAATATCCACATATCATAATCCAATCATGCTAACATAATCCAAACAACATCATATCATATTATGCTAACATGAGATAAAACACGTAGGAGGAAGTCCACTGAATCTGGCAAACATCAACCCACCTCAAATGCTAATCCAACCACGGTGGGGAAAGAACAAGCCTCAGATCCAACCCTCCAAGATAACGAACTCCGGCAGTACTCCGAGCTGAGTAAATCTCCAAGGAACTGCTAGCTCCAGCAGAATAACAGCCCAGCACCAGATCAGATCAGCAGGATAGAGGAGAACAAGCTGGGTTACAAACTATGCCAACACATGGCCCTAAAACCCACTTTCTCTCTCTAGAAACCGAGGTCACCAAGTGGAAATTACACTAAAATCCAACAGGTACACGCCTATTTATAGGCTCCCAAATTCCCACATTCGGGCGCCCACTTCTCCATTTCCGGGCGTCCGGAAATCCTGCCGTACAGGTGTCGTCGCGCGGCCAAGCGGTCGATCAACCGTCATCAGTCGGTGGGGCGGCGTGTCTCCGGCGATCGACACGTGTCCTCTGTCGCGACACGTGGCCCTCCACGTCAATAGCTCAAACCGGATCCTCGTCCGGGCGTCCGAATCATGCATCCGGATCCAATCTCCGTCGGCCACAACCGGATCGTCCACAACATGCAGTAGGGTCCGGAACATTCCGGGCGTCCACTTCTTCTCTTCCGGGCGCCTGAAATCCCCTAAGCCCAGAAACCCTAAATCTCAAAATTTCCCGAGTACTACATTCCCCTCCTTACAATAGTTTCGTCCTCGAAACTAAGGCACTCACCTCAAGATACAAATAGGTGGGGATAAGATCTCTGCATAATAGACTCTAACTCCCATGTCGCCTCTCTATCATCATGAAAATCCCACTGTACCTTAACATAAGGTATGACCCGATTACGCAATTCCCTCGTCTCACGAGCAAGAATTCGTATCGGTCGCTCCTCGTACTGCAAATCCTCGGTAAGCTCCAGTGGGGAAAAAAATCTATCACATGGGAAGGATCATGCATGTATCTCCTCAGAACAGATACATGAAAGACATCATGCACTCCAGCAAGTCGAGGCGGAAGGGCTAACCGATAGGCTACAGGTCCAACTCTCTCCAAGATCTCAAAAGGACCAATAAATCGCGGACTAAGCTTTCCGCGAATCCCAAATCTCCGTATGCCCTTCGATGGTGAGACCTTCAAGAATACATGATCACCAACCTGAAACTCTAGATCTCGCCTCCGAGAGTATCAGAATAACTCTTTTGCCTGCTCTGAGCCGTCTCAATATGCTGTCGTATCAACTTAACTTTCTCTTCGGCTTCAAGCAAAAGGTCTGGTCCCAACGTCTTCCTTTCACCAACATCATCCCAATACAGAGGTGATCGACATTTGCGTCCATACAATGCTTCAAACGGAGCCATCCTAATGCTCGCCTGATAGCTATTGTTGTACGCAAACTCTACTAATCTCAGATGTCGATCCCAACCTCCACCAAAATCCAAGACACAAGCTCTCAGCATATCCTCGAGTGTCTGTATAGTGCGCTCGGACTGACCATCAGTCTGGGGATGAAACGCAGTGCTAAATCGAAGCTGAGTCCCCAAAGCTGTTTGTAAACTCTTCCAGAAATGAGAAACAAACCTTGGGTCTCTATCAGATACTATTGAGATTGGCACCCCATGCAATCTCAATATCTCATCCATATACAGCTGCGCAAGTCGCTCACGTGACCAAGTAATCTGCATAGGCAGAAAATGAGCAGACTTCGTCAGCCTATCGACAATTACCCAAATAGAATCACAGCCGCTCGAAGTCCTCGGCAATCCTACGATGAAATCCATCGTGATGTGATCCCATTTCCACTCAGGTATTGGAAGACTCTGTAGCTTACCAGCTGGTACTCGATGTTCAGCCTTAACTTGCTGACATGTCAAACATTGGGCTACAGCTCTACCAATATCCCGCTTCATACCATTCCACCAAAAATGCGTTTTCAAATCCTGGTACATCTTTGTCCCTCCAGGATGCACCGAATAAGGAGAATAGTGCGCCTCCTTCAGTATCTCCTCTCGAATCTCCTGATCCACTGGTACACATAGACGTCCTCTATAACGAAGAGTCTCAGCATCATCATAAGTAAAGTCTTCAAGATCTCCACTCTTCAGTTGATCTCGAATCTTCACTAAGTAAGGATCTTCACTCTGTTTTTCTCGAATCCTATCCACCAGAGTGGGCTGCAGGACTAGGGGTCATCAACCTCGCCGTCGTCCCAGAAGTAACTACTTCAAGAGATAACCTCCGCATCTCCTCCACTAGGACAGGCTGTTGAGTAATACACAAACTCAAAGTTGCCACAGCCTTCCTACTCAAAGCATCGGCGACAACGTTCGCTTTACCGGGATGGTATAAAATAGAGATGTCATAATCCTTCAATAATTCTAACCATCTCCGTTGCCGTAGATTCAACTCTTTCTGTGTAAACAGATACTTAAGACTCTTATGATCTGTAAACACTTCACAATGCTCACCATAAAGATAGTGACGCCATAGCTTCAGAGCAAAGACTACCGCCGCCAACTCCAAATCATGAGTGGGGTAGTTCTTTTTTCATATTCCTTCAGTTGTCTTGAAGCATATGCAATCACTTTGCCATGTTGCATCAATACGCAACCCAAGCCACTAAGCGAAGCATCACTATAGATGACAAATCCGTCGCCCATTATAGGTAGTGCCAGAATAGGAGCTGTCATCAATCTCTGCTTAAGCTCATCAAAGCATGCTTGGCACTCCTCACTCCAAACATGATTCCCCGAAATTCACTCCAAGTCATCTGTAGAGGATTCAAGGACCTATGATCACGGGTCCTCCTCCACCAGACGTGTGCATCACCAGATAAACAATGCACTGCCATATGCACCTGCTCTCGTGCTGGCACAAAGAGATCCTCAAACAACTTCTCCATTTCACAAATCCAGGCTTCAACCACCCACGGTTCTATACTACTACCATTGAATCGTGGTGGATCAAACCTACAGAAGCGAGCTAATCTATCCGCCATCCGCTCCTGCTCCTCTTCAGAAAGTACTTGACTAGGCTGAGTACTTCCTTCTCCAGGTTGAGATGTAGTTGGAGTAGTTGCCGCCTGAGGTTCCATAGCTCGAGGCGTAGAGAAAGCATCACACATCTTTTGCAACAAGGCACTCTGCTGCCTTCCAACTGCAGCTATGTCTGCTAGCTGTTCCTGCAGAGCGGGCCGTTCACTAGGTCCCGTCTGCTCAGGCATATCCGACGGCGTCGGATGCGCTCGCGTCGATGGTCGTCGAGGAGGCATAGTAACAACCTGCAACAGAATACCCGATTAGGACCACAATCAACTCACGACCCAATCCAACGAAAGTCTAGAAGGACACTTCTTTTCTTCTCAGATTATTATGTCGTCTGCAGCCAACATAAGTCATCTGATAAGAGAAGGCATAATCCCTCAATCCCTCTTCCTACACAAGGAAGGATTCAAAACCCAATCTTTGACTTTCGCGATCAATCACGTCTCTCACGTCATCCTTAGGTCTGTTTATCTTAGGTTTCCTAGGCCCTCTTGACCTATTCCTAAGCTCTGATACCAACTTAATCTGTCACGCCCCGGGTTACCTCTTCCCAGGCGCATGACCAGATCCGCCGCATACACAGTATCTCTACCATGTATACGAAGCGAAACAACATCCATAATCAAACACACAGAGCTAAAGGTATCAACAGAGCTGCTATATAAATATATCAAAATCCACTGTACATACAACATCCATAACATAATACAACACTGAAAATCACTATCTCTGTCTCTCTGTATGTACAGACTCATAACCAACTACCAAAATGGGGTATACCTCTAGCCAAATGTCCGGGGATCCACTCTACCCGACGGTCTCCTTTCCGCGATCAGTATGCACGACAGGGGAAGAAGACCCTGAAAAAGATGTCACCAAAGGGTGTGAGAACTACTATCAATCAAGTAGTCCTCAGTGGGTACCGCCACCAGCCTCAGCGGTCGGTCTGCCCACTAAGTCCTCAATCTCAAGAGATATATAATGAGCAAGAAAGAGATATACTACCACTACTATATGCACAAAGCTCAACTGTCAGTATGAATACTAATGAACTGAATATATCAAATGAGGACTATCATACATAATACAATACCTGCGAACCAGCTAGTACAGGAACTCCATCTGTACCTAGCTCTCGCCATACAATACCTCTCAATACAATACCATACCATGCGGCCTGATCACGCTCAACCCTACAGGGAGCTGCTCAACCCTCCAGGGAGCCGACTAGTACAGGAAGCCCGTCTGTAACTAGCCCCTCGTACAACCCTCTGTACGGAACATGCCAACTCTAGAGTGGTACTCGTGGGAGCTACCCAACCGAGCAAAGTAAACCCATAGTAACCGCCAAGCACCCGCAGGTATATGATCGACACGACTGGGTCAACAAAGGATCATGTGCCCTCGGCACCTCAAAGGATAGTCAACAAGTAAGACCCAATCCACTGTGCCCTCGGCACCACAAAGGATAATCAACTAGTATGACCCAATCCATGCTCTCACAAAGAATCACGTGCCCTCGGCACAATCAATGCTCCAGTGCTCACAATCATCTCTACTCTACCACAAAGAGGAGGCTCTCGACTCTATCACAAAGAGGAGGTACAACAACATAGCACGAGCCACAACATGATCACCTACACTACATGCACAACAACTGGTACAAGGAATCAATAGGTGTAGGTCCAATCATGCAACAATATGATACAAAGAAATGCATGCTCATATACATATCATTAGCACATCTAAGATCAGAACATGCCCATGCAGTCTATAGATCAGTCTCACTCTAACATGGCATCTCTACATAATCTTAGCATGGCATACTATCATAATCCCAATATCATAATCCAATATCCACATATCATAATCCAATCATGCTAACATAATCCAAACAACATCATATCATATTATGCTAACATGAGATAAAACACGTAGGAGGAAGTCCACTGAATCTGGCAAACATCAACCCACCTCAAATGCTAATCCAACCACGGTGGGGAAAGAACAAGCCTCAGATCCAACCCTCCAAGATAACGAACTCCGGCAGTACTCCGAGCTGAGTAAATCTCCAAGGAACTGCTAGCTCCAGCAGAATAACAGCCCAGCACCAGATCAGATCAGCAGGATAGAGGAGAACAAGCTGGCTGGGTTACAAACTATGCCAACACATGGCCCTAAAACCCACTTTCTCTCTCTAGAAACCGAGGTCACCAAGTGGAAATTACACTAAAATCCAACAGGTACACGCCTATTTATAGGCTCCCAAATTCCCACATTCGGGCGCCCCACTTCTCCATTTCCGGGCGTCCGGAAATCCTGCCGTACAGGTGTCGTCGCGCGGCCAAGCGGTCGATCAACCGTCATCAGTCGGTGGGGCGGCGTGTCTCCGGCGATCGACACGTGTCCTCTGTCGCGACACGTGGCCCTCCACGTCAATAGCTCAAACCGGATCCTCGTCCGGGCGTCCGAATCATGCATCCGGATCCAATCTCCGTCGGCCACAACCGGATCGTCCACAACATGCAGTAGGGTCCGGAACATTCCGGGCGTCCACTTCTTCTCTTCCGGGCGCCTGAAATCCCCTAAGCCCAGAAACCCTAAATCTCAAAATTTCCCGAGTACTACATTCTCCCCTCCTTACAATAGTTTCGTCCTCGAAACTAAGGCACTCACCTCAAGATACAAATAGGTGGGGATAAGATCTCTGCATAATAGACTCTAACTCCCATGTCGCCTCTCTATCATCATGAAAATCCCACTGTACCTTAACATAAGGTATGACCCGATTACGCAATTCCCTCGTCTCACGAGCAAGAATTCGTATCGGTCGCTCCTCGTACTGCAAATCCTCGGTAAGCTCCAGTGGGGAAAAAATCTATCACATGGGAAGGATCATGCATGTATCTCCTCAGAACAGATACATGAAAGACATCATGCACTCCAGCAAGTCGAGGCGGAAGGGCTAACCGATAGGCTACAGGTCCAACTCTCTCCAAGATCTCAAAAGGACCAATAAATCGCGGACTAAGCTTTCCGCGAATCCCAAATCTCCGTATGCCCTTCGATGGTGAGACCTTCAAGAATACATGATCACCAACCTGAAACTCTAGATCTCGCCTCCGAGTATCAGAATAACTCTTTTGCCCTGCTCTGAGCCGTCTCAATATGCTGTCGTATCAACTTAACTTTCTCTTCGGCTTCAAGCAAAAGGTCTGGTCCCAACGTCTTCCTTTCACCAACATCATCCCAATACAGAGGTGATCGACATTTGCGTCCATACAATGCTTCAAACGGAGCCATCCTAATGCTCGCCTGATAGCTATTGTTGTACGCAAACTCTACTAATCTCAGATGTCGATCCCAACCTCCACCAAAATCCAAGACACAAGCTCTCAGCATATCCTCGAGTGTCTGTATAGTGCGCTCGGACTGACCATCAGTCTGGGGATGAAACGCAGTGCTAAATCGAAGCTGAGTCCCCAAAGCTGTTTGTAAACTCTTCCAGAAATGAGAAACAAACCTTGGGTCTCTATCAGATACTATTGAGATTGGCACCCCATGCAATCTCAATATCTCATCCATATACAGCTGCGCGCAAGTCGCTCACGTGACCAAGTAATCTGCATAGGCAGAAAATGAGCAGACTTGTCAGCCTATCGACAATTACCCAAATAGAATCACAGCCGCTCGAAGTCCTCGGCAATCCTACGATGAAATCCATCGTGATGTGATCCCATTTCCACTCAGGTATTGGAAGACTCTGTAGCTTACCAGCTGGTACTCGATGTTCAGCCTTAACTTGCTGACATGTCAAACATTGGGCTACAGCTCTACCAATATCCCGCTTCATACCATTCCACCAAAAATGCGTTTTCAAATCCTGGTACATCTTTGTCCCTCCAGGATGCACCGAATAAGGAGAATAGTGCGCCTCCTTCAGTATCTCCTCTCGAATCTCCTGATCCACTGGTACACATAGACGTCCTCTATAACGAAGAGTCTCAGCATCATCATAAGTAAAGTCTTCAAGATCTCCACTCTTCAGTTGATCTCGAATCTTCACTAAGTAAGGATCTTCACTCTGTTTTTCTCGAATCCTATCCACCAGAGTGGGCTGCAGGACTAGGGTCATCAACCTCGCCGTCGTCCAGAAGTAACTACTTCAAGAGATAACCTCCGCATCTCCTCCACTAGGACAGGCTGTTGAGTAATACACAAACTCAAAGTTGCCACAGCCTTCCTACTCAAAGCATCGGCGACAACGTTCGCTTTACCGGGATGGTATAAAATAGAGATGTCATAATCCTTCAATAATTCTAACCATCTCCGTTGCCGTAGATTCAACTCTTTCTGTGTAAACAGATACTTAAGACTCTTATGATCTGTAAACACTTCACAATGCTCACCATAAAGATAGTGACGCCATAGCTTCAGAGCAAAGACTACCGCCGCCAACTCCAAAATCATGAGTGGGGTAGTTCTTTTCATATTCCTTCAGTTGTCTTGAAGCATATGCAATCACTTTGCCATGTTGCATCAATACGCAACCCAAGCCACTAAGCGAAGCATCACTATAGATGACAAATCCGTCGCCCATTATAGGTAGTGCCAGAATAGGAGCTGTCATCAATCTCTGCTTAAGCTCATCAAAGCATGCTTGGCACTCCTCACTCCAAACATGATTCCCCGAAATTCACTCCAAGTCATCTGTAGAGGATTCAAGGACCTATGATCACGGGTCCTCCTCCACCAGACGTGTGCATCACCAGATAAACAATGCACTGCCATATGCACCTGCTCTCGTGCTGGCACAAAGAGATCCTCAAACAACTTCTCCATTTCACAAATCCAGGCTTCAACCACCCACGGTTCTATACTACTACCATTGAATCGTGGTGGATCAAACCTACAGAAGCGAGCTAATCTATCCGCCATCCGCTCCTGCTCCTCTTCAGAAAGTACTTGACTAGGCTGAGTACTTCCTTCTCCAGGTTGAGATGTAGTTGGAGTAGTTGCCGCCTGAGGTTCCATAGCTCGAGGCGTAGAGAAAGCATCACACATCTTTTGCAACAAGGCACTCTGCTGCCTTCCAACTGCAGCTATGTCTGCTAGCTGTTCCTGCAGAGCGGGCCGTTCACTAGGTCCCGTCTGCTCAGGCATATCCGACGGCGTCGGATGCGCTCGCGTCGATGGTCGTCGAGGAGGCATAGTAACAACCTGCAACAGAATACCCGATTAGGACCACAATCAACTCACGACCCAATCCAACGAAAGTCTAGAAGGACACTTCTTTTCTTCTCAGATTATTATGTCGTCTGCAGCCAACATAAGTCATCTGATAAGAGAAGGCATAATCCCTCAATCCCTCTTCCTACACAAGGAAGGATTCAAAACCCAATCTTTGACTTTCGCGATCAATCACGTCTCTCACGTCATCCTTAGGTCTGTTTATCTTAGGTTTCCTAGGCCCTCTTGACCTATTCCTAAGCTCTGATACCAACTTAATCTGTCACGCCCCGGGTTACCTCTTCCCAGGCGCATGACCAGATCCGCCGCATACACAGTATCTCTACCATGTATACGAAGCGAAACAACATCCATAATCAAACACACAGAGCTAAAGGTATCAACAGAGCTGCTATATAAATATATCAAAATCCACTGTACATACAACATCCATAACATAATACAACACTGAAAATCACTATCTCTGTCTCTCTGTATGTACAGACTCATAACCAACTACCAAAATGGGGTATACCTCTAGCCAAATGTCCGGGGATCCACTCTACCCGACGGTCTCCTTTCCGCGATCAGTATGCACGACAGGGGAAGAAGACCCTGAAAAAGATGTCACCAAAGGGTGTGAGAACTACTATCAATCAAGTAGTCCTCAGTGGGTACCGCCACCAGCCTCAGCGGTCTGCCCACTAAGTCCTCAATCTCAAGAGATATATAATGAGCAAGAAAGAGATATACTACCACTACTATGCACAAAGCTCAACTGTCAGTATGAATACTAATGAACTGAATATATCAAATGAGGACTATCATACATAATACAATACCTGCGAACCAGCTAGTACAGGAACTCCATCTGTACCTAGCTCTCGCCATACAATACCTCTCAATACAATACCATACCATGCGGCCTGATCACGCTCAACCCTACAGGGAGCTGCTCAACCCTCCAGGGAGCCGACTAGTACAGGAAGCCCGTCTGTAACTAGCCCCTCGTACAACCCTCTGTACGGAACATGCCAACTCTAGAGTGGTACTCGTGGGAGCTACCCAACCGAGCAAAGTAAACCCATAGTAACCGCCAAGCACCCGCAGGTATATGATCGACACGACTGGGTCAACAAAGGATCATGTGCCCTCGGCACCTCAAAGGATAGTCAACAAGTAAGACCCAATCCACTGTGCCCTCGGCACCACAAAGGATAATCAACTAGTATGACCCAATCCATGCTCTCACAAAGAATCACGTGCCCTCGGCACAATCAATGCTCCAGTGCTCACAATCATCTCTACTCTACCACAAAGAGGAGGCTCTCGACTCTATCACAAAGAGGAGGTACAACAACATAGCACGAGCCACAACATGATCACCTACACTACATGCACAACAACTGGTACAAGGAATCAATAGGTGTAGGTCCAATCATGCAACAATATGATACAAAGAAATGCATGCTCATATACATATCATTAGCACATCTAAGATCAGAACATGCCCATGCAGTCTATAGATCAGTCTCACTCTAACATGGCATCTCTACATAATCTTAGCATGGCATACTATCATAATCCCAATATCATAATCCAATATCCACATATCATAATCCAATCATGCTAACATAATCCAAACAACATCATATCATATTATGCTAACATGAGATAAAACACGTAGGAGGAAGTCCACTGAATCTGGCAAACATCAACCCACCTCAAATGCTAATCCAACCACGGTGGGGAAAGAACAAGCCTCAGATCCAACCCTCCAAGATAACGAACTCCGGCAGTACTCCGAGCTGAGTAAATCTCCAAGGAACTGCTAGCTCCAGCAGAATAACAGCCCAGCACCAGATCAGATCAGCAGGATAGAGGAGAACAAGCTGGGTTACAAACTATGCCAACACATGGCCCTAAAACCCACTTTCTCTCTCTAGAAACCGAGGTCACCAAGTGGAAATTACACTAAAATCTAACAGGTACACGCCTATTTATAGGCTCCCAAATTCCCACATTCGGGCGCCCACTTCTCCATTTCCGGGCGTCCGGAAATCCTGCCGTACAGGTGTCGTCGCGCGGCCAAGCGGTCGATCAACCGTCATCAGTCGGTGGGGCGGCGTGTCTCCGGCGATCGACACGTGTCCTCTGTCGCGACACGTGGCCCTCCACGTCAATAGCTCAAACCGGATCCTCGTCCGGGCGTCCGAATCATGCATCCGGATCCAATCTCCGTCGGCCACAACCGGATCGTCCACAACATGCAGTAGGGTCCGGAACATTCCGGGCGTCCACTTCTCCTCTTCCGGGCGCCCGAAATCCCCTAAGCCCAGAAACCCTAAATCTCAAAATTTCCCGAGTACTACACGCCTGCTGCGCCATCATATCCTGGAGCCTTTTAATTTGCTCCTCTTGTCGCTGCATGGCTTCGGCCTGTTGCCGAACCACGCCCATTAGCTCGGTCAACTCATTGCGGAGAGCCGAGTTCTCGCCCTCCCCGAGTTGTTCGGGAGCCGCGCCCGATCCTCCGGGCCCGGTCTTCGCAGGAGGCCGACCACGTACCATTACCTCCTGAAAACACAATGACTTTGGTCATTTCATGACATTCAAAGTCATTTGCGACATAACATTTCACGAAAATAAACGTGAACCCAATCTAGGCGAAAGTCACACAAGGGTCCTTATTCCCCTCACTTGGTTTTCATGTCGTCGGCCGCCAACATGAACACACTTGGTGAAGAATAAGACACACCTCGAATCTACCTCTATTTCCAACTAGAGGCATAAGGACATAACCCAATCACTTATCTTTCGCCACATTAAAGATCTCGTCACTCACGAGCCTATACTCCTAGGGTCTTTTCCATCCTAGGGTTTCTTAGGTCAACCTAGACCGTTTCTACTCTCTGATACCACCTCAATATATGAAATCAAGTGCTCCAACATGATTTCCTAAACCTCAATTGCAATTATCGAAGGTCCAAATATTTTTAGAACCTCACATTGCAAAAGCCCTCATTCCACCTAGGGTTTGCATGCATGCAAGCCAAACCCTAGATTTCATGGCCAAACACCCACCATTTGTGGTTTAGATTGCCAAGGGTTCCCAAAAACCTCATTTCAAAGGATTAAATCCAAGGTTTGAACCCAAAACGTGAGGTACTAACCTTAATCACGAAATCCCCAAGCTCCTTCTTGCACCAAGAAGCTTCTTTTCTCCTTTGGAAGCTTTTTCCAAGATCAATCCACCTTTTCTCCAAGTTTTGGAGAGATCTCTAGAGAGAGAAAGTGGGAGAGATGGAGAGAAGAAGTGGAGAAGATGACAATGAGAAGGGAGAGGCCTCAGCCATTCATACACCCCTTCAATCAAGTGAAAAGACCATTTTACCCCTCTCCACAAACAACACAATCAACCAGCCAAAATCTGGACATTGTATACCGGTATGCGCATATGCATACCGGTATACCTCAGGAATCCTGCAGAATCCCGAGAGCTGGTCTCACTGTTTCGCACGTTGTATACCGGTATACCATTTCTCATACCGGTATACCTCAGAAAATTTCGCAAACCCGAGAGCTGGGTTTCTCGGTTTTAACACAGCATTCCGGTATACCATTTCACATACCGGTATACCAAGCTCCAATTCCGGTATTGGAGTTCACATACCGGAATCCAGTGCAGACTTCCCAAGTTCGCAGTTTTTAACTTCTCGAAGTCCATTTTCGCGCCTCAATTGCGCTGAAAACACTTCGCACAGTCCCGAACTTGGCCAAAGCCTCACACATAGCCTCTTATGCCATTTTCTCACTAGAACTCTACAATTTGTAGAAGTTCAGTACGATGCACTGAAATTCAGTGTACTACATTCCACCCCCCTTAAAGAGAGTTTCGGCCGCGAAACTAAAATCATACCTCAGCTGGACTCAGCGAAGAGGTAAGGAAACCGCTCTTTCATCGAGCTTTCCAATTCCCATGTAGCCTCGTGCTCACCGTGATTCGTCCATTGTACCTTTACATAAGGAATTTCACGGTTCCTCAAACTTTTCACCTCGCGATCCATGATACACAAGGGAAACTCCTCATAAGTCATATCCTCATGAAGCTC
Source organism: Puya raimondii (assembly GCA_016920855.1). Taxonomy (NCBI): domain Eukaryota; kingdom Viridiplantae; phylum Streptophyta; class Magnoliopsida; order Poales; family Bromeliaceae; genus Puya; species Puya raimondii. The sequence goes on along the minus strand of JABWPP010000050.1, from coordinate 210,708,684 downwards.
CATAGGCACATACTCGAGGACGTGCGCCGGATCATACACATACTTGCGGAGGGTCGATACATGAAACACATTGTGTATCCCCGCAAGTTTCGGCGGCAAGGCTAGCCGATATGCCACGGATCCCACACGTTCCAAAACCTCATAAGGTCCAATGTAACGGGGACTCAACTTACCCCGAACACCAAATCGCTTCACCCCTCTCATGGGTGATAGTTTCAAGAAGACGCGGTCTCCTACCGCGAACTCCAAATCTCGTCGACGCCGATCCGCATAACTCTTTTGTTTAGATTGCGCCGTCGATAAGCGTTCGCGTGCCAAGCGGACCTTTTCCTCCGCTTCACGCAACACGTCCGGTCCTAAGACCCTTCTCTCGCTGACTTCACTCCAATGAATAGGAGAGCGGCATTTTCTTCCATACATCATGTTCCAAAACTATGGAATATACAACATTCATACAAGAATGAAAATCCCCTATGCTATCATAGTCCAAAAATAGGGGTACAACTCTATGCATCACCAAAATGGAAGGGCCGCTATCTAAAGAGCCAAACCCTTGCCTCGCTCCGCCGCCTCACTCGCGGAAGGACCTGGAAAATGTGGGGTGAGAACTATAAACATAGTTCCCAGTGGGTAAGGCCACCCAAGAGAGAAGCTCGACCCACCAGGTCCAAAGAAACACCATATGCATAAGTTAAATCATATATAACTATGCAACAATTATTTACATGCTTAGTAAATAAACATAAAGGATACAACCAAATGAAATATAATCTATCATTCTCTCCTAGGTTCATCCTATGTCTCACAATGACCAAGTTCTTTTACTTGCCGTTTACTTATGGTTTCGGAATCGCCGTCTCACCATATTTGTTCCAACATTCAAGGAGTGAGCTTGTCACCTCCTAGTTCGAGTAGTGAAATCGTCGCATACTCGGGATAGCGAAATCGTCGCATACCCCGTCTCAACACCGCCATCATATGGCATGGTAGCGAAATCGTCGCATACCCGGGATGGCAAAATCGTCGCACATCCCCCTCGACACCGCCAACATGTGGCGCGGTAGCGAAATCGTCGCCTACCAGGGATCGCGAAATCGCCGCCTATCCCATGTCGGCACCGCCAACTCGTGGCATGGTAGCGAAATCGTCGCATACCCGGGATAGCAAAATCGTCGCACATCCCATTCTTCACATTACTTGCCAACCTAAATCTCATGATCTTAGGTTCAAGTTACTAAGTCTCGCCTATGTTCGATAATACTAGGCTCACTTTCTCATTGCCAACCTAGGTTCCATGACTCTAGGTTCCAATCACATGTCCAACCTATGTTCAATGACACTAGGTTTCAATCTCACATGTTCCAACCTATGTTCAATATCACTAGGTTTAAATCTCACATGCAACCATGCAACAAGTATAAATAATTGAATTGTACTTGAAATATCCTTCATGCAATAGGAGTTCATTGTTCTACCTATCATGATTTTACCTTTGCCAACATGCAAAATGCTAGGATTCTCAACACATACCATTTTATTTTTTAAATGGATAATTACCCTAGACATGGAAGTGACCTAATCACTTCGGTAAACACAAACCCACCTCAAGAGCTTTCAAATCTTGGAATTCTTCAAGCTCCTAAGTGTCCAAGCCTAGAGTTCTTGCTTCAACCCAAGCTTCTACAAGAAAACGGTTCGTTACTCGTTACGAACCCTAAAATCAACTCAATATATGAAATCAAGTGCTCCAACATGATTTCCTAAACCTCAATTGCAATTATCGAAGGTCCAAATATTTTTAGAACCTCACATTGCAAAAGCCCTCATTCTACCTAGGGTTTGCATGCATGCAAGCCAAACCCTAGATTTCATGGCCAAACACCCACCATTTGTGGTTTAGATTGCCAAGGGTTCCCAAAAACCTCATTTCAAAGGATTAAATCCAAGGTTTGAACCCAAAACGTGAGGTACTAACCTTAATCACGAAATCCCCAAGCTCATTCTTGCACCAAGAAGCTTCTTTTCTCCTTTGAAAGCTTTTTCCAAGATCAATCCACCTTTTCTCCAAGTTTTGGAGAGATCTCTAGAGAGAGAAAGTGGGAGAGACGGAGAGGAGAAGTGGAGAAGATGACAATGAGAAGGGAGAGGCCTCAGCTAGATTGCCCCCCCGAGCCACCCGCCGGTCGCTTCTTCCCTTTCTCTTTGTCTTTTTCTTTCTCCCAAGACTCGCGCTCCTCGCGCGCACATGCATTCCCGTGCTCCACCCAAAGAGCACGGTCCAAGACCTCCGCAAAGGTCCTAAGTTTGAGGGCGTGCACCGCCCGAAAGATATCCGGTCGAAGTCCGCGCACGAAACAATCGACCTTGTCCAACTCTCCGCGGACAACGTGCGGTACGCAATTAATGATGTACGAGAACTCCCTCTCGTACTCGCGCATCGAGCGGTTCCCCTGCTTCAACTTGCGGAACCTTTCTTGAAGCTTCCTTTTCTCGCTATCGGGGAAATAGGTGGCGAACACCATACCCCGAAACTCTTCCCACGATGGTGGCGGAAGGCTAGAGAGTCGATCTCGTCGGACCCCCTTCCACCACACCTTCGCCGACCGCTCTAGACAATGAACGGCGAGGTGCACCTTATCCCTCTCCAAGGTATAAAGGTCCTCGAAGAGCGTCTCGATAGCGTCGATCCATGTCTCTACGTCCCACGGATCCACGTTCTCCCCGCTAAAGATAGGCGGGTTGAACTTTTTGAACCTCATTAGAGCCGCAAGCGCGCGCTCTCGCTCCGTATCCTTCATCTCGGAGTCGGGCATAGGGGCACCCGACCCCTCGGCCACAGCCGGTGGCGCAGGTGGCACCACGGCCGGCGCCGGTGTCGCCTCCTCGGCCGGTGCCGAAGCAGAGGCCGGAGGTACTCCCGACCTCACCTCCCCAGTCGTAGCCGCCTGCTGCGCCATCATATCCTGGAGCCTTTTAATTTGCTCCTCTTGTCGCTGCATGGCTTCGGCCTGTTGCCGAACCACGCCCATTAGCTCGGTCAACTCATTGCGGAGAGCCGAGTTCTCGCCCTCCCCGAGTTGTTCGGGAGCCGCGCCCGATCCTCCGGGCCCGGTCTTCGCAGGAGGCCGACCACGTACCATTACCTCCTGAAAACACAATGACTTTGGTCATTTCATGACATTCAAAGTCATTTGCGACATAACATTTCACGAAAATAAACGTGAACCCAATCTAGGCGAAAGTCACACAAGGGTCCTTATTCCCCTCACTTGGTTTTCATGTTGTCGGCCGCCAACATGAACACACTTGGTGAAGAATAAGACACACCTCGAATCTACCTCTATTTCCAACTAGAGGCATAAGGACATAACCCAATCACTTATCTTTCTCCACATCAAAGATCTCGTCACTCACGAGCCTACACTCCTAGGGTCTTTTCCATCCTAGGGTTTCTTAGGTCAACCTAGACCGTTTCTACTCTCTGATACCACCTCAATATATGAAATCAAGTGCTCCAACATGATTTCCTAAACCTCAATTGCAATTATCGAAGGTCCAAATATTTTTAGAACCTCACATTGCAAAAGCCCTCATTCTACCTAGGGTTTGCATGCATGCAAGCCAAACCCTAGATTTCATGGCCAAACACCCACCATTTGTGGTTTAGATTGCCAAGGGTTCCCAAAAACCTCATTTCAAAGGATTAAATCCAAGGTTTGAACCCAAAACGTGAGGTACTAACCTTAATCACGAAATCCCCAAGCTCCTTCTTGCACCAAGAAGCTTCTTTTCTCCTTTGGAAGCTTTTTCCAAGATCAATCCACCTTTTCTCCAAGTTTTGGAGAGATCTCTAGAGAGAGAAAGTGGGAGAGATGGAGAGGAGAAGTGGAGAAGATGACAATGAGAAGGGAGAGGCCTCAGCCATTCATACACCCCTTCAATCAAGTGAAAAGACCATTTTACCCCTCTCCACAAACAACACAATCAACCAGCCAAAATCTGGACATTGTATACCGGTATGCGCATATGCATACCGGTATACCTCAGGAATCCTGCAGAATCCCGAGAGCTGGTCTCACTGTTTCGCACGTTGTATACCGGTATACCATTTCTCATACCGGTATACCTCAGAAAATTCCGCAAACCCGAGAGCTGGGTTTCTCGGTTTTAACACAGCATTCCGGTATACCATTTCACATACCGGTATACCAAGCTCCAATTCCGGTATTGGAGTTCACATACCGGAATCCAGTGCAGACTTCCCAAGTTCGCAGTTTTTAACTTCTCGAAGTCCATTTTCGCGCCTCAATTGCGCCGAAAACACTTCGCACAGTCCCGAACTTGGCCAAAGCCTCACACATAGCCTCTTATGCCATTTTCTCACTAGAACTCTACAATTTGTAGAAGTTCAGTACGATGCACTGAAATTCAGTGTACTACACCCAATGCTCCACTAGCAAGCAACAAGCAAAAGGAGAAGAGAAAAGAGATCAAAACCCAAGATCTCATAGGTTTGGGAGAGAGAAATCTAGAGAGAGAGAGGGAAGGAACCTTACCTTTCCTTCTCTAAGCCTCAGCACAATGAGGGCTGTGAAGGGTGAAGGGGTAAGTTGTAATGGTTGTAATAATATCCCCATAAAGCCCCTCCAAAGACCAAAATTGCAAAACTGCACAAATTGCAATCTGCTGCACTGTGTTCCGGTATGCGTATAGGCATACCGGTATACAGCAGAAAATTTGCAAAACCCGAGCCTCGGCCAAAAGGCCACGAAACAGTATACCGGTATACCAAACATCAGTACCGGTATACATTGCATCTTTTCCGGTATCACATGCCGGATTCCGCAAAACCCGAGAGCTGCGCAAAATCCAGTTTTCCACTGGATTCCGGTATCCCAAAACCAGATACCGGTATGCAATTGCAAAATCTACACTTTTACAGATTTTGACTCCCGGAGTACGTTTTCGCACTTTCCAAGTCCCGAAAACGCTCCGAAGCTCACCAAACTCAACTCAAACTCCAGAATAGTATAAGCCACTATTCTCTCACTAGAACTCCGCAATTTGCTAAAGTTCAGTGTGCTACAATTATTCCAATAAAATGTATGAAAAGAGATTTTATTATACACTTACATTTGTCTTTATTTATCCGCATTCAACATGAAAAAAGCAAGAAAAAATAAAAAAAAACATGAAGAAGTTAGAAAGAATTCTTTGTAATCAGCACACAATATAAATTTAATAAAAAAGAAAACTCAAAAAAAAAATCTATATCTTATTATATATAGTTAATTGAAAAATAATTATCTCAGTCACTAATCAAGGATGTAAACTATAATATAAAGTAAAAAAAGAAGGAAGTAAAGAGTATATGCAATTTGAGAGAGAAGGTAATAGGAGTCATATAAATAAAAATTATAGGATCAAAATATTTAGGAGTTACTATAATATATATACTAGTAAGTTACCCGTGCAGTTGCACGGAATTGATATTATTAATTTTTAATATTAAATTTTATAAAAAAATTTAAACAAAAATAAAAGAAAACTATTTTACATTTAGAAAAAAAGAAACTTTGGACTTTGAGACTAAATTTTAAAATTAATTTAATAAGGTATTCTACCAAATTGTAAATCAAACAAATCTATTATAAAATCATTTTAAAAAATATATAAAATATCATGCATCTAATAAATATATTATAAAATAGAGATCTTTCGTACGCTTACATTTGTCTTTGTTTATCCGCGCAGATCATGCAGAATTTAACCTGAAAAAAAAGTAAGAATAAATAAGAAAAACTTTAGAAATTAGAAAGAATTCTCTATAAGCAAACCACAATATAAATTTAGTGGAGAAGAATATTTAAAAGAATAACTTATATCTTATTATATATATTTAATCGAAAAAATAATTGTCTCAGTCACTAATCAAAGATATAAACGATTGTATCAAAAGTATAAAAAATAAAAAATGAAAAGGAAGAAAGCAGATGGCGTATATACAATTTGAGAGAGAAGGTGAGAGGAGTCATATAAATAAAAATTAGAGGATCAAAATATCTATGCGATGTATCTATATAACTTGACGGTTATTATATATCTTGACGGTTACTATATATCTTGATGGTTACTATATGCTTTTTCAGTTATTATATATCTTGACGGTTACCAAATGAAATGTACATGTACATGGCAATAATGAGAAGAAAAGAAGGGGGTTAATAAATAATAAATTAACTAATGAAATTTGATGAGAAAAAAAATAGTAACTTAAAAAGCTTTTTCTTAGTGAGAAATTTCAATAACTATGTAGCCTACTTTGAAAAACTAAAAAAGAGAGACATATCATATTTCGCATAATTTGATAATTAAAATAAAATACAATAGTAACTGACAATATAGAATGAATAGTCAACTATTCATTAGATATCCGAAATTAGTTCATAGAGGGTTTGTTAGAATTTTTAAAAATTTACTAAAATTAGTAAAAGTCAATGGGTATGAATTGTTTCTTACATAATTTATTTCTTGAAGTCTTCTCTATATGTATTGCTAAAAAAATATAATGAAAAAAAACTATTATTAATTAAGTATAAATATAGTAAACTAACTGAAAACGTTAAAAATTATAAAGTCATAAAAAAATGCAACATAATTATAATTTTTAATAAATAAAGTTAATTATATTAATTTATTTGTAGATAATTAATTCAAATCATTTAATTTTGTGGAATGCCTAAAAATGTTTAATAAATTTTTAAATATTTTCGTAAATTAATTTAATTTCAAAATATGAAAGTTTAGGGGTTCAAAATTTATGCGTATTATTAATTAAATTCTAAGGAATAGTATTAATTTTACTCCAAGTTTAAAATATTTTGACTGTAATTAAAATAACATAGAATTACCGCAACTCGGACACCATCGTTGGGGTCTCCCATTCGCAGATGGCTCGCACCTTTCGCTCGTCCATGCGAATCAGGCCCTGGCCTATCCAGTGGCCAAGGAAGTGCACCTCTTCCTCCACGAACATGCACTTCTCCTTCTTGACTCTGATTCTGCTAAACTGAAAATTACTTGTTACTATGAATAATTAGTGATGTATATCTATCGAATATTTTCCGCAATATATATATATATATATATATATATATATATATATATATATATATATATATATATATATAAATATAACATACCTCCCAAAATAATTATCAAGTAATCCTTGGGGTAAGTGTAGTACACTGAATTTCAGTGCATCGTACTGAACTTCTACAAATTGTAGAGTTCTAGGGAGAAAATGGCATAAGAGGCTATATGTGAGGCTTTGGCCAAGTTCGGGACTGTGCGAAGTGTTTTCGGCGCAATTGAGGCGCGAAAATGAACTTCGAGAAGTTAAAAGCTGCGAACTTGGGAAGTCTGCACTGGATTCCGGTATGTGAACTCCAATACCGGAATTGGAGCTTGGTATACCGGTATGTGAAATGGTATACCGGAATGCTGTGTTAAAACCGAGAAACCCAGCTCTCGGGTTTGCGGAATTTTCCGGGGTATACCGGTATGAGAAATGGTATACCGGTATACAATGTGCGAAACAGTGAGACCAGCTCTCGGGATTCTGCAGGATTCCTGAGGTATACCGGTATGCATATGCACATACCGGTATACAATGTCCAGATTTTGGCTGGTTGTTGTGTTGTTTGTGGAGAGGGGCATTTTGGTCTTTTCACATGCGTGGGGGTATTAGAAAGGCTGGGAACACCCCCCTTTCTCAGCGATCATCTTCTCCACTTCTCCTCTCCATCTCTCCCACTTTCTCTCTCTAGAGATCTCTCCAAAACTTGGAGAAAAGGTGGATTGATCTTGGAAAAAGCTTCCAAAGGAGAAAAGAAGCTTCTTGGTGCAAGGAGCTTGGGAATTTCGTGATTAAGGTTAGTACCTCACGTTTTGGGTTCAAACCTTAGATTTAATCCTTTGAAATGAGGTTTTTGGGAACCCTTGGCAATCTAAACCACAAATGGTGGGTGTTTGGTCATGAAATCTAGGGTTTGGTTTGCATGCATGCAAACCCTAGGTAGAATGAGGGCTTTTGCAATGTGAGGTTCTAAAAATATTTGGACCTTCGATAATTACAATTGAGGCTTAGGAAATCATGTTGGAGCACTTGATTTCATATATTGAGTTGATTTTAGGGTTCGTAACGAGTAACGAACCGTTTTCTTGTAGAAGCTTGGGTTGAAGCAAGAACTCTAGGCTTGGACACTTAGGAGCTTGAAGAATACCAAGATTTGAAAGCTCTTGAGGTGGGTTTGTGTTTACCGAAGTGATTAGGTCACTTCCATGTCTAGGGTAATTATCCATTTAAAAATAAAATGGTATGTGTTGAGAACCCTAGCATTTTGCATGTTGGCAAAGGTAAAATCATGATAGGTAGAACAATGAACTCCTATTGCATGATGGATATTTCAAGTACAATTCAATTATTGATACTTGTTGCATGGTTGCATGTGAGATTTAAACCTAGTGTTGTTGAACATAGGTTGAATATGTGAGATTGAAACCTAGTGTTATTGAACATAGGTTGGAACATGTGAGATTTAAACCTAGTGTTGTTGAACATAGGTTGGAACATGTGAGATTGAAACCTAGTGTCATTGAACATAGGTTGGACATGTGATTGGAACCTAGAGTCATGGAACCTAGGTTGGCAATGAGAAAGTAAGCCTAGTGTTATCAAACATAGGCGAGACTTAGTGACTTGAACCTAAGATCATGAGATTTAGGTTGGCAAGTAATGTGAAGAATGGGATGTGCGACGATTTTGCTATCCCGGGTAGGCGACGATTTCGCTACCATGCCCTGAGTTGGCGGTGCCGACATGGGATAGGCGACGATTTCGCGATCCCGGGTATGCGACGATTTCGCTACCGCGCCACGTGTTGGCGGTGTCGAGGGGGAGATGTGCGACAAGGTCGCCATCCCGGGTATGCGACGATTTCGCTACCATGCCATGTGATGGCGGTGTTGAGACGGGGTAAGCGACGATTTCGCTATCCCGAGTATGCGACGATTTCGCTACTCGAACTAGGAGGTGACAAGCTCACTCCTTGAATGTTGGAACAAATATGGTGAGACGACAATTCCGAAACCATAAGTAAATGACAAGTAAAAGAACTTAGTCAATGTGGAACATAGGATGAACCTAGGAGAGAATGATAAATTATATTTCATTTGGTTGCATCCTTTATGTTTATTTACTAAGCATGTAAATAATTGTTGCATAGTTATATATGATCTAACTTATGCATATGGTGTTTTTTTGGACCTGGTGGGTCGAGCTTCTCTCTTGGGTGGCCTTACCCACTGGAAACTATGTTAATAGTTCTCACCCCACATTTTTCCAGGTCCTTCCGCGAGTGAGGCGGCGGAGCGAGGCAAGAGTTTGGCTCTTTAGATAGCGGCCCTTCCATTTTGGTGATGCATAGAGTTGTACCCCTATTTTGGACTATGATAGCATAGGGGATTTGCATTCTTGTATGAATGTTGTATATTCCATAGTTTTGGAACATGGTGTATGGAATGAAAAGAAAATTTTGGACATGTATATTGTGCCATGTGATGTAATAGAAGTAGAACTTCTTTATGTTGATGCTTTCCTTGTGCAACTCTTGTACTCCGTTCCTAGTTGGAACATTGTGGATAAGCTTGTGTTGTGACGCCTTGGGCGGGTAGAAAGGACTCTATCCGTTCGGCGGGTGTGGGGCATGCGCCCGTGCGGTTATCCTTTCCACCTAGTTGGTGCTAAAGGGTCGGCGGGGCGTGACAGACTGAGGTGGTATTAGAGCATAGAAACGGTCTAGGTTGACCTAAGAACCCTAGGATGGAAAAGACCCTAGGAGTATAGGCTCGTGAGTGACGAGATCTTTGATGTGGCGAAAGATAAGTGATTGGGTTATGTCCTTATGCCTCTAGTTGGAAATAGAGGTAGATTCGAGGTGTGTCTTATTCTTCACCAAGTGTGTTCATGTTGGCGGCCGACAACATGAAAACCAAGTGAGGGGAATAAGGACCCTTGTGTGACTTTCGCCTAGATTGGGTTCACGTTTATTTTCGTGAAATGTTATGTCGCAAATGACTTTGAATGTCATGAAATGACCAAAGTCATTGTGTTTTCAGGAGATAATGGTACGTGGTCGGCCTCCGGCGAAGACCGGGCCCGGAGGATACGGAGCGAGAGCACGCGCTTGCGGCTCTAATGAGGTTCAAAAAGTTCAACCCGCCTATCTTTAGCGGGGAGAACGTGGATCCGTGGGACGTAGAGACATGGATCGACGCTATCGAGACGCTCTTCGAGGACCTTTATACCTTGGAGAGGGACAAGGTGCACCTCGCCGTTCATTGTCTAGAGCGGTCGGCGAAGGTGTGGTGGAAGGGGGTCCGACGTGATCGACTCTCTAGCCTTCCGCCACCATCGTGGGAAGAGTTTCGGGGTATGGTGTTCGCCACCTATTTCCCCGATAGCGAGAAAAGGAAGCTTCAAGAAAGGTTCCGCAAGTTGAAGCAGGGGAACCGCTCGGTGCGCGAGTACGAGAGGGAGTTCTCGTACATCATTAATTGCGTGCCGCACGTTGTCCGCGGAGAATTGGACAAGGTCGATTGTTTCGTGCGCGGACTTCGACCGGATATCTTTCGGGCGGTGCACGCCCTCAAACTTAGGACCTTTGCGGAGGTCTTGGACCGTGCTCTTTGGGTGGAGCACGGGAATGCATGTGCGCGCGAGGAGCGCGAGTCGTGGGAGAAAGAAAAAGATAAATAGAAGGGAAAGAAGCGACCGGCGAGTGGCTCGGGGGGGCAATCTAGCTCTAAGCGGCCCCCGAAGCACTCGCAGCCGCAGAATCAGTCCCGAGGGTCCCGACGGAATCGATCCGCGACCCAATGCCCGATTTGTAGCGGCCCCCACGGCCCTCAACAATGTGACTATCGTGAGGGCCGGTGCTACAAATGCGGACAGCAAGGGCATATGCGGTACAATTGTCCGACGGACGATAGCCGAGCACCGTCGTCGGCGTCGGCGTTTGCGCCACCGAGGCAGCTTGCGGGCATTCCACCCGCGGCGATGTCGGCGGGCCGTGCACAGCCGCCGAGACCATTGGAGGGCCAGCGGCCAGCACCCAGTGGACGAGTATTCGCCTCTCAGGTGGAGGAGCCTGCTACCCAGGAGGACGTCGTGGCAGGTATTGTGTTAATTAAAGGCATTCGATGTAGAGCATTGTTTGATACTGGTGCATCGCATTCATTCATTGCTCGATCATTTGCTATTGCACATGGAATAGAAATCATAGATGCCACACATGCAAGAACGGTGCAAGTACCTGAACACACTTTTTGCGTACATCACGCGTGTGTAGATTGCCCCGTGAGGGTTGAAAATTGGATCATGCCAGCTGATTTGCTGGTATTAAATCGAATGAGTGAATATGATTTGATCCTAGGAATGGATTGGCTCTCTAAGTATCACGCTACTATCGATTGTGAGAGCCGGATAGTGAAGTTTAAAGAACCCGGGCACAAAGAGTTTGTGTACCGTGGGTGTAAGAGTTCGCTTTTTGCTTCAATGGTGTCCACGTCGCAAGCAAGAAAGCTCATTGCTAGTGGTTGCATTGCCTACTTGGCGACGGTAGTGGATGACCGTAAGGAAGTGTTGGGGCTCGAGGACATTCCTATAGTCCAAGAGTTCCCGGATGTGTTCCCGATGGAGTTGCCCGGAATGCCACCGGATCGGGAAATAGAATTTGTGGTAGATTTGCTCCCGGGTACGGCGCCGATCTCTAAGGCCCCGTACAGGATGGCACCCGCGGAGTTAAAGGAATTAAAAGCACAATTACAAGATTTAATGGACAAGGGTTTCGTGAAGCCAAGTGTGTCACCTTGGGGAGCCCCTGTTCTATTTGTGAGGAAAAAAGACGGTTCGCTGCGGTTGTGTGTGGATTACCGCGAGTTGAACAAAGTGACCGTCAAGAATAAGTACCCGTTACCCCGAATTGATGACTTGTTCGATCAGTTGCAAGGGTCTCGGGTGTACTCAAAGATTGATTTGCAATCCGGTTATCACCAATTGAAAATCAAACCGGAGGACGTGCATAAGACCGCGTTTAGGACGCGGTATGGACATTATGAATTCACGGTTATGCCTTTTGGGCTTACCAATGCCCCGGCAGCGTTCATGGACCTAATGAACCGTGTGTTCAAACCACTATTGGATCAATTTGTGGTTGTGTTCATTGATGACATTCTTGTCTACTCTCGGAGTGAAGAGGAACATAAAGAGCACCTAAGGATTGTGCTTCAAGTTCTTCGAGAGAACAAGTTATTCGCCAAATTGAAAAAGTGCGAATTCTGGATCCGTGAGGTCGCTTTCTTGGGTCACGTAATTTCCGCAGGAGGAGTATCTGTGGACCCTATGAAAGTAGAGGCAGTCAAGGATTGGCCTCGCCCGACCAATGTCACGGAAGTACGAAGCTTTTTGGATCTTGCGGGGTACTATCGGCGGTTCGTGGAGGGATTTTTAAAAATCTCCGGTCCACTAACGCGTCTTACCCGCAAGGGAGCCAAATATGTTTGGAGCGAGGAATGCGACCAAAGCTTCAAGGAGCTCAAGGAAAGGTTAACTTCGGCTCCGGTTCTCGCCTTGCCGATTGCGGGGGAGGGCTTTGTGGTGTATAGTGATGCATCACGGCGTGGTCTTGGGTGTGTGCTTATGCAAAGAGGACAAGTAATAGCATATGCCTCTCGACAGCTAAAGAGCTATGAGCAAAATTACCCCACCCACGACTTAGAACTTGCGGCGGTGGTTTCGCACTTAAGTTGTGGAGACACTACCTATACGGGGAGCATTGTGAGGTGTACATGAATCACAAAAGTTTAAAGTATTTATTCACTCAGAAGGAGTTGAACTTGAGGCAGCGGAGATGGTTGGAGTTGATAAAAGATTACGACTTGACCATCTTGTACCACCCCGATAGAGCCAATGTGGTGGCCGATGCGCTCAGTAGAAAATCCGTGGGGAACTTTGCAATTGAGATGACGGGACAAATGCCGTTGATCAAAGAAATGGGCCGATTTGACTTGGAGATCGTGGCCCCGGGCGTCCCCGCTAGACTTATGAATCTCGAGGTGTGGCCGACCTTGTTGGAGCAAATAAAGGAAAAACAATCCGGTGATCCGGAGCTCCAAAAGGTGCGGGGTGCTATCGAGAGCGGGTGCGCCGGTGATTATCATGTAGATTCGATGGGCGCAATTCGATTTCGAAATCGATTATGCGTGCCGAAAGTTGAGGACATTCGTAGGGAGATTTTGAAAGAAGCTCACACTTCTCCCTATGCGATTCACCCGGGCGGCACCAAAATGTACAAGGATCTCAAATTACATTATTGGTGGCCGGGGATGAAACTTGATGTAGGACGCTTTGTGGCACAATGCTTGGTATGCCAACAGGTGAAGGCCGAGCGTCGTTTTCCAGCAGAAAAATTGCAAGGATTGCCCATTCCGGTTTGGAAGTGGGAAAATATCGCGATGGATTTTGTTGTGGGCTTACCTCGATCATTAGGTGGCCACGACGCGATTTGGGTGGTGGTGGATCGTTTGTCAAAGTCGGCACACTTTTTGCCAATCCACACCACTTGGTCGGGAGACAAGTTAGCGCAAGTCTACCTCGACGAGATTGTGCGGTTGCACGGGGTCCCGACCTCGATAGTTTCAGATCGAGACCCCCGTTTCACATCGCATTTTTGGAAAAGCTTGCAAGAAGCTTTGGGTACACAGCTCGATTTCAGTTCAGCATTCCATCCTCAAACCGACGGTCAATCGGAAAGGACAATTCAGATTTTGGAGGATATGCTTCGAGCGTGTGTGTTGGACTTCAAAGGTGCGTGGCCTACTCATTTGCCGATGGCTGAATTTGCTTACAATAATAGCTATCAAGCTAGCATCAGTATGGCACCTTTTGAGGTTTTGTATGGAAGAAAATGTCGCTCTCCTATTCATTGTAGTGAAGTCGGCGAGAGAAGGGTCTTAGGACCGGACGTGTTGCGTGAAGCGGAGAAAAAGGTCCGCTTGGCACGCGAACGCTTATCGACGGCGCAATCTAGACAAAAGAGTTATGCGGATCGGCGTCGACGAGATTTGGAGTTCACGGTAGGAGACCGCGTCTTCTTGAAAGTATCACCCATGAGAGGGGTGAAACGATTTGGTGTTCGGGGTAAGTTGAGTCCCCGTTACATTGGACCTTATGAGGTTTTGGAACGTGTGGGATCCGTGGCATATCGGCTAGCCTTGCCGCCGAAACTTGCGGGGATACACAATGTGTTTCATGTGTCGACCCTCCGCAAGTATGTGTATGATCCGGCGCACGTCCTCGAGTAAGTGCCTATGGAGCTTCATGAGGATATGACTTATGAGGAATTTCCCTTGTGTATCATGGATCGCGAGGTGAAAAGTTTGAGGAGCCGTGAAATTCCTTATGTAAAGGTACAATGGACGAATCACGGTGAGCGCGAGGCTACATGGGATTTGGAAAGCTCGATGAAAGAGCGGTTTCCTTACCTCTTCGCTGAGTCCAGCTGAGGTATGATTTTAGTTTCGCGGCCGAAACTCTCTTTAAGGGGGGTGGAATGTAGTACACTGAATTTCAGTGCATCGTACTGAACTTCTACAAATTGTAGAGTTCTAGTGAGAAAATGGCATAAGAGGCTATATGTGAGGCTTTGGCCAAGTTCGGGACTGTGCGAAGTGTTTTCGGCGCAATTGAGGCGCGAAAATGAACTTCGAGAAGTTAAAAGCTGCGAACTTGGGAAGTCTGCACTGGATTCCGGTATGTGAACTCCAATACCGGAATTGGAGCTTGGTATACCGGTATGTGAAATGGTATACCGGAATGCTGTGTTAAAACCGAGAAACCCAGCTCTCGGGTTTGCGGAATTTTCCGGGGTATACCGGTATGAGAAATGGTATACCGGTATACAATGTGCGAAACAGTGAGACCAGCTCTCGGGATTCTGCAGGATTCCTGAGGTATACCGGTATGCATATGCGCATACCGGTATACAATGTCCAGATTTTGGCTGGTTGTTGTGTTGTTTGTGGAGAGGGGCATTTTGGTCTTTTCACATGCGTGGGGGTATTAGAAAGGCTGGGAACACCCCCCTTTCTCAGAGATCATCTTCTCCACTTCTCCTCTCCATCTCTCCCACTTTCTCTCTCTAGAGATCTCTCCAAAACTTGGAGAAAAGGTGGATTGATCTTGGAAAAAGCTTCCAAAGGAGAAAAGAAGCTTCTTGGTGCAAGAAGGAGCTTGGGGATTTCGTGATTAAGGTTAGTACCTCACGTTTTGGGTTCAAATCTTGGATTTAATCCTTTGAAATGAGGTTTTTGGGAACCCTTGGCAATCTAAACCACAAATGGTGGGTGTTTGGCCATGAAATCTAGGGTTTGGTTTGCATGCATGCAAACCCTAGGTAGAATGAGGGCTTTTGCAATGTGAGGTTCTACAAATATTTGGACCTTCGATAATTGCAATTGAGGCTTAGGAAATCATGTTGGAGCACTTGATTTCATATATTGAGTTGATTTTAGGGTTCGTAACGAGTAACGAACTGTTTTCTTGTAGAAGCTTGGGTTGAAGCAAGAACTCTAGGCTTGGACACTTAGGAGCTTGAAGAATACCAAGATTTGAAAGCTCTTGAGTTGGGTTTGTGTTTACCGAAGTGATTAGGTCACTTCCATGTCTAGGGTAATTATCCATTTAAAAATAAAATGGTATGTGTTGAGAACCCTAGCATTTTGCATGTTGGCAAAGGTAAAATCATGATAGGTAGAACAATGAACTCCTATTGCATGATGGATATTTCAAGTACAATTCAATTATTGATACTTATTGCATGGTTGCATGTGAGATTTAAACCTAGTGTTGTTGAACATAGGTTGAACATGTGAGATTGAAACCTAGTGTTATTGAACATAGGTTGGAACATGTGAGATTTAAACCTAGTATTGTTGAACATAGGTTGGAACATGTGAGATTGAAACCTAGTGTCATTGAACATAGGTTGGACATGTGATTGGAACCTAGAGTCATGGAACCTAGGTTGGCAATGAGAAAGTAAGCCTAGTGTTATCAAACATAGGCGAGACTTAGTGACTTGAACCTAAGATCATGAGATTTAGGTTGGCAAGTAATGTGAAGAATGGGATGTGCGACGATTTTGCTATCCCGGGTATGCGACGATTTCGCTACCATGCCACGAGTTGGCGGTGCCGACATGGGATAGGCGACGATTTCGCGATCCCGGGTATGCGACGATTTCGCTACCGCGCCACGTGTTGGCGGTGTCGAGGGGGAGATGTGCGACAAGGTCGCCATCCCGGGTATGCGACGATTTCGCTACCATGCCATGTGATGGCGGTGTTGAGACGGGGTAAGCGACGATTTTGCTATCCCGAGTATGCGACGATTTCGCTACTCGAACTAGGAGGTGACAAGCTCACTCCTTGAATGTTGGAACAAATATGGTGAGACGGCGATTCCGAAACCATAAGTAAATGACAAGTAAAAGAACTTAGTCAATGTGGAACATAGGATGAACCTAGGAGAGAATGATAAATTATATTTCATTTGGTTGCATCCTTTATGTTTATTTACTAAGCATGTAAATAATTGTTGCATAGTTATATATGATCTAACTTATGCATATGGTGTTTCTTTGGACCTGGTGGGTCGAGCTTCTCTCTTGGGTGGCCTTACCCACTGGGAACTATGTTTATAGTTCTCACCCCACATTTTTCCAGGTCCTTCCGCGAGTGAGGCGGCGGAGCGAGGCAAGAGTTTGACTCTTTAGATAGCGGCCCTTCCATTTTGGTGATGCATAGAGTTGTACCCATATTTTGGACTATGATAGCATAGGGGATTTGCATTCTTGTATGAATGTTGTATATTCCATAGTTTTGGAACATGGTGTATGGAATGAAAAGAAAAATTTGGACATGTATATTGTGCCATGTGATGTAATAGAAGTAGAACTTCTTTATGTTGATGCTTTCCTTGTGCAACTCTTGTACTCCGTTCCTAGTTGGAACATTGTGGATAAGCTTGTGTTGTGACGCCTTGGGCGGGTAGAAAAGACTCTATCCATTCGGCGGGTCTGGGGCATGCGCCCGTGCGGTTATTCTTTCCACCTAGTTGGTGCTAAAGGGCCGGCGGGGCGTGACAGTAAGAGCAAATAGTTATGAGCACCGAAAATTCCAACACTCTGATGAATTCCAAAGCTACTGACCGGAAAAATAAAAATGATATATACATTATGAACTAACCTAATTATTACGCATATATACTATTGAAATTTGAAATAAACTAACCTCTGATATGAAGATGGTCTATACGGGTGGAAAATAAATCTGCCACCACCTATTATACATATAAATGATAACAATAAGAAAATAGTGGCATTTAATTGTAATAATTGATTGAATGTAAATTTAAAATTTGTAACCTTGTAGGTAAAAAATGAAAGGTAGTAACTGTGAGAGTTGAAAAGGACTCACAACCAAAGGAAAAAGGGGAAAACAAAATGTAACGAATTTTCAATTAACGAAAAAAAAAAATACAAACGTGGTTGATGGCCGAGGTGGGCGGCGAGGTAAGCGGGAGAGGTAGTACCGGCATAATTTGTAGATCGTGCGAGTAAGTTAGTTAACAATTATTAATAATAATAAGAGTAAGTTACTGTACCTTGGGAAGAAAAGAAGACTTTTAGTACCTATAGAATAGAATATTAAAATAAAATTGAAAATGAAGAATAATCTAGAATATGTGTGAAAAGTAATATTTGGTTAAAAAATATAAGTAACACAGTAAGACAGTTAGTTAGCTATTATTAATTTATATTATTTTATTAAATTGAAAGTAAATAAAGCTATTTATTACTTTCAGAAAATATCATTAATGTTTACTAAAAATGAAAAATATTTTGACTGTGATTTAAATAACACAAAAATAAAGAGGCACAATTAGTGGCAGTAGTAGTTAATAATATTTTTTTTTTCCTGAAAAGTAATCAAATCTATTAAAATATTATTACTATGTAGTAAAATATCCAAATATTTTAACTGAAAAGAAATTAAAGTTATTACGGTTTGTAAAATACCTTTGAATTGTAAAAAAAATAATTAAAAAATAACAATGAGTCGGGAGCAAAAGAAAAAAAAATCTCCATATTCGAATTTTAATAAGGTGTAATAAGTACATATGCCTACAACAAACTACATTTATGATTCAACTATATACATTTTATTTTATAATTTCTAAATATTTGAATATTAATAAGGTGAAAACTATAAAATAAAACTATAAAAAGTTTATATATATATATATATGCTGGAACACATTAAGCAAAACTATTATGAAGGTGTATTGGAACCTGGCTTGAAACTGTGTATTGGAACCTGGCTTGAAACTGTGTATTGGAACCTGGCTTGAAACTGCGCCACGTGGCGCTTTCTGGTTCACTTGGAACCATGCTTCTGAAATACTATATATATATATATATATATATATATATATATATATATATATATATATATATATATATATATATATATATATATATATATATATATATATATATATATATATATATATATATATAATCCAGCTACTATCCTTTTAGGAGGATGGGAGTCTTCGTCCTCCTAAATTTTCTACCGTTCGTATGAAAAGATGTGCGGCTAGGATGAGAGTGGTTACGGTTAGGTTGATAGTGGGCCCCCTAGGGTTGAGTGGGTGGTTGGTTGAATAGTATAATCTAACGGTTGAAAATAATTAAAAGTTAGATCTAACGGTCAAAAATTTGATAGGACAAAGGCTTCTATCCTCTTAAGAGGATAGTAGCCGGACTCTATATATATATATATATATATATATATATATATATGATATGATCACTTAAAATGAAATCACAAAAATATAAATAATAGAATTAATATACTTTGGCAGTTACCAAATGAGATGTAACTAACAGTTTTGAAAAAAAAAGTGGTGGGTCATTAAATAGTAACAAATAATAAATTAATTAGTGAAATTTAATGAGGAAAAAATATGGTAATTCAAAAGGCTCTTCTTAGTAAGAAATGCCAACAATTATTTAATTGAAAAAGAGAGAGGGACCATATTTTATAATAATTCAATTGTAATTATGAGGAACCATTTTCTAGTTTAGAAAACTAATTGCTAATGGGAAAGGCTAGTATGAAATATAGAGGGTTACGTGGAATATGAAATGCAATAATAACTGTCAATATAAAATAAATAAATTATCCTATTAAATATATAAAATTATTTTAGAGGGTTGTTAATTGACCATTTGAAAAGTACAATTGATTTGTAATATTTTGATATAATATTGTTTAGAAAAAAAAGTTTTAACAAAATTATGTAAAGTTGGCAAAAATTAATGGGTGTGATAATCTACTTCTTCGAGTTTCTTCTTAGTCTCTTAGATAATATATTTCTTAGATGGTTCTCTAAATGTATTACTAAAAAAAATGTAAGGAAAAAAAATGCTATTATTAATGATTAACTAAAAACGTAAAAAATTGTAAAGTTATCAAAAAATGCAAGATTTTACAAACTTATTTAAATATTTTAATATTTGGCCTATTTTCAAGGGAAAGGCAAAATATAAATGAGTATATATACATGTGTGTGCGTGTGTGTGTGTATATATACATACATACATGCAAACAAAAAAATTAAAAAATATATCAAATTATAATCATATTTTAAATAGTTGGTACTTATGAAAACTTATTTATATTACGACATGTCAATAGAATGCAAGTAGATAATTTTTTAAATATTTGCATAAATTAACTTAATTTCAAAATATAAAAAATTTAGGACAATAATTTTAATTATATTAATTTCATTATGAAAAAACTTAGGATAATTTTGCAGTATTTATATAAATTAACTTAATTTTAAAATATAAATAATTGAAAAGTACCTATGATTTCTTATAATTATGTCACGCCCCGGGCCCTAGGGAGAGCCTACCAGGCACGTGCACAGACCCGCCGTGTACCTCTAAACAACACAAAGTACACAAGGCGTCTACAACAACAACAATCAAGTAGAATAAGAAATACATCCTATTCAAGGTGATCAGAGTAAGAACATAATTCTAGATCTAAAACAAGATCAACACAACTAAAATCTCAGGATATACAATGAAATTATACATCTTAACAATACTAGGAGATCACTCTCTAGAAAATAACTATACACCTTTCATATAAAATACAATGAAAGGACTCCATGGTATGCCTACAACAACAACACCGTAGAGGCTCTAGCTAGCTGCTAACTCCTCGCCACGGTCCCAAGCCTCTCCTGCTGCGGAAGGCTCTGAAATAAAAACCCAACAACAATGGGGGTGAGAACTATTATACAATAGTTCCCAGTGGGTAAGCCGCCGAGAGTGGCGAATTACACCGCTAGGTCAACTGAGGCAAGATAGTTTAAACTGAAACATAAAGTATAAAACATTGAATGCTAAGCAGATAATTCTACAACTATCATGCCTCCAGTGACTAAATTGTAAGATAGGGGGTAGCCTAGGATCTATCTAGAGTATATCAATCACCTAGAGGGGGGTGAATAGGTGTATAAACAAAAATTATAAATCTCAATGCGATAAAGTAATGCGGAAAATAAAATCAGCACATCGAGATTTACGTGGGAAACTCCACCTTGGAGAAAAACCCACGGGACCAACACGCGAAAAAACAATCCACTAAGAGTAAAGAATTACAAGGTGATTACCGACTCCACGGACTTAACCTCTCCCTTCTCTTCAGCGGATCACGCGCACCAACGGGTTGTCCACGCCCCACGTCCGAATCCACGAACGCCACGTCTCGAATCCACGAGACGCCCAACTTCGAATCCACGAAGCCTTCAACACGTCGAATCCACGACGCCTACTCGAATCCACGAGCGCACTCCGTCCGGAGCAAAAGAATAACGTTGATGATGGTTTATTGCTTAGAATATCATGAGAAATCTGTGGGAATAATCTCTAAGCAATCCTCAAATTGATTCTAAATGAATATTAGAAATTAGGGCACCATGAATCAATTTGAGAGAAGCTTGATGTAGAAGATGAGGAAAAAACGGTTACCTACAAGCTTCTAGGGTTTCTAAAAGATAATCTATGCTTCACCACGTTTTAGAGACACCCCCACATCTTATTTATAGGTTAGAAGCAATCCGAAATAGATTAGGATTAAAAAACAGTTTTTAGAAAGGTTTGGAAGCAAACCGATTTCGACTAGGATTGAAAAACTGATTTTAGAAAGGTTTGGAACCAAATTAGGATTGCTAAGATATTTTAAGGAATCTACCATCTTATTTACATGTTTGGGAGACATTAGAATCAAAGTAGGATTGAAAAATAACTTTCCAAAACTTCGCAACGGGTCGGGGTCCGGACCGCGGGTATGGGATCCGGACCTTGACACTCTCCAGGCGTTTCATTGTCCGGACCTCAGCCATCAGGGTCCGGACCCGGTCTGCGAAACAGCCTGGGGTCCGGACCTCAGCCCTCAGGGTCCGGACCTGACCAGCGAAATAGCTTGTCAAGCTTACGGGTTCCGGACCGCAGCTTCTAGGGTCCGGACCCTCCCTGCGTGACAGCCAGGGAGGCGTACGGGTTCCGGACCTCATCCTCAGGGTCCGGACCTCGGAAGTTGGAAAACTCATTTTTATATTTTAAATCATTTTTTTTATCATTCTAATGTCTTCCAAACACTTGTAAATGTTTATAAATCATCATCAAGATTATTTAAAACTTACCAAGCATCGTGAATTCATACGTGGAGTCTTCGGGTCTTTGTTCTTCGTCTTTTCTTCTTCGAACCTTCAAGACTCCGACTCACTTCACGAAATATGCTAATATAAAATCAGTAACATAAATCATCTACATGAACATGTTACAAAGTATGTAAACATTCTACTCATATATGTGTAAGTATACCATGATCAACTACACATAATCTAATGTTATAAACTTACTATATGTCAAGTTTATTATTAATACACGAATGACTTGTCTCCAACCACAAGTATGAAATGTATGATCAATTTCCCACGACATGTATGAACTATATGACTTGTTCCCAACTATATGTATGTTATGTTCACTAACCACTAGTGTGCCAAGTCATGTCAATATTTCACTACATGTAATGCCACAATGTCACCACCCAATACTACGTCCATCAGCTACATCTATGTGTACCGATTAATTAGGGTGTCAAATGTCACATTCTTCACCATATTTCCTACCATAAAGGACTTTTCAAGTCTCGGCTTGTGCCGTGCCTAATGGACCCGTGGTAGTCAACATTCTCGCTAGAATGAGCCTCCCCCACGGCAATCCACTTCGGCGCCCATATAACCTGCACATAGGCGATCAACATCGCGAAAGGCCCACTCCGGAGCTGCCGGCTTGTAGGGAGCGACCCTCACAAGCATGTGCGAATGAGCACAATGGCGTAACAAGCATAGTCAACAGCATAGGAAATACGTTCGTCATGTCTCTAACATGTAATAGCCAACCGATGTCCAAAGGTCTAACATTATGTCAAAATGTCAACCTAATTATTCACCTAAGTGAAATACAATATGTTTAACCTCACACTATGTCAAAACATGTCATAATTATGTTTACTACGTTCAATAGCCAAGATGCTAAATGTCAACAATATCATGTTGTCTCAATTTGTCCGTTGGTATGTCCCTACCAATATACACATGTCTCTAACATGTAAATGCTCATCTCTCAGTTTACTAAGTTCATAAACCATGCATTACTCTAATGCCATATATCGTGCATTCTACAAATGCCAAAACCATGCATTATTCTAATGCCATATATCATGCATTCTACAAATGCCAAACCATACATTATTCTAATGCCATATATCATGCATTCTACAAATGCCAAAACACTAAATCCATGCCATGCATGAGCTACAACAACCTCTACTACATAGAGTATAAAGCTATCATGCAAGTATTTATTTAGCCCATTACACACATACAACTAGAATCCCTTTCCTCATGTCTTAAACACGGAATCATTTCCACGACCAAAAGGTCGAGCCAAAGCCAACAATGCCCGTCAAAGTTGCTCACCTAGATAAGGTGCAACAACTTATCCTGCATATGCCATAACTTCTCTTTTCTCTATACAAGCATACTCTAGTATGCAAGAGAATTCACTAATTCAACAACCAAGTAGTGTCTCCTATGATGCTCATTTCTAGCATGCATAACCTAATTAGCATTTCATAATACATCATTACACTACTAGCACAAATACTCTAGCATGCATATTATTCTCATAATGCCATATTATATGAAATATGCACTTTTCATACACAACATGTATGTCTCATGCAATCACAATTCTCATCATGCCATAATTATTCTAATTATGCATCTAATCAATCCTATAACAAGATAGGAGACATAGGGGGAGTTCACCCATTTCGGTGAGGTCAAACCCACCGGATACCCGTCGAAACCTCGCAGTACTTCGAAACGGAGTTGTCCCCCGAGCTTCTCATACCCTTGAGCAAGTAAAACTTGTTCTAAGTCCAAATTGAGGTTAGGGATCATCAAATCCAACCTCAAATCAAGCTTCCAACTGGGCTTACACAAGCTAGGGTTGAAGCTAGGCCCACCAACAAGCTCCCTTCCTCAGCCCCGAGCTCCCTCCAAGCCTCATCTCCTCCCAAGCCTCAGCCAACAATGGCTGTGAAGGGGTGAAGGGGTAAGTTGTAATGGTTGTAACAAAATCCCCAAAAGCCCCTCCAAAGAACAAAATTGCAAAACTGCATAAGATGCACTCTGCAGCATTGTATACCGGTATGCGCATGTGTATACCGGTATACTGCACAAATTCTGCAAAACTCGAGCCTCGGCCAACCAGCTGCGCAACGGCATTCCGGTATGCGGCTTTTTCAGTACCGGTACAAAACACTTCAGTACCGGTATCCCAACATCAGTATACCGGTATGCAGCCTATTCCGGTATCAGCTGCTGGATTCCGCAGAACCCGAGAGCTGCGCACAACCAGTTCTCACTGGATTCCGGTATGCCTAGACCAGATACCGGTATGCAATTGTAAAATCTGCACTTTTGCAGATTTCGACTTCCGGAGTCCGTTTTCGCACTTTTCAAGTCCCGAAAACACTCCGAAGCTCACCAAACTCAACCCAAAACTCCAGAATAGTATAAGCCACTATTCTCTCACTAGAACTCCGCAATTTGCTAAAGTTCAGTGTACTACATACTCCCCTCCTAAAAAGGAGTTTCGTCCGCGAAACTACGGACCCACAACCATCAACAAACCAAACAGCAAAACCAGAGGAGATAAGAACATCATCCTCGCAGTGAAGCCTCCAGCTCTCACACCATGCATTGCGCCCAAGATGTTGCTCCAAAGCATCTTGTAGTAGGAATAGTGATAATCCCGAATTCCTACATTTCACAAGTCCAATCCAACAACAATGCTCCTTGAAGTTTAGATCTTCATGTAGCTCTAATGCGGCGACATCCACCATCGGGGAAGAATTCAAATACTCGCTCGGAGCGTCAACACACTTCGTATATCTTCAACAGATCTGAAGTAAAACAACTCCACATGCCACTAGGCCCATTTGCCTCAGGGTCTCAAATAATTCCAAGAATCTAAAACTTAGATTCCTCAAACATAAGCTCTTGGATTTTCTTAACCAAGTATCACACTCAGATCATCAGATTCAGATGTCCAAAAATTTCCATCTCTCGCCGAGAGTTATCCAATGGTCAAAATTCCAAAACGATAGAGCTAGATGCCCTATGCAATCGAACAAATTGCCCAAGTATACTTGTGCAAAATTCTCTCAATCCAACCTAGGTGAATAGTTACTCCTATTCACAACCTCTCAACAATCATCACGTCTAGCTTAGAAGCGAGACAATCCAATTCCGGAGCCTCCGGTAATCATCCTCTATTCATACAAGGTAGATAGCCTCTACATAGCATATCTCATAAATCAAGGCACTTTCTGATAGTCCACTAGGAATTCATCCGCCGCAACACTCTTGATCTCGATTGCATCATTCACCAGTCGGGATCAAGGCTAACTTCCGTGATCCGATCCAAAGGATAGATATCAATCTATAATACTCATCTCATCGATATCTCTAGATCACTAGCCTCTAACCTGTTTTCACAGTTTCAACTCATTTTCTTGAGTGTAGAGATATCTCCAACAATAAGATCGGGGTGCACTTCACACCACTAACAATGCATACAATTGCCACATTTTCCAAGCAAATGTTATGGCAATCTTTTCGAATTTACAATTTGGCGATTCCTCTTGCATTCTCTCACTTGCTGAGAGGTCAATACTACCTCTCTATATCACACCAGAGGGTCACTCAATCTGTGGAGAGAAACACAACTACAAAACACATAACCCTCCTACGGGGTAACCAGGGTTGGCGGTCGTCGACCACACCAACAGTTCCAAGAAACTTCTCTCACACATATATTTCCAAAAGGTTTAATCCCTTTATGTGTGAGTCAAAAGAAGGGAGTAGACAACTCAGTAATCTCCTCACAAAATCCATAACAGCCAATCAAACTAGGAAGTTTGAACTTCGATCACATCCACTTATCTCAATCCACTATGGATGGTTGATTTCCTTGAGATCTCCAATCATAACCACTTTGGCATCAACTGCCAAGGGACGCTAGTCCTCACAACCAAATCAGCACGCCTTCAATCTGAAGCACTTGCAGTCCTCGTTCAAAGAAATCTTCATGGTCTTCATCGCCTCTCGACTTCCACTATGTCGTCGATGCGCACAGAGATAAAGACACCCAGAAGGGCCAAACATCACAACACACAAGAGCATCAGCCAGCTCAAACGACACCACGACAATTTCGTAATGTCTACACCGAGTGAACAAGTCACCCTCGGTCCAAACTCAAACTCGATCCAACGAGAGTAGTACTCAGATTGCAACTACCCTCGAGTAAAACCAGAATCCATGGAGCTTGATCAAACAGATCAACCGATCTCAGCTACGGGTACATATTCTCGATCGTGACCATACCAGTTCACGATAGTCGACCCACAGTCGAAGAGACCCGTCCACACAAAACAAATGAGATCTACGCTCCACAGGAGAAAACACAAGGCAAAAGAGGTCTCCAGACCAAGCCTTCAATTCTCACAACTCAACCGGGATTGCACCAGCAACTCCCTCACAAGAGACATCCTCGCTTTTGAGGATTCTCAACACTCACCAAAGGTGCTGGCCCAAAGGCCACGCGCTCACTCAGCCAACAACCAGGCTTGGGCAGGTGAAACGATCATCGCAATTAGCGAACCTCCAAGCCCTCAGAAAACACTATTTCGTGTCCAAGTTCCCAAAGCACTACAGCTCGGCTCCCACTCTCATCGGCAATCAGATAGCCGAAGAGCCAGCCCAAGTTCAAATTAGAACTGTACGCTTTCAGCCAAATAAAGCCAATCGCTTCGTTGGCGCACAGAAACATCCAAAGCTAACAGAGTACAAGAACAGTACTCTCAAGTCCAAACACTCAGGACCACTCGATCTGCAAGCATCAAGGGAAACAAGTTCCCTGTCAAGCATTTGGCAAACAGCCGATCCAAAGCTACAATCATAACAAACAACAAGCTAGCTACAATAACAGAAGCTGCGAACAATCTTCGTCTTCGCTGCATCATCCTCTGCCCGTCAAACAGACACGCATTCACCCGGTGCCAGTCGCACGAAGTCGATCCCAATATTGTCGACACTGTTCTCCTCAAACACTCCAACTGGGAATGGCCCACCTGGCCACGAAGAGAGTACTTGCCCCAACTCCAAGAGTATCATCGGGCACTCGCGGCTCCACCGCTCACACGTCACAATAGTCGATGACGATTTGACGTCCCATTAACATCCTGCTAAAGGTCCACCTTCTCGAGATCAATTTCTCCTTGATCATCTTGATTGTCCTCTTACATCAGACTTGCCACTCGTAGTAGCTTCTTTTGCCGTCCCAACGGTCTCCACGTCTCTCGCCCTTATCAAGGTGCGATCCGCATTCTCACAAAATTTCTTGAGGTCGACTGCCAACTGGATCGACAAATCCTCCAGTTGCTTTATCCTCTCGTCTGTCGGCGCAAAGCCTCAACTTGGAGTAATCATCATATTGATCGCCGTTCCACCATGCTCGCTGAATTTACCAGTTGTTCTCTCAACTTTAATATCTCACCAAATCCGGAGGATGCAGGGTTTCCGTCTCGGCTGCCTCGGCCGCCATCGAGTGCGTCGTTCACCACTCAAGCTGCAACAAGCAAAACATGCTCAGGTAAAACACCCCACGCCAACACATCCTCACACAAGACTATAACCCAAATCATGCGAAAGTAATGAAGTGGACTCCCACTATTCCCCGATGTCACGTTGTCGGCCGCCAACGTGACCCTCCAAGGGTATAGAAGTGGTTCACTCCGATCTAACTCCAACTCCTTTGGAGTCTTAGAAATGTCCCAATCATAATACTTTCGCCAATAAATCACAAGAGATCTCGTCTCTCACGTTCCTATTCCTTATCGTCCAACCTGCCTAAGGTTTACTAGGTCCACTACGACTCAACCCTAGGCTCTGATACTACGACTCAACCCTAGGCTCTGATACACAAGGCGTCTACAACAACAACAATCAAGTAGAATAAGGAATACATCCTATTCAAGGTGATCAGAGCAAGAACATAATTCTAGATCTAAAACAAGATCAACACAACTAAAATCTCAGGATATACAATGAAATTATACATCTTAACAATACTAGGAGATCACTCTCTAGAAAACAACTATACATCTTTCATATAAAATGCAATGAAAGGACTCCATGGTATGCCTACAACAACAACACCGTAGAGGCTCTATCTAGCTGCTAACTCCTCGCCACGGTCCCAAGCCTCTCCTGCTGCGGAAGGCTCTGAAATAAAAACCCAACAACAATGGGGGTGAGAACTATTATACAATAGTTCCCAGTGGGTAAGCCGCCGAGAGTGGCGAATTACACCGCTAGGTCAACTGAGGCAAGATAGTTTAAACTGAAACATAAAGCATAAAACATTGAATGCTAAGCAGATAATTCTACAACTATCATGCCTCCAGTGACTAAATCATCTACATGAACATGTTACAAAGTATGTAAACATTCTACTCATATATGTGTAAGTATACCATGATCAACTACACATAATCTAATGTTATAAACTTACTATATGTCAAGTTTACTATTAATACACGAATGACTTGTCTCCAACCACAAGTATGAAATGTATGATCAATTTCCCACGACATGTATGAACTATATGACTTGTTCCCAACTATATGTATGTTATGTTCACTAACCACTAGTGTGCCAAGTCATGTCAATATTTCACTACATGTAATGCCACAATATCACCACCCAATACTACGTCCATCAGCTACATCTATGTGTACCGATTAATTAGGGTGTCAAATGTCACATTCTTCACCATATTTCCTACCATAAAGGACTTTTCAAGTCTCGGCTTGTGCCGTGCCTAATGGCCCCGTGGTAGTCAACATTCTCGCTAGAATGAGCCTCCCCCACGGCAATCCACTTCGGCGCCCATATAACCTGCACACAGGCGATCAACATCGCGAAAGGCCCACTCCGGAGCTGCCGGCTTGTAGGGAGCGGCCCTCACAAGCATGTGCGAATGAGCACAATGGCGTAACAAGCATAGTCAACAGCATAGGAAATACGTTCGTCATGTCTCTAACATGTAATAGCCAACCGATGTCCAAAGGTCTAATATTATGTCAAAATGTCAACCTAATTATTCACCTAAGTGAAATACAATATGTTTAACCTCACACTATGTCAAAACATGTCATAATTATGTTTACTACGTTCAATAGCCAAGATGCTAAATGTCAACAATATCATGTTGTTCTCAATTTGTCCGTTGGTATGTCCCTACCAATATACACATGTCTCTAACATGTAAATGCTCATCTCTCAGTTTACTAAGTTCATAAACCATGCATTACTCTAATGCCATATATCGTGCATTCTACAAATGCCAACACCATGCATTATTCTAATGCCATATATCATGCATTCTACAAATGCCAAACCATGCATTATTCTAATGCCATATATCATGCATTCTACAAATGCCAAACCATGCATTAGCTACAACAACCTCTACTACATAGAGTATAAAGCTATCATGCAAGTATTTATTTAGCCCATTACAACTATCACATACAACTAGAATCCCTTTCCTCATGTCTTAAACATGGAATCATTTCCACGACCAAAAGGTCGAGCCAAAGCCAACAATGCCCGTCAAAGTTGCTCACCTAGATAAGGTGCAACAACTTATCCTGCATATGCCATAACTTCTCTTTTCTCTATACAAGCATACTCTAGTATGCAAGAGAATTCACTAATTCAACAACCAAGTAGTGTCTCCTATGATTCTCATTTCTAGCATGCATAACCTAATTAGCATTTCATAATGCATCATTACACTACTAGCACAAATACTCTAGCATGCATATTATTCTCATAATGCCATACTATATGAAATATGCACTTTTCATACACAACATGTATGTCTCATGCAATCACAATTCTCATCATGCCATAATTATTCTAATTATGCATCTAATCAATCCTATAACAAGATAGGAGACATAGGGGGGGGAGTTCACCCATTTCGGTGAGGTCAAACCCACCGGATACCCGTCGAAACCTCGCAGTACTTCGAAACGGAGTTGTCCCCCGAGCTTCTCATACCCTTGAGCAAGTAAAACTTGTTCTAAGTCTAAATTGAGGTTAGGGATCATCAAATCCAACCTCAAATCAAGCTTCCAACCGGGCTTACACAAGCTAGGGTTGAAGCTAGGCCCACCAACAAGCTCCCTTCCTCAGCCCCGAGCTCCCTCCAAGCCTCATCTCCTCCCAAGCCTCAGCCAACAATGGCTGTGAAGGGGTGAAGGGGTAAGTTGTAATGGTTGTAACAAAATCCCCAAAAGCCCCTCCAAAGAACAAAATTGCAAAACTGCATAAGATGCACTCTGCAGCATTGTATACCGGTATGCGCATGTGTATACCGGTATACTGCACAAATTCTGCAAAACTCGAGCCTCGGCCAACCAGCTGCGCAACGGCATTCCGGTATGCGGCTTTTTCAGTACCGGTACAAAACACTTCAGTACCGGTATCCCAACATCAGTATACCGGTATGCAGCCTATTCCGGTATCAGCTGCTGGATTCCGCAGAACCCGAGAGCTGCGCACAACCAGTTCTCACTGGATTTCGGTATGCCTAGACCAGATACCGGTATGCAATTGCAAAATCTGCACTTTTGCAGATTTCGACTTCCGGAGTCCGTTTTCGTACTTTTCAAGTCCCGAAAACACTCCGAAGCTCACCAAACTCAATCCAAAACTCCAGAATAATATAAGCCACTATTCTCTCACTAGAACTTCGCAATTTGCTAAAGTTCAGTGTACTACAAATTACTAAAATATTTGTATAAATTACCTTATAACAATATTTTAATTAGGTGGGAAGAAAACTATAAAAAGTTTATATATATATATATATATATATATATATATATATATATATATATATATATATATATATATATATATATATATATATATATATATATGCTGGAACACAGTAAGTAATACTATTCTGAAGGTATATTGGAACCTGCCATGAAACTGCGCCACTTGGCATCTTGTGGTTCATTTGGAACCAATGCTTCCAAAATACTATATACTAGTGAAGGGGCCCGCGCTTCGCAGCGGGTAGAAACTATAGAAGATGCCAATAAAAAGTAAAAAAATATTCATCAACAAAAAAAAAAAAAAAACTCGTCTGAAAAACAATTAGACATGAAATATATATTAAATTTTAATTTAATAAAACTTAATAATAAAGAATAATGTAATAAGAATAGTAATAAAAAAGAATTATTTTTCATTCTCAAAGTGAAACAACTGATTGAAAATGATCTTTCACCAATACTGACTATTGTTTGGATCTAATTCAAAACTTACAAATAATAATCGATAAATAAATTTAGAGAAGAAAAAAAATCATATGCAAATGGAACAACAGCTTGCAGTGAGATGATTTAATGGCCTTCAAATTGACTATTGAATCTTATTCTCCAAAAAAGCAAACATTTTTCATGTAAAAGGAGGCACTAAGACAGCTGGGAGAACTAAAAAACAAAAAAAATCATAGCGATCATCCGTCCAATCATAGTGATCATCCCTCCAATCATAGTGATCATCCCTTGGTTCTGTATAATACTTCAGTTGGAATGGAGTTGTGTTCACAAAGAAGAAATATGCAATATCTACACAAAAAATAAAGAAGTAGATTCAAAATTTAATTCGTAAAATGATATATAATCAGTGAAAAAAATGCAAAAAGAAAAAAAAAAGGAAAATACTCTTACCTGTATTTACAATAAAAGATCTCATGCAAACAAATTTACTATCAATCTTTTGAAGGATAGGGTTAACTTGTGCCGACACATCTCCCATGTAGCCACGATTCTTAAGATTTAAGAACTACCTTAAAAAAAAAGAATAATTAAAAAATTTTAAGGAGACAAAAATGACAATAGTAACTAATTAACCATGACATTTCACAAATTTGATCGAAGGAGCAAAAGAAAAGAAAAACAATCGCTGACGGAAAGAAATGTTGCACGAAAAACAGAGCGAGGGAAAGTAGACAGAGAGAGTAGGAGAAAGAAAGGGGAAAAAAAGAGAGGAGGATATAAAGATTCTTTTTTAAAAAAGTAATATAATGTTAGTAATTAGTCTCCAGAAGCAAATGATAAAGGACACAGAAAGTACATTTGAACTCTCAACACATGCAAATCAGAAATATCACATTTGAACTCCTAGGAGTTAACTAACCACGGTTGAATTCTCTAGGAAAACCATCAAGGCTTCAACACTCACACAATACTACATGTAGTCCCAAACCTGCTAAGAGCAACCAATTTAAGAACTGTTGGGCCATCAAGATGACTAGAGGAGGCAAATAATTTTATAATTAGATACTCCAATTTTACATATAGATCAAATTTTTAATGGTCAGATTATTCAATCATATGTTTTACGAATTTAGAATGGGTAGGATGACCATCATTTATAAATCCATAGCATAATCCTGCCATAAGGACCCATCTTTATTCTGTTCATAACCAAGACTTGCCCAAAATAATCAGCAACATAGGATGGCTTTTATATATAATTAGACAACTTTAATAAGTGAAGGAAAATATAAAAAATGAACTGCCTAATATGTGCACCGTGAATAATAAACTATAGCTATTGATCAATTTATAGTAAACTTTGATTGGCAGAACATAGGCTATTATTTGAAAGTTATATTTACACATTGAAGATTTATTTTTGAGAAAAAATCTATATAATTCTAAGTGTGCATATTTAAAGCTATATTTAACCTAAAGAAATATTCATTTATCTACCAAAAGTATAGCATATGCAAGATAAATAATTTAGCCCTATGTGACTTATGAGAAGCAACTCTACGGTCCAATCTGAGAAATAAAGGACCTGGGCAGCTTAACTATTTTAGCACATATACAATAATAGGACAGACTAAGAATAAAATGGTTCAAGATGACAAAAGGGAAAGCATGTTCGATTAGAGAAATGGAAGGAAAATATAAGCATATAAAAAGGCTCAAGACGACAAAAAGGAAAGACGTTTAGAGAAATGAAAAAGAAAATAAGAGCATATTGTCATTTATTATTCTTACCAACAATACATATTTGATGAGTTAGCTACATAGAAAAATCAGATTTTGCTCTTCTTTTCTTTTGCTGAAATCTTTTTGATAGTGAAGGGATGCAACGGTTGCCCTGGCCCTAGGATATACAAGTTGCCTCATCATAAAATGCTAATAATATGTGTAATACTCTAAGAAGGGAAGAATAAAATTCAAATCTGATTTTTCTCGAAGTTCGAAAATAACCCAACTACGATCTGTTTTGTTCAATTGAACACCATTCTATGCAGCATCGTCTCTTACAAAAATATAAAGAGCCAAACATATATAAATATATAAAAAATTGATAAAATTAAGAGAACAGCTTGTAGTATGTGTGATACTTCAAAAAGAAAAGAGTAAGGTCCAGACCTGATTTACCTCAAAGTTGAAAAATAACCCATGACCTGCTTCAATTAAACACTATTGTGTCTATCATCACATTTTATAGAAATATGAATTTCTAAATATGTATATATGAATGTATAAAAAAAGGTAAAATTAAGACATAAACTTTAAAAAATTAGATGTTACTACATCTATTTGAAAGAAATTGGGAGAAAAGGCTCAAATCCATGTGAGGAGAGGGAACTCAAATTGGTAATAAAAATAAATTGTGCTTGTTTGGAGTTCTCCTTGCAAAGTGCTAGAAGGAAGAAAAGTTCACTGGGTAGCCCAGTGAGGCTAGAAATAGAGGGTCAGGGATGCCTTTGGCCCATAATAGAAGGAAGCATTTCATCAAACACCTGAAATTCAGCAGAAAAAACATATCATTTATTCAAAAGATATTTGAGGAGACCTATTAAAAAGGTTGGCAGAGTAGGAGAAGAGCCCTTAAAAGTAAAAGATAATTACTTATTTTAAGAAAAATTACAGGATATCATGGTAGATTCAATCGCAGATCTGCGGCAACCGATAGAGAAAGATGATGCGACGTAAATTTGCCCAAATAATTAACTTAACAATTAACTTAAGAGTAGAAAAAAAAAAGAGAAGGAAGATCCTGATCAACTAAATTTACCCAAACAGATTGATCGCATATTTCAATTCATCCTATTGTCAACATTCGACGTTAAAAAAGTTCCAGCCACTATCCAGAACAGATTTTAATTGCACATACTTAAATTGCTTCAATTCCCCCCAAAAATTTAAAAGATTTCAAACTATTGATTTTTAGAAAAATTGGTGTGCTACTCTCCCCTAGTCATGAGCTTTAGGTCTCCAAACAGTGAATTGAACTTCCAATCATCAAAAAACACTTCAAAGCTCTAAACTTTGTACAAAATTACACAATTATTTACAACAATTCGGTAGCCTCAGGAATACCTTCAAAGTAAGAGAGGTAAAGATTGCACTGGGGATGCCCTAGCTCCGCGGCCTTCCTGTACATCTCCCTCGCCTTGTCCCAGTTCCCCATCTTCAAGTATATGAGCCTGCGTCGACCATGGTGGCGGCCGAGCCGCACGCGGCAACACTCCGTAACGACTCAAGGACGCGGCAGGGGTCGGCGTTGTCGCCGCCGCGGCCGTACTTGAAGCGCTTGCCCCGTCGGAGGAGCACCACGGCCTCGCGTAGCGGCCGCAACGCGCGGCACATCATGCTCGCGGCGTGGAGGTCGCGCACATCAACGACTTTAGTCTTGACGACAGGCCAACAAAAAGGTCACAGCCTCGTTGATGAGGCGGGAACGAAAGAGTGGTAGTGATGCGATGGGGAAGGCGGGCGGGCGCACTATAGATGAGTGGAGGAAGCGCGATGCGAGTAGAAAGTAAAAATTAATGAGGTGGAAAGCCGAAGCGACGCGAGTAGAGGGTAAAGATTAATGAGGTGGGAAGCCGAAGAGCCGCAACGTTACGGAGGGGGAAGGGGAGCGGGCACTGTGGAGGAGTGAAGCGCTTCGCTCCGCCACGTTACGGACGGGGGAAGGCAAGAGGGCACTGCGTAGGAGCGATGTGAGGAGAGTAGAAATTAAGAGAGGGAGGACTCAGGTGGGTCCCACGGCAAAACTTAAGCAAACTATGCCACGTGTACTCAAATTATGGAGATTAATAGTGTTTTATAGATAGATAGTGTTTTATAGATAGATATATATGATTCGAAAAATTATTTTTCATTAATTAAAAATTATAGGGCGCTCGACAGAATCTTGCAAAAAAAAGTAATTTTTGTAAAATGATGTAGCAAAGCTGTTCGATAAATTTTCGTTTTAGGTTCGCACATTATCTTTCTTATTTAGAAGCACACCCTGAAATTTGAATTCACAATTCAAGTTTAAATTTATAATTTATAATCTAATTTGAATTTAAAATTTACAATATGAAAGTTTCAAATTTAAATCTAAATATAAAGTTTCAATTTTTAAAATTTTAAATTTCCAAATTTGGAATTTACAATTTCAAATTTTAAATTTTTTATATTTAAGTTTTATATTTTATATTTTAAATGTAAATCAAAATTTAATTTTGGAATTTAAAAGTTTTAAAATTTTAATTTTCAAGTTTAGAATTTAAAAGTTGACATTTCAAATTTAAAATCTAAATTTAAAATTTTGAAGTTTGAAATTTAAAATATAAATTTAAAATTATGAAATTTAAAATTTAAAAACTTGAAATTTAAAATCTCAACAGAAATTTTGATATTTTCATAAAATTTTTGAATATAAATTAAAAATGAAAATTTAAGTTGAAATTTTGAAATTTTAAATTTTAAATTTTAATGTTGACACTTGAAATTTAAACTCTAAATTTAAAATTTTTATTTTGAAATTTTGAATTTGAAATTTAAAATTATGAATTAAATCTAAATTTTGATTTAAAATTTGAATACAAAATCAAAATTTTGAATTTGATATTTGATTTCAAAATTCAATTTTGTTTTTGATTTTGCGAGAATCGGATTTTAGAAAGCTGATTTTAGCTGCTTCTGATTTTAGAGCCTCGAAAATTAGAAATCTGATTCTAAAAATCAAAATTGGATGTCCGATGTCCCAAGTTCGAATCCTAGTTGATTCACATTTCCAGCTAAATTTATTTCTAAAAAAAAATTGTTGGTAAGTAACCCAATATTCTGGATGATACTGACAACGATGATGATAGTCATTTAACCCACTACATCATATTTTTAGATTGTGATCCTCTCAGATTTGATGAAGTGGCGAAAAAAGAAAAGTGGCGTAAAGCCATGTGTGATGAAATCGAGGCGATCGAGAAGAACAAAACTTGGGAGTTGATAAACTTCCAGAAGGCCAAAAAGCAATTGGCGTAAAGTGGGTATACAAAACCAAGTACAAACAAGACGGGTCGATCGATCGCCATAAAGCTAGATTCGTTGTAAAAGGCTATAAGCAGAAGCCCGGTGTTGATTTTCACAAGGTGTTTGCTCCCGTTGCCAGATTGGAGTCGATGCGGCTTCTAATTGCTTTAGCGGCGCAAAAACAGTGGAAGATCCATCAGATGGATGTCAAATCCGTCTTCCTCAACGGCTTTCTCGATGAAGAAGTATACATAGAGGAACCGCCAGGATTTATACAAAAAGGTGAAGAAGACAAAGTTTACAAATTGAAAAAGGCATTGTACGGCTTGAAGCAAGCTCCGCGAGCCTGGTACACACATATAGATTTGCAAGAAATAATTCTGTTATGATTGAAGAATTTAAAAAGAGCATGATTAATGAGTTTGAGATGACCGATATGGGCCATATGGCTTATTATCTGGACATCGAAGTTTTACAAAGAGATGAAGGTATTTTTATTTCTCAAAAAAAATATGCAAGGGAAATACTTGAAAAGTTTCAGATGACGGATTGTAAGCCGGTTGTTACCCCAGTAGAGATCGGATTAAAGCTCAACAAGAAAGGAGACGGAAAGCCTGTCAATCCCACATATTTCAAACTGTTGGTGGGAAGCCTGCTTTACTTAACCGCAACTAGACCTGACATAGCCTATGGTGTTGGGTTGATCAGCAGATACATGGAAAAGCCGATTCAGATGCATCTACAAGTAGCAAGACGTATTTTACGCTATATAAAAGGAACGGTCAACTATGGTATTTTTTACGTTTACGGTGGCAAATCCGAACTCATCGGATTCACCGATAGCGATTGGGCCGGTGACGTGGAAGAACGGAAAAGCACACCAGGCAACGTATTTTTACTTGGAAGTGGCGCGTTCTCATGGTCATCGAAGAAACAAGATATCGTAGCTCTCTCAACAGCAGAAGCCGAATACATAGCGGCGTCAGCAAGCGCTACACAAGCAATTTGGCTTAGAAGAGTTCTTGAAGAATTTGGTGAAAATCAAAAAGTACCTACACAAATATTTTGTGATAATAGCTTGGCTACTATAGCAATTGCAAAAAATTCAGTTTTTCATGGAAGGTGTAAACATATTGAAGTCCGTTATCATTATATTTGAGAACTTGTGAAGAAGAACGAGATCGAGCTACACTTTTGCAGAAGCGAGAATCAAGTCGCCGATATATTTACGAAGCCACTGACATCGAAAAATTTCGTGAAACTACGAAAGCTACTCGGAATGCGAGAAATTGGGTTAAAGGAGGATGTTGATAAGTAACCCAATATTTTTGATAAGTTTAGATTTATTTCTGTCTGGTTTATCTCTTAAAATTTTGTTGGTTAGACATAAGAGATATGTTTAAATCTTATTTTATTGGTATTAAAGTTTCGAGTTGGATTAGGATTTATATTTTGGTAAGATCTATATATATATATATATATATATATATATATATATATATATATATATATATATATATCCGAGTCCGGCTACTATACTCTTATGAGTATAGACCTCTTTGTACTCATAAGTTTTCGGCCGTTAGATCTACCCTTTTGACCATTTACACTCGTTAGATCATACTATTTAACCAATCACCCACTCAACCCTAGGGGACCACTATCATCCTAACCGGGGATCACTATCATCCTAACTGCACATCCCTTCATCCAACGGCCGAAAATTTATGAGTACAAGGGGGTCTATACTCATAAGAGTATAGTAGCCCTAGCATATATATATATATGTAGGAATTAACCCATGGCCATGAGTACGGCCCTAATGTTACCGGGTGTAGTAGAGAGTATAATGAGGCCGCATGTATTAGTCTTCTAATTAATAAAGTATTAGTTTAGTTATCTTCTTCCTCCGTCAATATCTCTTCTCCATATTATTTTCTTCTATTTAGATCTTGGATTACATAATCGATATCAGCACAAATACCGGTTCCAACAATTGGTATTAGAGAAAATCACGCTTCCAACAGAAATAAATGAAGCAGGTAGCATGCTACCTTTCTCTATAAAAAAAAAAATCAGAATTGGATGTTACAACAGAGATTATTGAACGCTCTATCGAAAGAAAATTCACTCTTGGCACTATATTCACTTTTTAAAAGCTAAGCACCTCCTAAGACTCAAGGTGAAAGTATGAAATACTATAAAAGAGTAAAGCCAAAACATAAGCTTAGTACAACAATAACCCAAAACGGGACATAGGGTAATCTCTACAAAAGTGGTCGATACAAAAACACCTCTCAAGTAAAATACAAGATAGGTGCTCCACCTAGTCGCTAGCTCCCTCGCGATCTAGCTACTCGCAATACCCTTGCCGCGTGTAGGATAGGGGGTGCCCTAGGATCTATCTAGAGTATATCTATCACCTAGAGGGGGGTGAATAGGTGTAACAACTAAAAACACAAATCTCAATGCAATAAAAATAATGCGGAAAATAAAATCAGCACACTGAGATTTACGTGGGAAACTCCACTTTGGAGAAAAACCCACGGGACCAACACGCGAAAAACAATCCACTAAGATTAAAGGATTACAAGGTGATTACCGACTCCACGGACTTAACCTCTCCGTTGTCTTCAGCGGATCTCGCGCACTCACGGCCGTCCACGCCTCACGTCTGAATCCACAGACGCCACGTCTCGAATCCACGAGACGCCTCGCTCCGAATCCACGAAGCCTTCACGATCCGAATCCACGAACCGCCTTTAACACGTCGAATCCACGACGCCACTCGAATCCACGAGCAAGAACAAATAACGTTTATGATGTAACGTTGGTGATGGTTTATTGCTTAGAATAACATTGAAAATCTGTGGGAATAATCTCTAAGCAATCCTCAAATTGATTCTAAAAGAATATTAGAAATTAGAACACCATGAATCAATTTGAGAGAAGCTTGATGTAGAAGATGAGGAAAACGGTTACCTACAAGCTTCTAGGGTTTCTAAAAGATAATCTATGATTCTCAACGTTTTAGAGACTCCCCCACATATTATTTATAGGTTAGAAGCAATCCGAAATAGATTAGGACTAAAAAATAGTTTTTAGAAAGGTTTGGAAGCAAACCGATTTCGACTAGGATTGCAAAACTGATTTTAGAAAGGTTTGGAACCATATTAGGATTGCAAAGATATTTTAAAGAATATACCATCTTATTTACATGTTTGGGAGACATTAGAATCAAAGTAGGATTGAAAAATAACTTTCCAAAACTTCGCAACGGGTCGGGGTCCGGACCGCGGGTATGGGGTCCGGACCTTGACACTCTCCAGGCGTTTCATTGTCCGGACCTCAGCCATCAGGGTCCGGACCCGGTCTGCGAAACAGCCTGGGGTCCGGACCTCAGCCCTCAGGGTCCGGACCTCCGCCCTCAGGGTCCGGATCTCATCCTCAGGGTCCGGACCCTCCCTGCGTGACAGCTAGGGAGGCGTACGGGTTCCGGACCTCAGCTTCCAGGGTCCGGACCGGGTCTGCGAACCAGCATAACCTGCTTACGGGTTCCGGACCTCATGTTCCAGGGTCTGGACCTCGTAGTTGGAAAACTTATTTTTTTTACAATTTAAAACACTTTGAATCCATTCTAAAGTCTTCCAAACACTTGTAAATAATTATAAATCATCATCAAGATTATTTAAACTTACCAAGCATCGTGAATTCATACGTGGAGTCTTCGAGTCTTTGTTCTTCGTCTTTTCTTCTTCGAACCTTCAAGACTCCGACTCACTTCACGAAATATGCCAATATAAAATCCGTAACAATCTCCCCCTTTGGCAATTTCGTGACAAAACACAAAATTACATAAAACACTCACGATGCTCATCTCTCAAAAAATGAAATTCATTGCCATCACCAAAACAATGAACTTCTCGCGTGAAAGATCCAAAAAAAATTCAAAATTACAAATATGTAACTCCTAAAACAAACTCTATAACTTAGACAAACATGGAGTCTTGAAGTCTTGAGAGACCTGCAAAATATTTTCATTCTCCACGAACAAAGTTAGTAGAAAAAGTATCAAAATCGCTCCCCCTTTGTTCATGCAATCTCTCCCCCTATGTTTATGCGTCTAAGTCATCATTACCTCTCTCCCCCTTTTTGTCAAAAATTGCCAAAAGAAAAACACAAAAAATAGAGAGAAGTTCGAGTGAAATCAATCAAAATACAAGTTGAAAGCTTTTCAATTTTGAAACCACTTGTTATAAAATTTCAAGCAATGTTAGTGCATGAGAAATATAAATTCACATTGACTTCTTTCAATCCCTATTAATTTCATAAGAATTAAGAATTTTACTACACACTCACCATAATGTAGATAAAATATTACACGATTTCTCAATTCATATAAACTTCAAAATCAAGTCATCAAAAATAATCTAAAGGCTCAAAAGCTATCAAGATGTAAACGGATTATGAAGATGACTTAAGGGATTCATCAAAGAGACATAAATTTGTTGCATAAACATTCAAATTTGAGATAAAACAAATAGCACAAGGGGTGGCTCTTTGAGCATCTTTCTTGTATGTGGACCACCTTATAACTCCGAAAAATAAAAATTGTGAGATTTTTCCTTTTGCATGCTTTTGCACTTATATATATTTTTTTTTTTCGGATATGCAATTCAATTCTCATGTGGTAGCTGCACACACTAACCGGACGACCGGGGTGGTAGCTCTTTCCTCCATGTGGTGGTAGTTTTCACACTCCTTTAAGGATGTAACTCTTTCCACATCTTTCAAAGCATACGAGCATTTTATTTTATATAATAATAACTCCCCCTCGCTTATGCAATCTCTTAGTTGAAAGAATATGTGACAAATTTTAGTCCATAAGAGAATGACTATTCATCAAATTCAACACACACAACCGAGATAGGTTAAGCTCCTAGAGATTACACATGATTGCCTAAATTTGATGAATATAAGTATGAAGAATTCTCATAATAAATTATCTTCAAATATAATGAAAATAAAGTAAAACTGATAATTAATATGAGATTAATTAAGAGTGAATGAAAGTGAACTTATTGATATTCAATGCACTATTTAATGTTCTAATCATTCAAAGAATCCAAAAAAAATTGTAACAATGAAAACACCAAAAACGTGTAATGCAATGAACAAAAGATATGCAATAAAAACTGATCAAAGCATTACTCTAAGTCAAAACAAATTAAGACTTGAGAGAAGGAAAGATATCACCTTTCCGAACCCAAACTTGTCGGATTGTTGGTTGTCTTGGTTTGTTGACGTTAGGCACCGATTGTTGTGACTTTTGATCAACCTTTGGTCTCACCATCGCATTCCGCTTCGGAGTATTTAATTGTTGTGGCTTTGACTTTCGGTTGACCTCGGGTACTCGACCTTTTGGATGTTGCTTTTGAAACCGAGAAGGATGTCGAGTGTTGGAAAATGCCGATAGATGCTTAGAAGATGCCACTTGAGTTTTCTTTTTATGGCATGTCTTCTTGATATGTCCTTTCTTTCCGCATCTATGACATACTTTATCCTTCAATTTTGTTGAGACTATATGTGCTGAATTGTTAACCTTCTCAACATGTTGTCGCTCATATCCAAGTCCAAGTTTACTTGTTTGACCCAATCCGAGCATACTATCGAGCTTTTTCGATCCGGAGGAGAATTTTAGTATGTCGGACTTGAGTTCATGGACTTGTCTAGTCAAGACTTGATTAGAAGTATGAATTTCCTTGACTTGATGTTCTAGAAAACCAATCTTTTCTTGATGTGATTTAATCGTCGTCTCCGATTGGTCTAGCTTCTCTTGGAGGATCTTATTGTTCTTCAAAATATGTTCCCTTTCCTCCACAAGAGCTTTAGATGAACCCTTCAAGTTATTATTTTCACTTTCAAGCTCCAACATTCGCCTCCTTAGCTTCTTGTTAAGCTTAGCCATCTTTTTCGATTCAATAAGTAGTTGATTGTATGCAACGGCTAAGTCCTCATCATCCGACTCCCCCTCACTCGCGCCATCATCGCTCGATGTACCATGCAAAGAAGGAGAAGTAAAAGAGTTAGCAATAGTAGATGATAAACACAAAGCAAAGGGAGAAGAGGAAACGTGTGAAGATAAAGCAATAGCATCATTGGTTTCCTCTTCACTAGAACTCGATTCATTGGAAGTAGAATCATCCCAAGTTCTAGCTTGTAAGGCCTTCTTGTTGTAGGATTTTTTTGAAGGACAATCCGTGGCGATATGACCATATCCTCGGCATTTGTAGCATCGGATTTCACCTACAAACTCATCCGTTTCTTTAGAAGACTTTCCAAGCTTCTTTTCTTTAGAAGATTTAGAATGAGAAGATCCGTTAAAAGAAGGCTTTCGATTTGAGGATGAAGCTTGAATGTTGTGATTCTTCCTAAACTTCCGACGAAACTTCTTAGTAAGAAGTGCCATTTGACGTTCGAAATTTTCAAGAGAAACTTCATCGTCGGATTCGGTATCCTCATCTTCCTCCTTTGTCGTATTGAGTGCAGCACCTGTACTTTTAGAGAAAGACTTGGAAGAAGATTGATTAGTAGGAAAAGTCATTTCATAAGTTTGTAAAGCGCCTACTAATTCATCAACTTTCATATCATCCGGATGATTGATCGTTTCAATGGCCGCGACTTTCGCCCTAAAGCGCTCCGGAAGTGTTCGAAGGATTTTTCTCACGACTTTAGAATCCGGAATTTTCTCTCCCAAGTTAGCACATGTATTAATGATATCTTGGAGTCTAGTAAAATAATCAATAAACGATTCATGCTCCTCCATGCGTATAGAATCAAATTGACTCGTAAGCATTTGAAGCTTTTGTATTTTTACTAGACTTGTACCCTCATGTGTAACTCGTAGAGTATCCCAAATTTCTTTAGCCGTTTCACACGCCGAAACACGTGTAAACTCAGTTTGAGATAAGGCATTAAATAGCGCATTAATACCCTTACCATTAAAAGAAGATAAATCAATTTCATCCTTCGACCACTTATTCCGTGGCTTAGGTACAGTCGCGGTATCAACCACTTCGGTT
This sequence comes from Puya raimondii, assembly GCA_016920855.1. Taxonomy (NCBI): domain Eukaryota; kingdom Viridiplantae; phylum Streptophyta; class Magnoliopsida; order Poales; family Bromeliaceae; genus Puya; species Puya raimondii. Next base: position 210,665,343 of record JABWPP010000050.1, on the reverse strand, counting down.
GGATGTGTCCACCCGACTTCAATGGTTTGCCATACACGCTCATCAATTGCGATGAGGAAGGCTCTCATCCGGACTTTCCAATAGGCGTAATTGGTTCCATCAAAATATGGTGGCCTAAAGATGTTACCTCCTTCACCCATTAAGATAGATAAGGTCTAGATCCCGCTCTGATACCAATTGTAGGATAGGGGGTGCCCTAGGATCTATCTAGAGTATATCTATCACCTAGAGGGGGGTGAATAGGTGTAACAACTAAAAACACAAATCTCAATGCAATAAAAATAATGCGGAAAATAAAATCAGCACACTGAGATTTACGTGGGAAACTCCACTTTGGAGAAAAACCCACGGGACCAACACGCGAAAAACAATCCACTAAGATTAAAGGATTACAAGGTGATTACCGACTCCACGGACTTAACCTCTCCGTTGTCTTCAGCGGATCTCGCGCACTCACGGCCGTCCACGCCTCACGTCTGAATCCACAGACGCCACGTCTCGAATCCACGAGACGCCTCGCTCCGAATCCACGAAGCCTTCACGATCCGAATCCACGAACCGCCTTTAACACGTCGAATCCACGACGCCACTCGAATCCACGAGCAAGAACAAATAACGTTTATGATGTAACGTTGGTGATGGTTTATTGCTTAGAATAACATTGAAAATCTGTGGGAATAATCTCTAAGCAATCCTCAAATTGATTCTAAAAGAATATTAGAAATTAGAACACCATGAATCAATTTGAGAGAAGCTTGATGTAGAAGATGAGGAAAACGGTTACCTACAAGCTTCTAGGGTTTCTAAAAGATAATCTATGATTCTCAACGTTTTAGAGACTCCCCCACATATTATTTATAGGTTAGAAGCAATCCGAAATAGATTAGGACTAAAAAATAGTTTTTAGAAAGGTTTGGAAGCAAACCGATTTCGACTAGGATTGCAAAACTGATTTTAGAAAGGTTTGGAACCATATTAGGATTGCAAAGATATTTTAAGGAATATACCATCTTATTTACATGTTTGGGAGACATTAGAATCAAAGTAGGATTGAAAAATAACTTTCCAAAACTTCGCAACGGGTCGGGGTCCGGACCGCGGGTATGGGGTCCGGACCTTGACACTCTCCAGGCGTTTCATTGTCCGGACCTCAGCCATCAGGGTCCGGACCCGGTCTGCGAAACAGCCTGGGGTCCGGACCTCAGCCCTCAGGGTCCGGACCTCCGCCCTCAGGGTCCGGATCTCATCCTCAGGGTCCGGACCCTCCCTGCGTGACAGCTAGGGAGGCGTACGGGTTCCGGACCTCAGCTTCCAGGGTCCGGACCGGGTCTGCGAACCAGCATAACCTGCTTACGGGTTCCGGACCTCATGTTCCAGGGTCTGGACCTCGTAGTTGGAAAACTTATTTTTTTACAATTTAAAACACTTTGAATCCATTCTAAAGTCTTCCAAACACTTGTAAATAATTATAAATCATCATCAAGATTATTTAAACTTACCAAGCATCGTGAATTCATACGTGGAGTCTTCGAGTCTTTGTTCTTCGTCTTTTCTTCTTCGAACCTTCAAGACTCCGACTCACTTCACGAAATATGCCAATATAAAATCCGTAACACCGCGGTCCCTAGCCTCTCCCGCAGTGGATGGCTCTGAAATAAAACAACAAACCCTAGGGGGATGAGAACTATTATTCAATAGTTCCCAGTGGGTAAGCCGCCGAGAGGAGCGGAGTACACCACTAGGCCAACTGAGGCAAAGTAGGGTTAGACAACAAAAAGCATAATTATAGTTGAAATATAATACTACTATGCCTCAAGATGTTTTCATAAACCATGAATTATTCTATCCAAGCACATGTGTAAGCATGCAATGTTTCACCTTTTTACAATATGAATGTTCACCTTTGCATATAACTAAAATATGTAGTCATAAAGAGCACAATAAAGGGGTTGTTCACTTGTGCCGAGCCTAATGGCTCCGTGGTAGTCAACACCTCACGCTTTGGTGAGCCTTACCCACGGCGGTTCCATTTCGGCGCTCTCTCTAACACACGGGCGAAATAACTGTCGCTAGGCCAACTCCGGAGTGCCGGCTTGTAGGGAGCGACCCTCACAAGCATGTGTAAACGAGCATAGTGGCTAACAAGTAACAATCAACCATATAATATCATTCATCATGTCTATAAACATGGAAAACCAACTAATGTCCAATGCTAGGTCATAATGTCCATCTTGTTATTCCTCTAAGTGGAATGTCATATGTTTAGCTTCACATTTTGATTCTAACATGTCATATGTCATATATACTCTATAACTAGTTCAACAAGCTAAGTGTCAAGAGTGTTTTCAAATCCATTGTCCATCTACCATTACATATGTCTCTACTCCTTCAAGTAAGCAATTTAAACAAGTACATGAATAAAATATTCAATTCCCATAGCCAACCATGGTGCGCTATGCTTAATAACTATGCAAACCTCCTACTACATAGGATTTATTATTTGCATCTATATAGTATATGAATTTCATGTATTCTAAAATTCTACCATGTCATAATTAGCATGAATATGCATTAATTTAAGCTCTTAAGCTAAAACGAAGACATAGGGGGAATTCACCCATTTCGGTGAGGTCAAACCCACCCGATGCCCTTCGGAACCTCGCAGTATCCGAAAACAAAGTTGCCCCCTCGATTTCTAGCGCCCTAAAGGAGATCTCTAAGGGGTTAGAAACATCGAACGAACGTTTTCGAAAAACGACATAACAAAAGGGGAAAAAGGGTGGAATTACCTTGGATCAAGAATTCCTTGTCCAAATTCCAAAATAGAGTTAGGAAGCTTCAAATCCAACCTAACATAACATTCTACGCCCATCAAATCCCATTCAAAAACCTAGAATCAAGAAACCCTAAAAGTAAACCCTAGGTTTACCATAATAGGATTTCACCAACAAAAACTCAATTAATCTTCAAAAGAGGATCAAAAAGAGGAAAACTCACCTCTTTAAAGCTCCAAGCTAGGTCCAAGAAGCTAGGGTTGGAGATAAACCTCGAACAAGCTCTCTCCTCCTCCACCACGTTCCTCCAAAAGCAAGCTAGCAAGCTTGAGAGCAAAGGAGAGGGGAGAAAGGGATCAAACCCTAGGTTCCAACACCAAAGAGACAAGAATCTAGAGAGAGAAAGGGAGAAAACCTACCTTTCTTTCTTCTAAGTCCTCAGCATAATGGCTGAGAGGGGCGCTGTGAAGGGTTAAGTTGTATGATGCTACAATTGCCCTAACACCCCTCCAAAAGCCAACAATAGCGAAACAGCACAAAACAGAATTTCGGCATTGTATACCGGTATGCGTATGGGCATACCGGTATCCAGCCAGAATTTCTGCAAACCCGAGCCTCGGCCAAGCAGGCCACGCGAAGGGATTCCGGTATGCGCAATGCCAGTACCGGTATGGTCACTCCAATACCGGTATGCGATGTAACATACCGGAATACAAGCCCAATCCGGTATCCTCAGCGGGATTCCGCAGAACCCGAGAGCTACGCAAACCAGATATCACAGGATTCCGGTATCCCAAAGTCACATACCGGTATGCGTATGTCAAACCTGCAGTTTTGCAGAATTTGACTTCCGGAGTCCGTTTTCGCACATCTCAAGTCCCGAAAACGCTCCCAAGAGCTCAAAACCCAACCAAAACCTCCAGATTAGCACGAAACGCTAATCTCACACTAGAACCTTGCAATTTGCTAAAGTTCAGTACTACAAATCTACCTCTATTTCCAACTAGAGGCATAAGGACATAACCCAATCTCTTATCTTTCGCCACATCAAAGATCTCGTCACTCACGAGCCTACACTCCTAGGGTCTTTTCCATCCTAGGGTTCTTAGGTCAACCTAGACCGTTTCTATTCTCTGATACCACCTCAGTCTGTCACGCCCCGCCGGCCCTTTAACACCGACTAGGTGGAAAGGATAACCGCACGGGCGCATGCCCCAGACCCGCCGAACGGATAGAGTCTTCTCTATCCGCCCAAGGCGTCACAACACAAGCTTATCCACAATGTTCCAACTAGGAACGGAGTACAAGAGTTGCACAAGGAAAGCATCAACATAAAGAAGTTCTACTTCTATTACATCACATGGCACAATATACATGTCCAAAATTTTCTTTTCTTTCTCTTTCATTCCATACATCATGTTCCAAAACTATGAAATATACAACATTCATACAAGAATGAAAATCCCCTATGCTATCATGGTCCAAAAGTAGGGGTACAACTCTATGTATCACCAAAATGGAAGGGCCGCTATCTAAAGAGCCAAACCCTTGCCTCGCTCCGCCGCCTCACTCGCGGAAGGACCTGAAAAATGTGGGGTGAGAACTATAAACATAGTTCCCAGTGGGTAAGGCCACCCAAGAGAGAAGCTCGACCCACCAGGTCCAAAGAAACACCATATGCATAAGTTAGATCACATATAACTATGCAACAATTATTTACATGCTTGTAAATAAACATAAAGGATGCAACCAAATGAAATATAATTTATCATTCTCTTCTAGGTTCATCCTATGTCTCACAATGACTAAGTTCATTTACTTGTCATTTACTTATGGTTTCGGAATCGCCGTCTCACCATAATTATTCCAACATTCGAGGAGTGAACTAGTCACCTCCTAGTTCGAGTAGCAAACTCGTCGCATACTCGGGATAGCAAAATCGTCGCCTACCCCGTCTCAACACCGCCATTACATGGCATGGATAGCGAACTCGTCGCATATCCGGGATAGCAACCTCGTCGCACATCCCCTCTCGACACCGCCAACTCAAGGCGAGGTAGTGAAATCGTCGCCTACCCGGGATTGCAAACTCGTCGCACATCCCGTGTCGGTACGGCCAACTCATGGCATGGTAGCGAAATCGGCGCCTACCCGGGATAGCAAAATCGTCGCACATCCCGTCTCAATACGGCCAACTCATGGCATGGTAGCGAAATCGTCGCCTACCCGGGTGTAATACACTGAACTTTAGCGAATTGCAAGGTTCTAGTGTGAGATTAGTACCCCGTACTAATCTGGAGGTTTTAGTTTTGTTTCGAGCCCTTGGGAGCGTTTTCGGGACTTGAGAAGTGCGAAAACGGACTCCGGGAGTCGAAATCTGCAAAACTGCAGGTTTTGGCATTGCATACCGGTATGCACCCTTGGGATACCGGTATTCAGTGATAAACCGAATTTCACAGCTCTCGGGTTCTGCGGAATCCTGCTGGAAATACCGGAATGGGCTGGCATTCCGGTATGTGATATCGCATACCGGTATTGGAGTTGACATACCGGTACTGGCAATGCGCATACCGGAATCCCTTCGCGTGGCCTGTTTGGCCGAGGCTCGGGTTGCGGAGTTTCTGGCCTGGTACCGGTATGCCCATACGCATACCGGTATACAGAACCAAAAATTCTGTTTGAGCTGTTTTGCGAATGTTGGCTTTTGGAGGGGTGTTAGGGCAATTGTTACATCATAACACTTAACCCCTCACAGCCCCTTCTCAGCATTTGAGCTGAGGACTTGGAGAAAAGAGGTAGGTCCTTCTCTCTTTCTCTCTCTAGATTTCTTGGGTTTTTGATGATTAAACCTAGGGTTTGATCTCCTTTTCCTTCTCTTTTGCTCTCAAGCTTGCTAGCTTGTTCTTGGTGGACGTGGTGGAGGAAGAGAAGAGTTTGTTTGAGGTTTATCTCCAAACCTAGCTTCCTAGGATCTTGTTTGGAGCTATAAAGAGGTGAGTTCTCCTCTCTTGAACCCTCTATTGTAGTTTATTTGGGTTTTTGTTGTAGAAATTCCATGTTGGGAAACCTAGGGTTTATTTTTAGGGTTTCTTAATTTCGGAATTTTGAATGGGAATTGATGGGTGTAGAATGTTGTGTTAGGTTGGATTTGAGGCCTCCTAACTCTATTTTGGACTTTGGACAAGAAATTCTTGGTCTAAGGTATTTTCACCCCTTTTCCCTTTGTTGTATGTCGTTTTTCGATTTTGGTTGTTCGATGTTCTAACCCCTTAGGAATCTCCTTTAGGGCGCTAGAAATCGAGGGGACAACTTGGTTTTCGGAAACTGCGAGGTTCCGAAGGGCTTCGGGTGGGTTTGACCTCACCGAAATGGGTGAATTCCCCCTATGTCATCCTTCTAGCTTAAGAGCTTAAATTAGTGCATATTCATACTAATTATGACATAGTAGAATGGTAGAATGCATGAGATTCATGTGCTATTATATGCAAATTATATATATATATATATATCCTATGTTGTAGGAGGATTGCATGATTTAAACATGGTGCGTTATGAATGGCTATGGAAATAGATTAACTCATTTATGTGATGGTTGGAACATCTACTTAGACAAGTAGAGACATGTGTGACAATAGAGAACAATGAACTTGGAATACTCATGACACTTAACTTCATGGACTAGTCATAGGGTAGATATGACATATGGTATGTTGAACCATAAGACAAGGTTGAACTTATGACATTTCATCTAGAAGAACATCTAGAAGGACATTATGACCTAGACTTGGATATTTGTTGGCATTCCATGTTTTTAGACATGACGACATATACTATGTGATTGATTGTTACTTGTTCGCCACTATGCTCGTTTACACATGCTTGTGAGGGTCGCTCCCTACAAGCCGGCACTCCGGAGATGGCCTAGCGACAGTTATTTCGCACTTGTGTTAGAGAGAGCGCCGAAATGGAACCGCCGTGGGTAAGGCTGACCGAAGCGTGAGGTGTTGACTACCACGGAGCCATTAGGCACGGCACAAGTGAACATTCTTTCGATATACCCCTTTTATGATTACATATTTAATGTTATATGCAAAGTAAACATTCATATTGTGAAAGGTTGCATACTTATACATGTGCATGAGTAGTTTAGTTCATGTTAATATAATTATATCTTGAGGCATTGTAGCATTGAAGTTTCTCTATAAAACATGCTTTTATTATCTAACCCTACTTTGCCTCAGTTGGCCTAGTGGTGTACTCCGCTCCTCTCGGCGGCTTACCTACTGGGAACTATTGAATAATAGTTCTCATCCCCCTGGGGTTTGTTGTTTTATTTCAGAGCCATCCACTGCGGGAGAGGCTAGAGACCGCGGCAAGGGCATTGCGAGTAGCTAGATCGCGAGGGTGCTAGCGACTAGGTGGCGCACCTTTCTTTATGTTTTTATTTGAGAGGTGTTTTTGTATCGACCACATTTGTAGAGACTACCCTATGTCCCTTTTTTGGGTTTATGTTGTACTAAACTCTTGTAGTAATTTTACTTTTATAGTATTTCATGTTTTTACCTTGAGACCTTACTTGTTTAGTATGTATGCTCTGATTATCATGTTAGGATTACTTGTTTTATTCCTTTCATTCATGTTCGTTATTAGACGCCTTGTGTACATGTTAGTTGTTTGTGTACACGGCGGGTCTGTGCATGCGCCCGGGTGGGCTTCCGCTGGGGCCCCGGGGCGTGACACCGGGATAGCAAAATCGTCGCACCTCCCGTCTCAATACGGCCAACTCATGGCATGGTAGCGAAATCGTCGCCTACCCGGGATAGCAAAATCGTCGCACATCCCGTTGTTCACGTTTTTCACTTGCCAACCTAAGTCTCATGATCTTAGGTTCAAGTCACTAAGTCTCGCCTATGTTCAATAACACTAGGCTTACTTTCTCATTATCAACCTAGGTTCCATGACTCTAGGTTCCAATCTCATGTCAAACCTATGTTCAATGACACTAGGTTTTCAATCTCACATGTTCCAACCTATGTTCAATAACACTAGATTTAATCCTCATGTCCAACCTATGTTCAATAACACTAGGTTTAGCCTTATATTCAACCTATGTTCAATAACACTAGGTTTAACCACACATGCAACCATGCAACAAGTATTAATATTTGAATTATACTTAAAATATACATCATGCAATAGGATCTCATTGTTCATCCTATCATGATTTTTACCTTTGCCAACATGCAAATTCTAGGGTTCACAACACATACCATTTTATCTTTAAATGAATATTTACCCTAGACATGGAAGTGACCTAATCACTTCGGTAAACACAAACCCACCTCAAGAGCTTTCAAATCCTTGTATTCTTCAAGCTCCTAAGTGTCCAAGCTTTGAGTTCTTGCTTCAACCCAAGCTTCTACAAGAAAACGGTTCGTTACACGTTACGAACCCTAAATTCAACTCAACATGTGAAATCAAGTGTTCTAACATGATTTCCTATGCCTCAATTGCAATTCCCGAAGGTCCAAATATTTTTAGAACCTCTTGTTGCAAAAACCCTCATTCCACCTAGAGTTTGCATGCATGCAAGCCAAACCCTAGATTCCATGGCCAATCTCCCACATTTTGTGCTTTAGATTGCCAAGGGTTCCCAAAAACCTCATTTCAAAGGATTAAATCCAAGGTTAGAACCCAAAACGTGAGGTACTAACCTTAATCACGAAATCCCCAAGCTCCTTCTTGCACCAAGAAGCTTCTTTTTTCCTTTGGAAGCTTTTTCCAAGATCAATCCACCCTTTTCTCCAAGTTTTGGAGAAATCTCTAGAGAGAGAAAGTGGAGAAGATGAAGAGGAGAAGTGGAGAAGAAGATGACTGAGAAAGGGGGGTGTTCCCTGCCTTTCAAACACCTCCACGAGTGTGAAAAGACCAAAATGCCCCTCTCCACACTTAACATTCTCAACCAGCCAAAACTGGGCATTGTATACCGGTATGCGCATATGCATACCGGTATGCGCATATGCATACCGGTATACCTCAGAAATCCCGCAGAATCCCGAGAGCTGGATTTACTGTTTCGGCCATCGCGTACCGGTATCCTATTTCACATACCGGTATACAGCGACATTCCGGTATTTCCCGGAGAATTCCGCAAAACCCGAGAGCTGGGTTTTCGGTTCAACCACGGCATTCCGGTATTCCTTATGCACATACCGGTACTATTCACTTCAGTACCGGTATGGAGATCCATATACCGGAATCCAGTGCAGACTTCACAAGTTTAGCAGTTTTGACTTTTCGAAGTCCGTTTTCGCGCCTCGCTTGCGCCGAAAACTCTTCACACAAGTCCCAAACTTGGCCAAAGCCTCACATATAGCCTCTCATGCCATTTTTCCACCGGAACTCTACAATTTGCAGAAGTTCGGTACGGTGCACTGAAATTCAGTGTACTACAGGGCTGAAGTCTCTCTCCTCATTACTCCTCTATTTTTCCTCTCATTCCCTCTCCCTCTCCCTCACTTTCTCTTTCTAGAGATCTCTCCAAAGCTTGGAGAAGTGAAGGATTTGACCTTGGGAAAATCTTCTAAGGTGGATTTGGAGCTTCTTGGTGTAAGAAGGAGCTTGGGAGCTAGGGCTTTGAGGTGAGTTCTTGTGATTTAGGGTTTAAACCTTGGATTTAATCCTTTGAAATGAGGTTTTTGGAAACCCTAGGCAATCTAAACCACAAATGGTGGGAGATTGGCCATGAAATCTAGGGTTTGGCTTGCATGCATGCAAACCCTAGGTAGATTTGGGGCTTTTGCCATGGGAGGTTCTAAAAATATTTGGACCTTCGGGAATTGCAATTGAGGCATAGGAAATCATGTTAGAACACTTGATTTCACATATTGAGTTGAATTTAGGGTTTGTAATGAGTAACGAACCGTTTTCTTGTAGAAGCTTGGGTTGAAGCAAGAACTCAAGGCTTGGACACTTAGGAGCTTGAAGAATACAAGGATTTGAAAGCTCTTGAGGTGGGTTTGTGTTTACCGAAGTGATTAGGTCACTTCCATGTCTAGGGTAATTATCCATTTAAAAATAAAATGGTATGTGTTGTGAACCCTAAAAATTGCATGTTGGCAAAGGTAAAATCATGATAGGTAGAACAATGAGCTCCTATTGCATGATGTATATTTCAAGTATATTTCAATTATTGATACTTGTTGCATGGTTGCATGTATGATTAAACCTAGTGTTATTAAACATAGGTTGGAACATATGAGAATTGAACCTAGTGTCATTGAACATAGGTTGGAGTATGTGATAAAGGAACCTAGTGTCATTGAACATAGGTTGGACATGAGATTAAACCTAGAGTCATGGAACCTAGGTTGAGAATGAGAAAGTAAACCTAGTGTCATTGAACATAGGTGAGACTTAGTGACTTGAACCTAGGGTCTTGAGACTTAGGTTGACAAGTGAAAAGGTGATGATTGGGATGTGCGACGATTTTGCTATCCCGGGCATGCGACGATTTCGCTACCTATGCCATGAGTTGGCGGTGATGATTGGGATGTGCGACGATTTTGCTATCCCGGGTATGCGACGATTTCGCTACCTATGCCATGAGTTGGCGGTGATGATTGGGATGTGCGACGATTTTGCTATCCCGGGTATGCGACGATTTCGCTACCTATGCCATGAGTTGGCGGTGATGATTGGGATGTGCGACGATTTTGCTATCCCGGGTATGCGACGATTTCGCTACCTGTGCCATGAGTTGGCGGTGTTGATTGGGATGTACGACGAGTATGCGACGATTTCGCTACTCGAACTAGGATGTGATGATTTCACTCCTTGAATGTTGGAACTATTATGGTGAGACGGCGATTCCGAAACCATAAGTGATGACAAGTAGTCAAACTTAGTCAATGTGGAATATAGGATGAACCTAGGAGAGAATGATAAATTATATTTCATTTGGTTGCATCCTTTATGTTTATTTACTAGCATGTAAATATATCTTGCATAGTTATTTGTGATCTAACATATGCATATGGTGTTTCTTTGGACCTGGTGGGTCGAGCTTCTCTCTTGGGCGGCCTTACCCACTGGGAACTATGTTTATAGTTCTCACCCCACGTTTTTCAGGCCCTTCTGCGAGTGAGGCGGCGGAGCGAGGCAAGGGTTTAGCTCTCTAGATAGCGGCCCTTCCATTTTGGTGACACATAGAGTGTACCCCTAGTTTTGGACTATGATAGCATAGGGGATTTTCATTATATGTATGAAACTTGTATATTCCATAATTTTGGAACATAATGTATGGAATGAAAAAGGAAAAATTTGGACATGTATATTGTGCCATGTGATGTAATAGAAGTAGAACTTCTTTATGTTGATGCTTTCCTTGTGCAACTCTTATACTCCGTTCCTAGTTGGAACATTGTGGATAAGCTTGTGTTGTGACGCCTTGGGCGGATAGAAAAGACTCTATCCGTTCGGTGTGTCTGGTGCATGCGCCGGTGCGGTTATCCTTTCCACCTAGTTGGTGTTTAAGGCCCGGCGGGGCGTGACAGACTGAGGTGGTATCAGAGCATAGAAACGGTCTAGGTTGACCTAAGAAACCCTAGGATGGAAATGACCCTAGGAGTGTAGGCTCGTGAGTGACGAGATCTTTGATTATGGCGAAAGATAAGTGATTGGGTTATGTCTTTATGCCTCTAGTTGGAAATAGAGGTAGATTCGAGGTGTGTTTTATTCTTCACCAAGAGTGTTCATGTTGGCGGCCGACAACATGAAAACCAAGTGAGGGGAATAAGGACCCTTGTGTGACTTTCGCCTAGATTGGGTTCACGTTTACTTTCGTGAAATGTTATATTGCAAATGACTTTGAATGTCATGAAATGACCAAAGTCGTTGTGTTTTCAGGATAATGGTACGTGGACGGCCTCCTTTGAGGGCTGGGCTCGGGAGAGCGAGCGCGGCTCCCGAACAGTTCGGGGAGGGCGAGAACTCGGCTCTTCGCAATGAGTTGAATGAGTTAATGGGCGTGGTTCGGCGATAGGCCGAAGCCATGCAACGACAGAAGGAGCAAATTTAAAAGCTCCAAGACGAGATGGCGCAGTAGGCGGCTGCGATTCGGGAGGAGAGGTCGGGAGTACCTCCGGCCTCTGCTTTGATACTGGCCGAGGGGGTGGCACCGGCGCTGGCCGTGGCGCCACCTGCACCACCGACTGTGGCCGAGGGATCGGGTGCTCCTATGCCCGATTCCGAGATGGAGGACGCGGAACGAGAGCGCGCACTTGCGGCTCTCATGAGGTTCAAAAAGTTCAACCCGCCTATTTTTAGCGGGGAGAATGTGGATCCGTGGGATGTAGAAACATGGATTGACGCAATCGAGACACTCTTCGAGGACCTTTATACCTTGGAGAGGGACAAAGTACATCTCGCCGCTCATTGCTTGGAGCGATCGACGAAGGTGTGGTGGAAGGGAGTCCGACGGGATAGACTCTCTAGCCTTCAGCCACCGTCATGGGAGGAATTTCGGGGTATGGTATTTGCTGCCTACTTCCCCGATAGCGAGAAGAGAAAGCTTCAAGAAAGGTTCCGCAAGTTGAAACAAGGGAACCGTACCGTGCGCGAGTACGAGAGGGAGTTCTCGTACATTATAAATTGCGTACCGCACGTTGTCCGCGGAAAGTTGGACAAAGTCGACTGCTTCGTGCGCGGACTTCGACCGGAAATCTTTAGGGCGGTGCACGCCCTCAAGCTACAGACCTTTGCGGAGGTCTTGGACCGTGCTCTTTGGGTAGAGCACGGGAATGCATGTGCGCGCGAGTAGCGCGAATCTTGGGAAAAAGAGAAGGAGAAAGAGAAGGGAAAGAAGCGATCGGCGGGTGGCTCGGGCGGGCAATCTAGCTCAAAGCGACCCCCGAAGCACTCGCAGTCGCAAAACCAATCGCGGGGGTTCCGACGGAATCGACCCGCAACCTAGTGCCCGATTTGTGGCGGTTCCCACGGCCCTAAATAATGTGAGCATCGCGAGGGCCGGTGCTACAAGTGCAGACAGCCGGGCCACATGCGGTACAATTGTCCGATGGATGATAGCCGGGCACCGTCGTCGGCGTCGGCGTTTGCACCACCGAGGCAGCTTGCGGGCATCCCACCCGCGGCGATGTCGGCAGGCCGTGCACAGCCGCCGAGACAAGTGGAGGGCCAGCGACCAGCGCCCAGTGGGCGGGTATTCGCCTCTCAGGTGGAGGAGCCTTCTGCCCAGGATGACGTCGTGGCAGGTATTGTGTTAATTAAAGGCATTCGATGTAGAGCTTTGTTTGATACCGGTGCATCGCATTCATTCATTGCTCGATCATTTGCTATTGCACATGGAATAGAAATCATAGAAGCCACGCATGCAAGAACTGTGCAAGTACCTGAATATACTTTTTGTATACATCATGCGTGTATGGATTGCCCTGTGAGGGTTGAGAACTGGATCATGCCAGCTGATTTGCTGGTGTTAAATCGAATGAATGAGTATGATTTGATCCTAGGAATGGATTGGCTCTCGAAGTATCACGCCACTATTGATTGTGAGAGCCGGATAGTGAAGTTTAAAGAACCCGGGCACAAGGAGTTTGTGTACCGTGGGTATAAGAGTTCGCTCTTTGCGTCGATGGTGTCCACGTCGCAAGCAAGGAAGCTTATTGCTAGTGGATGCATTGCCTACTTGGCGACGGTAGTGGATGACCGGAAGGAAGTGTTGGGACTTGAGGACATTCCTATAGTCCAAGAGTTCCCGGATGTGTTTCCGACGGAGTTGCCCGGAATGCCACCGGACCGGGAAATAGAATTTGTGATCGATTTGCTCCCGGGTACGGCGCCGATCTCTAAGGCCCCGTACAGGATGGCACCCGCGGAACTGAAGGAATTGAAAGCACAATTGCAAGATTTAATGGACAAGGGTTTCGTAAAGCCAAGTGTGTCACCTTGGGGAGCCCCTGTTCTATTTGTGCGGAAAAAGGACGGTTCGCTGCGGTTATGTGTAGATTACCGCGAGTTGAACAAGGTGACCGTCAAGAATAAGTACCCGTTACCCCGAATTGATGACTTGTTCGATCAGTTGCAAGGGTCTCAGGTATATTCAAAGATAGATTTACAATCCGGTTATCACCAATTGAAGATCAAACCGGAGGATGTGCATAAGACCGCGTTTAGGACGCGGTATGGACACTACGAATTCACGGTTATGCCTTTCGGGCTTACTAATGCCCCGGCGGCGTTCATGGACTTAATGAACCGTGTGTTCAAGCCACTACTAGATCGATTTGTGGTGGTGTTTATAGATGATATATTTGTCTACTCTCGGAGTGAAGAGGAGCATAAAGAGCACTTAAGGTTTGTGCTTCAAGTTCTTCGAGAGAACAAGTTATTCGCCAAATTGAAAAGTGCGAATTATGGATCCGTGAGGTCGCTTTCTTGGGTCACGTAATTTCCGCAGGAGGAGTATCTGTGGACCCTATGAAAGTAGAGGCAATCAAGGATTGGCCTCGCCCGACCAATGTCACGGAGGTGCGAAGCTTTTTGGGTCTTGCGGGGTACTACCGGCGGTTCGTGGAGGAATTTTCAAAAATCTCCGGTCCACTAACGCGTCTTACCCGCAAGGGAGCCAAATATGTTTGGAGCGAGGAATGCGACCAAAGCTTTAAAGAGCTAAAGGAAAGGTTGACTTCGGCTCCGGTACTCGCCTTGCCGATTGCGGGGGAGGGTTTTGTGGTGTATAGTGATGCATCACGGCGTGGTCTTGGGTGTGTGCTTATGCAAAAAGGACAAGTAATAGCATATGCCTCTCGACAGTTGAAAAGCTATGAGCAAAATTACCCCACCCACGACCTAGAGCTTGCGGCGGTGGTTTTCGCACTCAAGTTGTGGAGACACTACTTGTACGGGGAGCATTGTGAGGTTTACACGGATCACAAAAGTTTAAAGTACTTATTCACTCAAAAGGAGTTGAACTTGAGGCAGCGGAGGTGGTTGGAGTTGATAAAAGACTATGACTTGACCATCTTGTACCACCCTGGTAGAGCCAATGTGGTGACCGATACGCTCAGTAGAAAATCCGTGGAAAACTTCGCAATTGAAATGACGAGACAAATACCGTTGCTCAAGGAAATGGGCCGGTTCGACTTGGAGATCGTGGCCCCGGGCGTCCCCGCTAGACTTATGAATCTCAATGTATGGCCGACCTTGTTGGAGCAAATAAAAGAAAAGCAATCCGGTGATCCGGAACTCCAAAAGGTGCGGGGTGCTATCGAGAGCGGGCGCGCCGGTGATTTTCATGTAGACTCGAAGGGCGCAATTCGATTTCGAAATCGATTGTGCGTGCCGAAAGTTGAGGACATTCGTGGGGAGATCTTGAAAGAAGCTCATACTTCTCCCTATGCAATTCACCCGGGCGGCACCAAAATGTACAAGGACCTCAAATTGCATTATTGGTGGCCGGGGATGAAACTTGATGTGGGACGCTTTGTGGCACAATGCTTAGTGTGCCAACAAGTGAAGGCCGAGCGTCGCTTTCCGGCAGGAAAATTGCAAGGATTGCCCATTCCGGTTTGGAAGTGGGAAAATACCGCGATGGATTTTGTTGTGGGCTTACCTCGATCATTAGGTGGCCACGACGCGATTTGGGTGGTGGTGGATCGTTTGTCAAAGTCGGCACACTTTTTGCCAATCCACACCACTTGGTCGGGTGTGAGACCCCAGATTAGTCCTATATATGAGATATAATATGGCTAAACTCTCAACCCGGCTTAAGCATTTTCGGCGGTGGCTAGGCCGAAGAGGTTGAGAGAGTTAAGCGTGCTAGGACGGGAGTAGTCCTAGGATGGGTGACCCCCTGGGAAGTTGGGGCGTCACAGTTGGTATCAGAGCCAATTACCAGCCGGAAGTGTGAGATGGGTCTCGGCTGAGCCGGGTCTGAATGACAGGCTAGCGAGACGTCTCACATCGCCTGGTACTTGTGAGTCTGAGCCTGACGAGGACGTCAGGGCTTAAAGGGGGGGAGATTGTGAGACCCCAGATTAGTCCTATATATGAGATATAATATGGCTAAACTCTCAACCCGGCTTAAGCATTTTCGGCGGTGGCTAGGCCGAAGAGGTTGAGAGAGTTAAGCGTGCTAAGACGGGAGTAGTCCTAGGATGGGTGACCCCCTGGGAAGTTGGGGCATCACATCGGGGGACAAGTTAGCGCAAGTCTACCTGGACGAGATTGTGCGGTTGCACGGGGTCCCGACCTCGATAGTTTCAGATCGAGATCCCCGTTTCACATCGCATTTTTGGAAAAGCTTGCAAGGAGCTTTGGGTACACGGCTCGATTTCAGTTCAGCATTTCATCCTCAAAACGACGGTCAATCGGAAAGAACAATTCAGATTTTGGAGGATATGCTACGAGCGTGTGTGTTGGACTTCAAGGGTGCATGGCCTACTCATTTGCCGATGGCTGAATTTGCTTACAATAATAGCTATCAATCTAGCATCGGAATGGCACCTTTTGAGGCCTTGTATGGAAGAAAATGCCGCTCTCCTATTCATTGGAGTGAAGTCGGCGAGAAAAGGGTCTTAGGACCGGAAGTGTTGCGTGAAGCGGAGGAAAAGGTCCGTTTGGCACGCATAGCGCTTGTCGACGGCGCAATCCAGACAAAAGAGTTATGCGGATCGACGTCGACGAGATTTGGAATTCGCGGTAGGAGACCGCGTCTTCTTGAAAGTATCACCCATGAGAGGGGTGAAGCGATTCGGTGTTCGGGGTAAGTTGAGTCCCCGTTACATTGGACCTTATGAGGTTTTGGAGCGTGTGGGATCCATGGCGTACCGGCTAGCTTTGCCACCAAAACTTGCGGGGATACACAATGTGTTCCATGTATCGACGCTCCGCAAGTACGTGTATGATCCGGCGCACGTCCTCGAGTATGTGCCTATGGAGCTCCATGAGGATATGACTTATGAGAAATTTCCCTTGTGTATCATGGATCGCGAGGTGAAAAGTTTGAGGAACCGTGAAATTCCTTATGTAAAGGTACAATGGACGAATCACGGTGAACGCGAGGCCACGTGGGAATTAGAAAGCTCGATGAAGGAGCGGTTTCCTTACCTCTTCGCTGAGTCCAGCTGAGGTATGATTTAGTTTCGCGGCCGAAACTCTCTTTAAGGGGGGAGGAATGTAGCACTTTGAATTTCGGTGCGTTGTTTCGAACTTTACTAAATTTGATGAAGTTCGGAGAGAGCCGGTAATGGCTAGTGTGGAATTGGGTTCAGATGGTTTCGGAACATTTTGGGTGCGAGTGGGGACCCAGAAATCGAAAATTTCGAAAAAAGGGACCTGGTGGAGCAAATCTGCTCACGGGGTCCGGACCCTGAAAACTGGGGTTCGGACAATGATGTTTGTGGCCGGCTGCGGTCCGGACCCGGATGTCACGGTCCGGACCCGAGCCGATGTCCGAATTGGGGTGCGTACGGGTTCCGGACCCGGGACATGAGGTCCGGACCCGGCCTGCGCACTGGCCAGTTATCAGTGCGGGGTCCGGACCCTACTCGCAAGGTCCGGACCCGGCTGTGGCAGAATGCCCAGTGAGGGGTATTTTGGTAATTTCGTGGGGGATGGGCTATGTATAGAGGGCTGAAGTCTCTCTCCTCATTACTCCTCCATTTTTCCTCTCATTCCCTCTCCCTCTCCCTCACTTTCTCTCTCTAGAGATCTCTCCAAAGCTTGGAGAAGTGAAGGATTTGACCTTGGGAAAAGCTTCTAAGGTGGATTTGGAGCTTCTTGGTGTAAGAAGGAGCTTGGGAGCTAGGGCTTTGAGGTGAGTTCTTGTGATTTAGGGTTTAAACCTTAGATTTAATCCTTTGAAATGAGGTTTTTGGAAACCCTAGACAATCTAAACCACAAATGGTGGGAGATTGGCCATGAAATCTAGGGTTTGGCTTGCATGCATGCAAACCCTAGGTAGATTTGGGGCTTTTGCCATGGGAGGTTCTAAAAATATTTGGACCTTCGGGAATTGCAATTGAGGCATAGGAAATCATGTTAGAACACTTGATTTCACATATTGAGTTGAATTTAGGGTTCGTAATGAGTAACAAACCGTTTTCTTGTAGAAGCTTGGGTTGAAACAAGAACTCAATGCTTGGACACTTAGGAGCTTGAAGAATACAAGGATTTGAAAGCTCTTGAGGTGGGTTTGTGTTTACCGAAGTGATTAGGTCACTTCCATATCTAGGGTAATTATCCATTTAAAAATAAAATGGTATGTGTTGTGAATCCTAAAAATTGCATGTTGGCAAAGGTAAAATCATGATAGGTAGAACAATGAGCTCCTATTGCATGATGTATATTTCAAGTATATTTCAATTATTGATACTTGTTGCATGGTTGCATGTATGATTAAACCTAGTGTTATTAAACATAGGTTGGAACATATGAGAATTGAACCTAGTGTCATTGAACATAGGTTGGAGTATGTGATAAAGGAACCTAGTGTCATTGAACATAGGTTGGACATGAGATTAAACCTAGAGTCATGGAACCTAGGTTGAGAATGAGAAAGTAAACCTAGTGTCATTGAACATAGGTGAGACTTAGTGACTTGAACCTAGGGTCATGAGACTTAGGTTGACAAGTGAAAAGGTGATGATTGGGATGTGCGACGATTTTGCTATCCCGGGCATGCGACAATTTCGCTACCTATGCCATGAGTTGGCGGTGATGATTGGGATGTGCGACGATTTTGCTATCCCGGGTATGCGACGATTTCGCTACCTATGCCATGAGTTGGCGGTGATGATTGGGATGTGCGACGATTTTGCTATCCCGGGTATGCGACGATTTCGCTACCTGTGCCATGAGTTGGCGGTGTTGATTGGGATGTACGACGAGTATGCGACGATTTCGCTACTCGAACTAGGATGTGACGATTTCACTCCTTGAATGTTGGAACTATTATGGTGAGATGGCTATTTCGAAATCATAAGTGATGACAAGTAGTCAAACTTAGTCAATGTGGAATATAGGATGAACCTAGGAGAGAATGATAAATTATATTTCATTTGGTTGCATCCTTTATGTTTATTTACTAGCATGTAAATATATCTTGCATAGTTATTTGTGATCTAACATATGCATATGGTGTTTCTTTGGACCTGGTGGGTCGAGCTTCTCTCTTGGGCGGCCTTACCCACTGGGAACTATGTTTATAGTTCTCACCCACATTTTTCAGGCCCTTCCGCGAGTGAGGCGGCGGAGCGAGGCAAGGGTTTAGCTCTCTAGATAGCGGCCCTTCCATTTTGGTGACACATAGAGTGTACCCCTAGTTTTGGACTATGATAGCATAGGGGATTTTCATTATATGTATGAAACTTGTATATTCCATAATTTTGGAACATAATGTATGGAATGAAAAAGAAAAAATTTGGACATGTATATTGTGCCATGTGATGTAATAGAAGTAGAACTTCTTTATGTTGATGCTTTCCTTGTGCAACTCTTATATTCCGTTCCTAGTTGAAACATTGTTGATAAGCTTGTGTTGTGACGCCTTGGGCGGATAGAAAAGACTCTATCCGTTCGGCGGGTCTGGTGCATGCGCCCGTGCGGTTATCCTTTCCACCTAGTTGGTGTTTAAGGCCCGGCGGGGCGTGACATTCCGAGCACCTGAAATTCGGATTTCTGTTAGGAACAGGTTAATTCTTTTTAATCTGAGGGCTCATTTAACTCACTCATTCTCTCTATAAATATCTCATGTGCATCCTCCATTCACTCTTTTCACTTCTCCTCACTAGTGATCACCTTCTCCC
Organism: Puya raimondii; assembly: GCA_016920855.1. Classification (NCBI taxonomy): domain Eukaryota; kingdom Viridiplantae; phylum Streptophyta; class Magnoliopsida; order Poales; family Bromeliaceae; genus Puya; species Puya raimondii. The sequence goes on along the minus strand of JABWPP010000050.1, from coordinate 210,645,743 downwards.
CTTCATCTTCTTCTCCTTCTTCTCCCTTTCTTCCCTGCGGGCTAGGGAAACAGTAGCAGAACAGCAACAACAACTAAAGTTGTGTAGATTGGTTTGATTGGGACTTCTAGCTGCGGATTGAGTTCTAGCTCATGGTTTAGCAGAGGAGGGGAGCTCGTGGATTCGTTCCTTTCAACTGGATTGGAGGTTGGTCATTGTGAATTTTGAGTTTTTCGAATCGAATCAAAGTTCGTTAGTTTTTTAGTTGGAATTTTGATTTTGGATTATTCTAACAGTTTTTTGCTAATTGCTGGTGATGTTTGGAGTTAGTTCTTGTTGGATTACCTGTGTTTTTCTTCCTGGGAGCTGCAATGTGATGCCCCAACTTCCTAGGGGGTCACCCATCTTAGGACTACTCTAGTCCTAGCACGCTTAACTCTCTTAACCTCTTGGGCCTATCCACCATACAAAATGTTATAGCCGGGTTACGAGTTTTAGCCCTATTATATCTTATATATAGGACTATCTGGGGTCTCACATTCTCCCTCCCTTTAAGCCCTGACGTCCTCGTCAGGCTCAGACTCACAAGTACCAGGCGATGTGAGACTTGTCTCGCTAGCCTTAACTGATCTTGTGGGAGAGCCGTGCTCTACCCGCAATAGTCATCAGTATGAGAGCCTCGCTCTCCCCGCTGTATAACCTGGCTCAGCCGAGACTCATCTCACACTTTCGGCTGGTAATTGGCTCTGATACCAACTGTGACGCCCTAACTACCTAGGGGGTCACCCATCTTAGGATTACTCTAGTCCTAGCATGCTTAACTCTCTTAACCTCTTGGGCCTATCCAAGCCGGGTTAAGAGTTTTAGCCCTATTATATCTTATATATAGGACATCTGGGGTCTCACATGCAATTACATCCTTACTGGTTTGTAAGGTAGGTGATTCAAATTCGGGGTTGAATTGGACTTTCATTAGAATCCACTCCGATTTTTTTTATTAGCCTTGTTGGTGGATTTTTGTTGGATTTTCTTTCACTTTCTAGTGATTTGGAGCTGTGGGGAGGTGCTCATGAAGTTCCGTTTCGTTTCGTTGTCGGATTTGCAAAACGAGGTGGGTTGAATTTATTGAATACAACAAAATCCTTTCTATGTCTATAGCCCAAATAGGCACAACCTATGCAATTCTTTGGGAGTGGTATAAGGTAAATTTGCCTATACGATATTGGGGAATATCTTTGCTTGATAAAAAGTTGAAGCACAGTAACTGTTCAGCTCTTATTGAGTCTATTAGAGATAGAGTTGACTATTGGAAATCCAAGTTCATGTCTTTTGCTGGAATTAGGAGAGATGGCTGAGTGGACTAAAGCGGCGGATTGCTAATCCGTTGTACGAATTATTTGTACCGGGGGTTCGAATCCCTCTCTTTCCGCTTTCTCTGATCACTTGGGATTTTCGAATTCGAAAAGATTCTCATCCCTTGATTTTATCATAGTTAAATGTATGAAACAAATAAGATTATTAAGAATTAATTTAGAAAAAAGCAAAAAAAAACTATTGGGTTACTAGTATGCATGTATCCAAGTTATGGTAATATTCTATACAGGTTTTCATACTTTTAGTGATCAGTCCAGTAGTTGTAGAACAATGTATCTGTTAATGTGTAAACTTCAACTATGTATAGTACAGGAAAGGTAACCTGCATGTGAGTAGGAATTATAGTATTACATACTAGTTTACATGTACCTACGCTTTGCCGATTTTTATATCCACGATCCTGAATTTATAGGATGTTTGACATTACTCTCCCATCTATTACTCAGTTAAGGGTAGGGATTGAGATAGTGTAGGCTTAGTAGTATGCCCGAATTTTGGGAGGTGCTGATTAGTAGACTTTTGGAGTTCTTTATTGTCGTGAGTGGTACGGCGGTTCCGGGTTGTTGGGTTACACTCCGTATTGTGCCGGGCACATGAATAGTGAGTTTATGATCTGGTTGATCATTTGCATTAACTACAGCCTGTATGAACCATATTGAGCTCGACAGAGATACGTCGTTTACTCGGCGGGGTCGCACCCCTCGAATGTCGCTCCGGAGTCTAGCTATAGCGTTTATGTTGCAGCAGCCCTGGTGGGCAACCTACATATTAACAAGCCATCTGCAAAAGTGGTGCCTTGGCAGTAGGTAGGTGCAGGCTTGACCGGACCCTCGAGTCGGTCGGTGGGATTGGGTTTTGATTGTGAGCATTCAGTAATTAGTTGATGCATTCATATTCATACATCAATTTTGTTTTGAGCATCTGTAGTATAGAGGCATAGTAGCTGTAGAGTTTTCATTCCAGCTTTTACTTACACCCTGTTCGGTTATACAGTAGACCATCATATACTTTTGCCTCTAGTAGACCTAATGGGCAGATCATTGTTGTCGGTGATGGTACTCACTCGGGACTACTTTTATAGTAGTTCTCACGCCCTCTATTTTTGCTCTTTTCGTTTCAGAGCCCCCCGTCTCGGTTGCAGCATCTAACCGAGGTAAGGGAGTCAAAGGCTAGTTAGCTTCCCTACCTGAGCTGATCGAGATAGTAGAGTACCTGATATAGGCCGATTTTTGAGAAATAGCATATTGTATATATAGACTGGTAAGGCCAACATATTTGTACTTTATTTCCTATTCTGAGAGGTGGATGTTGTATTATTTTGGGAGTTGGTGTATGTAGAATATCGCTTTCGTTTTGTATTAGTTTTATTTCCAGCTCTGATATCTACTATTTGTAGCCTCTAGGACTTCTTTACAGGTTGTTTTGTAGGTTTAGACGCTTCGTGCATAGGGCTTCCCGTGTATGTGGTGAATCTGTTGATGTCCCCAGGTTCCACCCTAACTTGGGGCGTGACAGATTAAGTTGGTATTGGAACCTAGGAATAGGTCGTTGAGACTTAGAAAATCCTAGACTTTCGCCAGATCCTAGGAGGAAAAGACGCAAGAGACGTGACTTGTTGCGAAAGTCAGCGATTAATTTGTCTATTAATTCTTATGGAAGAGTGAAGACTGATCAAAAGAGATCTGTCTTTTTCTGTCAGATGATCATGTCACTATAGACGACATAATGTCACCGGGAAAAGGGATGTCCTTCTAAACTTTCACTTGATTGGGTCGAGTGTTGTATTTCAATGTGTAACTGATGTATATTTTTGTTGCAGGTGATCAGGATGCCTCACAGAGGTCGATCACCGACAGGGGCTACACCCGCACCACCTGCGGAGCCAAAGCAGGCAGGACCGAGTGAGCCGTAGGACTTGCGGGGGCAGTTGGCTAACTTGGCCGAGGCTACCGGCAGCATGTAGTATTTCTACAGAGGATGTGCGAGAGATGTAGGCACAACAGCCTAATACTACATCGCGAGCTTTTGAGTTTCAAGCACCACCGCTGACCACACCAGTAGATGTTTCAGCTACAGTTACACCCTCAGCAGCGATAGTGCTGGGTAGAGACGTCGAGAGCAGTGGTCAGTATTGGATCCGGGCGAGGTTGGCGGACTTTCGTAGATTCGATCTACCGAGGTTCAGTGGTCAGACTATCAAGCCCTGGGTAGTCGATGATTGGATCGGAGCCATGGAGAAGCTCTTTGAGGATCTGTTCATCCCGAAGAGTGATCAGGTTCATCTAGCGGTCCACTACTTGGAGGGCAACATGCATGCACGGTGGAAGAGGATCCGGTCGACTCGATCTCAGAGCGTGCTATAGATGACTTGGATCGAGTTTCATGGGTTACTATTTGGGACCTATTTTTCGAACAATGTAAAGCAGAAATTCAAAGATGACCTAAAGAACCTGCAGCAGGGTGATAGGACAGTGTAGAAGTATGTCATGAAATTCAACCGCCTGCTGAGTTGTGTACCGTTCGCCACAAGGGATGAGGCGCACAAAGTGTATTTGTTTGAGCAGTGGTTACCACTGGAGATTTATACCTTGGTACAGGCGCAGAGGTTACAGACCTTAGATGCGATGGCGGAGTAGGCTCTCTGGGTAGAGCATGGAGGCACGGTTGTGAGAGAGAGGGCAGCATCATCGAAGCGTGGTCAGGATAGAAAGGCGCCCAACACCCGATGGCGGGGGACAGACTACTGCGAGGTGACCGCTGAGACCTCCACGATCTCGCTCTCAGGATCGTGGGTCTTCAGCGAGACAGAGGTCCAGTAGATCTCGACAGCAGCAGCAGCAGCAACAGAGATGGCAGGACAAGTGTGTTATCTGTGGAGGACCGCACCAGCCGCGTGTGTGTGAGCAGCAAGAGGGGCAATGTTTTCGATGTGGACAGGCATGGTATATGCAGCCATCTTGTCCCCGTACAGCATCACCAGCACTATTGACAACAACAACTCCTTCACTATAATAGATAATGGGAGCTCCCTTGACATATAATCAGGTAGACCGGATTATAGCAACATGCCTAACAGCGTGGAGATAGTAGACGCAGAGTGGCCGACTATATGCAGCCCAGGTTGAGGATTCCACTGCAGCTGACAATATAGTGACAATTAGTTATATGCCCTATAAACCAATCGGTGACACAACTTATAGGGTTAATATCAGTGTATCTTTTATTAAAATTAATAAACTGGTATTTTTCGTTCATACTATTGCCAAATGTATACATGAATCGTCTATAGAATTGATGGTAGAAGAATTATATTCCTAAAATGTTAGGAATTTGAGACATGTATTCTTCTGTAATTAATTCTTAAATACTCCTAATCGTAGGATTATCACGAGGGCGGTGATAAATCCGATTAGATCAGTATATGTTGTGCTTTCCTTATGAGATCTCGAGTCTCAAGTCATTAGTGTGGTGACACTAGAGTAAGCATACAAGTGAATATTGGAGAACAATTTCACTGAGCGTGACAAATTATGAACAATTTGTAATATCTGGGACTTTGTTTGAGGGAAATTTAAATTTGAATTTGAATTTGAATTTATATATATAACTTGTATTTACATATAGGTGTATATATGTGGTGACAGAGAGAGGATGGTTTTGTCGCGAATCGGCAACCGATTCTGGCAAAACAAAATCGCAGACCTGATGGTCAGATAGTGCCGGAAGTGCTGGTGCAATCTGTTCGTAAATCCGATGAGCCGATCGTCCGACAATGCACGTTGTTCGAGGAGGGGTCGATATTGAATAATTGGTACTTTTGAAAAATACCCAATATTTTATGTATCGATTTGCGTGAGACCGCTAGTGGAGGTGCGTTCGCGCGTTTTACACGTGCCTTGAAGGATTCAGATTAAAATTTTGATTGTTTGAGGAATTCTTTGTAGTTTGCCACTTGTGTATATAATTGCAACTTAGGGTTTCATCCTTTCTAACCCTAACCCTAACCTCCTCTCCCCCTCATCCGAGCCTAGGTGCCTCCCCTCCCTTCTCCCCTCGTGCAGCACCTAGCTCCGGTCGCCAGCGATTGCGGTCCCGCCGGGCAGGACCCTGCCAGCCCACCTCCTCTCTCTCTCTCAAGCTTTCCCCTCACCCCCTCCCTCTATTTTTCTGGGAACGAGGCATCCTCGGAGGTCCCACCTGGTGGACCACACCTCCGGCATCCCAGGGCTCCGACGATTCCCCTCCGGCGGCCCCAGCAGTCACCGAGCGCCGCCGTGGCCGCCGAGCCATCTCCGGGGCAGCTAGGGCAGAGACGGCCCCGCCTCTTCATGGCGCCATCGCTGCCGCCTCTACGTGCCGCCACCACCTTCCTCTTGCCTTGGGGGACGCGTCGCTGCCGCCCCTAGCCATCCCGACCGTCGTCGTAGCTGGGAGGAGCCAATTGAGCCCAAGCCCTAACTCGGGTGGACCGAGCCCCCTCCAGAGCCGCCGCCACCGCCGCTCCCCGCCGCCGGCCAAGGTAGGCACCGTGCTTCCCTTACCTTCCGCACCCAGCCTCGGCCTGCGCGTGCGCCGTCGTGCCGCCGGCAGCCGACCGGGGCCAGCCTGCTCCCTGCCTAGCCCGAACTAAAGTATTTTTGGCACTGTTTACTATTCCGGCCAACCGAGGGCTTTCCGACTCTAATACGCCCAAAGAGTGCGAGTTTCCCACGAGCACATGTTCAGATTCGAACGAATGAACGAGGAATGTAGTGTATCGGATTTTTCTTAATAGAAAAGTAAGTGAAAATAAAAATAGTGTGAGATACTATTTTTATTGAAGTTAGAGAAGTAAAATATAAGTCGGAAGTAACTTGTGCTGAAATTGGAACGAAAACAGGAGATTTAGAATTTTCTGTAAGGAACGGGGCTGATTTTTTAGCAAAAATTTTACAGTGTCAGAAAATTATGAAAATTTAAGAATATGTCAGAATTAGTTTTCTGAGGCTAGATTAAAAGTTTCATGTCATTACGACACTCGAAAAGTGAAGATAAAATATAACAGCAACCTGCTAGAGATTTTAGTCGGTAGAGATTTCGGTGACCAAAAAATGGTCCGAAACTGAGTAGTGATGATCAGTTCTTCTGATTAACTTAAACCGAGCATGACTGTCAAATTTTAGCACAAACGGACATTCAGAAGGGCTCCGGCGAAAAGTATCAGATTCTAAACTGAAATTGCAATAGTGTAAAGGAGGGTTTTTTTTAAGGGGAGCTCTCTCCCTTTTCTCCCTCAGCAGAACGCACACACACACGCATGAGAGAGAGAGAGAAGCTCTCTCTCCCTCAAGATCTCCTCTCTCCCTCTCTCTAGTTCTCCCCAAACGTGGGGTTTTGGTGGAGATCGAGCTCAGAAACGCGTAGAGGATGTCGGATCGAGCTCTAGCGCGCGTGGCGGCTCGGGGAGCTCGCGACCCGAGGTGAGGTTTTTTGGATTAGGGTTTAGGATTTTGCTAAATCCTTCAAAATTGAGATATATGAGTTCCCTAGATGATTCTACACAAGGTTGTTGAAGGATTCTCCGTAAATTTCGGAGTATTCTCGAAGAAATCGGAAAACCCTAGTGTAAAGGAGGGTTTTGGATTTCGAGGGTTTAAAAAATGGTTTGAACCCGTGAAACCCTAATTGGAGGTTAGCGAAACACGCGGGACAACTCAATTTCGTCGAACTGCAAGAAACAAAATTATTTTGAGTTCAACTCGGATTAACGAATCCTATATGTGTGTTAGGGCAAGAAGCTTGAAGACCAAGCTTGAAGCCGAGGATTAGAGCCCGATTGCAAGTGTCTACAAGCAATCGGAAGAGCGTAAGGTGGGTTTGTGCTTACCGAAGTGATTAGGTCACTTCCATGCCAAAGAGTAAAGTATAACTTTATATTTGATGCATGTAATGGTAGGTTAATTGGTAATATGAGTAGGCATAAATTGTATGCTACTTAGGATAAATTAGATACCATTGGACGTATAACACTAGGCAATTGTTGACATATGAGTATATATATATATATATGTGAGTGTATGCCTAGGTGTGGATGTGAACATAGGTCGATGAACTCTAGGATAATTAGAGGATTCGACAAATTGGAAACAAGGACTAGATGTCATGAATCCTAGGTGTGGACAACTAGGATAACAAATAATATGATTGGACATTGAACCTAGTGTCATTGGACATTGTTAGAAAATGTAGTGGTAGGAAGACCACTTGTACTGGAATGTTATTAACCTAGAGTCGTGAACCTAGGTTGGGTAATAAAGTGGTGGAGAGACCGCTTAGATTGGGATGTTAGTGAACCTAGTGTCATTGAACATATGTTGGAAACATAGTGGTAGGATAACTACTTGGTAGTGAAAATATGAACCTAGAGAGGTTGACCATTAGGGTAAATGATGAACCCTTAAGACTTGGAATGAAATGATGTGCACATCTATGGAATATGGAATAACCTTGGCGTGTGCGACGATTTCGCCGCCAGATGGGTTTTTGTATCAGCTCAGGCGTGTGCGACGATTTCGCCGCCGTAGGCTGGATACCCGGGGTGTGTGCGACGATTTCGCCGCCCAGTGACTTGAGCCATTGTTGGCGCGTGCGACGATTTCGCCGCCAGGTGGCTAAGTCAGGTAAAGGATTACGCCGCCCAGTGACTTGAGCCATTGTTGGCGTGTGCGACGATTTCGCCGCCAGGTGGCTAAGTCAGGTAAGGCGGTAAGCTGTGGATAATTGACTCAAGAGTGAGTCGGGTTTGACCTTGGCTAAGGTAAGTAAAATCTTAGGAGAGAATTGCATATAAAGTGGATAGTGAAATAGAAAGTAGAAGAGAACACCTACTTGCATGGATTTTCATTATCGCATTTGCATGAAGCATAAGCATGTTTACCGTTTTTGTGTATATTAGAGTTATATGCTTACAAGTTATATGTATGTACTAACCCATGCTTATATGCTTCCTTTGGACCTGGTGGGTCGAGCTTCTCTCTTGGGTGGCCTTACCCACTTGGAACTATTTTATATAGTTCTCATCCCACTGTTTTTCAGGTCCACACGCGAGCGGCGCGACGGCGCGAGGAAAGGGCGTAGTTTAGTAGATAGCGCCCTACCACCTGTGACCAGATAGAAGTACCCTCTACTATGTATTTTAGGGGCATTACAATGAAAAGAATGAAATGTACCGTGTATATGATTGTATTTGGAAAGAATGAAACAGAAGTGTAATGTAAAATGCATGTTATGAATGCTTGTAATAGCTTAGTAGTTTGTGATGCTTTCCTTATGCAATCTGTGTATGAATTCTGTTCCTGTTTGGAACTTCGTGAACTGTACTGATTGCGACACCTTGGACGTACAGGGAAAACTCTGACCGTTCGGCGGGTCTCTGTGCGTGCCCGAACCGACCAAATCGGCGGTCCCGGGGCGTGACACTAATACGCCCTAAGAGTGCGTTCTTGCCATGAGTACATGTTCAGATTCGAACGAACGAGGATTGAAACCCCATAAGAGCGTTCTATTACGCCCTAAGAGTGCGAGTTTCCCATGAGTACATGCTCAGATTCGAACGAACGAGGATTGAAACACCATAAGAGCGGTCTATTACGCCTTAAGAGTGCGAGTTTGCCACGTGTACATGTTCAGATTTGAACGAACGAGGATTGAAACCCCATCAGAGCGTTCTATTACGCCATAAGAGTGGGAGTTTGCCACAAGTACATATTCAGATTCGAACGAATGAGGATTGAAACCGCATAAGAGCATTCTATTACGCCCAAAAAGTGCGAGATTGCCACGAGTACATGTTCAGATTCGAACGAACGTGGGTTAAAACCACATAAGAACGGTCAATTACGCCCTAAGAGCACGAGTTTGCCACGAGTACATGTTCAGATTCGAATGAACGAGGAGTGTAACCCCAGAAGAGCGTTCTATTACGCTCAAGAGTGCGAGTTTGCCACGAGTACATGTTAAGATTCGAACGAACAAGGATTGAAACCCCAGAAGAGCATTCTATACATGTTCAGATTCGAACGAACGAAGAGTGAAACCCCAGAAGAGCGTTCTATTACGCCCTAAGAGTGCGAATTTGGCACGAGTACATGTTTAGATTTGAACAAACGAGGGTCTAATACGCCCTAAGAGTGCGAGTTTGCCATGATAACATGTTCAGATTCGAACGAACGAGGATTGAAACCACACAAGAGCGGTCTATTACGCCCTAAGAGTGCGAGTTTGCCACGAGTATAAATTCAGATTCGAACGAACGAGGATTGAAACCCCATAAGAGCGGTCTATTACGCCCTAAGAGTGCGAGTTTGCCACGAGTACATGTTCAGATTCGAACGAACGAGGATTGAAACCACATAAGAACGGTCTATTACGCCCTAAGAGTGCGAGTTTGCCACGTGTAATACTTGGCATTTTGAGACGTTACTGGGCTTTGGCATTTCGGGCGCCCGAATCTGGGGAAGTGGACGCCCGAATGTTTTGAAGCCGATGGATTATTTTGGATGGATCCGGATGTCTTTGGTTACTTTGGGATCTGGACACACATTTCGGACGCTCGGATCGTGGATCCGAATTGAGTTGTGATGTGGATTAACACGTGTCGTGTTGTAGGATACGTGTCGACCGCCGAAGGAGCGCCGCCCCACCGCTTGCCGACCACCGCTGAGCCGCCTGGCCGCCAACTGACACCTGGCATAGACGATTTCCGGACGCCCGGAAGGGGGGATTTTGGGCGCCCAAAAGTGGGATTTTGGAGCCTATAAATAGGTGAGCCCCCTAATCGTTTTGAGTCACATTCCTACTTCGTGTTCCATTTTCTAGAGAAAGAAAAAGCTAGAGTAAGGGCTATGTGTTGGCATTAGTGATGATCTAGCTTGTTCTCTTCTACTGTGTTGTTCTGATCTGGTTCTGATTACTCATTCTGCTGGAGGTGACAGTCTATTCGGTGGCATATTCTGATTGGAGTACTGTGTGAGCCTAGTGTGTGCTCTGGAGGATTGGATCTGAGATTGTATTTGTATATCCACCGTGGTTGGATTAGCATTTGAGGTGGGTTGATGTTTACCAGATTCAGTGGATTTCCTCCTATGTGCTTATTCTCATGTTAGCATGACATGATATTGTTGGAATTATGTTAGTTATGAGATGCTTTAGTTGAGACTGATGCATATGTATGATATGATCATAGATGAGGTAGTGATGCCTGATAGTAAGCATGATTTTATTATATTCTTGATGCATGATTTAGCCTACACCTATCCTGTTGATATCCATTGTACCAGTTGTTGTACATACTAGTGTAGGTGATCTATTGTGGCTCGTGCTATGTTGTTTGTACCTCCTCTTTGTGGTAGAGTTGAGTTGATTGTGAGCACTGGAGCATTGATCTGGGTCATATTTGTTGTTGATGCATTTGAGGTGCCGAGGGCACGTGAGTCTCTTGTGTGAGATCAGATTGACCCATTTTGTTGATCATATACCTGTGGGCGCTTGGCGATGATATGTGTTGTGATATTATACTCGGTTGGGTCGCTCCCACGAGTACCACTCCGGAGTTGGTGTATGTGTTGTACAGAGGGTTCATTGCCTGTACTTGTTGGCTCCCTGCGGGTAGAGCGTGATGTCCAGGCCGCAGGTATGATGTTGTGGATTCGTGATAGTCCTCGTTTGATGTGTTATAATCAGATTATTGATACTCATATTGAGAGCTTGAGCATTGTGCATATGTCACGCCCCGGGCTAGTTCTAGATGCGGAAATACGTGCCAAAATTTTTTTTTGAAGGCCTAGCCCGCGCCACGTACAGACCCGCCACAAATACATGGTCCACTGTACACACGGACAGAACCTCCCCTGTATTTGCACAGCGTCCACAACTTACAACAGGATCACAACCACCATTCATTCATCACAACAGCATAACAACACAAGAGATTCATACAGCTAGCAGTCCTTAAACTTGTATGAATCTAAGCAGATCCTTAAGCGAGGGATGATGCGATGCACAAGCAACAAACATTCTAGAAAGCTGCTCCTTACCCAGAAGCTTTATTTGAAACCCTAATTTCAATCATCCAAGAATCATTTGAAAACTGTCCTCCACACGAGAACTCTATTTTGAAATCACAAAAACCGAACAATCAAAAATCCATTTGAAAACTGTTTCCCACACGGAAACCTTTATTTCACAACGCTACCACGAGGGGTAGAAAGCCAAAATACTCGATAATGAAACGATCGAAAAATATGGATACAACCAACTAGTCCAAGCATGCAATCATCACATAATGATAATGAATGATCAACAACACATAAGCATGCTAGGGTAAGCCCAAAGGATAACTGAACCACAAATCACATCTAATAGACGAAGGTAGGGTGATAACCAAATCTGGGGAAGTAGCCTCACGAGTCGGAACCTCTAGAGCTACTATCTAGGCGTGCCTCGCAGCGTCCCGACACTCACCACCCTGCTCACCTGAAACTGCAACGAGGGCGGGGGGTGAGAACATGTACACATGTCTCCCCTCCCAGTGGGTACCGCAAGCCGACGAAGGCGAGGTGTACACACCGGCACGAGGGTCAACAAGGATAGATATGGTATACAGCAGCACAAGTAAGTATGAGGCTGACATACAACTAAAACAACTATGCTACTGTAAGCAACTGGTATATGCATCAAAGGAGATAACCACAAAGTAAACCCAATCTGTAACCACCGGGACGTATCCCTGTCACTGTCACCTGCTCATCTATCGACACATAAACCTTTTGGACGCACTGCATCAAGGCTCACGGGTCGGCACAAACTCAACGACCCTTTTCAGGAAAAGAACACCCCCAAACGGTGGATCAGACCGCGGTGTACGTGAAGTGCTAGAAGAGCTGTGACGATCGATGCGAATGCTCAATCCACAGAACGGCAACAAGCCGAGAAGCAACCAATAAGCCACAACTAGGATCGCTCGGAACAACAGGCGATCACCACCGACCAACTGGGTCGTCTCAAGAACCATGCAAACCACAACTAGGATCGCTCGGAACAATAGGCGATCGCTACCGACCAACTGGGTCGTCTCAAGAACCATGCAAACCACAACTACTCTACTATCCAAGCACGCATATAAGTAGAGTCAACGGGAGTCAAGTGAACTAATAACTGAAAAGCAAGAGGAGGGATAGAAAGGTATCACCGTAGTCCACTGAACCGACTCTGGATCGAAGTACCCACCTGTCGAAAGATCAAGTCTAACACCGACGGCTCTCGGGAACCGCGACAGGACCTACGAAAGACTCACAGGGTCAAGGTCCACCAAGTCGACGCTAAACACAAAGCTCTCACATCCCGAAACCGACGGATCGCCCGGGAAACCCACCGGGATGATCCCGAAACCACACAAAGCCCCAGAGGGGTACCAAACAGCCAACAAGGTCCCTCGCTGTCCCCGAACACATAAAACCAAGTGACAGGACAGCGAGCACAAGCTCGGGGTGCCACGAACATCAAACGCACCCGAAAAGGCTTCCCGGGTTCTCGAAAAATGCCGAATTGGCACCGGAACCCCACATCACTCATCCGCTGTCCTCGGAACTTCGGGACAGCGATGAGGAACAGCCAACGAGGCTACACGACGAAGCCAAGTCTCTCGCGAAAACAGCGAGTGAGTCGCACAACTAGAAACGTGCGTTTCGCCGATTATTTCATCGAAAAACGCGTCGGACACAAATCCGAAACTCCACGAAGGGTGAGGGGGTTGGACAACCAGTCCACAGGGTCCCGAGGACCAAACCCTTGCTGCCCACAGCGTCGCAATGCTGCCACAAACGCCAAAGTCCCAAAACAAGCACAATTCCATACATACAAGCAATAAACGGAGCCGCTAGAGCAAACCGTACGTCCGCACGACCTTCCGCAAGCACCAGCGGATAGGTAACGACGTCACAGAAACCGTGCTCACAGTCCCACAGCGACAAGACTAGTCGCAAGCCGGGAAATCCCACAAAAACAGCGAGCTCAAGCACAAAAGCAAGCGTAACTAAGGCCGTGTGAGCAAACCGTACATCCGCACGACCTTCCGCAAGCACCAGCGGATCGGCAACGACGTAACGGAGGCCATGCTCACAGCCTCACTGCGACAGGAACAGTCGCAGGCCGGGAAAGTGCATAAAAACAGCACAACAAACACTAACGAAGCTCGACAAAGGCCAAACAGTAAAAATAACCCACCAAAAAGGAAAACTAGGGTGAGCATGATGATCAGCGCATCGCTGTGATCATCGTGCTCACCTTCCCGAGCTTCGGGAGGCAACAGGGAGCTCAAACCATCAAGCGCGGCCAAAACAGGGCCGAAACTCACCCTGGCCGGAGCAACTAGCTCCGGCCGGTTGCCGGCCGACAAGCAAGGCCGGCGGTGGCCAGGAATGGGTGCGGGGGACCCAAGGAGAAGGGGGCTCACCTCAGGCAGCGGCGGGAAGCGGCGGCGGCGGCGCGGGGGAAGAGGACAGCCCACGGGTCGGCTAGGGCACGGCGGTGCCGGCAACAAACGGCGACGGCGGCGACCTGAGCACCGGCGAGAGGGGCCCGCCGGACACCGGTTGGTCGGTGACCGCGACAAAAACAGAGGCGGGTGGCGGCGGCGGAGCTGGCTCAGCCGCGGATGCCCTAGCGGCCCCATCGAGGCTTGCGGTGGCTGCGGCGGCGCTCCGGCGGCACCGCGACGGCCGAGGAAGAAGGAGGCGGCGCCGGAGCTCACGGGGGTGACGATGCTCACCCACCTAAGCTGCGGGAGGCGGCGGCGGCCTGGGCTCACCAACCTCGGCCAGCTGCGGCTCCAGCCGTGGCCGTAGGAGCTTGGCGGCGGCTCCCGACGACCTCCGGCGGCAGGGCGACGGCGGCGGGGGTCGTGCCACCTCAGGGGAGCTCCGGCGTGGGTTTCCCCTGGGTGCACACCTCCGGGAAGGAGAAGAAGAAGAAGGAGAAGAAGAAAAGGTGAAAAAGGGGGAGAGGGAGATGGTCGGAGCAGTTCCGGCCAGAGGGTGGTCGGCGGCGGCCGGAGAGGCTCTGGAGGCAGAGCCAAGGGGCAGGGGGAGAGAGGGCTCTCGGTTGGGGCTGAGGAAGAGAGAGGGAGAGTGAGGGAGAGGTTGAGTGTGAGAGGGGAAAAGAGGAGGTGAGAGTGGTTCATTAATCACTCTCACCTACTCTCACCAACTCTCACCTACCCCCTCTCAGCCCTCGGTTTTCCCCCCCACAGCAGGTAAAAAGCCCCTACACCCCTCCACATTCAAATTCGCGCGAAACGGTACGAAAAACGGGGTCCAGATCGCGAAACAACAAATGTGACATTCGACCTCTCGGCGAAGAAGATGGAAAAACTCTCAATCCGTCCGTCGCATGCCGATACGGACCACGCCATCGCGTTCTGCACTGCCGAGACATCGAATCTACCATATTGGATCATCAGGATCGGACTCCGGATCGTGCCGTTAAGCCGTTCTCTCTCCGCGACAAAATCTCAAAAGCACGAAACACCACTAAAAACCACTTATATACATATACATATATATATACCTGTATATATACACGTATACTGATAAAAAACACAGTAACGGGGGAGAGGAACACAGAATTTCAAATCTCCAAAATTCGAATTCTCACAGCATAGTAGTAGTAGTTTATCTCCTACTTTATTTTTTGCTCTCTATTTATCTTGAGATCGAGGACTTAGTGGGCAGACCGCTGACGTTGGTGGCGGTACCCACTGAGGACTACTTGTTTGATAGTAGTTCTCACATCCGTTGTTGACACCTTTTTTGCAGAGTCTTCTTCTCTGGTTGTGAATTCTGATCGCGGAAAGGTGACCGTCGGGTAGATCTGATCCCCGGACAGTTGGCTAGAGGTATACCCCATTTTGGTAGATGATCCCATGAGTCTGTACATATAGTGGTTGTTGGAGTTTGACAGTGATGTATATTTTTGGTTGTGGATTGATGTATGTATGTACAGTGAACTTATTATTTATATAGCAGCTCTTTTACTTTTGATACCTTTAGCTATTAGTTGATGTTGTTTTCGCTTCGTATGCTCAGTTTTATTACTGTGTATACGGCGGGTCTGTTAGTGTGCCTGGGGAGTGGTAACCCGGGGCGTGATACCACAAGTACATGTTCAGATTCGAACGAATGAGGAGTGAAACCCCAAAAGAGCATCCTATTACGCCCAAAGAGTGCGAGTTTGCCACGAGTACATGTTCAGATTCGAACGAACGAGGATTGAAATCCCAGAAGAGCGTTCTATTACGCCCGTAGAGTGCGAGTTTGCCACGAGTACGTGTTCAGATTAGAACGAACGAGGATTGAAACCGCATAAGAGCGGTCTATTATGCCCTAAGAGTGCGAGTTTGCCACGAGTACATGTTCAGATTTGAACGAACGAGGAGTGAAACGCCAGAAGAGCATTCTATTACGCTCAAAGAGTGCGCGTTTGCCACGAGTACATGTTCAGATTCGAACGAACGAAGATTGAAACCACACAAGAGCGGTCTATTACGCCCTAAGAGTGTGAGTTTGCCACGAGTATATATTTAGATTCGAACGAACGAAGATTGAAACCCCATAAGAGCGGTCTATTACGCCCTAAGAGTGCGAGTTTGCCACGAGTACATGTTCAAATTCGTACGAACGAGAATTGAAACCGCATAAGAGCGGTCTATTACGCCCTAAGAGTGCGAGTTTTCCACGAGTACATGTTCAGATTCGAACGAACGAGGAGTGAAACCCCGTAAGAGCGTTCTATTACGCCCAAAGAGTGCGAGTTTGCCACGAGTACATGTTCAGATTCGAACGAACGAGGATTGAAACCCTAGAAGAGCGTTCTATTACACCCGAAGAGTGCGAGTTTGCCATGAGTACGTGTTCAGATTCGAACGAACGAGGATTGAAACCGCATAAGAGCGGTCTATTACGCCCTAAGAGTGCGAGTTTGCCACGAGTACATGTTCAGATTCGAACGAACGAGGAGTGAAACGCCAGAAGAGCGTTCTATTACGCTCAAAGAGTGCGAGTTTGCCACGAGTACATATTCAGATTCGAACGAACGAGGAGTGAAACCCCAGAAGAGCATTTTATTATGCTCAAAGAGTGCGAGTTTGCCACGAGTACATGTTCAGATTCGAACGAACGAGGATTGAAACCACACAAGAGCGGTCTATTAAGCCCTAAGAGTGCGAGTATGCCACGAGTACATGTTCAGATTTGAATAAGAGCATTCTATTACGTCCAAAAAGTGCGAGTTTGTCACGAGTACATGTTTAGAGAGTGAAACCCTAGAAGAGCGTTCTATTATGCCTAAAGAGTGCGAGTTTGCCACGAGTACATGTTTAGATTCGAACGAACGAAGAGGGAAACCCCAGAAGAGCGTTCTATTACGCCCAAAGAGTGCGAATTTGGCCTGAGTACATGTTCAGATTTGAACGAACGAGGGTCTAATACGCCCTAAGAGTGCGAGCTTGCCATGAGTACATGTTCAGATTCGAACGAACGAGGATTGAAACCCCATAAGAGCATTCTATTGCGCCCTAATGGTGCGAGTTTGCCACAAGTACATGTTCAGATTCGAACGAACGAGGAGTGAAACCCCAAAAGAGCGTTCTATTACGCCCAAAGAGTGCGAGTTTGCCACGACTGCATGTTCAGATTCCAACGAACGAGAATTGAAACCGCATAAGAGCGGTCTATTACGCCCTAAGAGTGCGAGTTTGCCATGAGTACATGTTCATATTCGAACGAACGAGGAGTGAAACCCCAAAAGAGCGTTCTATTGCGCCCAAAGAGTGTGAGTTTGCCACGAGTACATGTTCAGATTCGAACGAACGAGGATTGAAACACCAGAAGTGCGTTCTATTACGCTCGAAGAGTGCGAGTTTGCCACGGGTACGTGTTCAGATTCAAACGAACGAGGATTGAAACCGCATAAGAGCGGACTATTACGCCCTAAGAGTGCGAGTTTACCACGAGTACATGTTCAGATTTGAACGAACGAGGTGTGAAACGCCAGAAGAGCGTTCTATTACGCTCAAAGAGTGCGAGTTTGCCACGAGTACATGTTCAGATTCGAACGAACGAGGAGTGAAACCCCAGAAGAGAGTTCTATTACGCTCAAAGAGTGCGAGTTTGCCACGAGTACATGTTCAGATTCGAATGAACGAGGAGTGAAATCCCAGAAGAGCGTTTTATTACGCTCAAAGAGTGCTAGTTTGCCACGAGTACATGTTCAGATTCGAACGAATAAAGATTGAAACGACACAAGAGCGGTCTATTACGCCCTAAGAGTGCGAGTTTGCCACGAGTATATATTCAGATTCGAACGAATGAGGATTGAAACCCAATAAGAGCGGTCTATTACGCACTAAGAGTGCGAGCTTGCCACGAGTACATGCTCAGATTCGAACGAACGAGGATTGAAACCCCAAAAGAGCGTTCTATTACGCCCTAAGTGTCACGCCCCGGGTTACCTCTTCCCAGGCGCATGACCAGATCCGCCGCATACACAGTATCTCTACCATGTATACGAAGCGAAACAACATCCACAATCAAACACACAGAGCTAAAGGTATCAACAGAGCTGCTATATAAATATATCAAAAGATCACTGTACATACATCATCCATAACTCTCACATATAACTCTCATATACAGACTGATATCAACATCACATAGTATGTACAGACTCAACCATCTATCCAAAATGGGTATACCTCTAGCCAAATATCCGGGGAATAGCTCTACCCGACGGTCTCCTTTCCGCGCTCAGTATGCACGACTGGGGAAGAAGACTCTGCAAAAAGATGTCACCAATGGGTGTGAGAACTACTATCAATCAAGTAGTCCTCAGTGGGTACCGCCACCAGCCTCAGCGATCTGCCCACTAAGTCCTCAATCTCAAGAGATATGAATAGAGCAATAAAAGAGTAGGAGATATACTACCACTACTATGCACAAAGCTCAACTGTCAGTATGAATACCAATGAACTGAATATACCAAATGAGGACTATCATACATAATACAATACCTGCGAACCAGCTAGTACAGGAACCCCATCTGTACCTAGCTCTCGCCATACAATACCTCTCAATACAATACCATACCTCACAACACGATACCTGCGGCCTGATCACGCTCAACCCTCCAGGGAGCTGCTCAACCCTCCAGGGAGCCGACTAGTACAGGAAGCCCGTCTGTAACTAGCCCCTCGTACACCTCTCTGTACGGAACATGCCAACTCTAGAGTGGTACTCGTGGGAGCGACCCAACCGAGCAAAGTACAACCATAGTAACCGCCAAGCACCCGCAGGTATATGATCGACACGACTGGGTCAACAAAGGATCATGTGCCCTCGGCACCTCAAAGAATAGTCAACAAGTAAGACCCAATCCACTGTGCCCTTGGCACTACAAAGGATAATCAACAAGTATGACCCAATCCACTGTGCCCTCGGCACCACAAAGAATAAACGACAAGTATGACCCGATCCATGCTCTCACAAAGAACCACGTGCCCTCGGCACAATCAATGCTCCAGTGCTCACAATCATCTCAACTCTACCACAAAGAGGAGGCTCCAACTCTACCACAAAGAGGAGGTACAACAACATAGCACGAGCCACAACATGATCACCTACACTACATGCACAACAACTGGTACAAGGAATCAACAGGATAGGTGTAGGTCCAAATCATGCAACAGGGATACAAGGAAATGCATGCTCATATACATATCATTAGCACATCTAAGATCATAACATGCCCATGCAGTCTATAGATCAGTCTCACCATAACATGGCATCTCTACATAATCTTAGCATGGCATACTATCATAATCCCAATATCATAATCCAATATCCACATATCATAATCCAATCATCACATCATGCTAACATAATCCAAACAACATCATATCATATTATGCTAACATGAGATAAAACACGTAGGAGGAAGTCCACTGAATCTGGCAAACATCAACCCACCTCAAATGCTAATCCAACCATGGTGGGGAAAGAACAAGCATCAGATCCAACCCTCCAAGATAAGGAACTCCGGCAGCACTCCGATCTGAGTAAACCTCCAAGGAACTGCTATCTCCAGCAGAATAACAGCTCAGCACCAGATCAGATCAGCAGGATAGAGGAGAACAAGCTAGATCACAAACTAATGCCAACTCATGGCCCTTACACTAGCTTTCTCTCTCTAGAACAGGGATCTCGGAGTGGAAAATAACCCAAAAACCATCAGGGCTCACTTATTTATAGGCTGCCAAAAGTCCACATTCGGGCGCCCACTTCCCAACTTTCGGGCGTCCGGAAATCCTGCCGTACAGGTGTCGTCGTGTGCTCAAGCGGTCGGTCGACAGTCAGCAGGCGGTGGGGCGGCGTGTCTCCGGCGATCGACACGTGTCCTGCGTCGCGACACGTGGCTCTCCACGTCAACAGCTCAAACCGGATCCTCCGTCCGGGCGTCCGGATCCTGCGCCCAGATCCACAACTCGTCGGCCACAACCGGATCATCCACAAAGTCCTCGGAGTCCGGAAACTTCCGGGCGTCCACTTCACCTCTTCCGGGCGCCCGAAATCCCCCAAGTCCAGAAACCCTAAATCTCAAAATTTCCGAGTACTACACTAAGAGTGCGAGTTTGCCACGAGTACATGTTCAGATTCAAACGAACGAGGAGTGAAACCCCGAAAGAGCGTTCTATTACGCCCAAAGAGTGCGAGTTTGCCACGGGTACATGTTCAGATTCGAACGAACGAGGATTGAAACCCCAGAAGAGCGTTCTATTACACCCGAAGAGTGCGAGTTTGCCACGAGTACGTGTTCAGATTTGAACGAACAAGGATTGAAACCGCATAAGAGCGGTCTATTACTCCCTAAGAGTGCGAGTTTGCCACGAGTACATGATCAGATTCGAACGAACGAGGAGTGAAACGCCAGAAGAAGGTTCTATTACGCTCAAAGAGTGCGAGTTTACCACGAGTACATGTTCAGATTCGAACGAACGAGGAGTGAAACCCCAGAAGAGCATTTTATTGTAAGTTAGGGGGTGCCTTAGGATCTATCTAGAGTATATCAATCACCTAGAGGGGGGTGAATAGGTGTATAAACAAAAATCACAAATCTCAATGCGATAAAGTAATGCGGAAAATAAAATCAGCACACCGAGATTTACGTGGGAAACTCCACTTTGGAGAAAAACCCACGGGACCAACAAGCGAAAAAATAATCCACTAAGATTAAAGAATTACAAGGTGATTACCGACTCCACGGACTTAACCTCTCCCTTCTCTTCAGCGGATCACGCGCACCAACGGGTTGTCCACGCCCCACGTCCGAATCCACGAACGCCACGTCCCGAATCGACGAGACGCCCAACTTCGAATCCATGAAGCCTTCAACACGTCGAATCCACGACGCCCACTCGAATCCACGAGCGCACTCCGTCCGGAGCAAGAACAATAACAATGATGATGATTTATTGCTTAGAATATCATTGAAGATCTGTGGGAATAATCTCTAAGCAATCCTCAAATTGATTCTAAAAGAATATTAGAAATTAGGGCACCATGAATCAATTTGAGAGAAGCTTGATGTAGAAGATGAGGAAACGGTCAGGGCTACAAAGCTTCTAGGGTTTCTAAAAGATAATCTATGCTTAACCACGTTTTAGAGACACCCCCACATCATTTTATAGGTTAGAAGCAATCCGAAAAAGATTAGGATTAAAAAACAGTTTTTAGAAAGGTTCGGAAGCAAACCGATTTCGACTAGGATTGAGAAAAACTGATTTTAGAAAGGTTTGGAACCACACGTAGTCCTGCAAAGATATTTTAAGTGGCTGCCCCACGCTCAACAGCCGTCAAACCGGATCCTCCTCCACCCATAGCGTCCTGGATCGATCGCGCCCAGTCCAAGGTCTCGTCGGCCACAAACCGGATCATCCACAAAGTCCTCGGAGTCCGGAAACTTCCGGGCGTCCACTTACCTCTTCCGGGCGCCCGAAATCCCCCCCCCATAAGTCCAGAAACCCTAAATCTCAAAATTTCCGAGTACTACACTAAGAGTGCGAGTTTGCCACGAGTACATGTTCAGATTCAAACGAACGAGGAGTGAAACCCCGAAAGAGCGTTCTATTACGCCCAAAGAGTGCGAGTTTGCCACGGGTACATGTTCAGATTCGAAACGAACGAGGATTGAAACCCCAGAAGAGCGTTCTATTACACCCGAAGAGTGCGAGTTTGCCACGAGTACGTGTTCAGATTTGAACGAACAAGGATTGAAACCGCATAAGAGCGGTCTATTACTCCCTAAGAGTGCGAGTTTTTGCCACGAGTACATGATCAGATTCGAACGAACGAGGAGTGAAACGCCAGAAGAAGGTTCTATTACGCTCAAAGAGTGCGAGTTTACCACGAGTACATGTTCAGATTCGAACGAACGAGGAGTGAAACCCCAGAAGAGCATTTTATTGTAAGTTAGGGGGTGCCTTAGGATCTATCTAGAGTATATCAATCACCTAGAGGGGGGTGAATAGGTGTATAAACAAAAATCACAAATCTCAATGCGATAAAGTAATGCGGAAAATAAAATCAGCACACCGAGATTTACGTGGGAAACTCCACTTTGGAGAAAAACCCACGGGACCAACAAGCGAAAAAATAATCCACTAAGATTAAAGAATTACAAGGTGATTACCGACTCCACGGACTTAACCTCTCCCTTCTCTTCAGCGGATCACGCGCACCAACGGGTTGTCCACGCCCCACGTCCGAATCCACGAACGCCACGTCCCGAATCGACGAGACGCCCAACTTCGAATCCATGAAGCCTTCAACACGTCGAATCCACGACGCCCACTCGAATCCACGAGCGCACTCCGTCCGGAGCAAGAACAATAACAATGATGATGATTTATTGCTTAGAATATCATTGAAGATCTGTGGGAATAATCTCTAAGCAATCCTCAAATTGATTCTAAAAGAATATTAGAAATTAGGGCACCATGAATCAATTTGAGAGAAGCTTGATGTAGAAGATGAGGAAAACGGTCACCTACAAGCTTCTAGGGTTTCTAAAAGATAATCTATGCTTAACCACGTTTTAGAGACACCCCCACATCATATTTATAGGTTAGAAGCAATCCGAAAAAGATTAGGATTAAAAAACAGTTTTTAGAAAGGTTCGGAAGCAAACCGATTTCGACTAGGATTGAAAAACTGATTTTAGAAAGGTTTGGAACCAAATTAGGATTGCAAAGATATTTTAAGTGGCTGCCCCCGCTCACTCGCCGTCAAGGCTCCTCGCTCCACCCATAGCGCCTGCTCGATCGACGCGTCCAAGGTCTGCAACCTCTGCGCCTGAACTAAGACAAATATCTCATGTCTCAATCCTCGCTCAAACAAATAAACTCTGTGAGCCTCATCTCTCGCAGCAAAAGGAACACAGTTCAGGAGTCTGGTAAACTCCCGGGTATACTCCTGCACTGTGCGATCTCCCTGGAGTAGACTCTTCAAATCCTCCTCGAGTTTCTGCTTCACGCTGTTAGGGAAATAGGACCCATACAGCATCCCGCAGAACTCGGTCCAACTCAAATGCAGCGCATCCAGCGACCTGCTCGATCTCGTCCTCGTCCACCAGATGCGTGCATCACCTGTCAGGCAGTGAACTGCCAAGTGAACCCGCTCCCGCACTGGCACGAAGAGATCCTCGAATAACTTCTCCATCTCGCCTACCCAGGCCTCCACCACCCATGGCTCGATGTGGCTACCATCAAAACGGGGTGGATCAAACCGACAAAAACGAGCCAGTCTCTCGGTCATCCGCTCCTGCTCAGCCTCCAACATCTGTCCACCAAACCGGGAAGTGTCGCCAACCGGTACGGCCGAAACTGCCGCTGCTGGGGGTACGGCTGCAGCTGGAACGTCCACTGGAACAGCAGGATGTGGCTCCTGCGACTCCGTCGCTCTAGGTGCTGCACTCCACGTGTGAGTAATGGTATCACACATCCTCCGCAAAAGTGCACTCTGCTGCCTAGCTGACTCGGCTAGCGCATTCAACTGCTCACTCACATCAGGGGGTGCACTAGGTCCCGCCTGCTCAGGCACCACAGAAGGCGCGGGGGTAGCCCGCGTCGGGGGTCGACCTCGGTGTCGGGGAGGTGCCATGCTCACCTGCGCAACACACAGATCAGTCAACAACCACAAAACAACTCAAGACCCAATCAAGCGAAAGTCCAGAAGGTCGTCTCTTTTCCCTCGCTACTTGACGTCGTCTGCAGCCAACGCAAGTTCGCGACAGGAAAGGACACACGCCTTCGATCACTCCCTCCACTTAAGGATGAGTTCAACAGTCAAATCGATGACTTTCGCGGCAAGTCACGTCTCTCACGTCTTGCATTCCTAAGGTCTACCATAGCCTAGGGTTTACTAAGTCCCAACGACCTATTCCTAAGCTCTGATACCACTTAATCTGTCACGCCCCGGATTACTCGTTTCCCCGGGCTCGCCAACAGATCCGCCGTATACATAGATCTTTCTATGTATACGAAGCGATAGCTAACCTGTAAACAAACATACAAGCCACTACAAGAGATATATAGAGCTGAAATAAAACATACTAACAACAAAAGCCACCTGTACATATAGAGTCCAAAATACAACAGGTCCACCACAACCAAAAATAGGTACAAATCCACAGTATATGTACATGGCACAACTCAAAATAAACTATCTCCAGTAGGGTCCTCCTCTAGGGACAACAGGGGCAGGTAGGGATCTAGCTCGCGACTCCCTTACCTCGATCCGCGGAAACAGACGCAGCAGCCGCAACAGAAGAAGGCTCTGCAAAAAGGTGGCAACAAAGGGTGTGAGAACTACTATCAAAAGAAGTAGTCCTCAGTGGGTACCGATACCGACCTCTACGGTCCACCCACTAAGTCTACGAGACTAACAGTATAGCTGGTAGGTAAAGAACAACAAGGTAAGCTGGAATAAACTCTACAGCTATCATGCCACTACCCTACCACTATCTCAGTCAACTCTCAAGTAAGCATCACCCAAGTGAGAAATCATCCCTGACCCAATCTATCGGAACCGCCCAAACGGGCTCGTCCAGCCAACTGCCTAGCCACACCGCACACTACCAAATAGGGTAGCCGGTCCAAACCAGATCCACAATCTGTAGCAACATCAACGCAAAAGAGGCCTCACTCCGGAGCGGCACTCGGGGGAGCTACCCAGCCGAGTTAGTACGCGTATCTCTGTCGAGCACAAACAGGCTCCGGCAGGCTAGTCAAAGAACAAAGGGTCAAAAGGGGTCAAAGACTCTCAGCTCACGTGCCCTCAGCACAACCAGAAGCTAAAACAAGAGTCTGGGTCCACCGTCCACCCCGACGGCACCCGGTAATACAGAACAGTCTAACCCTGCTGTAAATACAAGCTCGGCATCCCAGCACGAGCGTAAACTCGTCCTATAACGAACTAAGTATCCACCTCGCACTAACAGCGGTGATACAGGAACAGAAACGGCTCCTAGAGCTAAATCTGATAACAGTTCGAAAAGTGACGGTTGTATGTTCGCAAGTTTTCTCCTAAGTCAATTCCCAGTTCAGCATGTAAAGTCATGTCGATAAATTATCAATTTATGCTCCAAATTCAGATTTCATATAAACACATGCAAATTCACGAATTCGAGCTACTAACATGATTTAACAGATAATAAAACAGCATGCTGCACTCTCTATACTTAGGAGGAAATCCGGCGATTTCGGTAACATCAACCCACCTCGAAAGCTATCCAACAGCGGCTAGGAGTCGAGTGGAAGGCCTCCAAACAACGCCGGCCGAAATCGAGCTCAAATCTGCAACCTCGAGATTCGGACCCACCTGCGCACTGTTCTGGGCGCCCAGATCATCAGCCCAGAACTGCAGCCTGGCAGCACAACCCACATGTGATCAACATGCGATAAAATCCAAATCCTAAGTCCAAATGCAGTGAAATTTGGCTCAACTCACCAGCAGAGGTTCAAGAACAAACCCTCCAAATTTCAGCCAAATCGGAGTTCGACTCGATGTCCAAAAGGTCCACACACTGAACCGGATTCACTTCTGGACCCTCCTGCACATGGATCCAGAAGTTCCAGCACATAAGCAAAACACAAACACAGCAAGAATTCAGGGATTCCAACGAATCTAGCTCATAGAAAGGGGTCACAAACCTCTCAAAAACAGTGATGGAACAAACCAAAACCTCTCCAAAGATCCTCACAAAGATCTGGATCTAAAAAATCCAAGAATTTCCATCAATGACCCAAAAATTCAGCACTTAAGCAATTACTCAAAATCTGAGCTAGAACTCACCTTTGAATCCTCAATTCCAGTGGGAAGAACCTCCAAACCAGCAAGGAAAGTGGAAGGATCAATCTTCACTTCGTAATTCCAGCTCCCAAGAGATTGGATCCCAAGAATAAAGGAAAAACCCAAGTTTCAGCTCAAGAACACCAGGGGTCCAGTAAAACATCAACTGTAGCTTACATACCTGTCCAAATCGCGATTGGAAAGATTCCACTTCTTCCTCTGCGAGTCCTCTATCCAACAAACCAAGTTTCGTTGGATTTGGATACTCTTACACTGCACACGAGCACGAACACTCCAGGTCGACGTCGCAGTTTCAGCAGGAAACCAAGTTCATCAATGGAGGGAGATGAAATTGGGAGAGAAGAGAGGGTTTCCTCTTGCAAGCTCCGAGTTCACCTTGAAGAGGGGAGAAAAGAGCCTCAGGGGAGGTCGTCCATTGCTTTTATAGACCACTAGATTCGATGCAATGAGCCTCAAGAACAGAATTACAACTAACCTGTCCTCAGCAGAAAACCACACTTCCGGGCGCCCGAAACTCATGAAGTGGGCGCCAGGTTCTTCAGCCTGCACCAACTCGACCATCGGACTCTCCGCCGCGGTCCGGTGCGCCCAAACCTGGTCCGGCGGATCACACCAACCGATCAACACGTGTCGAGCCGTTCGATACTCACGAGGCAGGATTTCCGGACTCACTTTCCGGGCGCCCGAAACATGGATCCGAAATGACTTAGTAATTTTCAGAAAAGGAGCACAGGACAACTGGGCGCCCAAAACAGAGCATCCGGGCGCCCGAAACTTCAAAAGCCCAAAACTTCTGTTTTGGCTCGCTTCGGTGCTCCGAGTCCGTTTTCGCGTCTATTTGACGCCGAAACGACTCCGACTTGTCTCGACCTTCTCCAGAAGCGTCGGACAGTCTAGAATACTACAGTCATTCCGTCAGTTAGGCCCCAGGGGTACTACATCCTTCCCCCCTACGGAAAGTTTCGTCCTCGAAACTCAAACTCAAACTCATACCTCAAGAAGACAGCTCGAAAAGGTAGGGATAGGATTCCCGCATCACCGTCTCCGGCTCCCAAGTCGCCTCACGCTCCTCATGATTACTCCACTGCACTTTCACGTACGGTATGACTCGGTTGCGCAATTCTTTCGTCTCGCGAGCAAGAATCCGCACCGGTCGCTCCTCGTACTGCAGGTCCTCAGCCAACTCAAGTGGGGTGAAGTCAATCACGTGGGAGGGGTCGAACACATATCGCCTCCTCAGAGCCGAGACATGAAACACATCATGGACTCCAGAGAGTCGCGGTGGTAGGGCAATCCTGTACGCTACCGGCCCCACTCGCTCTAACACCTCGAACGGGCCAACAAACCGTGGACTGAGCTTTCCACGAACTCCAAAACGGCGAATTCCTCTGGACGGCGAGACTTTCAGAAACACATGATCTCCAATCTGGAACTCCAAGTCTCGTCTCCTAGCATCCGCATAGCTCCTCTGTCGACTCTGGGCGGTCTCAAGACGTCGTCGAACCATCTTGACCTTCTCTTCCGCTTCCAATAGGATATCGGGACCCAAAGTCTTCCTCTCACCCACATCGCTCCAATGCAAGGGCGAACGACACCTGCGTCCATACACTGCCTCAAACGGAGCCATCTGGATGCTCGCTTGATAGCTATTGTTGTACGCAAACTCAACCAGTCCTAAGTGTCGATGCCACCCTCCACCAAAGTCTAGGACACATGCCCTCAACATGTCCTCCAGGGTCTGAATGGTCCGCTCAGACTGACCATCTGTCTGTGGATGAAAAGCCGTGCTGAACCGCAGCTGAGTACCCAGTGCTGTCTGTAGACTCCTCCAAAACTGTGAGACGAATCGTGTGTCTCGATCAGACACAATCGAGGTAGGCACTCCATGCAGTCTCACTATCTCGTCCAAGTATAACTGAGCGAGTCTGTCCCTGGACCAAGTAGTCTGCACTGGTAAGAAGTGGGCAGACTTGGTCAGTCTGTCCACTATCACCCAAATAGCGTCAAAACCAGCCTGCGTCCTCGGTAATCCCACGACAAAGTCCATGGCGATCTGGTCCCACTTCCACTCGGGTATTGGGAGACTCTGAAGCTTGCCAGCAGGTACTCGGTGCTCCGCCTTTACCTGTTGACAAGTCAAACACTGAGCCACAAATCTCCCAATATGGCGCTTCATTCCATTCCACCAGAAGTGTGCCTTCAAGTCCTTATACATCTTGGTTCCACCGGGGTGAACCGTATAAGGTGAGTAATGAGCCTCTCTCAAAATCTCCTCTCGGATCTCAGAATCCATAGGCACACACAGTCGGTCCCTGTACCGCAGTACTCCCGAACTGTCAACACAAAAATCCCCTGTCTGCCCGCTGGCAATCTGCTCTCGAATCCTCATCAAGTAGGGGTCCACACTCTGTTTTTCTCGGATCCTAACCAACAGAGTGGGTTGCAAAACCAAAGACATAAGTTTTGCAGTAACCCCAGGGGATACCACCTCAAGCTCAAGCCGCCTCAACTCCTCAAGTAACGGCGCCTGCTGAGTGATCATCATACTAAGGCTCTGCACTGATCTCCTGCTCAACGCATCTGCCACTACATTCGCCTTGCCGGGATGATACTGGATGGTAATATCATAATCCTTCAACAGTTCCAACCACCGGCGTTGCCTCAGATTCAATTCCTTCTGAGTGAACAGATACTTGAGACTTTTGTGATCTGTGAAAATCTCACAGTGCTCACCATACAGATAGTGCCGCCACAGCCACAGCTTCAGTGCAAACACTACAGCTGCTAGCTCCAAATCATGCGTAGGATAATTCTTCTCATAATCCTTCAATTGCCGGGAGGCATAGGCAATTACCCTACCATGCTGCATCAACACACACACCACCCAAGCCACTGTGTGATGCATCACTATAAATCACAAATCCTTCCCCCATAACTGGAAGGGTAAGGATGGGAGCAGACATCAGTCTCTCCTTCAGCTCCTCAAAGCTACGCTGGCACTCAGCACTCCAAACAAATCTAATCCCCTTCCTCGTCAGACGAGTGAGGGGTGTGGAGAGCTTCGCAAAGCCTTCCACAAATCGACGGTAATATCCAGCTAACCCGAGGAAACTCCTCACCTCGGTAACCGTCGTCGGTCTGGGCCAATCCCTCACAGTCTCAACCTTCTGCGGGTCCACCGCTACTCCAGTGGCCGAAATCACATGGCCCAAGAAAGCTACCTCTCGAAGCCAGAACTCGCACTTCTTCAGCTTAGCATACAACTTCTTCTCTCTCAGAAGTTGCAGCACAAGCCTCAAGTGCTCCTCATGCTCAGCATCGCTCCGAGAGTAGATCAAGATGTCATCAATAAACACCACTACAAACCGGTCCAAAGAACGGCTTAAACACTCGATTCATCAAATCCATAAACGCGGCAGGGGCATTAGTCAATCCAAACGGCATCACCGTAAACTCATATTGCCCGTACCGGGTCCTAAAAGCCGTCTTGGGAATATCCTCGGCCTTCACCTTCAATTGGTGGTAAACGTCCGGGAACTCGCGGACTACAGAGATGTCCTCGAGCTCCGGTGCCACTGCAGATACCTCCACAACAGTCGCCAGAAACGCGGTACATCCACGACTCATCATCTGTCTCGCTCGTGCCGACGAAATCCACGTCGCAAACAACGTGCTCCTGCAGCCTCTATACACGTACTCCTCCTGGCCTGGCTCGCGAAACGTCACGGTCCTCTCGCCACAGTCGATCGTCGCGAAGTAGCGCGTCAGCCAATCCATGCCGAGCACCACATCAAAATCCTGCAATTGCCCCAAGACCAACAGGTCTGCGGGCATCACCCAAGGTCCAAGCTGCACTGGGCAAGCTTGACAACAATCCTCCACACGCAAAACGTGCTCGGGAATCTGCACCTCTCGTGCACAAGGTAACGGCCCTATCACTAGCCCATGCAAGGATGCAAATGCTCGACTAACAAAAGAATGTGATGCACCGGTATCAAATAATGCACGAGCTCTAATGCCAGAAATTAAAATGATACCTGCCACCACATGATCCGCCGCCGTGGAGTCCTCCAGTTGAGCCGCAAAGACTCTGCCGCTCTGCGCCTGCTGCCGCCGCTCACCCAGGCGTGGTACAGAAGCTCGATCCATCTGGCTGTGACTCGGTGGAGCTCCATAGGTCTGCTGATGAACAGAGGGTGCCGATGCGATCGATGGTACAGGCGACGCTGCTCGGGGACAAGCTGCCCGCAGATGTCCGGACTGACCACACCCAAAACACCGGCCCTCACGCTGCTCGCACTGTCTAGGCCAATGTGGTCCTCCGCAGATGACACATCTCGGTGGTGCTCCCCTCTGCTGCCGTCCCTGCTGACGGGATCCACCAGACCTCTGTCGCCCCGAAAACCCACGACCCTGAGAACGTGATCGTGGAGGTCTCGGCGGGCGTCTGCCGCTGGTCTGTCCCCCGTCCTCCGGAGTCGGGCGTTTCCTATCCAAACCCTGACTCAGGGTGGCCGTCCGCTCACTCGCCGTCAAGGCTCCTCGCTCCACCCATAGCGCCTGCTCGATCGTCGCGTCCAAGGTCTGCAACCTCTGCGCCTGAACTAAGACAAATATCTCATGTCTCAATCCTCGCTCGAACAAATAAACTCTGTGAGCCTCATCTCTCGCAGCAAAAGGAACACAGTTCAGGAGTCTGGTAAACTCCCGGGTATACTCCTGCACTGTGCGATCTCCCTGGAGTAGACTCTTCAAATCCTCCTCGAGTTTCTGCTTCACGCTGTTAGGGAAATAGGACCCATACAGCATCCCGCAGAACTCGGTCCAACTCAAATGCAGCGCATCCAACGACCTGCTCGATCTCGTCCTCGTCCACCAGATGCGTGCATCACCTGTCAGGCAGTGAACTGCCAAGTGAACCCGCTCCCGCTCTGGCACGAAGAGATCCTCGAATAACTTCTCCATCTCGCCTACCCAGGCCTCCACCACCCATGGCTCGGTGTGGCTACCATCAAAACGGGGTGGATCAAACCGACAAAAATGAGCCAGTCTCTCGGTCATCCGCTCCTGCTCAGCCTCCGTCATCTGTCCACCTGACCGGGAAGTGTCGCCAACCGGTGCGGCCGGAACTGCCGCTGCTGGGGGTACGGCTGCAGCTGGAACGTCCACTGGAACAGCAGGAGGTGGCTCCTGCGACTCCGTCGCTCTAGGTGCTGCACTCCACGTGTGAGTAATGGTATCACACATCCTCCGCAAAAGTGCACTCTGCTGCCTAGCTGACTCGGCTAGCGCAGTCAGCTGCTCACTCACATCAGGGGGTGCACTAGGTCCCGCCTGCTCAGGCACCACAGAAGGCGCGGGGGTAGCCCGCGTCGGGGGTCGACCTCGGTGTCGGGGAGGCGCCATGCTCACCTGCGCAACACACAGATCAGTCAACAACCACAAAACAACTCAAGACCCAATCAAGCGAAAGTCCAGAAGGTCGTCTCTTTTCCCTCGCTGCTTGACGTCGTCTGCAGCCAACGCAAGTTCGCGACAGGAAAGGACACACGCCTTCGATCACTCCCTCCACTTAAGGATGAGTTCAACAGTCAAATCGATGACTTTCGCGGCAAGTCACGTCTCTCACGTCTTGCATTCCTAAGGTCTGCCATAGCCTAGGGTTTACTAAGTCCCAACGACCTATTCCTAAGCTCTGATACCAACTTAATCTGTCACGCCCCGGATTACACGTTTCCCCGGGCTCGCCAACAGATCCGCCGTATACATAGATTTTTCTATGTATACGAAGCGATAGCTAACCTGTAAACAAACATATAAGCCACTACAAGAGATATATAGAGCTGCAATAAAACATACTAAAAACAAAAGCCACCTGTACATATAGAGTCCAAAAAAACAACCGGTCCACCACAACCAAAAAAGGTACAAATCCACACTATATGTACATGGCACAACCCAAAAAGAAACTATCTCCAGTAGGGTCCTCCTCTAGGAACAACAGGGGCAGGTAGGGATCTAGCTCGCGACTCCCTTACCTCGATCCGCGGAAACAGGCGCAGCAGCCGCAACAGAAGAAGGCTCTGCAAAAAGGTGGCAACAAAGGGTGTGAGAACTACAAAGAAGTAGTCCTCAGTGGGTACCGATACCGACCTCAACGGTCCACCCACTAAGTCTACGAGACTAACAGTATAGCTGGTAGGTAAAGAACAACAAGGTAAGCTGGAATAAACTCTACAGCTATCATGCCACTACCCTACCACTATCCAAGTCAACTCTCAAGTAAAAGCATCACCAACCAATAGGTAACCAGCACTGACCCAATCCACAGGGACTGCAATACGCCCGTCCCGCCTGTCTAAGCAACACCGTACGCTACCTCAAAGGCACTGGGTGGAGAGCGAGAGTCCCACCGGGACTAAGACGACATCAACGCAAGTAGCCAGGCTCATACAGGCTATAGTCAAAGAACAAAGGGGTCAAAAGGGGTCAAGACTCTAAGCTCACGTGCCCTCATCACAACCAGAAGCCGAAACAAGAGTCTGGGTCCACCGTCAACCCCGACGGCACCCGGTAATACAGAACAGTCTAACCCTGCTGTAAATACAAGCTCGGCATCCCAGCACGAGCGTAAACTCGTCCTATAACGAACTAAGTATCCACCTCGCACTAACAGCGGTGATACAAGAACAGAAACGGCTCCTAGAGCTAAATCTGATAACAGTTCGAAAAGTGACGGTTGTATGTTCGTGAGTTTTCTCCTAAGTCAATTCCCAGTTCAGCATGTAAAGTCATGTCGATAAATTACCAATTTATGCTCCAAATTTAGATTTCATATAAACACATGCAAATTCACGAATTTGAGCTACTAACATGATTAAACAGATAATAAAACAGCATGCTGCACTCTCTACACTTAGGAGGAAATCCGGCGATTTCGGTAACATCAACCCACCTCGAAAGCTATCCAACAACGGCTAGGAGTCGAGAGGAAGGCCTCCAAGCAACACCGGCCGAAATCGAGCTCAAATCTGCAACCTCGAGATTCGGACCCACCTGCTCACTGTTCTGGGCGCCCAGAACATCAGCCCAGAACTGCAGCCTGGCAGCACAACCCACATGTGATCAACATGCGATAAAATCCAAATCCTAAGTCCAAATGCAGTGAAATTTAGCTCAACTCACCAGCAGAGGTTCAAGAACAAACCCTCCAAATTTCAGCCAAATCGGAGTTCGACTCGATGTCCAAAAGGTCCACACACTGAACCGGATTCACTTCTGGACCCTCCTGCACATGGATCCAGAAGTTCCAGCACTTAAGCAAATCTCAAAAACAGCAAGAATTCAGGGATTCCAACGAATCTAGCTCATGGAAAAGGGTCACAAACCTCTCAAATACAGTGATGGAACAAACCAAAACCTCTCCAAAGATCCTCACAAAGATCTGGATCTAAAAATCCAAGAAATTCCATCAATGACCCAAAAATTCAGCACTTAAGCAATTACTCAAAATCTGAGCTAGAACTCACCTTTGAATCCTCAATTCAGGTGGGAAGGACCTCCAAACCAGCAAGGAAAGTGGAAGGATCAATCTTCACTTCGTAATTCCAGCTCCCAAGAGATTGGATCCCAAGAACAAAGGAAAAACCCAAGTTTCAGCTCAAGAACACCAGGGGTCCAGTAAAACATCAACTGTAGCTTACATACCTATCCAAATCGCGATTGGAAAGATTCCACTTCTTCCTCTGCGAGTCCTCTATCCAACAAACCAAGTTTCGTTGGATTTGGATACTCCTACACTGCACACGAGCACGAACACTCCAGGTCGACGTTTCAGTTTCAGCAGGAAACCAAGATCATCAATGGAGGAAGATGAAATTGGGAGAGAAGAGAGGGTTCCCTTGCAAGATCCGAGTTCACCTTGAAGTGTAGTACCCCTGGGGCCTAACTGACGGAATGACTGTAGTATCCTAGACTGTTCGACGCTTCTGGAGAAGGTCGAGACAAGTCGGAGTCGTTTCGGCGTCAAATAGACGCGAAAACGGACTCGGAGCACCGAAGCGAGCCAAAACTGAAGTTTTGGGCTTTTGATGTTTCGGGCGCCCAGATGCTCTGTTTTGGGCGCCCAGTTGTTCAGTGCCCCCTTTTCTGAAATTTACTAAGTCATTTCGGATCCATGTTTCGGGCGCCCGGAAAGTGAGTCCGGAAATTCTGTCTCGTGAGTATCGAACGGCTCGACACGTGTTGATCGGTTGGTGTGATCCGCCGGACCAGGTTTGGGCGCACCGGACCGCGGCGGAGAGTCCGATGGCCAAGTTGGTGCAGGCTGCAGAACCGGGCGCCCACTTCTTGTGTTTCGGGCGCCCGGAAGTGTGGATTTCCTGCTGAGAAACAGGTTAGGGCATTTCTGTTCTTGAGGCCCATTTCACCGAGATCCTTTGTCTATAAGAGTTGTGGACGACCTCCCCTGAGGCTCTTTTCTCCCCTCTTCAAGGTGAACTCGGAGCTTGCCAAGGGAACCCTCTCTTCTCCCCCAATTTCATCTTCCTCCATTGATGAACTTGGTTTCCTGCTGAAACTGCAACGTCGACCTGGAGTGTTCGTGCTCGTGTGCAGTGTAGGTGTATCCAAATCCAACGAAACTTGGTTTGTTGGATAGAGGACTTGCAGAGGAAGAAGTGAAATCTTTCCAATCGTGATTTGGACAGGTATGTAAGCTACAGTTATTGTTTTACTGGACCCCTTGTGTTCTTGAGCTGAAACTTGGGTTTTTCCTTTGTTCTTGGGATCCAATCTCTTGGGAGCTGGAATTACGAAGTGAAGATTGATCCTTCCACTTTCCTTGCTGGTTTGGAGGTCCTTCCCACTGGAATTGAGGATTCAAAGGTGAGTTCTAGCTCAGATTTTGAGTAATTGCTTAAGTGCTGAAATTTTGGGTCATTGATGGAAATTCTTGGATTTTTAGATCCAGATCTTTGTGAGGATCTTTGGAGAGGTTTTGGATTGTTCCATCACTGTTTTTGAGAGGTTTGTGACCCCTTTCTATGAGCTAGATTCGTTGGAATCCCTGAATTCTTGCTGTGTTTGTGTTTTGCTTAAGTGCTGGAACTTCTGGATCCATGTGCAGGAGGGTCCAGATGTTGACCTGATTCAGTGTTTAGGCTTTTTGGACATCGAGTCGAACTCCGATTTGGCTGAAATTTGGAGGGTTTGTTCTTGAACCTCTGCTGGTGAGTCGAGCCAAATTTCACTGCATTTGGACTTAGGATTTGGATTTTATCGCATGTTGATCACATGTGGGTTGTGCTGCCAGGCTGCAGTTCTGGGCTGATGATCTGGGCGCCCAGAACAGTGCGCAGGTGGGTCCGAATCTCGAGGTTGCAGATTTGAGTTCGATTTCGGCCGGTGTTGCTTCGAGGCCTTCCACTCGACTCCTAGCCGCTGTTGGATAGCTTTCGAGGTGGGTTGATGTTACCGAAATCGCCGGATTTCCTCCTAAGTATAGAGAGTGCAGCATGCTGTTTTATTATCTGTTAAATCATGTTAGTAGCTCGAATTCGTGAATTTGCATGTGTTTATATGAAATCTGAATTTGGAGCATAAATTGATAATTTATCGACATGACTTTACATGCTGAACTGGGAATTGACTTAGGAGAAAACTTGCGAACATACAACCGTCACTTTTCGAACTGTTATCAGATTTAGCTCTAGGAGCCGTTTCTGTTCCTGTATCACCGCTGTTAGTGCGAGGTGGATACTTAGTTCGTTATAGGACGAGTTTACGCTCGTACTGGGGTGCCGAGCTTGTATTTACAGCAGGGTTAGACTGTTCTGTATTACCGGGTGCCGTCGGGGTTGACGGTGGACCCAGACTCTTGTTTTAGCTTCTAGTTGTGCAAATCGGGCCGTTCACTAGGTCCCGTCTGCTCAGGCATATCCGAAGGCGTCGGATGCGCTCGCGTCGATGGTCGTCGAGGAGGCATAGTAACAACCTGCAACAGAATACCCAATTAGGACCACAAACATCTCACGACCCAATCTAGCGAAAGTCTAGAAGGACACTTCTTTTCTTCTCAGATTATTATGTCGTCTGCAGCCAACATAAGTCATCTAATAAGAGAAGGCATAATCCCTCAATCACTCTTCCTACACAAGGAAGGATTCAAAACCCAATCTTTGACTTTCGCGATCAATTACGTCTCTCACGTCATTCTTAGGTCTGTTTATCTTAGGTTTCCTAGGCCCTCTTGACCTATTCCTAAGCTCTGATACCAACTTAATCTGTCACACCCCGGGTTACCTCTTCCCAGGCGCATGACGAGATCCGCCGCATACACAGTATCTCTACCATGTATACGAAGCGAAACCACATCCACAATCAAACACACAGAGCTAAAGGTATCAACAGAGCTGCTATATAAATATATCAAAAGATCACTGTACATACATCATCCATAACTCTCACATATAACTCTCATATACAGACTGATATCAACATCACATAGTATGTACAGACTCAACCATCTATCCAAAATGGGTATACCTCTAGCCAAATATCCGGGGAATAGCTCTACCCGACGGTCTCCTTTCCGCGCTCAGTATGCAGGACTGGGGAAGAAGACTCTGCAAAAAGATGTCACCAATGGGTGTGAGAACTACTATCAGTCAAGTAGTCCTCAGTGGGTACCGCCACCAGCCTCAGCGATCTGCCCACTAAGTCCTCAATCTCAAGAGATATGAATAGAGCAATAAAAGAGTAGGAGATATACTACCACTACTATGCACAAAGCTCAACTGTCAGTATGAATACCAATGAACTGAATATACCAAATGAGGACTATCATACACAATACAATACCTGCGAACCAGCTAGTACAGGAACTCCATCTGTACCTAGCTCTCGCCATACAATGCCTCTC
Source organism: Puya raimondii (assembly GCA_016920855.1). Taxonomy (NCBI): domain Eukaryota; kingdom Viridiplantae; phylum Streptophyta; class Magnoliopsida; order Poales; family Bromeliaceae; genus Puya; species Puya raimondii. Next base: position 210,609,014 of record JABWPP010000050.1, on the reverse strand, counting down.
AATATAATACTATACCTGCGGCCTGATCCCGCTCAACACAATAGGGAGCTGCTCAACACAATAGGGAGCCCAACTAGGACAGGAACACCATCTGTCGCTAGTTCATCGTACACCTCTCTGTACGGAACATGCCAACTCTAGAGTGGTACTCGTGGGAGCGACCCAACCGAGCAAAGTAAACCCATAGTAACCGCCAAGCACCCGCAGGTATATGATCGACACGACTGGGTCAACAAAGAATCAAGTGCCCTTGGCACCTCAAAGGATAGTCAACAAGTAAGACCCAATCCACTGTGCCCTCGGCACCACAAAGGATAATCACCAAGTATGACCCAATCCATACTCTCACAAGGAACCCCGTGCCCTCGGCACAATCAATGCTCCAGTGCTCACAATCATCTCAACTCTACCACAAAGAGGAGGTACAACAACATAGCACGAGCCACAACATGATCACCTACACTACATGCACAACAACTGGTACAAGGAATCAACAGAATAGGTGTAGGTCCAATCATGCAACAATGATACAAAGAAATGCATGCTCATATACATATCATTAGCACATCTAAGATCAGAACATGCCCATGCAGTCTATAGATCAGTCTCAACCTAACATGGCATCTCTACATAATCTTAGCATGGCATACTATCATAATCCCAATATCATAATCCAATATCCACATATCATAATCCAATCATGCTAACATAATCCAAACAACATCATATCATATTATGCTAACATGAGATAAAACACGTAGGAGGAAGTCCACTGAATCTGGCAAACATCAACCCACCTCAAATGCTAATCCAACCACGGTGGGGAAAGAACAAGCCTCAGATCCAACCCTCCAAGATAAGGAACTCCGGCAGCACTCCGATCTATCAAAACCTCCAAGGAAACTGCTATCTCCAGCAGAATAACAGCTCAGCACCAGATCAGATCAGCAGGATAGAGGAGAACAAGCTAGATCACAAACTAATGCCAACACATGGCCCTTACTCTAGCTTTCTCTCTCTAGAATCCGAAATCACGAAGTAGAAATTACATCAAAACTCAACAGGTACACGCCTATTTATAGGCTGCCAAAACTCCCACTTTCGGGCGCCCACTTCTCAATTTCCGGGCATCCGGAAATGCACCGTACAGGTGTCGTCGCGCGGCCAAGCGGCCGGTCAATAGTCATCAGGCGGTGGGGCGGCGTGTCTCCGGCGATCGACACGTGTCCTCTGTCGCGACACGTGGCCCTCCACGTCAACAGCTCAAACCGGATCCTCGTCCGGGCGTCCGAATCATGCATCCGGATCCACAACTCGTCAGCCCCAAACCGGATCGTCCACAAAATGCAAAGGGGTCCGGAACATTCGGGCGTCCACTTCGCCACTTCCGGGCGCCCGAATCCCGCCGAGTCCAGAAACCCTAAAATCCTCAAAATTTCCCGAGTACTACACAGATGGTCAGTCTGAGCGGACCATTCAGACTCTGGAGGACATGTTGAGGGCATGTGTCCTAGACTTTGGTGGAGGGTGGCATCGACACTTAGGACTGGTTGAGTTTGCGTACAACAATAGCTATCAAGCGAGCATCCAGATGGCTCCGTTTGAGGCATTGTATGGACGCAGGTGTCGTTCGCCCTTGCATTGGAGCGATGTGGGTGAGAGGAAGACTTTGGGTCCCGATATCCTATTGGAAGCGGAAGAGAAGGTCAAGATGGTTCGTCGACGTCTTGAGACCGCCCAGAGTCGACAGAGGAGCTATGCGGATACTAGGAGACGAGACTTGGAGTTCCAGATTGGAGATCATCATGTGTTTCTGAAAGTCTCGCCGTCCAGAGGAATTCGCCGTTTTGGAGTTCGTGGAAAGCTCAGTCCACGGTTTGTTGGCCCGTTCGAGGTGTTAGAGCGAGTGGGGCCGGTAGCGTACAGGATTGCCCTACCACCGCGACTCTCTGGAGTCCATGATGTGTTTCATGTCTCGGCTCTGAGGAGATATGTGTTCGACCCCTCCCACGTGATTGACTTCACCCCACTTGAGTTGGCTGAGGACCTGCAGTACGAGGAACGACCGGTGCGGATTCTTGCTCGCGAGACGAAAGAATTGCGCAACCGAGTCATACCGTACGTGAAAGTGCAGTGGAGTAATCACGAGGAGCGTGAGGCGACTTGGGAGCCGGAGACGGTGATGCGGGAATCCTATCCCTACCTTTTCGAGCTGTCTTCTTGAGGTATGAATTTGAGTTTGAGTTTCGAGGACGAAACTTTCCGTAGGGGGGAAGGATGTAGTACCCCTGGGGCCTAACTGACGGAATGACTGTAGTATCCTAGACTGTTCGACGCTTCTGGAGAAGGTCGAGACAAGTCGGAGTCGTTTCGGCGTCAAATAGACGCGAAAACGGACTCGGAGCACCGAAGCGAGCCAAAACTGAAGTTTTGGGCTTTTGATGTTTCGGGTGCCCAGATGCTCTGTTTTGGGCGCCCAGTTGTTCAGTGCCCCCTTTTCTGAAATTTACTAAGTCATTTCGGATCCATGTTTCGGGCGCCCGGAAAGTGAGTCCGGAAATTCTGCCTCGTGAGTATCGAACGGCTCGACACGTGTTGATCGGTTGGTGTGATCCGCCGAACCAGGTTTGGGCGCACCGGACCGCGGCGGAGAGTCCGATGGCCAAGTTGGTGCAGGCTGCAGAACCGGGCGCCCACTTCTTGTGTTTCGGGCGCCCGGAAGTGTGGATTTCCTGCTGAGAAACAGGTTAGGGCATTTCTGTTCTTGAGGCCCATTTCACCGAGATCCTTTGTCTATAAGAGTTGTGGACGACCTCCCCTGAGGCTCTTTTCTCCCCTCTTCAAGGTGAACTCGGAGCTTGCCAAGGGAACCCTCTCTTCTCCCCCAATTTCATCTTCCTCCATTGATGAACTTGGTTTCCTGCTGAAACTGCAACGTCGACCTGGAGTGTTCGTGCTCGTGTGCAGTTTAGGAGTATCCAAATCCAACGAAACTTGGTTTGTTGGATAGTGGACTCGCAGAGGAAGAAGTGGAATCTTTCCAATCGTGATTTGGACAGGTATGTAAGCTACAGTTGTTGTTTTACTGGACCCCTTGTGTTCTTGAGCTGAAACTTGGGTTTTTCCTTTGTTCTTGGGATCCAATCTCTTGGGAGCTGGAATTACGAAGTGAAGATTGATCCTTCCACTTTCCTTGCTGGTTTGGAGGTCCTTCCCACTGGAATTGAGGATTCAAAGGTGAGTTCTAGCTCAGATTTTGAGTAATTGCTTAAGTGCTGAATTTTTGGGTCATTGATGGAAATTCTTGGATTTTTAGATCCAGATCTTTGTGAGGATCTTTGGAGAGGTTTTGGATTGTTCCATCACTGTTTTTGAGAGGTTTGTGACCCCTTTCTATGAGCTAGATTCGTTGGAATCCCTGAATTCTTGCTGTGTTTGTGTTTTGCTTAAGTGCTGGAACTTCTGGATCCATGTGCAGGAGGGTCCAGATGTTGACCTGATTCAGTGTTTAGGCTTTTTGGACATCGAGTCGAACTCCGATTTGGCTGAAATTTGGAGGGTTTGTTCTTGAACCTCTGCTGGTGAGTCGAACCAAATTTCACTGCATTTGGACTTAGGATTTGGATTTTATCGCATGTTGATCACATGTGGGTTGTGCTGCCAGGCTGCAGTTCTGGGCTGATGATCTGGGCGCCCAGAACAGTGCGCAGGTGGGTCCGAATCTCGAGGTTGCAGATTTGAGTTCGATTTCGGCCGGTGTTGCTTCGAGGCCTTCCACTCGACTCCTAGCCGCTGTTGGATAGCTTTCGAGGTGGGTTGATGTTACCGAAATCGCCGGATTTCCTCCTAAGTATAGAGAGTGCAGCATGCTGTTTTATTATCTGTTAAATCATGTTAGTAGCTCGAATTCGTGAATTTGCATGTGTTTATATGAAATCTGAATTTGGAGCATAAATTGATAATTTATCGACATGACTTTACATGCTGAACTGGGAATTGACTTAGGAGAAAACTTGCGAACATACAACCGTCACTTTTCGAACTGTTATCAGATTTAGCTCTAGGAGCCGTTTCTGTTCCTGTATCACCGCTGTTAGTGCGAGGTGGATACTTAGTTCGTTATAGGACGAGTTTTACGCTCGTGCTGGGGTGCCGAGCTTGTATTTACAGCAGGGTTAGACTGTTCTGTATTACCGGGTGCCGTCGGGGTTGACGGTGGACCCAGACTCTTGTTTTAGCTTCTGGTTGTGCTGAGGGCACGTGAGCTGAGAGTCTTTGACCCCTTTTGACCCTTTGTTCTTTGACTATAGCCTGCCGGAGCCTGTTTGTGCTCGACAGAGATACGCGTACTAACTCGGCTGGGTAGCTCCCCCGAGTGCCGCTCCGGAGTGAGGCCTCTTTTGCGTTGATGTCGCTACAGATTGTGGATCTGGTTTGGACCGGCTACCCTGGTTGGTAGTGTGCGGTGTGGCTAGGCAGTTGGCTGGACGAGCCCGTTTGGGCAGTTCCGATAGATTGGGTCAGGGATGATTTATCACTTTGGTGGTGCTTACTTGAGAGTTGACTTGGATAGTGGGCTTAGTGGCATGATAGCTGTAGAGTTTATTCCAGCTTACTTTGTTGTTCTTTACCTACCAGCTATACTGTTAGTCTCGTAGACTTAGTGGGTGGACCGTAGAGGTCGGTATCGGTACCCACTGAGGACTACTTCTTTTGATAGTAGTTCTCACACCCTTTGTTGCCACCTTTTTGCAGAGTGATCTTGGGCTTCCATCTTCGTTCCTTCGAATGTGAGCATGTACTCGTGGCGAATTCGCACTCTTGGGACCTAATAGAATCCTCTCTTGGGCTTCCATCTTCGTTCCTTCGAATGTGAGCATGTACTCGTGGCGAATTCGCACTCTTGGGGCCTAATAGAATCCTCTCTTGGGCTTCCATCTTCGTTCCTTCGAATGTGAGCATGTACTCGTGGCGAATTCGCACTCTTGGGGCCTAATAGAATGCTCTCTTGGGCTTCGATCTTCGTTCCTTCGAATGTGAGCATGTACTCGTGGCGAATTCGCAACTCTTGGGGCCTAATAGAATGCTCTCTTGGGCTTCGATCTTCGTTCCTTCGAATGTGAGCATGTACTCGTGGCAAATTCGCACTCTTGGGGCCTAATAGAATGCTCTCTTGGGCTTCGATCTTCGTTCCTTCGAATGTGAGCATGTACTCGTGGCAAATTCGCACTCTTGGGGCCTAATAGAATGCTCTCTTGGGCTTCGATCTTCGTTCCTTCGAATGTGAGCATGTACTCGTGGCAAATTCGCACTCTTGGGGCCTAATAGAATGCTCTCTTGGGCTTCGATCTTCGTTCCTTCGAATGTGAGCATGTACTCGTGGCAAATTCGCACTCTTGGGGCCTAATAGAATGCTCTCTTGGGCTTCGATCTTCGTTCCTTCGAATGTGAGCATGTACTCGTGGCAAATTCGCACTCTTGGGGCCTAATAGAATGCTCTCTTGGGCTTCGATCTTCGTTCCTTCGAATGTGAGCATGTACTCTCGTGGCAAATTCGCACTCTTGGGGCCTAATAGAATGCTCTCTTGGGCTTCGATCTTCGTTCCTTCGAATGTGAGCATGTACTCGTGGCAAATTCGCACTCTTGGGGCCTAATAGAATGCTCTCTTGGGCTTCGATCTTCGTTCCTTCGAATGTGAGCATGTACTCGTGGCAAATTCGCACTCTTGGGGCCTAATAGAATGCTCTCTTGGGGCTTCGATCTTCGTTCCTTCGAATGTGAGCATGTACTCGTGGCAAATTCGCACTCTTGGGGCCTAATAGAATTCTCTCTTGGGCTTCGATCTTCGTTCCTTCGAATGTGAGCATGTACTCGTGGCAAATTCGCACTCTGGGGGTGTAATAGAATGCTCTCTTGGGCTTCGATCTTCGTTCCTTCGAATGTGAGCATGAACTCGTGGCAAATTCGCACTCTTGGGGCCTAATAGAATGCTCTCTTGGGCTTCGATCTTCGTTCCTTCGAAGTGAGCATGTACTCGTGGCAAATTCGCACTCTTGGGACCTAATAGAATGCTCTCTTGGGCTTCGATCTTCGTTCCTTCGAATGTGAGCATGTACTCGTGGCAAATTCGCACTCTTGGGGCCTAATAGAATGCTCTCTTGGGCTTCGATCTTCGTTCCTTCGAATGTGAGCATGTACTCGTGGCAAATTCGCACTCTTGGGGCCTAATAGAATGCTCTCTTGGGCTTCGATCTTCGTTCCTTCGAATGTGAGCATGTACTCGTGGCAAATTCGCACTCTTGGGGCCTAATAGAATGCTCTCTTGGGCTTCGATCTTCGTTCCTTCGAATGTGAGCATGTACTCGTGGCAAATTCGCACTCTTGGGGCCTAATAGAATGCTCTCTTGGGCTTCGATCTTCGTTCCTTCGAATGTGAGCATGTACTCGTGGCAAATTCGCACTCTTGGGGCCTAATAGAATGCTCTCTTGGGCTTCGATCTTCGTTCCTTCGAATGTGAGCATGTACTCGTGGCAAATTCGCACTCTTGGGGCCTAATAGAATGCTCTCTTGGGCTTCGATCTTCGTTCCTTCGAATGTGAGCATGTACTCGTGGCAAATTCGCACTCTTGGGGCCTAATAGAATGCTCTCTTGGGCTTCGATCTTCGTTCGTTCCTTCGAATGTGAGCATGTACTCGTGGCAAATTCGCACTCTTGGGGCCTAATAGAATGCTCTCTTGGGCTTCGATCTTCGTTCCTTCGAATGTGAGCATGTACTCGTGGCAAATTCGCACTCTTGGGGCCTAATAGAATTCTCTCTTGGGCTTCGATCTTCGTTCCTTCGAATGTGAGCATGTACTCGTGGCAAATTCGCACTCTTGGGGCCTAATAGAATTCTCTCTTGGGCTTCGATCTTCGTTCCTTCGAATGTGAGCATGAACTCGTGGCAAATTCGCACTCTTGGGGCCTAATAGAATGCTCTCTTGGGCTTCGATCTTCGTTCCTTCGAATGTGAGCATGTACTCGTGGCAAATTCGCACTCTTGGGGCCTAATAGAATGCTCTCTTGGGCTTCGATCTTCGTTCCTTCGAATGTGAGCATGTACTCGTGGCAAATTCGCACTCTTGGGGCCTAATAGAATGCTCTCTTGGGCTTCGATCTTCGTTCCTTCGAATGTGAGCATGTACTCGTGGCAAATTCGCACTCTTGGGGCCTAATAGAATGCTCTCTTGGGCTTCGATCTTCGTTCCTTCGAATGTGAGCATGTACTCGTGGCAAATTCGCACTCTTGGGGCCTAATAGAATGCTCTCTTGGGGCTTCGATCCTCGTTCCTTCGAATGTGAGCATGTACTCGTGGCAAAATTCGCACTCTTGGGGCCTAATAGAATGCTCTCTTGGGCTTCGATCTTCGTTCCTTCGAATGTGAGCATGTACTCGTGGCAAATTCGCACTCTTGGGGCCTAATAGAATGCTCTCTTGGGCTTCGATCTTCGTTCCTTCGAATGTGAGCATGTACTCGTGGCAAATTCGCACTCTTGGGGCCTAATAGAATGCTCTCTTGGGCTTCGATCTTCGTTCCTTCGAATGTGAGCATGTACTCGTGGCAAATTCGCACTCTTGGGGCCTAATAGAATGCTCTCTTGGGCTTCGATCTTCGTTCCTTCGAATGTGAGCATGTACTCGTGGCAAATTCGCACTCTTGGGGCCTAATAGAATGCTCTCTTGGGCTTCGATCTTCGTTCCTTCGAATGTGAGCATGTACTCGTGGCAAATTCGCACTCTTGGGGCCTAATAGAATGCTCTCTTGGGGCATCGATCTTCGTTCTTCGAATGTGAGCATGTACTCGTGGCAAATTCGCACTCTTGGGGCCTAATAGAATGCTCTCTTGGGCTTCGATCTTCGTTCCTTCGAATGTGAGCATGTACTCGTGGCAAATTCGCACTCTTGGGGCCTAATAGAATGCTCTCTTGGGCTTCGATCTTCGTTCCTTCGAATGTGAGCATGTACTCGTGGCAAAATTGCACTCTTGGGGCCTAATAGAATGCTCTCTTGGGCTTCGATCTTCGTTCCTTCGAATGTGAGCATGTACTCGTGGCAAATTCGCACTCTTGGGGCCTAATAGAATGCTCTCTTGGGCTTCGATCTTCGTTCCTTCGAATGTGAGCATGTACTCGTGGCAAATTCGCACTCTTGGGGCCTAATAGAATGCTCTCTTGGGCTTCGATCTTCGTTCCTTCGAATGTGAGCATGTACTCGTGGCAAATTCGCACTCTTGGGGCCTAATAGAATGCTCTCTTGGGCTTCGATCTTCGTTCCTTCGAATGTGAGCATGTACTCGTGGCAAATTCGCACTCTTGGGGCCTAATAGAATGCTCTCTTGGGCTTCGATCTTCGTTCCTTCGAATGTGAGCATGTACTCGTGGCAAATTCGCACTCTTGGGGCCTAATAGAATGCTCTCTTGGGCTTCGATCTTCGTTCCTTCGAATGTGAGCATGTACTCGTGGCAAATTCGCACTCTTGGGGCCTAATAGAATGCTCTCTTGGGCTTCGATCTTCGTTCCTTCGAATGTGAGCATGTACTCGTGGCAAATTCGCACTCTTGGGGCCTAATAGAATGCTCTCTTGGGCTTCGATCTTCGTTCCTTCGAATGTGAGCATGTACTCGTGGCAAATTCGCACTCTTGGGGCCTAATAGAATGCTCTCTTGGGCTTCGATCTTCGTTCCTTCGAATGTGAGCATGTACTCGTGGCAAATTCGCACTCTTGGGGCCTAATAGAATGCTCTCTTGGGCTTCGATCTTCGTTCCTTCGAATGTGAGCATGTACTCGTGGCAAATTCGCACTCTTCGGGCCTAATAGAATGCTCTCTTGGGCTTCGATCTTCGTTCCTTCGAATGAGAGCATGTACTCGTGGCAAATTCGCACTCTTGGGGCCTAATAGAATCCTCTCTTGGGCTTCGATCTTCGTTCCTTCGAATGTGAGCATGTACTCGTGGCAAATTCGCACTCTTGGGGCCTAATAGAATGCTCTCTTGGGCTTCGATCTTCGTTCCTTCGAATGTGAGCATGTACTCGTGGCAAATTCGCACTCTTGGGGCCTAATAGAATGCTCTCTTGGGCTTCGATCTTCGTTCCTTCGAATGTGAGCATGTACTCGTGGCAAATTCGCACTCTTGGGGCCTAATAGAATGCTCTCTTGGGGCTTCGATCCTCGTTCCTTCGAATGTGAGCATGTACTCGTGGCAAATTCGCACTCTTGGGGCCTAATAGAATGCTCTCTTGGGCTTCGATCTTCGTTCCTTCGAATGTGAGCATGTACTCGTGGCAAATTCGCACTCTTGGGGCCTAATAGAATGCTCTCTTGGGCTTCGATCTTCGTTCCTTCGAATGTGAGCATGTACTCGTGGCAAATTCGCACTCTTGGGGCCTAATAGAATGCTCTCTTGGGCTTCGATCCTCGTTCCTTCGAATGTGAGCATGTACTCGTGGCGAATTCGCACTCTTGGGGCCTAATAGAATGCTCTCTTGGGCTTCGATCTTCGTTCCTTCGAATGTGAGCATGTACTCGTGGCAAATTCGCACTCTTGGGGCCTAATAGAATGCTCTCTTGGGCTTCGATCTTCGTTCCTTCGAATGTGAGCATGTACTCGTGGCAAATTCGCACTCTTTGGGGCCTAATAGAATGCTCTCTTGGGCTTCGATCTTCGTTCCTTCGAATGTGAGCATGTACTCGTGGCAAATTCGCACTCTTGGGGCCTAATAGAATGCTCTCTTGGGCTTCGATCTTCGTTCCTTCGAATGTGAGCATGTACTCGTGGCAAATTCGCACTCTTGGGGCCTAATAGAATGCTCTCTTGGGGGCTTCGATCTTCGTTCCTTCGAATGTGAGCATGTACTCGTGGCAAATTCGCACTCTTGGGACCTAATAGAATCCTCTCTTGGGCTTCCATCTTCGTTCCTTCGAATGTGAGCATGTACTCGAGGCGAATTCGCACTCTTGGGGCCTAGAGAATGCTCTCTTGGGCTTCGATCTTCGTTCCTTCGAATGTGAGCATGTACTCGTAGCGAATTCGCACTCTTGGGGCCTAATAGAATGCTCTCTTGGGCTTCGATCTTCGTTCCTTCGAATGTGAGCATGTACTCGTGGCAAATTCGCACTCTTGGGGCCTAATAGAATGCTCTCTTGGGCTTCGATCTTCGTTCCTTCGAATGTGAGCATGTACTCGTGGCAAATTAGCACTCTTGGGGCCTAATAGAATTCTCTCTTGGGCTTCGATCTTCGTTCCTTCGAATGTGAGCATGTACTCGTGGCAAATTCGCACTCTTGGGGCCTAATAGAATGCTCTCTTGGGCTTCGATCCTCGTTCCTTCGAATGTGAGCATGTACTCGTGGCAAATTCGCACTCTTGGGGGCCTAATAGAATGCTCTCTTGGGCTTCGATCTCGATCGTTCCTTCGAATGTGAGCATGTACTCGTGGCAAATTCGCACTCTTGGGGCCTAAGAGAATGCTCTCTTGGGCTTCGATCCTCGTTCCTTCGAATGTGAGCATGTACTCGTGGCAAATTCGCACTCTTGGGGCCTAATAGAATGCTCTCTTGGGCTTCGATCCTCGTTCCTTCGAATGTGAGCATGTACTCGTGGCAAATTCGCACTCTTGGGGCCTAATAGAATGCTCTCTTGGGCTTCGATCTCGTTCCTTCGAATGTGAGCATGTACTCGTGGCAAATTCGCACTCTTGGGGCGTAATAGAATGCTCTCTTGGGCTTCGATCCTCGTTCCTTCGAATGTGAGCATGTACTTGTGGCAAATTCGCACTCTTGGGGCCTAATAGAATGCTCTCTTGGGCTTCGATCCTCGTTCCTTCGAATGTGAGCATGTACTCGTGGCGAATTCGCACTCTTGGGGCCTAATAGAATGCTCTCTTGGGCTTCGATCCTCGTTTCCTTCGAATGTGAGCATGTACTCGTGGCAAATTCGCACTCTTGGGCGTAATAGAATGCTCTCTTGGGCTTCGATCCTCGTTCCTTCGAATGTGAGCATGTACTCGTGGCAAATTCGCACTCTTGGGGCCTAATAGAATGCTCTCTTGGGCTTCGATCCTCGTTCCTTCGAATGTGAGCATGTACTCGTGGCAAATTCGCACTCTTGGGGCCTAATAGAATGCTCTCTTGGGCTTCGATCCTCGTTCCTTCGAATGTGAGCATGTACTCGTGGCAAATTCGCACTCTTGGGGCCTAATAGAATGCTCTCTTGGGCTTCGATCCTCGTTCTTTCGAATGTGAGCATGTACTCGTGGCAAATTCGCACTCTTGGGGCCTAATAGAATGCTCTCTTGGGCTTCGATCCTCGTTCCTTCGAATGTGAGCATGTATACTCGTGGCAAATTCGCACTCTTGGGGCGTAATAATGAATCTTGGGGCTTCGAATTAGAATGCTTCTTTGGGCTTCGATCTTCGTTCCTTCGAATGTGAGCATGTACTCGTGGCAAATTCGCACTCTCTTGGGGCCTAATAGAATGCTCTCTTGGGGCTTCGATCCTCGTTCCTTCGAATGTGAGCATGTACTCGTGGCAAATTCGCACTCTTGGGGCCTAATAGAATGCTCTCTTGGGGCTTCGATCCTCGTTCCTTCGAATGTGAGCATGTACTCGTGGCAAATTCGCACTCTTGGGGCCTAATAGAATGCTCTCTTGGGCTTCGATCCTCGTTCCTTCGAATGGGAGCATGTACTCGTGGCAAATTCGCACTCTTGGGGCCTAATAGAATGCTCTCTTGGGCTTCGATCTCGTTCCTTCGAATGTGAGCATGTACTCGTAGCGAATTCGCACTCTTGGGGCGTAATAGAATGCTCTCTTGGGCTTCGATCCTCGTTCCTTCGAATGTGAGAGCATGTACTCGTGGCAAATTCGCACTCTTGGGGCCTAATAGAATGCTCTCTTGGGGTTCGATCCTTCGTTCCTTCGAATGTGAGCATGTACTCGTGGCAAATTCGCACTCTTCGCACTTTGGGGCCTAATAGAATGCTCTCTTGGGCTTCGATCCTCGTTCCTTCGAATGTGAGCATGTACTTGTGGCAAATTCGCACTCTTGGGGCCTAATAGAATGCTCTCTTTGGTCTTCGATCCTCGTTCCTTCGAATGAGCATGTACTCGTACTCGTGGCAAATTCGCACTCTTGGGGCCTAATAGAATGCTCTCTTGGGCTTCGATCCTCGTTCCTTCGAATGTGAGCATGTACTCGTGGCAAATTCGCACTCTTGGGGCCTAATAGAATGCTCTCTTGGGCTTCGATCTTCGTTCCTTCGAATGTGAGCATGTACTCGTGGCAAATTCGCACTCTTGGGGCCTAATAGAATGCTCTCTTGGGCTTCGATCCTCTTTCCTTCGAATGTGAGCATGTACTCGTGGCAAATTCGCACTCTTGGGGCCTAATAGAATGCTCTCTTGGGCTTCGATCTTCGTTCCTTCGAATGTGAGCATGTACTCGTGGCATGCTCGCACTCGTGGCAAATTTCTTCTTGGGGCGTAATGTACTCGAAATGCTCTCTGGGGCCTAATAGAATGCTCTCTTGGGCTTCGATCTTCGTTCCTTCGAATGTGAGCATGTACTCGTGGCAAATTCGCACTCTTGGGGCCTAATAGAATGCTCTCTTGGGCTTCGATCCTCGTTCCTTCGAATGTGAGCATGTACTCGTGGCAAATTCGCACTCTTGGGGCCTAATAGAATGCTCTCTTGGGCTTCGATCCTCGTTTCCTTCGAATGTGAGCATGTACTCGTGGCAAATTCGCACTCTTGGGGCCTAATAGAATGCTCTCTTGGGCTTCGATCCTCGTTCCTTCGAATGTGAGCATGTACTCGTGGCAAATTCGCACTCTTGAGGCCTAATAGAATGCTCTCTTGGGCTTCGATCCTCGTTCCTTCGAATGTGAGCATGTACTCGTGGCAAATTCGCACTCTTGAGGCCTAATAGAATGCTCATAGAATGCTCTCTTGGGCTTCGATCCTCGTTCCTTCGAATGCGAGCATGTACTCGTGGCAAATTCGTACTCTTGGGGCGTAATAGAATGCCCTCTTGGGCTTCGATCCTCGTTCCTTCGAATGCGAGCATATACTCGTGGCAAATTCGCACTCTTGGGGCGTAATAGAATGCTCTCTTGGGCTTCGATCTCGTTCCTTCGAATGGGAGCATGTACTCGTGGCAAATTCGCACTCTAGGGGCCTAATAGAATGCTCTCTTGGGCTTCGATCCTCGTTCCTTCTCATATGAGCATGTACTCGTGGCAAATTCGCACTCTTGGGGCCTAATAGAATGCTCTCTTGGGCTTCGATCTTCGTTCCTTCGAATGTGAGCATGTACTCTCGTGGCAAATTCGCACTCTTGGGGGCCTAATAGAATGCTCTCTTGGGCTTCGATCCTCGTTCCTTCGAATGAGAGCATGTACTCGTGGCAAATTCGCACTCTTGAGGCCTAATAGAATGCTCTTTTGGGCTTCGATCATCGTTCCTTCGAATGGGAGCATGTAGTCTCTGGCAAATTCGCACTCTTGGGGCCTAATAAAATGCTCTCTTGGTCTTCGATCCTCGTTCCTTTCGAATGTGAGCATGTACTCGTGGCAAATTCGCACTCTTGGGGCCAAATAGAATGCTCTCTTGGGCTTCGATCCTCGTTCCTTCGAAATGTGAGCATGTACTGTACTCGTGGCAAATTCGCACTCTTGGGGCCTAATAGAATGCTCTCTTGGGCTTCGATCCTCGTCCTCGTTCCTTCGAATGTGAGCATGTACTCGTGGCAAATTCGCACTCTTGGGGCCTAATAGAATGCTCTCTTGGGCTTCGATCTTCGTTCCTTCGTTCTTCGAATGTGAGCATGTACTCGTGGCAAATTCGCACTCTTGGGGCCTAATAGAATGCTCTCTTGGGCTTCGATCTTCGTTCCTTCCTTCGAATGTGAGCATGTACTCGTGGCAAATTCGCACTCTTTGGGCCTAATAGAATGCTCTCTTGGGCTTCGATCCTCGTTCTTTCGAATGTGAATGTGAGAGCATGTACTCGTCGTGGCAAATTCGCACTCTTGGGGCCTAATAGAATGCTCTCTTGGGCTTCGATCCTCGTTCCTTCGAATGTGAGCATGTACTCGTGGCAAATTCGCACTCTTGGGGCCTAATAGAATGCTCTCTTGGGCTTCGATCTTCGTTCCTTCGAATGTGAGCATGTACTCGTGGCAAATTCGCACTCTTGGGGCCTAATAGAATGCTCTCTTGGGCTTCGATCTTCGTTCCTTCGAATGTGAGCATGTACTCGTGGCAAATTCGCACTCTTGGGGCCTAATAGAATGCTCTCTTGGGCTTCCATCTTCGTTCCTTCGAATGTGAGCATGTACTCGTGGCAAATTCGCACTCTTGGGGCCTAATAGAATGCTCTCTTGGGCTTCGATCTTCGTTCCTTCGAATGTGAGCATGTACTCGTGGCAAATTCGCACTCTTGGGGCCAATAGAATGCTCTCTTGGGCTTCGATCTTCGTTCCTTCGAATGTGAGCATGTACTCGTGGCAAATTCGCACTCTTGGGGCCTAATAGAATGCTCTCTTGGGCTTCGATCTTCGTTCCTTCGAATGTGAGCATGTACTCGTGGCAAATTCGCACTCTTGGGGCCTAATAGAATGCTCTCTTGGGCTTCGATCGTCGTTCCTTCGAATGTGAGCATGTACTCGTGGCAAATTCGCACTCTTGGGGCCTAATAGAATGCTCTCTTGGGCTTCGATCCTCGTTCCTTCGAATGTGAGCATGTACTCGTGGCAAATTCGCACTCTTGGGGCCTAATAGAATGCCCTCTTGGGGCTTCGATCCTCGTTCCTTCGAATGTGAGAGCATGTACTCGTGGCAAATTCGCACTCTTGGGGCCTAATAGAATGCTCTCTTGGGCTTCGATCTTCGTTCCTTCGAATGTGAGCATGTACTCGTGGCAAACTCGCACTCTTGGGGCCTAATAGAGCTCTCTTGGGCTTCGATCTTCGTTCCTTCGAATGTGAGCATGTACTCGTGGCAAATTCGCACTCTTGGGGCCTAATAGAATGCTCTCTTGGGCTTCGATCTTCGTTCCTTCGAATGTGAGCATGTACTCGTGGCAAATTCGCACTCTTGGGGCCTAATAGAATGCTCTCTTGGGCTTCGATCTTCGTTCCTTCGAATGTGAGCATGTACTCGTGGCAAATTCGCACTCTTGGGGCCTAATAGAATGCTCTCTTGGGCTTCGATCTTCGTTCCTTCGAATGTGAGCATGTACTCGTGGCAAATTCGCACTCTTGGGGCCTAATAGAATGCTCTCTTGGGCTTCGATCTTCGTTCCTTCGAATGTGAGCATGTACTCGTGGCAAATTCGCACTCTTGGGGCCTAATAGAATGCTCTCTTGGGCTTCGATCTTCGTTCCTTCGAATGTGAGCATGTACTCTACTCGTGGCAAATTCGCACTCTGGGCCTAATAGAATGCTCTCTTGGGCTTCGATCTTCGTTCCTTCGAATGTGAGCATGTACTCGTGGCAAATTCGCACTCTTGGGGGGGCCTAATAGAATGCTCTCTTTGGGCTTCGATCTTCGTTCCTTCGAATGTGAGCATGTACTCGTGGCAAATTCACACTCTTGGGGCCTAATAGAATGCTCTCTTGGGCTTCGATCTTCGTTCCTTCGAATGTGAGCATGTACTCGTGGCAAATTCGCACTCTTGGGGCCTAATAGAATGCTCTCTTGGGCTTCGATCGTCGTTCCTTCGAATGTGAGCATGTACTCGTGGCAAATTCGCACTCTTGGGGCCTAATAGAATGCTCTCTTGGGCTTCGATCTTCGTTCCTTCGAATGTGAGCATGTACTCGTGGCAAATTCGCACTCTTGGGGCCTAATAGAATGCTCTCTTGGGCTTCGATCTTCGTTCCTTCGAATGTGAGCATGTACTCGTGGCAAATTCGCACTCTTGGGGCCTAATAGAATGCTCTCTTGGGCTTCGATCTTCGTTCCTTCGAATGTGAGCATGTACTCGTGGCAAATTCGCACTCTTGGGGCCTAATAGAATGCTCTCTTGGGCTTGGGCTTCGATCTTCGTTCGTTCCTTCGAATGTGAGCATGTACTCGTGGCAAATTCGCACTCTTGGGGCCTAATAGAATGCTCTCTTGGGCTTCGATCTTCGTTCCTTCGAATGTGAGCATGTACTCGTGGCAAATTCGCACTCTTGGGGCGTAATAGAATGCTCTCTTGGGCTTCGATCTTCGTTCCTTCGAATGTGAGCATGTACTCGTGGCAAATTCGCACTCTTGGGGCCTAATAGAATGCTCTCTTGGGCTTCGATCTTCGTTCCTTCGAATGTGAGCATGAACTCGTGGCAAATTCGCACTCTTGGGGCCTAATAGAATGCTCTCTTGGGCTTCCATCTTCGTTCCTTCGAATGTGAGCATGTACTCGTGGCGAATTCGCACTCTTGGGACCTAATAGAATCCTCTCTTGGGCTTCCATCTTCGTTCCTTCGAATGTGAGCATGTACTCGTGGCGAATTCGCACTCTTGGGACCTAATAGAATCCTCTCTTGGGCTTCCATCTTCGTTCCTTCGAGAGTTGAGTTTGGCGAGCTTCGGAGTGTTTTCGGGACTTAGAAAGTGCGAAAACGGACTCCGGAAGTCGAAATCTGCAAAAGTGCAGATTTTGCAATCGCATACCGGTATCTGGTTTGGGGATACCGGAATCCAGTGAAGACTGGTTGTGCGCAGCTCTCGGCTTCTGCGGAATGCGGCAGCGGATACCGGAATGCGCTGTATACCGGTATCTGGTCTAGGCATACCGGAATCCCTTCGCGCAGACTGCTTGGCCGAGGCTCGGGTTGCGGGATTTTTGGTTGGATACCGGTATGCGCATGGGCATACCGGTATACAATGCTGCAGAATGTATTTTTTGTGCAGTTTTGTGATTTTGTTCTTTGGAAGGGCTTTTGGGGATTTTGTTACATCTTTATAACTTACCCCTTCACCCTTCATTTGTTGTTTTGGCTGAGGCTTGGAGAAGGCTTGGAGGTAGGGTTTCCTCCCTCTCTCTCTCTAGATTTTCTCTTCCCCCAACCCCTTTGATCATGGTTTGATCTCTTTTCTCTCCGTTTTCTCCTTGGAGGATGACTCCTAGGCATGGAGGGAGCTCGTGGCCCTTGTGGAGAGCTTGTTGGTGGATGGATCTCCAACCCTAGCCTCTTTTTGCTTGGTTGGGGCTCTTATGAGGTGAGTAATTATCTTACAACACCTCTAATTGTGTTTTTGCTTGTGATTAGCATGGATAACCTAGTTTCTAGAAATTAGGGTTTATTTTAGGGTTTCGTGATTGTGAGCCCTTGAGGTGGAATTGATGGGTGTAGAACGTTGTTGTAGGTTGGATTTGATGATCTCTAACCTCAATTTGGACCTAGAACAAGTTTTACTTGCTCAAGGTAATTTTCACCCTTTTACCTCATTGTTTTTGGTGGTTTTCGAAATTGCTTGTTCGATACCCCTAACCCCTTGGAAAATTATCTTAGGGTATGAGAAGCTCGGGGGACAACTTCGTTTCGAAGTACTGCGAGGTTTCGACGGGTATCCGGTGGGTCTGACCTCACCGAAATGGGTGAACTCCCCCTATGTCTCCTATCTTGTTATAGGATTAATTAGATGCATAATTATGTTAATTATGGCATGATGATAATTGTGATTGCATGAGACATGCAAGTTGTTTATGAAAATGCATATTTCATATAGTATGGCATTATGAGAATATTATGCATGCTAGGGTATTGGCACTATTAGTGTAATAACGCATTAGGAAATGCTAAGTATACTATGCATGCTAGGGATGAGCATCATTTGAGACACCACTTGAGTGGTGGACTAGTGAACTCTCTTGCATACCAAAGTATGCTTGTTTAGAGAAAAGAGGAATTATGGCAAATGCAACATATGTATGTTTGTATAGTGAAAAGAGAGGATTTGATATATGCAGGATAAGTTGTTGCACCTCATTTAGGTGGGCAACTTTGACGGGCATCATTGGCTTTGGCTCGACCTTTTGGTCGTGGATTGATTCCATGTTTAAGACATGAGGAAAGGGATACTATTTGCATTTGATATTATAATTGGTTTAACATGAGTCCATTTGGTTAATTAAACACATACATGATAGCTCTATACTCTATGTAGTAGAGGTTATTGTAGCTTATGCATGGCATGAGTATGGACTCGTTGGCATCGTAGAATGCATGGATTATAGCATTAGAGAATGCATGACATATGGCATTGGTAGAATGCATAAATATTGGCATTGGTAGAATGCATAAATATTGGCATTGTAGAATGCATCGAAAATAGCATTAGTATAATGCATTGATCATGGCTTTGGTTATAGCATATGATAGTAACCCGTTGGGGTCATGAATGAGACTTAGGTCCATTCCTATTGGTAGAGTGAAATGTAACCATTTGCATGTTAGAGACATGTTGCATATTGGTAGAATTATACCCACAAGTGATTTGAGAACAAGTGTGACTTATGTGTCGTGATTCCGACCCTCGAGTCGATGTTGTGATTCCATGTTTTAGACATGATGATTGAGATGTATTTGGCCTTGGATATGATGCTTATGATCAGCGCTTGTTTGCCCTTGTGCTCATTCGCACATGCTTGTGAGGGTCGCTCCCTACAAGCCGGCACTCCGGAGTTAGCCTTGCGATGTTTGATCGCCCGTGCGGGATTGGGCGCCGAAGTGGATCGCCGTTGGGGGAGTGTCTCATTCTAGCGAGAATGTTGACTACCACGGGGCCATTAGGCACGGCACAAGCCGGGACGTTACCTTGTGTAAGTCCCTCGTGGATTGGGTAAAAGCTAAGTAAACTGGACATAGTACATTAGTTGCTTGATGCATATACATGTAGTGTATGGACTTAGTAGTGAGTCGCATATCGTGGCATTACTTAGCTTGACCTCTTTTGGATGCATGCAACATAGTTGGACAATTGTATTAGTCATTCTTGCATGGGCATCCGTAGTGGCATTATCCTATACTCATGAAGTTTAGTATAGAAGCATGATATGATGATGATAAGAATAGAAAGATTCTTTTTAACCTATAAACATGGCATTAATTTGACATGCATGTAAACTGTGTAAATGAATGTTAAGCTTATGACAATAGAGCATATTCATGTTCATGTAGCTGATTTAGTTTTTGGAGGCAAGATAGTTGTAGAACTACCTGTTTAGCATTATATGTTATATGCTTTCTGTTTTATGTTTCTGTTATACTATCTTGCCTCAGTTGACCTAGCGGTGTAATTCGCCACTCTCGGCGGCTTACCCACTGGGAACTATTGAATAATAGTTCTCACCCCCATTGTTGTTGGGTTTTTCAGAGCCTTCCGCAGCAGGAGAGGCTTGGGATCGCGGCGAGGGGTTAGCAGCTAGCTAGAGCCTCTACGGTGTTATTATTATAGGCATACCATGATGTCCTTTCATTTTATTTTATATGAAAGGTGTATAGATGTTGGTTGACCTATTGTTGATAAGATGTATAATGTTATTGTATATCTTGAGATTTTAGTTATGCGGATTTTGTTTTAGATGTAGAACTATGTTCTCGCTCTGATTACCTTGTTAGGATGTATTCTTTATCCTTCTTGATAGTTGTTAGCATAGACGCCTTGTGTACATTGTGTTGTTTGAGGTACACGGCGGGTCTGTGCACGTGCCTGGTAGGCTCCCACGAGGGCCCGGGGCGTGACAGATTATTGTGGTATCAGAGCCTAGGGTTGAGTCATAGTGGACCTAGTAAACCTTAGGCAGGTTGGACGATAAGGAATAGGAACGTGAGAGACGAGATCTCTTATGACTTATTGGCGAAAGTATTATGATTGGGTTATTTTTAAAGCTCCAAACTTGTTGGAGTTAGATCGGAGTGAACCACTTCTATACCCTTGGAGGGTCACGTTGGCGGCCGACAACGTGACATCGGGGAATAGTGGGAGTCCACTTCATTACTTTCGCATGATTGGGGTTATAGTCTTGTGTGGGGATGCGTTGGCGTGGGGTGTTTTACCTGCGCCTGTTTTGTTCGTTGCAGCTTGAGTGGCCATCGACGCACTCGATGGCGGCCGAGGCAGCCGAGACGGGACTTCTGCATCCTCCGGATTTGGTGAGACCCTGAAGTTGAGAGAACAACTGGTAAATTCAGCGAGTGTGGTGGAGCGGCGATCAATTATGATGTTACTCCAAGTTGAGGCTTTGTGCCGGCAGACGAGAGGATTAAGCGACTGGAAGACTTGATGATCCAGTGGCAGTCGACCTCAGGAAATGTTGTGAGAATGCGGATCGCACCTTGATAAGGACGAGAGACGTGGAGACCGTTGGGACGGCAAAAGAAGCTACAATGAGTGGCAAGATCATTGTAAGAGGACAATCAAGTGATCGAGAAGAAATTGATCTCGAGAAGGTGGACCCTTAGTAGGATGTTGATGGGATGTCAAATCGTCATCGACTATTGTGACGTGTGAGCGGTGGAGCCGCGAGTGTCCGATGATACTCTTGGAGTTGGGGCAAGTACTCTCTTTGTGGCCAGGTGGGCCATTTCCAGTTGGAGTGTTTGAGGAGTTTAATGTCGACGAATTTGAGATCGACTTCGTTCGGTTGGCACCGGGTGAATGCATGTCTATTTGACGGGCGGATGATGATGCAGCGACAATGGAGGTTGTCGCAGCTCGGAGTATTTGAGCTAGCTTGTTGCTTGATATGATTGTAGCTTTGGATCGGCTGCTTGCCGAATGCTTGACAGGGAACTTGTTTCCCTTGATGCTTGCTGATTGAGTGGTCCTGAGTGTTTGGACTTGAGAGTACTGTTCTTGTACTCCGTTTGTTTTGGATGTTGTGTTCGCCAACGAAGCGATTGGCTTTATTTGGCTGAGAGTATATAGTTCTAATTTGAACTTGTGCTGGCTCTTCGGCTATCTGATTGCCGATGAGTGTGTGAGCCGAGCTGTAGTGCTTTGGGATCTTGGACACAAAATAGTGTTCTCTGAGGGCTTGGAGGTTCGCTAATTGCGACGATTGTTTCACCTGCCCAAGCCTGGTTGTTGGCTGAGTGGACGTGTGGCCTTTGGGCCAGCACCTTTGGTGAGTGTTGAGAATCCTCACAAGCGAGGATGTCTCTTGTGAGGGAGTTGCTTGTGCAATCCCGGTTGTGTTGTGAGAATTGAAGGCTTGGTCTGGAGACCTCTTTTGCCTTGTGTTTCTCTCTTGTGGAGCATCGATCTCATTTGTTTTATGTGGATGGGTCATTTCGACTGTGAGTCGACTATCGTGAACTCGGTAGGGTTACGATCCGGATATGCACCCGTAGTTGGGATCGGTTGATCTGTTTGATCAAGCTCCACAAATTCTGGTTTTATTCGAGGGTAGTTGCAATCTGAGTACTACTCTCTTGTTGGATTGAGTTTGAGTTTGGACCGAGGGTGACTTGTTCACTCGGTGTAGACATTGCGAAATTGTCGTGATGTCGTTCGAGCTGTTGATGCTCTTGTATGTATGTTGTGATGTTTGGCCCTTTTGGGTATCTTGGTCCCTGTGCGCATCGACGACGAGTTGGAAGTCGAGAGGCGATGAAGACCATAAAGATTCCTTGGAACGAGGATTGCAAGTGCTTCAAGTTGAAGACGTGCTGTTTTGGTTGTGAGAACTAGCACCCCTTGGCAGTTGATGCCAAAGTGATTATGATTGGAGATCTCAAGGAAATCAACCATCCATAGTGGATTGAGACAAGCGGATGTGATCGAAGTTCAAACTTTTTAGTTTGATTGGATGTTATGGATATTGGTGGAGAGATTACCTAGTTATCTACTCCCTTTTCTGGACTCACACATTAAGGGATTAAACCTTTTAGAAAGATATGTGTGAGAGAAGTTTCTTGGAATTGTTGGTGTGGTTGACTACCGCCAACCTTGGTTACCCCGAAGGTGAGCTTTTTGTTTTGTAGTTTTGTTTCTCTCCGCGGATTGAGTTGCACTTTGGTGTAAAATAGAAAGGTAGGGTTAACCTTTCAGCAAGTGAGAGAATACAAGAGGATTTGCCAATTTGCGATTTGGAAAGATTGCCATGGCATCTATTTGGAAAACTATGGCAATTTTATATATTGATAGTGGTGTGAAGTGCACCCAGATCTTATTGTTGGAGATGTCTCTTCACTCGGGAGAATGAGTTGAAGCTGTGAGAACAGGTTTGAGGCTGGTATACCAGAGATATCGTTGAGACGAGTAATATGATGTGGTATCTATCCTTTGGATCGAATCACAGGAGCTAGCCTTGATCTCGAATGGTAAATGGTGCAATTGAGACCAAGAGTGTAGTGATTGATGATTTTCTAGTTGACTGTCAGAAAGTGTTTTGACGGTGGAATCGACAAGTTGCACCTGTGATAGCAGGATTTATGTGATAAGCTAAGTAAAGGCTATCTACTTTGTATAGATAGAGGATGATTACCGGAGGTTCCGGAATTGGACTGTCTCGCTTTTAAGCTAGACGTGGTGATTGTCGAGAGGTTGTGAATAGGAGTAACTATTCACTTGATTTGGATTGAGAAAATCTTCGCACAAGTATACCTTGGATTTTGTGCAAGTGTGTAGAGCATCTAGCGCTATCATTTTGGAATTTGGACCATTGGATGACCCTCGGTGTGAGATAGAGGTTTGGACAGCTGAATCGGAATATCGGATTTGTGATATTTGGCTAAGGAAATCCAAGAGATTTGTGTTTGAAGAATCTAAGTTTCAGATTCTTAGGATTATTTGAGACCCTGAGGCAAATGGGCCTAGTGGCATGTCGAGCTGTTTTACTTCAGATCTACTGAAGGTGTTTGAAGTGTGTCGACGCTCTGAGCGAGTATTTGAAGTCCACCCGGATAGTGGATGACGTTTCCTTAGAGCTACATGAAGAGCTAAACTTCAAGAAGCATTGTTGTGGATTGGACTTGTGGAATGTAGGAATTCGGAATTATCACTATTCCTACTACAAGATGCTTTGGGAGCAACATCTTGGACGCGACACTTGGTGTGAGAGCTGGAGGCTTCACTGCGAGGATGATGTTTTTATCTTCTCTGGATTGTTGTTTGTTTGTTGTTGTTGATCCGTAGTTTCGCGGACGAAACTCCTTTTTAGGAGGGGAGTATGTAGTACACTGAACTTTTGCAAATTGCGGAGTTCTAGTGTGAGAATAGTGACTTATACTATTCTGGAGTTTTGAGTTGAGTTTGGCGAGCTTCGGAGTGTTTTCGGGACTTAGAAAGTGCGAAAACGGACTCCGGAAGTCGAAATCTGCAAAAGTGCAGATTTTGCAATCGCATACCGGTATCTGGTTTGGGGATACCGGAATCCAGTGAAGACTGGTTGTGCGCAGCTCTCGGCTTCTGCGGAATGCGGCAGCGGATACCGGAATGCGCTGTATACCGGTATCTGGTCTAGGCATACCGGAATCCCTTCGCGCAGACTGCTTGGCCGAGGCTCGGGTTGCGGGATTTTTGGTTGGATACCGGTATGCGCATGGGCATACCGGTATACAATGCTGCAGAATGTATTTTTTGTGCAGTTTTGTGATTTTGTTCTTTGGAAGGGCTTTTGGGGATTTTGTTACATCTTTATAACTTACCCCTTCACCCTTCATTTGTTGTTTTGGCTGAGGCTTGGAGAAGGCTTGGAGGTAGGGTTTCCTCCCTCTCTCTCTCTAGATTTTCTCTTCCCCCAACCCCTTTGATCATGGTTTGATCTCTTTTCTCTCCGTTTTCTCCTTGGAGGATGACTCCTAGGCTTGGAGGGAGCTCATGGCCCTTGTGGAGAGCTTGTTGGTGGATGGATCTCCAACCCTAGCCTCTTTTTGCTTGGTTTGGGGCTCTTATGAGGTGAGTAATTATCTTACAACACCTCTAATTGTGTTTTTGCTTGTGATTAGCATGGATAACCTAGTTTCTAGAAATTAGGGTTTATTTTAGGGTTTCGTGATTGTGAGCCCTTGAGGTGGAATTGATGGGTGTAGAACGTTGTTGTAGGTTGGATTTGATGATCTCTAACCTCAATTTGGACCTAGAACAAGTTTTACTTGCTCAAGGTAATTTTCACCCTTTTACCTCATTGTTTTTGGTGGTTTTCGAAATTGCTTGTTCGATACCCCTAACCCCTTGGAAAATTATCTTAGGGTATGAGAAGCTCGGGGGACAACTTCGTTTCGAAGTACTGCGAGGTTTCGACGGGTATCCGGTGGGTCTGACCTCACCGAAATGGGTGAACTCCCCCTATGTCTCCTATCTTGTTATAGGATTAATTAGATGCATAATTATGTTAATTATGGCATGATGATAATTGTGATTGCATGAGACATGCAAGTTGTTTATGAAAATGCATATTTCATATAGTATGGCATTATGAGAATATTATGCATGCTAGGGTATTGGCACTATTAGTGTAATAACGCATTAGGAAATGCTAAGTATACTATGCATGCTAGGGATGAGCATCATTTGAGACACCACTTGAGTGGTGGACTAGTGAACTCTCTTGCATACCAAAGTATGCTTGTTTAGAGAAAAGAGGAATTATGGCAAATGCAACATATGTATGTTTGTATAGTGAAAAGAGAGGATTTGATATATGCAGGATAAGTTGTTGCACCTCATTTAGGTGGGCAACTTTGACGGGCATCATTGGCTTTGGCTCGACCTTTTGGTCGTGGATTGATTCCATGTTTAAGACATGAGGAAAGGGATACTATTTGCATTTGATATTATAATTGGTTTAACATGAGTCCATTTGGTTAATTAAACACATACATGATAGCTCTATACTCTATGTAGTAGAGGTTATTGTAGCTTATGCATGGCATGAGTATGGACTCGTTGGCATCGTAGAATGCATGGATTATAGCATTAGAGAATGCATGACATATGGCATTGGTAGAATGCATAAATATTGGCATTGGTAGAATGCATAAATATTGGCATTGTAGAATGCATCGAAAATAGCATTAGTATAATGCATTGATCATGGCTTTGGTTATAGCATATGATAGTAACCCGTTGGGGTCATGAATGAGACTTAGGTCCATTCCTATTGGTAGAGTGAAATGTAACCATTTGCATGTTAGAGACATGTTGCATATTGGTAGAATTATACCCACAAGTGATTTGAGAACAAGTGTGACTTATGTGTCGTGATTTCGACCCTCGAGTCGATGTTGTGATTCCATGTTTTAGACATGATGATTGAGATGTATTTGGCCTTGGATATGATGCTTATGATCAGCGCTTGTTTGCCCTTGTGCTCATTCGCACATGCTTGTGAGGGTCGCTCCCTACAAGCCGGCACTCCGGAGTTAGCCTTGCGATGTTTGATCGCCCGTGCGGGATTGGGCGCCGAAGTGGATCGCCGTTGGGGGAGTGTCTCATTCTAGCGAGAATGTTGACTACCACGGGGCCATTAGGCACGGCACAAGCCGGGACGTTACCTTGTGTAAGTCCCTCGTGGATTGGGTAAAAGCTAAGTAATCTGGACTGGACATAGTACATTAGTTGCTTGATGCATATACATGTAGTGTATGGACTTAGTAGTGAGTTGCATATCGTGGCATTACTTAGCTTGACCTCTTTTGGATGCATGCAACATAGTTGGACAATTGTATTAGTCATTCTTGCATGGGCATCCGTAGTGGCATTATCCTATACTCATGAAGTTTAGTATAGAAGCATGATATGATGATGATAAGAATAGAAAGATTCTTTTTAACCTATAAACATGGCATTAATTTGACATGCATGTAAACTGTGTAAATGAATGTTAAGCTTATGACAATAGAGCATATTCATGTTCATGTAGCTGATTTAGTTTTTGGAGGCAAGATAGTTGTAGAACTACCTGTTTAGCATTATATGTTATATGCTTTCTGTTTTATGTTTCTGTTATACTATCTTGCCTCAGTTGACCTAGCGGTGTAATTCGCCACTCTCGGCGGCTTACCCACTGGGAACTATTGAATAATAGTTCTCACCCCCATTGTTGTTGGGTTTTTCAGAGCCTTCCGCAGCAGGAGAGGCTTGGGATCGCGGCGAGGGGTTAGCAGCTAGCTAGAGCCTCTACGGTGTTATTATTATAGGCATACCATGATGTCCTTTCATTTTATTTTATATGAAAGGTGTATAGATGTTGGTTGACCTATTGTTGATAAGATGTATATTGTTATTGTATATCTTGAGATTTTAGTTATGCGGATTTTGTTTTAGATGTAGAACTATGTTCTCGCTCTGATTACCTTGTTAGGATGTATTCTTTATCCTTCTTGATAGTTGTTAGCATAGACGCCTTGTGTACATTGTGTTGTTTGAGGTACACGGCGGGTCTGTGCACGTGCCTGGTAGGCTCCCACGAGGGCCCGGGGCGTGACATTTGGTCTGATTTAAAAATCAATACCAAGTTCATGAATCATCAATTTTTTTGTACTCATGAGATGTTGCTATGACAACCCGTCCCAAACACGAAGTTCGATGTAGCCAAGTTACGCCTATCACGAAGATGGCGATTAGATCAAATATGTGCATGTTACGAAGATGGCGATGCGATCAAAGCGAACCGTGCCTATCACGAAGATGGCATATGGTTCGAATATTGCCTATCACGAAGATGGCAAGTTGATCCAGTCGAATCGTGCCTATCACGAAGATGGCGAGTGATTCGAACAATGCCTATCACGAAGATGGCAAATCAAAAACTATGCTCATTCATTTATTTTATTTTATTTTATTTTGTAATCATATGTCCAAGTATGCGGGTTCGACCGGGTCGAGCCTATCACAAAGATGGCCGCTCGATCAACCCTAGCCGTGTCGAGCCTATCGCGAAGATGGCCGCTCCATATACGAAATAGTGGAATAAGCAGGTTCGATCGTTCGAGCCTATCACGAAGATGGTCGGAACCCTTCATCAAACCAACAAAATAATCGGACTTGCACGGCGTTTGTATGCATGCGTCAAATTTGATCCATTGGAGAATCAGAAAGAATGAGGCCATGAGGCAACAAAATCCTCCTTGCGCCGTTGTCGTCGTCGAAGTCCATTCGCAGAAGCCGAATCGAGGCGTGAGGCCTCCTCCTGCGCCGTTGTCGCCTTCAACTCGTTGTTGTCGCCGTTCTTCCTCTTTTTTTTCTCTCTTTTTCTTTTTTTATTTTTTTTTTTTTTTGGCCTGAGAGAGAGGGGACCCCAATCCCCCTCTCTCTGTACGAATCAGAGAGAGAGAGGAGGGGGCCCTCCTCCTGCGGGCTCTCTCTCTTTCTCTTTTCTTTTTTTTGTTTTTGCTTTCTTTCTTTTCTTTTTCTCTTTTTTCTCCAAATTTTCTCAACCTCTTTTTCATTGAATCCTATGGTCCAATTTATAGCGATTTTAGGATCTTTTCATTTTGGAAAATAATTCAAAAAATTTTGAAAAGATGGCAACAATATAATTTTAATATCTTTCCTCTTTATGGTTGGTCATCCAAGGTAAGTTTGACCATTCCCTATTTATTCTATTGCCTTCTATAGTTTCGATTTGAAATTTTGAATTTTTTTTATCTCAAACAAATGCCCCCCACCTTTTTTCTGCGAGTGCCATGCGAGCGGGAAAAAGGTGTAGTCTCAAGAATTTATTCTTTTCTTGTAAAGTATGATATGGCCTGGAGATTTAGGAATCATTTCTGCTCAACTGATATCCTAGAAAAACGCATTGTTTTCAGTAGCAAACACAAGCTTGAGTCGAGGATGCTCAAGAGTTTAGTAGAGGCTCAATGTTCTGGGACCAATATTGTTCACTCCCATATGATATGATTGGTATTTTTTTGCATGTCAAAACTTCAGGAGACATTCTTATTCTCTCGTATGAGATATGCACTCCGACGAACCACGATCTTGATGAGTGTAATAACAGTCTCCGTCTTGTTGCTCGTGGTATATGAGTGGCATGTTTGACCAATGTGGTGAGCGTTACACTGGTTCATTGATTGGGCACAACGAATGTAAGCCTTGATATCACAACTTGTCGATTAGTTGTGGGGCCAATTCAGATGCACATGATTTGCCCATAGGCCTTCGTCATGACACCCTAGAGATTGGGGTTCAAAATTGCACTTGACAATAGTCCAACATTTCTTTAAGTTCTTTCTTTTGGGCTTGGATCATGTTGGCGAGTTGACATACTTGTATACCTTTTGATGAAAGAGCACCCTAGAGCTTTATTTCTTCATTTAGGATTATTCTTTTGATGAAATATGAGTTGAATCAAGAGAATAACAAGCTCTATAATTTATAGAACAACTTCTTCTGGACTTTCATCTATAGATCTTCAACATGAGATTGTTGGGATACGAGCATCTTTATATGCGGTTAGACAAATCCCTGTAAGAGCTCCCTATTCAAAATGGGATGGGAGGGAAATGGATAATCTTCAAGTGCAGCTAGGTAAAGTCCTCCAAAACTTTTCGGTATGACATATATGCATGTCCTCGAAACGGGATGGGAGGGAAATGGGCAATCTTCACATGTAGTTAGGCAGAGTCCTCCAAAACTTTTCAGTGTGACAAATATGCACGTCCTCGAAACTGGATGGGAGGGAGAGGGGTATCTTCATGCAATTAAGCAGGGCCCTCTAAGATGACATACTGATTTTTTTTTACATCCCTTCATAAGTATTTTTTTATTTTTGCATCATGAAGCAACCTGATGTGTCATCGTTGTCGTGCATAATTGACATAGGAGCGAGTTATTGCATAACCCAAGGGATGAATTAACACTCTATCATCAATACTATGGTCACTGGCGCCCGTGATGGTTTTCGCAAGAAGCATTCCCCTAACTTTTGCCTGTGAGCCTCAAATAGATTTTCTTCACAGCGGGGATCCCATTTTTGCATGCGGTATTTTCATCGCAGCTGGGAGATTTTTTCTTCTTCTTCTTCTTCTTCTTTTTGCTTTTCTTTTTTTTTTTTGCTCTTTTTTCTTTTCCCTTTTTTTTTCTTCCTTTTTTTTTGCTTTATTTTTTTTTCTTTTTTTTGAATTTTTCTTTTGCTTTTTTTTTCTAATGACTAGTCTATGAGCCTCATGGTCATGGACTGAAAATATGAAGCGAATGTGCTAATTCTGAACTGAAATTTATGATTTCATCCACTTTGATTCTTCTCAAGGGATCAACTTCATCTAATGAGAGCAAAGTTATGCCCCCCGGGGCGAGAATGGACATATGCCTCCAAGATAAAGGAGAGTTGATTGCCCCCATTCCGTTTGTTTCCCACATGACGAATAGTTGGGGTGCAATTGTGGGGTGCAGAGGTTTTGGGATTGATGATATTGTGGTTCCTTTGTCGAATCAGGAGATAAAGGACCACAATTGCTCGTGGAAGTTGTTTTCCCCCCTGACGGCTTGAGTGGCAAGCCAGTGATCAAAAAATTTCTCGTGATGTTGCCAAGAAAGATGGAGGATTGATTGCCCTCGACGAATAGCCAAGATGTGACGAAGACCACAACTGTCAGCAGGAATCGTCCTGCCCCCTGACAGCTTCATCGGCAGGTCAGGTCATGACGGTAACCAAAATACCCTTTGTGGTGGTGCCAAATTGAAGGAGGATCGACATGCTTTGCCTTGATCTCCACCGAAGTAGAAGAGGTGGTGTTGTTGGATGCCACAACTCCTCTTGGATGAACCAATAGCTTCAACGAAACATTTATACATAAGTCTCTTATCAGCATTATTGGATTTGGTCTCAAAGATAGAGGGTGAAGCCATGTCCCACCGGGCGTGCCATTTTGTCTGCCGCGAACGAACCCGGCCCCGCCGCAAGGCGAGTGGTCATTCATGGTACAGATTAGATTTGTTTAAATTGTAATTTGAAATCAGGTTTATAGGTTCATGGCTTCCAATAGACGCAAGCATCTACTGTTAATTACCCCACACTAACAGTGTTAAGGAACCCTCGATTAAGAGACCAAATTTAATGCTGATAATAAAAAGAGACCATAGTATAAATATGAACTTTGATTCATATAATTTTTAAGTACATAGCTTAAGCAGGGGCATACCCCCACTGTACATTAGCGAAATGCTCAGTTTACAGACTTGGCGGTCGGTTGATTTTGAGATGCTCAGTTTAATGACATGGCAGTCGATTTGAAGTTGGCGTGCTTAGTTTAACGACTTGGCGGTCATTTGTTCAGTTTAACGACTTGACAGTCGTTTGTTCAGTTTAACGACTTGACGGTCACTTGTTCAGTTTAACGACTTGACGGTCAATTGTTCAGTTTAACGACTTGACGGTCATTGTTCAGTTTAACGACTTGACGGTCAATTTGAGGTTGACGTGCTCAGTTTAGCGACATGGCGGTCGGTTGATTTTGAGATGCTCAGTTTAATGACATGGCGGTCGATTTGAAGTTGGATGGAATTTAGTTTGCTCAGTTTAACGACTTGGCGGTCAATATTGATTGAAATTTGATTTGCTCAATTTAACGACTTGGCGGTCATTTGTGTGCTCAGTTTAACGACTTGGCGGTCATTTGTGTGCTCAGTTTAACGACTTGGCGGTCAAATTGATTTGCACAGTTTAACGACTTGACGGTCAACTGTTCAGTTTATTTATAAAATAATGATACCCTCATCTAGTTGATAAATAGATTTGAGGTGTGATCTTAGTTTCGCGGACGAAACTCCTTTTAAGGAGGGAGGAATGTAGAGAACCGCAATTCAGAAGCATATTGAACTTTGGCCAAGTTGGACAAAGTTTAGTTCAAGAGTAAGTTGAACGTGTTTAGAATTGAGTTCCGAGGGTTTCGGAACGATTAGAAGTGGATTTGGTGAGTCCACATTGTGTCCCGAAAGTGTTGGAATGATTAGGGAAAAGTTGGGAGAATTTTGAGATTTCGATTGTATGTTGGAATATAATTATTCCGTAAGGGATAAACTATAATTCTCCAACTTAGGAAGTGTTCTTATGTGTAAAAGGGTTTCGGTTGTGTTGGATTTGATTTGTAGAGAAAACGGAATGAAAAACGGAGTTTTA
Source organism: Puya raimondii (assembly GCA_016920855.1). Taxonomy (NCBI): domain Eukaryota; kingdom Viridiplantae; phylum Streptophyta; class Magnoliopsida; order Poales; family Bromeliaceae; genus Puya; species Puya raimondii. Next base: position 210,577,911 of record JABWPP010000050.1, on the reverse strand, counting down.
GAGCGAAAATGAGAAGAAAAATAAAAAGGCTGAAATTACTGTTCACCGGGTCCGGACCGCAGATCTGGGGTCCGGACCCCAGCTGCGAAAATGCTGAAATTGCTTACGGGTTCCGGACCCGGGATGCAAGGTCCGGACCCCACGGACCCAGAAACTCCAGAATAGGGGTATTTTGGTCATTTCATGTGGTAGGCTTATGAGGGAAGGTTGGGGGCTTATCTTCTTCATTTTCCCCCTTCTTCCTCTACTTCTCCTCTCCCTCTCCTCTACTTTCTCTCTCTAGAGAGCTCTCCAAAGCTTGAAGAAAAGAGTGATTCAAGTTTGGAAAAGAAATCCAAGGTGGGAAAGAAGCTTCTTGGAGCAAGAATAAGCTAAAGGAGCTTGGGCAAGAGGTGAGTTCTTGATGATTTGGGATTAACCCTTGGAATTGATCTCTTGTTTTGAGGTTTTTGGAAACCCTTGGCAATCTAGACCACAAATGGTGTGGATTGGCCTTATGATTTTAGGCTATTACATGCATGCATGTAAACCCTAATTTGAAAGAGGGATTTTCTTATGGAGGGGTTTAAAAATATTTTGACTCCATAGAACCCTAGTTGGGGGTTAGTGGAACATGTGGGACAACTCTATTTTGAGTGATTCTAAGAGATGGGATCGTTATGAGTTCGACTCGGATTAACGAATCCTTCATGTGTGTTAGGGCAAGGAGCTTGAAGACTAAGCTTGAGGCCAAGGAAAAGAGCCTAATTGCAAGTGTCTACAAGCAATTAGGGATCTTTGTGAGGTGGGTTTGTGTTTACCGAAGTGATTAGGTCACTTCCATGTCGAAAGAGTAAAGTATATTTTATTTTACTTGATGCATGTAATGGTAGGTTAATTGGCAAGTGGTATATATATATGAATGTGTAGATCATATGATGTTAATACCATACCTACCATAGATTGGAATTGTAGGCATGTGGAACACATTGTTACAAATGGACGTGTGTATGCCTAGGTGAGAACATAGCGGTGAGCTAGTTTTCTCTACATGATAGAGAACTTGACATGTGGGTAAAAACAAGGGCTAGAGGCCACGTAAATTGGAAATCCTAGCGGTGGACAACTAGGATAAGAAAGAACTATAATGTGCATGTTGGCATTAGATATATATCAAAATGATTTGAGCCATGGGCTCACCTTGCATGTAAAAGAATCTAAGTATTTCATAATAATATATATACTTGAGAGATGATGCATGCATGTTAAACCTAGTGTTACTAAACATAGGTTGGAATGGGATGGTACATAACCTAGTGTTACTAAACATAGGTTGGAATGGGATGGTACATAACCTAGTGTTACTAAACATAGGTTGGAATGTGATGGTACATAACCTAGTGTTACTAAACATAGGTTGGAATGTGATGGTACATAACCTAGTGTTACTAAACATAGGTTGGAATATGTAATGAACCTAGTGTCATTGAACATAGGTTGAATGTGTAATGAACCTAGTGTCATTGAACATAGGTTGAATGTGAAATGAACCTAGTGTTATTGAACATAGGTTGGAATGTGAAATGAACCTAGTGTTATTGAACATAGGTTGGAATGTGAAATGAACCTAGTGTCATTGAACATAGGTTGGAACGTGAAATGAACCTAGTGTTATTGAACATAGGTTGGAATGTATGTGCACCTAGAGTTATTGAACCTAGGTTGAGATAACATAGTGATAGGAAGATCACTTAAACAGAACATTGAACCTAGTGTCATTGGACGTAGGTTGGAAAACACAGTGGTAGGCTAACCACTTGGGCATGAGAATATGAACCTAGAAGAGGTTGATATCTTAGGGTAAAAGATGAACCCTTTGAGACTTTGGAATGGATTTCGGAATCCCTAGACTGATACTTGCAGGTATGTGTGGTTCTCCTCGCCTGGCAAGTGATTGTGGCTGCGGGTATGTGTGGTTCTCCTCGCTCGGCAGCAGATTATACTTGCGGGTATGTGTGGTTCTCCTCGCCCGGCAAGTGACTCATAACTGCGGGTATGTGTGGTTCTCCTCGCTCGGCAGTGATTTGAGTAGCGGAGGTGTTTGTGGTATATCCCTCACCTGCCGAGTGGATTGTAGGCTGAGGTGTATGTGGCATGTTCATCTCCTCAGGCCTGGACATTGGCGGTAATCCGCTGATACATGACTCAAGAGTGAGTCGGTGAAGGTTTGACTAAATAAGTAAACCTTAGCTGGGCTGTGGCCCAAGGATATATGACTCAAGAGTGAGTCGGTGAAGGTTTGGCTAAATAAGCAAACCTTAGTTGGGCGGTGGCCCAAGGATGTTTGACTCTAGAGTGAGTCGGGTAAGGTTTGACTAAAATAAGTAAACCTTAGGAGGGTGGTAACCTGTTAATGATGGACTCGAGAGCGAGTCAAGTACGGCTTAGCTAAGGTAAATGAACCTTAGGAGCAGATTGATTATGAAATGGATAGTGGAATAGCAGTTAAAAATATATTGCATGGATTTCATTATCGCATTTGTTGAAGCATAGCATGTTTACTTTTCGTATATATAGTAAAGTTATATGCTTGCAGGTTATGTATATGTACTAACCCATGCTCGTATGCTTCCTTTGGACCTGGTGGGTCGAGCTCCTCTCTTGGGTGGCCTTACCCACTGGGAACTATTTTATATAGTTCTCATCCCACTGTTTTTCAGGTCCTCACGTGAGCGGCGCGGCGGCGCGAGGGGAGGGCGTAACTCAGTAGTTAGCGTCCTACCACTGTGACCAGAATAGAAGTACCCTCTACTACGTACTTTAGGGGTATTCGAATGAATGGAAATGTAATAATAATTCGATTGTATTTGGAAAGAAAGAACAAAGACAAAAAAAAAAATGTAACATATGGTTGTATTGCGAATGCTTGTAATAGAATAGTAGTTTATGATGCTTTCCTTATGCAATCTTTGTATGAATTTTGTTCCTGTTTGGAACCTCTTGAATTATACTGATTGTGACGCCTTGGACGTACAGGGGAAACTCTGTCCGTTCGGCGGATCTGGGTCATGTGCCCGTGCTTTTTCCTTCCACCTAATTGGTGTTAAGGCACGGCGGGGCGTGACCGATTGAGGTGGTATCAGAGCGTAGAAACGGTCTAGGTGGACCTAAGGAATCCTAGGATGGAAAAAACCCTAGGAGTGTAAGCTCGTGAGAGACGAGGACTTGTGATGTGCGGCGAAAGGGTAATCGATTGGGTCGTGTATTGGTTATGCCTCTAATAGGATGTTAGAGGTAGATTTAAGGCGTGGTTTATTCTCAGCTAAGTGTGTTCATGTTGGCGCGCGACAACATGAACCCAAGGGATGAGAATAGGCGCCCTTATGTGACTTTCGCCTAAATTGTGTCCGTAACTAACATCGTGTTTGTACTTGGCCTAAAAGGTCGAGGATGTTGACGGAAGTTGTCGTGTTTCAGGATACGATGGCGTCACGTGGACGATCTCCGACGAGATCAACGCGGGGTGGACCTAGTGGGGTCCCTGTGCAATCTGGGGCAAGTGGAGACCGGAGCTTCGTGAACAGTTGGCCACACTCGTTGGAGTGGTGCAACAACAAGCTGAGATGGCACAGCGACAGCAAGAGGCTGCCGTGCGCCAGGAAGAGCGGATCAGGAGACTCCATGAGACCGTGGAGCGATTAGCACGTCGTGTACCATCAGGAGCCGCGGCGGGTACCTCGCAAGTAGATGCTGGTGCCTGGGCCCCTGATTCTGTGGAATTAGAAGTGGAGAGGGAGCGAGCTTTAGCTGCCCTCATGACGTTCAAGGGATTCAATCCGCTTACCTTCGACGGGGAAGAAATGGACCCGTGGACCGTAGAAACGTGGATCGATTCTATGGAGTCCCTGTTTGAGGACTTGTACACCTTGGAGCGAGACAAGGTGTATTTTGCCGCACACTGCTTGCAAGGGTCGGCAAAGGCGTGGTGGAAGGGAGTCCGGCGAGACCGACCTTCTAGTCTCCCTCCGGCGACTTGGGAGGAATTTCGAGGACTGGTGTTCTCTGCCTACTTCCCTGATAGTGAGAAGAGAAAGCTTCAGGAAAAGTTCAGGAAGCTGAAACAAGGTGATCGCTCGGTGAGAGTGTACGAGAGAGAGTTCTCTCGCATTGTAAGTTGTATCCCTTATGTGACACGGGATGACAAGGATAATGCCGATTATTTCGTGCGCGGACTTCGGCCTGAGATTTTCAAGGTTGTGCATCCCTTCAAACTGCAAACCTTTGTCGAGGTGCTGGACCGGGCCCTGTGGGTGGAGCAGGGCAATGCATTCGTGCAAGAGGAGCGCGAGATTTATGACGAGGAAATAGAGATGAGACGACCATCGAGTAAATCTAGTGGACAGTCGAGTTCCAGACGAGTCTCGACACGTTCGCGTCGACGATCTCGTGCCCCGGGGACCTACCATACTCGGTCCTCGGCGAGTTGTGTTATTTGTGGGGGCCCTCATCACCCACAACAGTGTGATCAGCGGGAGGGCAAGTGCTTCAAGTGTGGGCAACCGGGCCATATGCGGGATGAGTGCCTGCAGGAGGATAGCCGAGCCCTGACACTTGCTACGGCCTCTTCTGTTCCAAGACAGTTCGCGGGTGTGCCACCTGCGGTAAGGTCTGGGGAGCATGCATTGATGATAAGGCAACCTGAAGGTTCGCGTCGGGTGCCAAGTGGCCATGGGTACGCGACTCAGGTGATGGAATCTACTGTGGTCGACGACGTCGAGGCAGGTATGCTTTGATTGTTGAAAACATATGTAGAGCATAATGTGACACTGGAGCATTACATGCAATGGTTGTGGTCTGTTACTACGATGCAAGTGAAATTGTAGCCAGGACCAAGGTTATGGGTAAAGATAAATACCCAGCTATGCTCGTGTCGTGGAGGCATGCATTGCCGCTGGAGCGGCTAGAGATTTTGATGATACCGGCAAATTACGGGCGTTGCGCCTAGTTGACGGCTTGAGGCAACAATGATTGTAGGCGAGCTGACTCTCGATATTAGGGCAATGTGAGTAGCCAATTGCAAGAATCGAGTTATGACGTTGTGAACGTGTTAATAGTTCGCAGATCCTGAACATCGTTATAGTGGATCGATGACGGTTGTGAAATTGATAAGGTAATCGCCAAAACTGGGCGAGTGGGCCTTGCTGTACCTCAAATTGAGGTAGGTTGTGGTACTCGCAATGCGAGTGAGCATAAGCGTGGTAGCTTAGTGCTTGTGAATAACGCAAATAAACGTAGTAGCGTGGGACGCTCGGGTATAAGTGCTCATGGAATATTGGTTCCTGGTTAGTCGAGAGGGTTTGTTGGCAGTAGCACTTGGGCATTACTAAGTGTGAAGGAGGCCAAGAACCGCTTGAGAGCTAGTGGCTCGCACTGAGTGCTTAGGAGCCGGTAGAGACGGTTGTCGCTTGGTATAGCGTGCGGGACACGTGTAGCGACAGTATCGGGTATTGCTTGGGGACGATCCGTGCCCGGACCATTGTGGACTGTGGAGCCTGGGGCCTTATGGACAGGCGCAGTCAGCTGTGTGTGACAGCAGCCCGAGACCTGAGGGTAGGGCAGAGACTTATGGTCGGGGCGGTAGTCCAAGCGATGACCCAGGAACGTGGAATGCCACCTGTGAGACCATATGAATGGTAGTACACCGAGAGTATGGATGTGACCCAACTCTAGGACTTAGTAGAGGTTTGGGGTCTTGGTTACTCCTGGTTGGAGTATGTGCGCAAAGTCCTAGGTGAGGACTCCGCTGAGTAACGATTGGATGTACGTTCGCGAACAAGAGATGTTACGCAACGTTGAGACGGGTTTAGGCAATAGGCCTACGTAAGAGCTTTGGTCTGTGGACCATCTGTTGTAAACCGAGATAAGCGGTTTGACCGACGGCACTGGGAGTATAAGAGCATTGGTCGTGTGTAAGAGAATTATGATTGTGACCTGAGAAGCAGAAGCTCGGTCATACCTTTCACCTGATTGGTGAAGTCACCAATTGCCAAGTTTGACTTTGTTGGTGAAGTGAAATCGAGATTACGAACAAAGTGTTCGAACGGAAACATCGCGAAGATGATGTGATGTTGACCTAGTAAGGAGAAGCAACGAGACATACTCCTTATGGAATGTCGGGAATATAAGACCCCGCGAATTATGGAGTGTACTCCTGAGTGAGCAGGAACCAGAGGACGCGATGAAAGAATGATACCCTCATCTAGTTGATAAATAGATTTGATGTGTGATCTTAATTTCGCGGACGAAACTCCTTTTAAGGAGGGAGGAATGTAGAGAACCGCAATTCGGAAGCATATTGAACTTTGGCCAAGTTGGACAAAGTTTAGTTCAAGAGTAAGTTGAACGTGTTTAGAATTGAGTTTCGAGGGTTTCGGAACGATTAGAAGTGGATTTGGTGAGTCCACGTTGTGTCCCGAAAGTGTTGGAATGATTAGGGAAAAGTTGGGAGAATTTTGAGATTTCGATTGTATGTTGGAATATAATTATTCCGTAAGGGATAAACTATAATTCTCCAACTTAGGAAGTGTTCTTATGTGTAAAAGGGTTTCGGTTGTGTTGGATTTGATTTGGAGAGAAAACGGAATGAAAAACGGAGTTTTAGAGCGAAAATGAGAAGAAAAATAAAAAGGCTGAAATTACTGTTCACCAGGTCCGGACCGCAGATCTGGGGTCCGGACCCCAGCTGCGAAAATGCTGAAATTGCTTACGGGTTTCGGACCCGGGATGCAAGGTCCGGACCCCACGGACCCAGAAACTCCAGAATAGGGGTATTTTGGTCATTTCATGTGGTAGGCTTATGAGGGGAGGTTGGGGGCTTATCTTCTTCATTTTCCCCCTTCTTCCTCTACTTCTCCTCTCCCTCTCCTCTACTTTCTCTCTCTAGAGAGCTCTCCAAATCTTGAAGAAAAGAGTGATTCAAGTTTGGAAAAGAAATCCAAGGTGGGAAAGAAGCTTCTTGGAGCAAGAATAAGCTAAAGGAGCTTGGGCAAGAGGTGAGTTCTTGATGATTTGGGTTTAAACCTTGGAATTGATCTCTTGTTTTGAGGTTTTTGGAAACCCTTGGCAATCTAGACCACAAATGGTGGGGATTGGCCATATGATTTTAGGCTATTACATGCATGCATGTAAACCCTAAGTTGAAAGAGGGATTTTCTTATGGAGGGGTTTAAAAATATTTTGACCCCATAGAACCCTAGTTGGGGGTTAGTGGAACATGTAGGACAACTCTATTTTGAGTGATTCCAAGAGATGGGATCGTTATGAGTTCGACTCGGATTAACGAATCCTTCATGTGTGTTAGGGCAAGGAGTTTGAAGACTAAGCTTGAGGCCAATGAAAAGAGCCTAATTGCAAGTGTCTACAAGCAATTAGGGATCTTTGTGAGGTGGGTTTGTGTTTACCGAAGTGATTAGGTCACTTCCATGTCGAAAGAGTAAAGTATATTTATTTTACTTGATGCATGTAATGGTAGGTTAATTGGCAAGTGGTATATATATATATATGAATGTGTAGATCATATGATGTTAATACCATACCTACCATAGATTGGAATTGTAGGCATGTGGAACACATTGTTACAAATGGACGTGTGTATGCCTAGGTGAGAACATAGCGGTGAGCTAGTTTTCTCTACATAATAGAGAACTTGACATGTGGTTAAACAAGGGCTAGAGGCCACGTAAATTGGAAATCCTAGCGGTGGACAACTAGGATAAGAAAGAACTATAATGTGCATGTTGGCATTAGATATATATCAAAATGATTTGAGCCATGGGCTCACCTTGCATGTAAAAGAATCTAAGTATTTCATAATAATATATATACTTGAGAGATGATGCATGCATGTTAAACCTAGTGTTACTAAACATAGGTTGGAATGGGATGGTACATAACCTAGTGTTACTAAACATAGGTTGGAATGGGATGGTACATAACCTAGTGTTACTAAACATAGGTTGGAATGTGATGGTACATAACCTAGTGTTACTAAACATAGGTTGGAATATGTAATGAACCTAGTGTCATTGAACATAGGTTGAATGTGTAATGAACCTAGTGTCATTGAACATAGGTTGAATGTGAAATGAACCTAGTGTTATTGAACATAGGTTGGAATGTGAAATGAACCTAGTGTTATTGAACATAGGTTGGAATGTGAAATGAACCTAGTGTCATTGAACATAGGTTGGAACGTGAAATGAACCTAGTGTTATTGAACATAGGTTGGAATGTATGTGCACCTAGAGTTATTGAACCTAGGTTGAGATAACATAGTGATAGGAAGATCACTTAAACGGGACATTGAACCTAGTGTCATTGGACATAGGTTGGAAAACACAGTGGTAGGCTAACCACTTGGGCATGAGAATATGAACCTAGAAGAGGTTGATATCTTAGGGTAAAAGATGAACCCTTTGAGACTTTGGAATGGATTCCGGAATCCCTAGACTGATACTTGCAGGTATGTGTGGTTCTCCTCGCCTGGCAAGTGTTTGTGGCTGCGGGTATGTGTGGTTCTCCTCGCTCGGCAGCAGATTATACTTGCGGGTATGTGTGGTTCTCCTCGTGTGACGCCCCAACTTCCCAGGGGGTCACCCATCCTACGACTACTCCCGTCCTAGCACGCTTAACTCTCTCAACCTCTTCGGCCTTGCCACCGCCGAAAATGCTTAAGCCGGGTTGAGAGTTTAGCCATATTATATCTCATATATAGGACTAATCTGGGGTCTCACAATCTCCCTCCCTTTAAGCCCTGACGTCCTCGTCAGGCTCAGACTCACAAGTACCAGGCGATGTGAGACGTCTCGCTAGCCTGTCATTCAGACCCGGCTCAGCCGAGACCCATCTCACACTTCCGGCTGGTAATTGGCTCTGATACCAACTGTGACGCCCCAACTTCCCAGGGGTTCACCCATCCTAGGACTACTCCCGTCCTAGCACGCTTAACTTTCTCAACCTCTTCGGCCTATCCACCACCGAAATTGCTTAAGCCGGGTTAAGAGTTTAGCCCTATTATATCTCATATATAGGACTAATCTGGGGTCGGCCGAAAAGGTTGAGAGAGTTAAGCGTGCTAGGACGGGAGTAGTCCTAGGATGGGTGACCCCCTGGGAAGTTGGGGTGTCACACCTCGCCCGGCAAGTGACTCATAACTGCGGGTATGTGTGGTTCTCCTCGCTCGGCAGTGATTTGAGTAGCGGAGGTGTTTGTGGTATATCCCTCACCTGCCGAGTGGATTGTAGGCTGAGGTGTATGTGGCATGTTCATCTCCTCAGGCCTGGACATTGGCGGTAATCCGTTGATACATGACTCAAGAGTGAGTCGGTGAAGGTTTGACTAAATAAGTAAACCTTAGCTGGGCTGTGGCCCAAGGATATATGACTCAAGAGTGAGTCGGTGAAGGTTTGGCTAAATAAGCAAACCTTAGTTGGGCGGTGGCCCAAGGATGTTTGACTCTAGAGTGAGTCGGGTAAGGTTTGACTAAAATAAGTAACCTTAGGAGGGTGGTAACCTGTTAATGATGGACTCGAGAGCGAGTCAAGTACGGCTTAGCTAAGGTAAATGAACCTTAGGAGCAGATTGATTGATTATGAAATGGATAGTGGAATAGCAGTTAAAAATATATTGCATGGATTTCATTATCGCATTTGTTGAAGCATAGCATGTTTACTTTTCGTATATAGTAAAGTTATATGCTTGCAGGTTATGTATATGTACTAACCCATGCTCGTATGCTTCCTTTGGACCTGGTGGGTCGAGCTCCTCTCTTGGGTGGCCTTACCCACTGGGAACTATTTTATATAGTTCTCATCCCACTGTTTTTCAGGTCCTCACGTGAGCGGCGCGGCGGCGCGAGGGGAGGGCGTAACTCAGTAGTTAGCGTCCTACCACTGTGACCAGAATAGAAGTACCCTCTACTACGTACTTTAGGGGTATTCGAATGAATGAAAATGTAATAATAATTCGATTGTATTTGGAAAGAAAGAACAAAGACACAAAAAAAAAAAAATGTAACATATGGTTGTATTGCGAATGCTTGTAATAGAATAGTAGTTTATGATGCTTTCCTTATGCAATCTTTGTATGAATTCTGTTCCTGTTTGGAACCTCTTGAATTATGCTGATTGTTACGTCTTGGACGTACAGGGGAAACTCTGTCCGTTTGGCGGATCTGGGTCATGTGCCCGTGCGTTTTTCCTTCCACCTAATTGGTGTTAAGGCACGGCGGGGCGTGACAGTCGCAGCCGCCGTCGTCGTCGTCGTTGTGGCCTTCAACTTCTTCCTCTTTTTTTCTCTCTTTTCTTTTTTCTTTTTTTTCTTTTTTTTGGCCTGAGAGAGAGGACCCAATCCCCCTCTCTCTGTACGAATCAGAGAGAGAGAGAGGAGGGGGCCCTCCGCCTGCGGGCTCTCTCTCTTTCTCTTTTCTTTTCTTTTTTTTCTTTTTTTTTGCTTTCTTTCTTTTCTTTTTCTCTTTTTTTCTCCAAATTTTCTCAACCTCCTCTTTGTAGTGATTTTAGAACCACCTCCTTTTGGAAAATAATTTAAAATTTTTTTGAAAAGAGGGCAACAATATTTTCTTAATCTCTTTTCTTGTTGATACCTAGTCTTCTAAGAAAAGTAGCAATCAAATCACAATTTAATTTTTTTTTCCTTTTTGATGGTTGGTCATCTAAGGCAAATACATTATCCTTCCCTGTTTGTTTTATTGCCCTTTATATTCTCAATTTGAATTTTGAATTTTTTTTTAATCTCAAACACCCACATAGATACAAAATAATAGCCAAATTAATATGCTGGCAAGCTTAAAAAACTTCATTTAAACTTCTATGATGTGCTTTCTAATTTACAACCAGGGGACCAAAAGATTACATAATCACATAGCAACCCTTATTCCTCCACTTTGTTCAGGGTACAAACAAGAGCAGAGTTAAATATTCTATGATAATGTATCAAAAAATCCGTAATCATAACATTACACTTCTAAACATAAAATAATAACAGCATTCGTCGTTGTCCGAGCTTCCATAACTAGTTCTTATTCTTGTTTGGATATTCCCTCGCACCGAATATGGTAGATCCGATTCTCACGATCGTACTGCCCATTTCAATCTGCAAAGAACCATTTCGGAAAACCAGTTAATTATTCATCAACATATTACGATGCGAAAGCCCTTCGATGTAATGGTTCTGAGATGCAGGATGTATCACCAGCAAATTCCACGACAAGTCGTAGTCAGGAGTATTCTAGTTATTTTGAGAAGCAAGGATGGCGAAGAAAATTTGTAATAGGTTTTGTACTACGTGGCAATGTGTGATTTGGCAGGTTATACAACTAATGCGGCAAGAGGCTAAGGTTTTACTATGTTTAGTCCTTTCTCACCGCTTGCTCGAAGTCCGCGGACATGCCCATAGATAGCTCGCATTGCTCCTCCGGTATTCCGAGCTCCTTGCACACCTCATTCTGGGAGTTAACTAGAGCCTGATCTTCCCAAAAAAAAAAAGGAAATAAAGTTTTGAGTTAAAAACATAAAATAAAATTAAGTTTTGTTAATTTTTGAGAAGTCCTATAGATAACATGATTTTCCTTGGCCTGTAAGAAATGAATCCTTAGTATTATCCCCTTGAATTAAAACATCCATTACATTGTTTTCTTCCTCATAAATGACATCTAAAATGCAGGTTGTTTTATAATTTCAGGGGGAAGTGTGAAAATCACGATATTTAAAAGCAAATTTCCTGCATTTTAGCCTAAAAGTTCTAGTGATGCAATAATGCAATTGATAGCTAATTTGAGAAACATTACCCTGAAATTTTCAGGGGTTGAGGAGTAGTCGAGCATTCCTATTGTCATTAGGCCAGAAAATACAAGGTTAGGACAACCCATCTTCACATGCTTCGCAAGTTCTACACAACCCGAAGGATCTACACCAGATTTTGCTGCAAAGAGATGGCAACATTCAGTTTTATATCATAGTATCTCCAAAATAATTCACAATGCATCAAACCAAAGATAGAATTCAATATTTGCTGAGCATTTCTCTGGCAACACCAATCAGTTGGATTTAATGGTTCAAATTGGTTGAAATAAATTAAATTGTAAGGTCGCTTATTGGCAGAATGGCAGAGACGATGGCATGGAGAAGCATAAAAGGCCAGAAAGATAGACTTGGATGTATAATGAAAATCTGACAAGAAACAACGACCAAAAATCAGGTACAACAAGTGGTTTATGAAACATACATTCTTCTCCACTGGTATTTACTTGGACCAAAACCTTCAGAGGTTTCCTTCCCAAGCTAGCTACAGCGCGATCAAGATGATTAGCAATCTGAAAAAGATAAATTAATTCATCAGGACTAGCAACCTTGAACATTTTAATTGCAATGCTAATTGGCAGTTCCATCAAGCTGCAAAAGAAGTTCACAATGAAACAGCTGTTTGTTTAGATACATGCTTACATAAACCTAGATGCTAACATTGTTTATGAATCTCACATTCTATGCAATACCCTAGATTCTGAAATTAGAATCTCTTAATAAATTGCCCTCCTAGTAAGAAAAGCATACTAGCATGGCCTCTATCATATTTTCTTAATCTTCGTTAGTAGACATCTTACAGTTGGTTAGAGAATAAGAAGTGGACTACATATACAAATACACTTTTCTTGTAAGAAGATTTGTCTTAATATGCATCGAGTTGTGACGCCCCAACTTCCCAGGGGGTCACCCATCCTAGGATTACTCCCGTCCTAGCACGCTTAACTCTCTTAACCTCTTGGGCCTAGCCACCGTCCAAAATGCTTAAGCCGGGTTAAGAGTTTAGCCCTATTATATCTTATATATTGGACTACCTGGGTTCTCCCAATCTCCTCCCCTTTAAGCCCTGACGTCCTCGTCAGGCTCAGACTCACAAGTACCAGGCGATGTGAGACTCGTCTCGCTAGTCTAAACTGACCTTGTGGTGAGCCGCGCTCCACCCACAACAGTCAACAGTATGAGAGCCTCGCTCTCCCCGCTGTACAATCTAGCTCAGCCGAGACTCATCTCACACTTCCGGCTGGTAATTGGCTCTGATACCAACTGTGACGCCCCAACTTCCCAGGGGGTCACCTATCCTAGGATTACTCCCGTCCTAGCACGCTTAACTCTCTTAACCAAAGCACCGCCCAAAATGCTTAAGCCGGGTTAAGAGTTTAGCCCTATTATATCTTATATATAGGACTACCTGGGGTCTCACACGAGTACCATAGCATGCATGGGATAGAAAACCTAATTATTAAAGGACGTTTGTGCAAAATTAACCTAATTATACACCTCGTGTTTTCTCTGGTTAGATAGTAATATTGTATCCGCTTACAATGTGAGATAAGGTCAAAATAAAGGTTTTGGCAAATTTTTGATACACGCTTATACCAAACAACAATCACCTCCTTTGGTGAAGATATTTATCTAGAGTGTCACCTCATGCTTCTAGTGTAAGCAGTTGTATATATGACTACATGTCAAGGGATGGGAAGCCAACATTCTTGTCTTTTTTAATCTCGTTTTTTCTCCTTTAAAAAAGAAAAAGATAGGTCAGCAGAGATAAAAAGTTTTAAGAAAGATTTGGTGGGGAGCTGTAGAAAAAAAGGCTCATCTCCTCTCCACCTTGGTTGAACTTGGAGTCTCATAAGTAATTATCTGATTTGTGAATCTTTACTTGTGTTGGCCCTTAAAATGAAATCAAAGGTTGGGAGGAAATATTTACAAGACAAGGACTGTATTGTACATCTGAATATAAAAAATTCTATGTTAAATTCAATGTGACGAAATGTTCATATCTACATCTGAAACTATATCCATGTAGCTGAAACTCAAAATTGAGATGCATTAATTTAAACACCCTATGCAAGTTACAGTCATATATTTTCATTAGTTGGAATTGTTGTCTATTCACTTCTATGGTATACGCATGTGAGAGTGGATTGTCTAAGTTCTCTTGTAATAACTTTCAACTAGCAGCCAATCATTGTTTGTTCAATCAAATTTATGTTCACTTCCTAAGTTTCTTAAATTAGATTGGTTAATCATGGTTATCTATTGATTTTCCTAATGTTGTTTAGAGCATTATCCATTAATCTATGAGCCTCTATATCAGTTATAGTAGACAGAATATCGACATATCTTTGATGGATATAACCAATTCTATATTTGACAAGTAAATTATCTAATTTAATACCACCCTTTAAGAAATATGATTAGCATTATTAAAAAGATAGCTTCAATTTATGCTATCATACATTCCTACTATTTGTCCAATTGTAGTCCAATTCTTTCTACTTGAAGGAGCGTAATACTACTCTTTTCTCATAAGATCAATAATGTTACTGCGAGTCTCATAAGCTGGTTTATTTATCAGGTTTTAGTCACTACCAAATAGAAATGTCATTTATTACGAAACTTGCAAAGATTTTGGTATCTCTTCGAGATATTAAGAAGACATATTATATATGATGAGAGCTAAATGCAATTTAGTGCCAACCTATGAGCGCATCCAAGGCACAGGTGAGAATATGACCCTCAAAAGTAGAAAGGATATTATGACATCTTCATAAACATTACAGGGCTTCTGTTGCTAATCACGCAGTAATGTACGTGCTTTGTTACTTTTCGTGCATCTATATTCACAGTTAATACTTTACTATTCATGTCTTATGGTAGACATAATTCAGCAATGGAAATACCTTGTACTCATTGCACTCGATTCGGAATTCAGACCTTATGATTGGCTCGTATGTCCACTGCACGTGTGAATGGTATAATCATATTTCTGTTGACCTCTGAAGTTGTTGTTGATCTTATGCATCTATAATTGGTCAAACACACTGTAACTGTTGTAAATCTTAAGACTATGAATGTGCATTGAATCTATATCTAGTGCTATCAGCAAATTGATGGATTCACCTATGCCTTGCTTTCCTTTGTATAGTATATAATTGTTTACTCCGTGATGTTACTAATTACATTCAACTCTAAACATATAAAGTTGGCAATATATTTTAGGCTACTATTTTAGATTAAGAGTTGCTAACTCTTAGAAATAGAACAATCTAGCTAACCTGGTGATACCTGCATATAGTATCACCCTTTAGCTTCGCTCTATTCTCTCTCCCAACACACTCCTGTTTCTCTCTCTCTCCTCACGCTATCTTCACCCTTTACCTATCTTTTTTTTTCTTTCCTCGCTTTCTCTCTCCTTTTTTCCTATCCTCCCTTTCTCTCTATTTTTCATTCTCTCCTTTTCTCTCTCCTAGTTTTCTCTCTTCTTCTTAATTCACTTTCTCCTTCTTCTATTTGCTTTCATTCTACATACCATAACAATACCAAGTGGGTCAAAGCATTAATAGGTTAGCAGTTTCCTTTTATTCATTACATAACTAAATATCAAGATATTTCAAAATGGTTACATTTACTCTATCAAATGTTAATAGGCAAATTAACCCTGTAGGAACTAACACTCTTATTACAAAAAGACAAGAGTCATGAAACTAAATCCATACCTTCTCATCATCTACACTTTCAACCATGTCGAGATTAGGTACTCCAGCTGCACAAAATTATTTGAGAAAAATCAAAAGTTGAAATGTTTCCAAAAAGTGAATAAGAGTTCTTTATGCTAAAAGTAGCTGCAAAAAAGTTGATCAGCTAAGAGATCTCGAATAAGAAATACAAAGATCACTCTTGAAATTTTAGAATAACACTTATGTAAAACAGAACATGTACATATAATATCTGTCAACTTGTCAGATACAACACAGATATTTACGTTTATGATATCTCTAATGGACAGTTAAATTAATAAATTTAATTAATTTGCCTATTAATAATGCTCCTTTTTTTATTGTACAGATTTAGACCGCTAAGATATTAACTAAAACTTGCGAAGGCACTATGAGCCTACTGGCATGTTGTTTTTTCTTCTTTAATGATGTCGACTATATTAGAGGATAAAAATCTTCATCAAGGATTTAAGTGTCGTGGTACAGAGTAGTGCCGAGCACTTCCCAGCACCATACAACAGTGTGTGTCGTATCATGTCATGCCGATATGGGAAGTTCACGAAAACATCAGTGTACAAATACACTACGGAAAATACATATTTTCTTTGGCACCAAATATTTTAATTGCTTACTATATATCTTAATCAAATCTTTTGCACTTTATTGATGTAAAATAATTTCTAGTTTCAAAGAAAGAGGGTTTTGAGCCAAACCATCGGCATCGGGGTTGTATCATGCCGATACCTTGTTGGCACAGTATAGCATAGCGGGCACAGGCTATGCCTATGGCACTTAAATCCTTGACCTCCTAACTATAGCAAGAAAGAAGAGAACCAATACAAAACGTGAAACCTATGATTGAATGGCAGTACACATGTATATCAATGTTATAAGCAAGGATTGCATGTGCCGCTCGTACCATGTCGTGTCGTGTCGTGCCGTGCTGAGGCCATATCGCTACGTGGCACAGGGTTGTGCCAAACGGTACCGAGAAAAATTTCTTGGATTCTTGTTGAGATTTTTGGAAATAAAAAAGTTACATAATGGTCTTTAAACTGAAATCATGTAGATCTTTTGAATCTACTAACTATTGGAGCAAATAGTGGGTTCCACATTCCCACTGCATAGTTAGACCAAGTTGTAGTGAGAAAACAAAAATGAAGATCGTTCCCAATTCTTTTATCATTTTCGATCTAGTGATGGTAGTGTCTAACTATAACTTCTTGTAATTATGACTTCAATTTTGTCTTTATGACGTAGTTTCTTCCTAAACTTTCGTAATATGTTAAAATGGCATTCTTGAGTTACTAAGATGTCCACGATTCTATTCTTGATAAACTTTGTGAATTCTATTCTTGATAAACTTTGTGAAATATTAACACTTGGACAATTTTTAAAGGTATTAGAAACATTAAAATACTCTAAGCAACTATATTTTTATGGAGAACTAATAAAATACCATGCCAAATTATGCCAATGTGCCAGTTGTGTGCCATTGGCATGAAGGACCATGCCAACATTGGCAGGGGGCGTGTCGTTGTGCCGTGTCATGCTGTGTTAGTGGCTCAGCGGCACATCAATCCTTGGGTATAAAGCATCAAGATACAGTGGAAAAATAATAAACAACTATTGTAGTTGTGTAACATTGAAGATATCATACAAGGAAAGTGCACAAAGCCAATCATAGAAATGAATCGCAAAGTGCACAAAGCCAATCACAGAAATGAATCTTAAAAGCTGAACGCAAACAAAAGAAATTGACCTTCCGGTTATGAGTTCATCATGACTCAAGTTGCATTAAGGAAAACTTGCAAAATCGCACTTTTAAGCAATGGCTAATTGGCTATTATTAATGCCAAAGATGAATAGATTCAAACCCGAAAGCTAAGCCAATTAACCACAAGAGTTAGAAGGTAGAAAATACCCAAAATCGATTTCACTTTGTTGCTTTGCAAGTGTCCGATGAAATGCCACTCAATATCTGCAGGAAGCTGAAATAAGAAGAATGCATCAGTAGCAATCCCGTGGAGAATAAAAATGAGATTATCTTCCAACTCTGATAAATGCAAAGATGGGGGCATTTAGGCCAAAGAAATAGTTGAGCTGATAACTAATCTAATCTCTACTTTCACTAATCCCCGTGAGATTGTCTAAAAGGTTCATAAGTACCCCTCTTATTATAGGAAGCTACCTAGCAACACTTAGATCCAGCTCTACACAAACCATTTTTGTTTCATCCTAAGGCACGAATATTCCCAATTTGTGACCAACCTATAAAATAAAAAGATGATCAAGTTCAGTCAATCTCTGTTTTCAAAAAGCTCAAGTTTGCTAGGGCAATTTGAAGAGGACGGAGAGCAATCTCAATCATAGTACAAGATTTCATTACTAAAGCTATCTTATATACTTATCAAGAATATAAAATGGATTGTAATATAGTTGCATCTTTGATAGAAAAGGTGCCTAAGGATGCGACACAAACTCGATCTTGTGGTAGACTGTCCTCCTAGAGAGGGCTGGCCAACTAACTCATGGGTCATGGCATCCCCAAATTCCTGAGGTAGTGGTAAAGCTCGCAAAGGCATGTTTTGAAATTCCAAAAAAAATCCTACCAAAGCCATATTCAATCAACTAGCATCACTTACTTCTTTGCTGTGATAGTTTCCTTTTTTTCCTTTTTTCCTCCTTCTACAAGGTAATGAAAAAGTGTACTCTTGAATACAAGGACCAACAAAGAAGATTAGGGCAACTAGAAAATTAGACAAGTTTCTATTTTAATTGGAGCGATCCAATTGAGTTGATGGTAGTCAAATCCTTAAGATAAAGAGTGAGATCCATAAAATGATGGCCATGAGAAAAATCAAATCAATGCTCATTTGACCTGGCTTCTAGAACAACTTCTTTCCTCCAAGAAGCACCAACTAGGAATTTGCAAACAAAAGTCTCAAGCTCTTGCTATTAGGGATAGTTGAAATGAGCTTCTAGCCCCTAAAAGCAGCTCTATTTTGAAGATTCTGCTCCTATTGTAGCAAGAAATTTCAAAAAAAAATTCCATTGTGTGTGTACTTTTGGATTTCTAAATTTTAATAAAAAATAAGCTAGAGCTTCTTCAAACAGCTCTTCTCAAACAGCAATTCTAGAATGTTTGGCCAGACTAGCTTTTGCAGAACTAATGTGTTTTGAAGAAGTTCAGAATTTGAGCTTCTACTTTTGGCATAGAAACATTTATTCTCCCCGCTTCAGCAAAAGCTGCAACATTTTTCCTCACCAAAATGCCTCACTACTGCATCTCAAAGTATACAAGCTATTTTAGAAGCCAGGTCAAACAAACATTTATTTAGTTGGGAAATCTCTTGTGAGCTTCCTTTCAGAAAGTCAATCTATTAAACATTTACGATACAGATATGGCTTAATTTCTCATGAATAATTAGTTTCTTACGAACAAGTATACCATATAGATATCATGGCATGTTAAACTTTTATGGCCACTATAAGGTCTTATTTTCTAGTTCATCTGTCAAATCCAATACTTTTTCCAAGCATTAGTGGTCAACTGGCAATCGCATACTGCTTAGAAATGTAGGCAGAATCTATGAATTAGCTTAACTTTTCCTCGACAATTTCTGCTCACATTTCTTCATCTTAAGCACCAAAAAAAAAAACGCCAACATAACCCCCAGAGTTGTAAATAGATAATCTCAAGCAATGCAGTTTAGCATATCATCAATTCTAGAGAATTCTTTATACATAAGTAGGTCATCCGATTTTTAATATATTAATTAGTTTCAGATGAAGCAATATTTTGCCACACGAAGAAACACTACAGACTACTATCTAGCAGATCGTTTCTACCTTTTAATGCTCTATAACAAGAATGCTGCTTGTAGAACTCTGTCGCTGCATCTATTAAACAGTCATAGTGCACAACTAACATTTACAGTAAATTTCAGCAATTGTCCTCAACCTTTTAGTATAGTTTTGTTTTGGTTCCAAAAATTCCAGATGCTACATAGTACCTTTCCTTTGCATATCGTTGCTATCATACTATTTCCGTTGAATTTTTTTCATTAAATTGGATAGAAATGTCCACATGAAATTCCCTAAACGCCACATAAATGACTTCTGGACCTTTCAATTCTCAAATTGCAATTATGCAGGCATTTGCACCCAATTTAACAGGCCTGCAGGCACTACTCTCCACATGTACAAGAGGCCATGGGTCTTATTCATAATAGTCTAAGCCTAAATACTAAACGCTCAATTATTTTCATTCTATGGAACTAATCCACTTTTTTATTCTCTGAAATTCTACATGTACAGTAGGCCCTAGGTCTTATTCATGATAGTCTAACCCTAAATACTAAAGCCTCATTTTTTTCCATTCTATGGAACTAATCCCCTTTTTTATTCTATGAAATTCTACATGTACAAGAGGCTGTAGGTCTTATTCATAATATTCTAAACCTAAATACCAAAGCCCCATTTACTAATCCCTGATTTTTAGATATTTTATTCACAATGAAATAACCTAAAAAAGAAAAGAAAATTTTCAAGGAATCTTGTACATAAATCAATTAGGAAAATAAAAGAACAAAAAGATTAGGCGTAATAGAATTATTAATCAAAAGAACCCCACATTACACTCAAAACAACCTAAGAAAAGATGGGAAATTGCCCAAGTCAACAAGAAGGCTTTCTCTTACCAGTTATTTTTATACGACTTGAGTTCAAATAGCGGTAAATTTGTCATCAATTAGTCAATTATAATTTATAGGGGGTAAAAAATCTATTATAAATATTAACTACTTTTTTAAACTACAAATGGGGTCAAACTCCAATACATTCTATTTAGACAATCAAAGAGTTTCGCCCAAAAATTCAATTAGCTTCTCAAAAATCAATGAAATAAACATGTGAATATCAACCTAGTCATTCCAAGTAAAATCTTTACATTCTTTTTGAAAAATACTGACCACTTTCCCTACCAACTTGGCTCCGCATCAATTCTAATCATATTATCCAACTAGTGCCACATTCTCAGGAACAAGAATTACTTATTTCAACACTAAAAATCATCCAAAATAGCAATCATTACTAAAATTACTGAATAATTCTACTTGATTTAACAGGATTATGCTTTGATAAACCATGCAGATGTCTGAGATCCCCCTTCTGAGATTAATACTTACAATCCTCGAATTACTTATGCAAATCTAATTAATGAAGCCTGATCTACTAATGATCAATCTCATTATGAGAAACAAATTAAAGATACGACAAAGATTGTATAAGGCTTGGGGTTGCGGGCGGAGTGCATTGCGCATGGCGAAATAGAACAATGGGAAAAATATTCCACTTGTTTTCCCTAAGGGCTTGTTTGGTTCACCTAGTTTAGACTCTGGAATCGGAATGGGATTCACTGATTCCGATAGTTGTTGTTTGTTTTAGAGGAATCATATTCCGATTCCCATACCATACTAGAATAGGAATTACCCAGTCCATTTATAATAGTCCAATCCGACTTCGAAACCTAGATTGATCCATTCCAAAGTAAACCACTCGAAGCCTTCTCTCATAAACACCTCCTCCTCCTCTCCCTTAGCCAAAACCCTCTCTCAAAATTCTAGGCATTCCAATTGTCCATTACGATCTGTATTCCAATAATGAACGAAATATTTTTAGATGATTCGTCATTATTCTGTTTTCCATTCCAATGCAATCCAATTCCATTTGGCATTCTCATTCCGATCATGAGCCGAGCATGCCCTAAGCAATTTGCACGCCGTGGCGATGGCATCTGTTTGGTCAAAATATCGTTTCAGCAAGTCCAACCGAAAAATGAAGAAGCATATCTCTACGTACTTTCCCTTTCGACCTAATCCTATTACAATTCAAAGATTGCAGGAGTACAAAACAATCCCCCTTCCCATTTTTTCCAAGGGAATGGTACAACCTAAAATTCCTCCTAACCCTTTTTTTTTTTTTTTGCGTAAGTAGTAGTAAAATTCCTATCAACTTATAATCCCAGCAAACCAAATAAATGAAAAAAGAAAAAGAAAGTGTAGACAGCTATGATTTGTTAGAACAATGCAGAAGAAGGGATAGGGGGACAAAAAAGAAGACCTGAGGGGCCTTTTCGAGGAGTTCTTGGACGTAGTTCTCGCCGAAGCAGCGGTGGCCGGCGTCGTAAACGTGGCGGACGACGGCGGGCGGTTTCGTCTTGCTGACGGCCACCACCTTCACCCGCTCCGGATGCCGCCCGGACCGCTCCGCCGCCTGCTGCACCCGCGCCAGCACCGCCCGCAGCGCCGCCGCCGCCGCCGCCCCGCCTTCCAGCGCCGCCGGAGCAGACATCCTCCTTCTTACTGTTATTATTATTATTTAATCAAATCAGATGATGAATGATGTTGATGATGGCTTTTCTTTTTTTTGGGCTTGGGCCTTATTACTTGTACCTTCTTCCGGCCGGAGTTCCACTAGAGATGCCAATGGGTACAGTAATAGTGGATATGTCCAATGCTCAACGGATATAGTTTTGGATATTCTCCGCCGCACACAAGTACACAACCCTACCCTCTGGTTGAGGATGGTTAGTACCCATCCTTGGCTCTTTTATGGATATCAAAAACGAAAACCGCACGGATTTGAATTAGGATATAAATTTTGACGGTACCAGATCCGAACCCAAAGCCGAATCTGAATTGATTTTATATTATATAATATATACATATATATTTATAAATGTTTAATGTTATATTTGAATTTATATTTTAAAAATTTAAATTTAATATATTATGTTTTGAAATATTGTAAAGAGAAATAGTTGTTTCAGGTTCGGGTTTCGAATTTTTTGTCGGGTTCGGGTTTGGATATGGATGTTTAAAATTCGTCGGATTCGAGTTTGGGTTTCGGGTTTGTATGCAGGACTCGGGACATTTGCCCTAATGCCTGAGTCAGGCTCGGCTCCTGATGAGTCGAGTGCCCGCTACATTTGCCCTCAGCCTGTAGTGCCACATAATACTTATTCGTATTTTCGGCGCTGCTGGCCAGGTCATTCCCTGGCCTAAGGCCATAAGGCCAGGGAATGACCCTATTTCGAAGGTTCATTGTGTTATTAGTCATGAGAGAAAGATTGGGATGTAACTGAGCGTGTCCTACAGGGCGTGCCAAAAATTACTGTGCTAGGAACCGAATGCAGGGCGAGACAGACCGGATCAAGGAGTTGACCAGGTCAAGTTTCTTATCGGGATGTGAGTCGGCTCCCGATGTGACCCTCGAGTGCGCCACTGACGAGTCGAGCGATTCGGCTGAGGAGGGATTGGCTCAGCCGGATTCTTCCGCAACTATTCACAAACTCGGCTGAATGAGTCGAGCGGCTTGTATTTATCAAAAAAAGGATAAAGTAGGGGTACAAGAGTTGTTTCAGAGATAAACTTTACTCCTAAACCTACTCCGCCACGCTCTTAACTACAGAAAATTAACAAGAACATCTACTATAACAAAAAAAAATCTACTAAAACTAACTCCTAGGAAAGTTATAAATGCCGAAAAGAAAATAAATTGAAATTTGCTATGGTCTCTTGCTCGTGTGAAGGACATCACTTACCGGCGCGCTTTTTCTTATTTATAATTCCGCATGCTGTTATTGAATTAATCCTGTTGTGTAGGTTTATTCGGCCACGTCCCTATTTCATCGGGTTGCTAGGGCCGATGTAGTGTACCGGATTTTTTTTAATATAAAAGTAAGTGAAAAGAAAAATAGTGTGAGATACTATTTTTATTGGACTTAGAGAAGTACAAATAAGTTGGAAATGAATTGTGCTGAAATTGGAATGAAAACAGGAGATTTGAAATTTTCTGTAAGGAAGGGAGCTGATTTTTTAGCAGAAAATTCACAGTGTCAGAAAATTATGAAAATTTCAGGATATATCAGAATTATTTTTCTGAGGCTAGATTAAAAGTTTCGTGTCGTTCCGACACCCGGAAAGTGAAAATAAAATATAACAGCAATCTGCCAGAGGTTTTAGTTGGTAGAGCTTTCGGTGACCAAAAAATGGTCCGAAACTGGATAGTGATGATCAGTTCTTCTTATTAACTTAAACCGAACATGACTGTCAAATTTGGGCGCAAACGGATATTCAGAAGGTCTGAAACGAAAAGTATCAGATTCTGAATTGGTCTAATGTCATAATACTTAAAGCTAGTGGACTTTTTAGCAATTGTTACATTGCTTAGCCTTGCCAGGGACTCCTCCATTCTCTTATCCACTCCAACATGTACGTAGAGAGAGAGGGAGAGAGGAGAAGGAAGGGAAAAGAAGAGAAAGAGAAGAAGAAGAAAATAGAAAGATTTTTTGGGTCGTTTGACGAGCCGATTGAACCCCCGCGCGCGTAGGATTTTTCCGGCACTTCGATTGCGAGGTAGTATTTTATTATTATAATTTCGAATAGAATTTTTTGGTGGATTTTTAATATTGGATGGATGTTAAGAGAGGTAGTATTCTAAACCAATTAATCGAAAGATTAATCATGAAATTTGGAGTATTCATGTAGAACTTGAACCCTAGGCTTAGAAAATGAAATTTTGTTTCTAAGAGGTTTTGATCTAAATTGATCTTGTAAAATCTTAATTGAAGGTTAATTCGACGCGGTGGACAACTTCGTTTTGGACTACGACGAGGTTTGGCGTCCGGTTGAGAGATTTTGCGGAATATGATTCGTTAGGCTTGGGTCGAGACTTTTCGGCGGAGATAAATTGCGAAACTTGGTTTCCCGGCCCTAAACGTCGATACGAGGTGGGGGGTGCTATCCGAAATGGTTGAATTTCTTCCTATGTCTAAATCCTACTTTTTGAGCATATATGTATATATGTATGAAATTGCATGTAATAGGGTTCAATTATTTCTTATTTCAGAAACTTGCATGCCTCCTAAATTAGTTGTGAATAATCATGATTGAAAACTTGGAATTTAGGACGCATAAACCTAGTGCTATGTGAACCCTAGTGAAGTATTAAACTAGTAGAGAAACTAGTGGATTGAACATAGAAAAAAAAGTGTGGACATTGAAACAAAGCGAAACACTAGTGTCATTGTGATAGTGAATGTGAACCTAGTGATGGAACGTGGATTAGGTCGTTGCATAAGCCTAATGTGTTATTTGTTATAGTTCCATGTATTATGAGCATTGCATATTTGCTTATGTCCACATGTTGTGATGTTTGTACATTCGATTGATGCACACGACATATTTGAGTAGAATCTTTAGTATGAGTGGAGAAAATTGGGTCGGTGCATGTGTAGCGTGACAACTAGTGCTTTGATATTATAGAGCATGCGAGAGATTGAAAGATATCCTCTGGACCATGCTAGGGATTGAAAGAGATCCCGTGATGTTGTGGTTGTCACCGTGGTTAGTGGCATGAATCTACTGGCATGTGTTGTTTGAACCTTGAGCGCCAAAGAGATATTGGGTCATTGCATTTGTAGTATGGCACATTGTGTCTTGCCATTGTTGAGCATTGCATGACATTACATTGGTTATTCCCCACCGGTAGGTGGAAGGTCCTCGAGTTTGGAGGGCAGATCATACTCGCATAGTCTGTTGTTGGCTTGTGGAGGTCGCGACTCCCAAGCCGTGAGCTCCGGAGTGTCACGCGAACACGGGTGTGAAGGGCCCCGGGAGCCCTCCCCGGCAGACGGTCATGGTGGCTGGCTAGGAGTGAAAGACCTCTCCCCCACGTGACTTGGTGTGGTGAGTTGTGGCTTGACCTACGGGTGAGCCGGTGCGATTGGGTCCAAGATGAAAGAGACAGGTTGATTGACCATATTGTGTTTTGTACCCTATGCATGTGTTGCATCTTATGTAGAGAGTGAGCATAGTGAGATTACATGTTGTGTGTGGGGTCGATCATGATATTCTTGCGAGTTGGGCTTGGTCTTGTGAGAAGCCCTGATTGGGTCAAGAATGAATTGGGTCAAGAGTGTGTGAGGGACACCGTTGAACATATTTAGACCATGACATTCATTCCTTATTATAAAGGCATAGTAGTGTTGTATTCATTTCTACTTATGCATAGTGTAGTTGTTTACTACTGCTTAGCTATTGTATCTACTTATGCCTTGTTTAGACCTAGTGGGAAAGTCGGCGAGGTCGGCGGCCGAACCCACTGGGAACTTCTTTTAGTTCTCATCCCACTATTTTGCAGAGCCATCCATTAGCGGAGCAGCACCGGACCGAGGCGTGGGCGTCGCGCCCTAGATAGCAAGGTTACCCTGTGTAGATTACCCTTGTTATGACAAGTAAAAGAAAAGAATGTAAAGTTGTTATTGAATGTAATGTATTCGAGAGCGAAAGATGTAAATTGAGGAAAATGTATGTAAAATGTGGATGAATGGAATGTTGTAATAGTTAGTTTACATTAATGCTCTTGTGATATGCCCTCGTGCAAAACTGTACTATCTCGTATTTCCTAGGTGAAATTCATTGTACCTGTTTTGTTTACGCCTTGGGCGGACAGGGGAAATTCTGTCCATTCGGCGATCTGTGCGCGTGCCCGAACCGACCAAAGTGGCGGTGCCGGGGCGTGACAGCCGATTTCTTATTAGCCACAAACTCCTTCCTCCACGTCTTCAACTGCATCCCGCCCAAACCGCCCTTCCGTTTTAGGCGTGCGGCTTCCAGCTCCGGGTGTACCACGTGTCGCTTTGCTCATGTGGCTCGGATTGCTCTACCATGTGGCGCTACTTTTACGGCGCCAATAATTTTGTAATATAAAAAATTTCTTCTATAATTCAAATTGATTTATTATATACTTTTATACAATGCTAGAATACCAAATACACTTGCAAAGTAAAGTAGTAAGTATTGATAAAACCTACGGCTGAAGGTAAAAGGCATGTTACGACTATAAAGGGGCTGTCAAGAATTACGGTGATAATATTTGGTACAGTCAGTGCGGAAAGAATGACCGAGCACCTACACTATGGTACAAACTTACCAAAAAAAGGAATTGCATCCGATAATTTAATAAGTTTATTCTTAGTATGTCAAATATAATAATTATATAAATGATAAATTAGGTACAAATTGATTACCGTTGTTGAAGATAAAATCGGATCCGCAAACTTTACGATTGTAGTACACTGAATTTCAGTGCATCGTACCGAACTTCTACAAATTGTGGAGTTCCGATGAAAAAATAGCAAGAGAGGCTATATGTGAGGCTTCAGCCAAGTTTGGGACTTGTGAGAAGTGTTTTCGGCGCAAATGAGGCGCGAAAACGGACTTCGAAAAGTTAAAACTGCTAAACTTGTGAAGTCTGCACTGGATTCCGGTATGTGGACCTCCATACCGGTACTGAAGTGATTAGTACCGGTATGTGATGAGGGGTATACCGGAATGCCATGGTTGAAACCGAGAACCCAGCTCTCGGGTTCTGCGGAATCCTCCGGGGTATACCGGAATAGCACCCGTATACCGGTATGCAATGCACATACCAGTATACAGTGTTACGAAATTCCAGTTTTGGCTGGTTATTTGTATTGTTTGTGGAGAGGGGCAAAACAGTCTTTTCACATGTATTGGGGGTGTATGAAGGGCTGAGACCTTCTCCCCTTCTCATTGTCTTCCTCTCTACTTCTCCTCTCCATCTCCTTCACTTTCTCTCTCTAGAGATCTCTCCAAACCTTGGAGAAAAGGGTGGATTGATCTTGGAAAAGGCTTCCAAAGGAGAAAGGAAGCTTCTTGGTGCAAGAAGAAGCTTGGAGAACTCGTGATTAAGGTTAGTTCCTCACGTTTTGGGTTCAAACCTTGGATTTAATCCTTTGAAATGAGGTTTTTAGAAACCCTAGGCAATCTAAAACACAAAATATGGAGATTGGCCAAGAAATTTTGTGGTTCTACATACATGCATGTGAAACCTAGGTTAAATGAGGGTTTTTGCCTTGGGAGGTTCTACAAATATTTGGACCTTCGGAAATTACAATTGAGGCATAGAAAATCATGTTAGAATGCTTGATTTCGAGTATTGAGTTGAATTATGGGTTCGTAACGAGTAACGAACCGTTTTTTTGTAGAAGCTTGAGTTGAAGCAAGAACTCAAGGCTTGGACACTTAGGGGCTTGAAGAATACAAGAATTTGGAAGCTCTTAAGGTGGATTTGTGTTTACCGAAGTGATTAGGTCACTTCCATGTCTAGGGTAAATACCTATTTAAAGATAAAATGGTATGTGTTGTGAACCCTAGAACTTGCATGTTGGCAAAGGTAAAATCATGATAGGTAGAGCAATGAGCTCCTATTGCATGATATAGAATTCAAGTATAATTCAATTATCTATACTTGTTGCATGGTTGCATGTATGATTGGAACCTAATGTTATTGAACATAGGTTGGAACATGTGAGAATAGAACCTAGTGTTATTGAACATAGGTTGGAACATGTGAGAATATAACCTAGTGTTATTGAACATAGGTTGGAACATGTGAGAATAGAATCTAGTGTTATTGAACATAGGTTGGAACATGTGAGAATAGAACCTAGTGTTATTGAACATAGGTTGGAACATGTGAGAATGGAACCTAGTGTCATTGAACATAGGTTGGACATGAGATTGGAACCTAGAGTCATGGAACCTAGGTTGAGAATGAGAAAAGTAAACCTAGTGTCATTGAACATAGGTGAGGCTTTGTGACTTGAACCTAAGGTCATGAGACTTAGGTTGGCAAGTGAAGAAAATGTGAACAACGGGATGTGCGACGATTTTGCTATCCCGGGTAGGCGACGATTTCGCTACCATGCCATGAGTTGGCGGTGTTGACACGGGATGTGCGACAATTTTGCTATCCCGGGTATGCGACGATTTCGCTACTACGCCATGAGTTGGCGGTATCGAGATGGGATGTGCGACGAGGTTGCTATCCCGGGTATGCGATGAGTTCGCTACCCATGCCATGTGATGGCGGTGTTGAGATGGAATATGCGACGATTTTGCTATCCCGAGTATGCGACGAGTTCGCTACTCGAACTAGGAGGTGACGAGTTCACTCCTTGAATGTTGGAACCCTTATGGTGAGACGGCGATTCCGAAACCATAAGTAAATGACAAGTAATTGAACTTAGTCAATGTGAAATATAGGATGAACCTAGGAGAGAATGATATGTTATATTTCATTTGGTTGCATCTTTTATGTTTATTTACAAGCATGTAAATAATTGTTGCATAGTTATTTGTGATCTAACTTATGCATATGGTGTTTCTTTGGACCTGGTGGGTCGAGCTTCTCTCTTGGGTGGCCTTACCCACTGGGAACTATGTTTATAGTTCTCACCCCACGTTTTCCAGGTCCTTCCGCGAGTGAGGCGGCGGAGCGAGGCAAGGGTTTGGCTCTCTAGATAGCGGCCCTTCCATTTTGGTGATACATAGAGTTGTACCCCTAGTCTTGGACTTTGATAGTATAGGGGATTTCCATTACATGTATGAAACTTATGTATTCCATAGTTTTGGAACATGGTGTATGGAATGAAAAGAAAGAAAAAAAAAATTTGGGCATGTATAAATGTGCAATGTGATGTAATAGAAGTAGAACTTCTTTATGTTGATGCTTTCCTTGTGCAACTCTTGTACTCCGTTCCTACTTGGAACCTCGTGGATAAGCTTGTGTTGTGACGCCTTGGGCGGGTAGAAGATGCTCTATCCGTTCGGCGGGTCTAGGATATGCGCCCGTGCGGTTATCCTTTCCACCTAGTTGGTGTTAAAGGCCCGGCGGGGCGTGACAACGATTTTCGGCAAAGTGGCTCAAGATCATTCCTGCTGTTGATTGCAAGCAATTCACATAGATTTGTGTTGCCGCCTATCATTAAGAATATTATTGGTCAAACATATATTTTTCAGACATAAGCAGATGCTCACAGGTCAAACATAGGTATCCAATCATTCCGAGTGATGAAAATTTTTACATGTGATTCGAATATGGAAGGAAAAAATAAGGAACATGAGGACAGTATTTGAGATGCCGAAAAAGTTATTGCTAAAACTCCAATTGTCAGTAAACTATTCGATGATATTGCTGAAGAAATATCTCGGAGTCAGTTGCCGCAATCAGCGTATGAAAATAAATATTAATAATTAACATATTTTTTGCTATTTTTTTCGCACCAGGGAAATTTCGCGATCTATATTGTTATATATATTAAAGTGTTTGAATTTTGTCTCCAAGATTCACAGTCGAGTGCGGAAACGTATAAACTGAGAAAAGGAAAGAGACCTTTTAGGTAACATAGTTGCTAACTTTGTCTTTTCCTAATTTAATTAATTTCTAAATATGTTAGTATACATTATTTATTATTTTTTACAGTTTTATTGGCCATTCCGTATCAGACGACAAAGTAAAAGTTGAAGTTGGTGGTCATAATTATGTAGTAGTTAGATTTTTGTATATAAATAAGTAGACATCCTTTTGTGACTGTTATTTTATGCTGCATTAGTTTATTAGGTATCTACAAATTAGACAATGTGGTTGCATATTGAGTGGTTTGTTATTTTTGGTACAAACTTGCTTATATTAAGTATCTCCATTAATATTTACAGAAAATTGATTTACCTGTTTAGTAGACATATGAAATTTTCTATTCGCTGCATCGCGTGGATTCCTTATCTAGTATATATATTCACCAGCGAGTCCTCGAACGTTTTTCTTTTCCTCGCTTCTCCTTCCTTTTCTTCCCTCTTAATATTTTACTGTCTTTCTTCCCATGAGTATTATAAAATTCTTTTAAAATGCTAACATGGAGGGCGAAGTCCATACACTGAGAAATAAGAATTAACATTCCAACAACATGCCCAGTGGAATTGAAAATCGGTCTCTGAGCTGTGCAAGTTATTTATCTGAACTAAAGGCACATCCATGTGGAAAAAATTTGCTGCGCCTTCTGGATGAACAACATCCCGTGCCTTTCTGTAGATAGGTGTGTCGTAGCAAGCAGTATTAAGAATTTCTTCATTTAAATCGACATCCTTGATCGCCTTAGGATTTTCTTCTGGTTCTATATCATTTACGCAGGGATATGCTATCTCCCCGCGGACGGTCGTATATATCCATGTCCCGGGGTGAGCAATGGCTATCACTTCTTGTCCAACAAATAGTTCCAATTCGCCGAAAGAGGCATAGCTGAAACCCATTATCATCTCCCTCTCGAGCAATCTCAGCTTTCTGTAAAGCGATATTACAAGAATGATCTTTTTGAACCAGCCTCACATGCCCATCCTCAGATGATCGAAAATTTTTGGCATCATCAAACTTCTGAATCTCTATTTCTGTGAAGTTTTTATGAAAAAGATGTGCGGCCCTGAAAATATAGCCCTCTGGATGGACGCAAAATTCGGCTCCTAGCAAACTTAAAGACCGCTTTCCCTTTTTACCAGGGAAGTAATGTCGATGAGCCACACAACGCTCCTCATTTCATAAGAAATCTCTCTCGTTTTGCTTGGTCTGAGAGTTTTTTCAGCGTCTCCCTTTGTAAAGGTTCTAGCTATAAATTTAAGTAAACATAAAAGTATAAATATATTTTCTATTAAGTGTTCATTATTATTATTTTACTAAAAAATATGTTAGTAAGCAAACTATTTACTTAAATTTAGGCGAGACAGACCGGATCAAGGCGTTGACCAGGTCAAGTTTCTTATCGGGATGTGAGTCGGCTCCCAATGTGACCCTCGAGTGCGCCACTGACGAGTCGAGCGATTCGGCTGCGGAGGGATTGGCTCAGCCGGGTTCTTCCGCAACTATTCACAAACTCGGCTGAATGAGTCGAGCGGCTTGTATTTATCAAAAAAAGGATAAAGTAGGGGTACAAGAGTTGCAACAGAGATAAACTTTACTCCTAACCCTACTCCACCACGCTCCTAACTACAGAAAATTAACAAGAAAATCTACTGTAACAAAAGAAAATCTACTGAAACTAACTCCTAGGAAAGTTATAAATGCCGAAAAGAAATAAATTAAAATTTGCTATGGTCTCTTGCTCGTGTGAAGGACATCTCTTATCGGCGCGCTTTTTCTTATTTATAATCTCGTCTGCTGTTATTGAATTAATCCTGTTGTGTAGGTTTATTCGGCCACGTCCCTATTTCATCGGGTTGCTACGACCAATTTCTTATTAGCCACGAACTCCTTCCTCCACGTCTTCAACTGCATCCCGCCCAAACCGCCCTTCCGTTTTAGGCGTGCGGCTTCCAGCTCCGGGTGTACCACGTGTCGCTTTCCTCATGTGGCTCGGATTGCTCTACCATGTGGCGCTACTTTTACGGCGCCAATAATTTTGTAATATAAAAAATTTCGTCTATAATTCAAATTGATTTATTATATACTTTTATACAATGCTAGAATACCAAATATACTTGCAAAGCAAAGTAGTAAGTGTTGATACAACCTACGCATGAAGGTAAAAGGCATGTTACGACTATAAAGGGGCTGTCAAGAATTACGGTGATAATATTTGGTACAGTCAGTTCGGAAAGAATGACGGGTACAGTCAGTTCGGAAAGAATGACCGAGCACCTACACTATGGTACAAACTTACCAAAAAAAGGAATTGCATCCGATAATTTAATAAGTTTATGCTTAGTATGTCAAATATAATAATTATATAAATGATAAATTAGGTACAAATTGATTACCTTTGTTGAAGATGAAATCGGATCCGCAAACTTTATGATTTTCGGCAAAGTGGCTCAAGATCATTCCTGCTGGCGATTGCAAGCAATTCAGATAGATTTGTGTTGCCGCCTATCATTAAGAATATTATTGGTCAAACATATATTTTCCAGACATTAGCAGATACTCGCAGGTCAAACATAGGTATCCAATCATTCTGAGTGATGAAAAGTTTTACATGTGATTCGAATATGGAAGGAAAAAATAAGAAACATGAGGACAATATTTGAGATGCCGAAAAGGTTATTGCTAAAACTCCAATTGTCAGTAAACTATTCGATGATATTGCTGAAGAAATATCTCGGAGTCAGTTGCCGCAATCAGCATAAGAAAATAAATATTAATAATTAACATATTTTTTGCTATTTTTTTCGCACCAGGGAAATTTCGCAATCTATGTTGTTTTATATATTAAAGTGTTTGAATTTTGTCTCAAAGATTTACAGTCGAGTGCGGAAACGTATAAACTGAGAAAAGGAAAGAGACCTTTTAGGTAACATAGTTGCTAACTTTGTCTTTTCCTAATTTAATTAATTTCTAAATACGTTAGTATACATTATTTATTAATTTTTACAGTTTTATCGGCCATTACGCATTAGACGACAAAGTAAAAGTTGAAGTTGGTGGTCCTAATTATGTAGTAGTTAGATTTTTGTATATAAATAAGTAGACATCCTTTTGTGACTGTTATTTTATGCTGCATTAGTTTATTAGGTATCTACAAATTAGACAATGAGTGGTTTGTTATTTTTGGTACAAACTTGCTTATATTAAGTATCTCCCAAGCCACTGTGTGATGCATCACTAAAAATCACGAATCCTTCCCCCATAACTGGAAGGGTAAGGATGGGAGCAGACATCAGTCTCTCCTTCAGCTCCTCAAAGCTACGCTGGCACTCGGCACTCCAAACAAATCTGATCCCCTTCCTCGTCAGACGAGTGAGGGGTGAGGAGAGCTTCGCAAAGCCTTCCACAAACCGACGGTAATATCCAGCCAACCCGAGAAAACTTCTCACCTCGGTAACCGTCGTCGGTCTGGGCCAATCCCGAACAGTATCAATCTTCTGCGGGTCCACCGCCACTCCAGTGGCTGAAATCACATGGCCCAAGAAAACTACCTCTCGAAGCCAGAACTCGCACTTCTTCAACTTGGCATACAACTACTTCTCCCTCAGAAGTTGCAGCACTATCCTCAAGTGCTCCTCATGCTCAGCATCACTCCGAGAGTAGATCAGGATATCATCAATAAACACCACCACAAACCGGTCCAAGAACGGCTTAAACACTCGATTCATCAAATCCATAAACGCGGCAGGGGCATTAGTCAATCCAAACGGCATTACCGTAAACTCATAATGCCCGTACCGGGTCCTAAAAGCCGTCTTGGGATTATCCTCGGCCTTCACCTTCAATTGGTGGTAACCGGACTGCAAATCAATCTTCGAGAAGACACAAGATCCTTGCAGCTGATCAAATAGATCATCAATGCGCGGCAAAATATACCTGTTCTTGATGGTCACTTTATTCAACTCTCGATAATCCACACAAAGTCTAAGTGAACCATCCTTCTTCTTCACGAATAACACCGGCGCTCCCGAAGGCGATACACTGGGTCTCACAAACCCCTTATCCATCAAATCCTGAAGCTGCGCCTTAAGCTCTCTCAGCTTAGCCGGTGCCATTCGGTAGGGTGTCTTTGAGATTGGTGCAGTTCCTGGGACTACGTCAATCACAAACTCGACCTCCCTGTCTGGTGGCATCGCAGTCAACTCAGGGGGAAACACGTCCGGGAACTCGCGGACTACAGAGATGTCCTCGAGCTCCGGTGCCACCGTAGGTACCTCTACAACAGTCGCCAGAAAGGCAGCACATCCTTGACTCATCATCTGTCTCGCTCGTGCCGAAGAAATCCACGTCGCGAACAAAGTGCTCCTGCAGCCTCTATACACGTACTCCTCCTGGCCGGGCTCACGAAACGTCACGGTCCTCTCGCCGCAGTCGATCGTCGTGAAGTAGCGCGCCAGCCAATCCATGCCGAGCACCACATCAAAATCCTGCAATCGCCCCAAGACCAACAGGTCTGTGGGCATCACCCAAGGTCCAAGCGGCACTGGGCAAGCTCGACAACACTCCTCCATAAGCAAAACGTGCTCGGGAATCTGCACCTCTCGTGCACAAGGTAACGGCCCTATCACTAGCCCATGCAATGATGCGAATGCTCGACTAATAAAAGAATGTGATGCGCCGGTATCAAATAATGCACGAGCTCTAATGCCAGAAATTAAAATGATACCTGCCACCACATGATCTGCTGCCGTGGAGTCCTCAAGCTGGGCCGCAAAGACTCTGCCGCTCTGCGCCTGCTGTCGCCGCTCACCCGGGCGTGGTACAGAAGCCCGATCTGTCTGGCTATGAGTCGGTGGAGCTCCATAGGCCTGCTGATAAACTGGGGGTGCCGATGCGATCGATGGTACAGGCGACGCTACTCGGGGACAAGCTGCCCGCAGATGTCCGGACTGACCACACCCAAAACACCGGCCCTCTCGCTGCTCGCACTGCCTAAGCCAATGTGGTCCTCCGCAGATGACACATCTCGGTGCTCCCCTCTGCTGCCGTCCCTGCTGACGGGATCCACCAGACCTCTGTCGCCCCGAAAACCCACGACCCTGAGAACGTGATCGTGGAGGTCTCGGCGGACGTCTGCCGCTGGTCTGTCCTCCGTCGTCGGGAGCCGGGAGCTTCCTATCCAAACCCTGACTTAGTGTGGCCGCCCGCTCACACGCCGTCAAGGCTCCTCGCTCAACCCATAACGCCTGCTCGATCGACGCATCCAAGGTCTGCAACCTCTGCGCCTGCACTAGAACAAAGATCTCCTGTCTAAATCCTCGCTCGAACAAGTAAACCTTGTGAGCCTCATCCCGCGCTGCAAATGGGACACAGTTCAGGAGTCTGGTAAACTCTCGAGTATACTCCTGCACTGTGCGGTCTCCCTGAAGTAAATTCTTCAGATCCTCCTCGAGTTTCTGCTTCACGTTGTTTGGGAAATAGGACCCGTACAGCATCCCGCAGAACTCGTCCCAACCCAACCGCAGCGCATCCAGCGACCTGCTATGTCTCGTCCTCCTCCACCAGATGCGTGCATCACCCGTCAAACAGTGAACCGCCAAGTGAACCTGCTCCCGCTCTGGTACGAAGAGATTCTCAAATAGCTTCTCCATCTCGCCTACCCAGGCCTCCACTACCCATGGCTCGGTATGGCTACCATCAAAACGAGGTGGATCCAACACTCAAAAACGAGCCAGTCTCTCAGTCATCCGCTCCTGCTCGGCCTCCGACATCTGTCCACCTGACCGTGAAGTATCGCCAACCGATGCGGCCGAAACTGCCGCTGATGGGGGTGCGGCTGCAGCTGGAACATCCACTAGAGCCGAAGAAGGTGGCTCATGCGACTCCGTCGCTCTAGGTGCTGCACTCGATGGATGAGTAAAGGTATCACACATCCTCCGCAATAGTGCACCCTGCTGCCTAGCTGACTCGGCTAGCGCAGTCAACTGCTCACTCAAATCAGGGGGTGCACTAGGTCTCGCCTGCTCTGGCACCTCAGAAGGCACGGGGGTAGCCCGCGTCGGGGGTCGACCTCGGTGTCGGGGAGGCGTCATGACCACCTGCACAACACACAGATCAGTCACCAAACACAAACGACTCAGGACCCAATCAAGCGAAAGTCTAGAAGGTCGCCTCTTTTCCCTCGCTGCTTGACGTCGTCTGCAGCCAACGCAAGTTCGCGACAGGAAAGGACACATGCCTTCGATCACTCCCTCCACTTAAGGATGAGTTCAACAGTCAAATCGATGACTTTCATGGCAAGTCACGTCTCTCACGACTTGCATTCCTAGGGTCTGCCAAAGCCTAGGGTTTACTAAGTCCCAACGACCTATTCCTAAGCTCTGATACCAACTTAATCTGTCACGCCCCGGATTACTCGTTTCCCCGGGCTCGCCAACAGATCCGCCGTATACATAGAATTTTCTATATATACGAAGCGATAGCTACCCTGTAAACAAAGCGTACAAGCAACGACAAGAGATATAGAGCGGAAAAGAACATACAATAGAACAAAAGCCACCTGTACATATAGAATCCAAAATACAATAGTTCCTCCAAAACCAAAGATAGGAACAAGTCCACACTATATGTACATGGCACAACTCAAAAAGAAACTATCTCCAGTAGGGTCCTCCTCTAGGAACAACAGGGACAGGTAGGGATCTAGCTCGCGACTCCCTTACCTCGATCCGTCGGGACAAGAGCAGCAGCCGCAACAGACGAAGGCTCTGCAAGAAAAAGGTGGCAACAATGGGTGTGAGAACTACTACCAAAAGAAGTAGTCCTCAGTGGGTACCACTACCGACCTCAACGGTCCACCCACTAAGTCTACGAGACTAACAGTATAGCTGGTAGGTAAAGAAACAACAAGTAAGCTGGAATAAACTCTACAGCTGTAATGCCACTACCCTACCACTATCAATGTCAACTCTCAAGTAAGCATCACCACAGTGAATAGTCACCCCTGACCCAATCTAACGGAACCGCCCAAAAAGGCTCGTCCAGCCAACTGCCTAGCCACACCGCACACTACCAAAAAGGGTAGCCGGTCCAAGTATCAGATCCAACTAATCTGCAGCGACATCAACGCAAGAGAGGCCTCACTCCGGAGCGGCACTCGGGGGAGCTACCCAACCGAGTTAATACGCGTATCTCTGTCGAGCACAAACAGGCTCCGGCAGGCTATAATCAAATAGAAAGGGGTCGAATGGGTCAAAGACTCCAAGCTCACGTGCCCTCAGCACAAACAGAAGCTAAAATAAGAATCTGGTCCACCGTCAATCCCCGACGGCACCCGGTAATACAGACAGCCTAACCCTGCTGTAAATACAAGCTCGGCATCCCAGCACGAGCGTAAGCTCGTCCTACATCAAACTAAGTATCCACCTCGCACTAACAGCGGTGATACAAGAACAGAAACGGCTCCTAGAGCTAAATCTGATAATAGTTTGAAAAGAGACGATTGTATGTTCGCGAGTTTTCTCCTAAGTCAAATCCCAGTTCAGCACGTAAAGTCATGCCTATAAATTATCAATTTATGCTCCAAATTCAGATTTCATATAAACACATGCAAATTCATGAATTCGAGCTACTAACATGATCGAACAGATAATAAAACAACATGCTGCACTCTCTACAACTTAGGAGGAACTCCGACGATTTCGGTAATATTAACCCACCTCAAACGCTATCCAACAAGGGCTAGGAGTCGAGTAGAAGGCCTCCAAACAACACCGGCTGAAATCGAGCTCAAAACTGCCAACTCAAGATTCGGACCCACCTGCTCAAGTTCTGGGCGCCCAGAACATCAGCCCAGAACTGCAGCCTGGCAGCACGACCAATATGGATTCAACATGCGATAAAATCCAAATCCGAAGTCCAAATGTAGTGAAACTTAACCCAACTCACCAGCAGGGACTCAAGAACAAACCCTCCAAATTTCAGCCAAAACGGAGATCGACTCGATGTCCAAAAAGTCCTTGCACTGATTCGGACCCACTTCTGTACCCTCCTGCACTGCATCCAGAAATTCCAACAACTAAGTATATAACACTTCTAGCATGAATTCTGGAATTCCAACAAATCTAGCCTATGAAAAAGGATCACAAACCTCTCAAATACAGTGATGGAACAATCCAAATCCTCTCCAAGGCTTCTCACAAAAATCTGGATTAAAAAATCCAAGAAATCCATCAAAGGTCCAAAAATTCAGCACTTAAGCTAATTACTCAAAATCTGATCTATAACTCACCTCTAAATCCTCAATTCAGGTGGAAAGAACCTCCAAACCAGCAAGGGATGAGGAAGGACCAATCTTCACTTCGAAATTCCAGCTCCCAAGAGATTTGGATCCATAAGATCAAAGAAAAACCCAAGTTTCAGCTCAAGAACACAAGGGTTCCAGTAAAACTGCAACTGCAGCATACATACCTGCCCAAATTGCGATTGGAAGGATTCCACGTCTACCTCTACGAGTCCACAATCCAACAAATCAGGTTTCATGGGATTTGGATACTCCCACACTACACACGAGAAGAAACACTACAGGTCGACGCTGTTGTTCTGCAGGGATCCAAGGTCTTCAATGGAAAAAGATGAAATTTGGGAGGAATTGGAGGGGTTCCATGCAAAATCCAAAGTTTACCATGAAGAAGGGGAGAAAAAGCCTCAGGGGAGGTCGTCCACATCTTTTATAGACAAAGGATTTCGGTGCAATGGGCCTCAAGAACTAAATGCTGCTAACCTGCACCTCAGCAGAAAACCCCACATTCGGGCGCCCGAAACCCAAGAAGTGGGCGCCCGGTCCTTCAAGCCTGCACAAGTCCAGAACTTCGGACTCTCCGCCCGCGGTCCGGTGCACCCTAACCTGGTCCGGCGGAACCCACCTACCACCCAACACGTGTCAAACGGATCGATACTCACGAGGGCAATTTCCGGACTCACTTTCCGGGCGCTCGAACATGGATCCGAAATGACTTAGCAGTACAGAGAATGAGCACTCAACATCTGGGCGCCCAAAACACAACTTCTGGGCGCCCTAAAGTTCCAAACGCCCAAAACATCAGTTTCGGCTTACTTCGATGCGCCGAGTCCGTTTTCGCGTCTATTTTGCGCCGAAACGACTCCGACTTGTCTCGACCTTCTCCAGAAGTGTCGAACAGTCTAGGATACTGCAGTCATTCCGTCAGTTAGGCCCCAGGGGTACACATCCTTCCCCCCTACGGAAAGTTTCGTCCTCGAAACTTAAACTCATACCTCAAGAAGGAAGCTCGAACAGGTAGGGATAGGATTCCCGCATCACCGTCTCCGGCTCCCAAGTCGCCTCACGCTCCTCGTGATTACTCCACTGCACTTTCACGTACGGTATGACTCGGTTGCGCAATTCTTTCGTCTCGCGAGCAAGAATCCGCACCGGTCGCTCCTCGTACTGCAGGTCCTCAGCCAACTCAAGTGGAGTGAAGTCAATCACGTGGGAGGGGTCGAACACATATCTCCTCAGAGCCGAGACATGAAACACATCGTGGACACCAGAAAGTCACGGTGGTAGGGCAATCCTGTACGCTACCGGCCCCACTCGCTCTAACACCTCGAACGGGCCAATAAACCGTGGACTGAGCTTTCCACGAACTCCAAAATGGCGAATCCCTCTGGACGGCGAGACTTTCAGGAACACATGATCTCCAATCTGGAACTCCAAGTCTCGTCTCCTAGTATCCGCATAGTTCCTCTGCCGACTCTGGGCGGTCTCAAGACGTCGTCGAACCATCTTGACCTTTTCTTCTGCTTCCAACAGGATGTCAGGGCCCAAA
This sequence comes from Puya raimondii, assembly GCA_016920855.1. Lineage (NCBI taxonomy): Eukaryota > Viridiplantae > Streptophyta > Magnoliopsida > Poales > Bromeliaceae > Puya > Puya raimondii. Next base: position 210,538,206 of record JABWPP010000050.1, on the reverse strand, counting down.
GTCTTTCTTTCACCCACATCACTCCAATGCAAGGGTGAACGACACTTGCGTCCATACAATGCCTCAAACGGAGCCATCTGGATGCTCGCTTGATAGCTATTGTTGTACGCAAACTCAACCAGTTCTAAGTGTCGATGCCACCCTCCACCAAAGTCTAGGACACATGCTCTCAACATGTCCTCCAGAGTCTGAATGGTCCGCTCAGACTGACCATCGGTCTGTGGATGAAAAGTCGTGCTAAACCGCAGCTGAGTACCCAGTGCTGTCTGTAGACTCCTCCAAAACTGTGAGACGAACCATGTGTCTCGATCCGACACAATCGAGGTAGGCACTCCATGCAACCTCACTATCTCGTCCAAATATAACTGAGCGAGTCTGTCCCTGGACCAAGTAGTCTGCACTGGTAAGAAGTGGGCAGACTTGGTCAGTCTGTCCACTATCACCCAAATGGCGTCGAAACCAGCCTGCGTCCTCGGTAATCCCACGACAAAGTCCATGGCGATCTGGTCCCACTTCCACTCGGGTATTGGGAGACTCTGAAGCTTGCCAGCAGGTACTCGGTGCTCCGCCTTTACCTGTTGACAAGTCAAACACTGAGCCACAAATCTCCCAATATGTCGCTTCATTCCATTCCACCAGTAGTGTGCCTTCAAGTCCTTATACATCTTGGTTCCACCGGAGTGAACCGTATAAGGTGAGTAATGAATATGGGTTGCTCAGTTTAATGACATGGCGGTCGATTGAATATGGGTTGCTCAGTTTAACGACATGGCGGTCGATTGGATATAGGTTGCTCAGTTTAACGACGTAGCGGTCAATATAAAAGTGTTCAGTTTAGTGACATGGCGGTCGATTGGATATGGGTTGCTCAGTTTAACGACATAGCGGTCGATTGGATATAGGTTGCTCAGTTTAACGACATAGCGGTCGATATAAAAGTGTTCAGTTTAGTGACATGGCGGTCGATTGAATATGGGTTGCTCAGTTTAATGACATGGCGGTCGATATAAAAGTGCTCAATTTAGTGACATGGCGGTCGATTGAATATGAGTTGCTCAGTTTAACGACATGGCGGTCGATATAAAAGTGCTCAGTTTAGTGACATGACGGTCGATTGAATATGGGTTGCTCAGTTTAACGACATGGCGGTCGATATAAAAGTGCTCAGTTTAGTGACATGGCGGTCGATTGAATATGGGTTGCTCAGTTTAACGACATGGCGGTCGATATAAAAGTGCTCAGTTTAGTGACATGGCGGTCGATTGAATATGGGTTGCTCAGTTTAACGACGGTCGATTGAATATGTGGCTGGACGATATTAAAAGTTCAGTTTAACGACATGGCGGTCGATATAAAGCGAGCTATTGCCACGAGTTACATCTGCCTAGTACATTGGTTCAGCATGTTCGGAACTCTGAGGGAGATGTGGTGAAATACGGAACTCCGATGACGAACTACGAGTGCATGATTGGAACCCCGGGGATCCCCAATGAGAGCGTTCTAATGGCTATTTACGCCCAAAGAGTGCCTGAGCTTTGCCACGCGTGTACATGCTCAGATTCGAATACGACCCGAACGGGGATTGAAACCCCATGAGAGCGTTTCCGTTTATTACGCGCCCTAAGAGTGCGAGCTTTGCCACGAGTACATGCTCGAGATTCGAACGATGCGAGATTCGATGAGACGATACGAGGATTGAAACCCAATGAGGAGCGTTCTGATTGAAACCCCATGAATGAGCGTTCTATTACGCCCAAAGAGTGCGAGCTTGCACGAGTACATGCTCAGATTCGAAATCGAACGAGGATTTGGGAAACCCCATGAGAGCGTTTTCTATTGCGCCTAAGAGTGCGAGCTTGCCACGTAGTTACATGCTCAGATTCGATTTGACGAGCAACGAACGAGGATTGAAAACCCCATGAGAGGAGCGTTCTATTACGCCCAAAGAGTGCGAGCTTGCCACGAGTACATGCTCAGATTCGAACGAATTCGATTGAACGAGGATTGAAACCCCATGAGAGCGTTCTATTACGCCCCAAAGAGTGCGAGCTTGCCACGAGTACATGCTCAGATTCGAACGAATCGAGGATTGAAAACCCCATGAGAGCGTTCTTCTATTACGCCCAAAGAGAGTGCGAGCTTTGCCGACGAGTACATGCTCAGATTCGATACGAACGAGGATTGAAACCCCATGAGAGCGTTCTATTACGCGCCTAAGAGTGCGAGCTTGCCACGAGTACATGCTCAGATTTCGAAACGAACGAGGATTTGAAACCCCATGAGGATTGAGAGAGCGTTCTATTACGCCTAAAGAGTGCGAGAGCTTGCCACGAGTACATGCTCAGATTCGAACGAACGAGGATTGAAACCGCATGAGAGCGTTCTATTACGCCTAAGAGTGCGAGCTTGCCACGAGTACATGCTCAGATTCGAACGAACGAGGATTGAAACCCCATGAGAGCGTTCTATTACGCCTTAGAGTGCGAGCTTGCCACGAGTACATGCTCAGATTCGAACGAACGAGGATTGAAACCCCATGAGAGCGTTCTATTACGCCTAAGAGTGCGAGCTTGCCACGAGTACATGCTCAGATGCTCAGATTCGAACGAACGAGGATTGAAACCCCATGTGAGCGTTCTATTACGCCCCAAGAGTGCGAGCTTGCCACGAGTACATGCTCAGATTCGATTCGAAACGAACGAGGATTGAAACCCCCATGAGAGCGTTTCTATTTACGCCCAAAGAGTGCGAGCTTGCCACGAGTACATGCTCAGATTCGAGACGAACGAGGATTGAAACCCCATGAGAGCGTTCTATTACGCCCAAAGAGTGCGAGCTTGCCACGAGTACATGCTCAGATTCGAACGAACGAGGATTGAAAACCCCATGAGAGAGTTCTTTCTATTGCGCCCATAAGAGTGCGAGCTTGCCACGAGTACATGCTCAGATTCGAACGAACGAGGATTGAAACCCCATGAGAGCGTTCTATTACGCCAAAGAGTGCGAGCTTGCCACGAGTACATGCTCAGATTCGGAAACCAACGAACGAGGATTGAAACCCCGATGAGAGCGTTCTATTACGCCTAAAGAGTGCGAGCTTGCCACGAGTACATGCTCAGATTCGAACGAACGAGGGATTGAAAACCCCATGAGAGCGAGCGTTTCTATTACGCCCAAAGAGTGCGAGCTTGCCACGAGTACATGCTCAGATTTCGAACGAACGAGGATTGAAACCCCATGAGAGCGTTCTATTACGCCAAAGAGTGCGAGGTTGCAACGAGTACATGCTCAGATTCGAACGAACGAGCATTGAAACCCCATGAGAGCGTTCTATTACGCCCAAGAGTGCGAGCTTTGCCACGAGTACATGCTCAGATTCGAACGAAACGAGGATTGAAACCCCATGAGAGCGTTCTATTGCGCCAAGAGTGCGAGCTTGCCACGAGTACATGCTCAGATTCGAACGAACGAACGAGGATTGAAACCCCATGAGAGCGTTCTATTACGCCAAAGAGTGCGAGCTTGCCACGAGTACATGCTCAGATTCGAACGAACGAGGATTGAAACCCCCATGAGAGCGTTTATTACGCCCAAAGAGTGCGAGCTTGCCACGAGTACATGCTCAGATTCGAACGAACGAGGATTGAAACCCCATGAGAGCGTTTCTATTACGCCCAAAGAGTGCGAGCTTGCCACGAGTACATGCTCAGATTCGAACGAACGAACCCATGGGATTGAAACCCCATGAGAGCGTTCTATTGCGCCTAAGAAGAGTGCGAGAGTGCTTGCCACGAGTACATGCTCAGATTCGAACGAACGAGGATTGAAAACCCCATGAGAGCGTTCTATTACGCCAAAGAGAGTGCGAGCTTGCCACGAGTTACATGCTCAGATTCGAATTCGAACGAACGAGGATTGAAACCCCATGAGAGCGTTCTATTACGCCCTAAGAGTGCGAGCTTGCCACGAGTACATGCTCAGATTCGAACGAACGAGGATTGAAACCCCATGAGAGCGTTCTATTTTACGCCTAAGAGTGCGAGCTTGCCACGAGTACATGCTCAGATTCGAACGAACGAGATTGATTGAAACCCCATGAGAGCGTTCTATTACGCCTAAGAGTGCGAGCTTGCCACGAGTACATGCTTCAGATTCGAACGAACGAGGATTGAAACCCCATGATGAGCGTTCTATTACGCCCAAAAGAGTGCGAGCTTGCCACCACGAGTACATGCTCATATTCGAACGAACGAGGATTGAAACCCCATGAGAGCGTTCTATTGCGCCCAAAGAGTGCGAGCTTGCCACGAGTACATGCTCAGATTCGAAACGATCAATTCGACGAACGAGGATTGAAACCCCATGAGAGCGTTTCTATTACGCCCAAAGAGTGCGAGCTTGCCACGAGTACATGCTCAGATATCGAGAACGTGAATACGAAACGAGGATTGAAACCCCATGAGAGCGTTCTCTATTGCGCCCAAAGAGTGCGAGCTATGCCACGAGTACATGCTCCAGATTCGAGTACGAACGAGGATTGAAAAGCCCATGAGAGCGTTCTATTACGCCTAAAGAGTGCGAGCTTGCCGACGAGTACATGCTCAGATTCGAACGAACGAGGATTGAAACCCCATGGAGAGCGTTCTATTACGCCTAAAGAGTGCGTGCGAGCTTGCCACACGAGTACATGCTCAGATTCGAACGAACGAGGATTGAAACCCCATGAGAGCGTTCTATTATTAAATCGCCTAAGAGAGCGAGCTTGCCACGAGTACATGCTCAGATTCGAACGAACGAGGATTGAAACCCCATGAGAGCGTTCTATTACGCCCCGTAAAGAGTGCGAGCTTTGCCACGAGTACATGCTCAGATTCGAAACGATCGAGGATTGAAAACCCAATGAGAGCGTTCTATTACGCCCAAAGAGTGCGAGCTTGCCACGAGTACATGCTCAGATTCGAACGAACGAGATTGAAACCCCAATGAGAGCGTTCTACTATTACGCCCAAAGAGTGCGAGCTTGCCACGAGTACATGCTCAGGATTCGAACGAACGAGGATTGAAACCCCATGAGGCGTTCTATTACGCCCAATGAGTGCGAGCTTGCCACGAGTTCATGCTCAGATTCGAATCGAAACGAGGATTGAAACCCCCCATGAAGAGAGCGTTCTATTGCGCCCAAAGAGTGCGAGCTTGCCACGAGTACATGCTCAGATTCGAACGAAGAGGATTGAAACCCCCCCATGAGAGCGTTCTATTTTGCGCCAAAGAGTGCGAGCTTTGCCACGAGTACATGCTCAGATTCGATGACGAACGAACGAGGATTGAAACCCCCCCATGAGAGCGTTCTATTCCACGCCCAAAGAGTGCGAGCTTGCCACGAGTACATGCTCAGATTACGAACGAACGAGGATTGAAACCCCTCCTTGCGGTGCATTATATGCGGCGGGGACCATCGGTCGTCGAACTGTGGGCAGCGTGAGGGGAGGTGTTATAGGTGTGGCCAGGCTGGACATATCAGTCGTGAGTGCCTGAGAGGACCATCACCTGCCCCGTCCTCTGCTTCGGTTCAGTCAGCCCCGAGACAGTTAGCGGAAGTTTCACCCACCGCCACATCTGCTGGATGCGCTTTAATGCCGCGTCAGTCCGAGGGACCCCGACCGGCGCCTAGTGGCCGGGTGTTCGCCGCTCAAGTGGAGGAACCTGCCGTGGTCGACGACGTCGTAGCAGGTATCGTGTTGTTAAATGGAATAAGATGTAGAGCTTTATTTAATACGGGTACATCCCACTCATTTATTAGTCAATCATTTGCAAATGTGCATGAAATAGATGTAGTAAAGGACATGCATTCTTGGTTAGTCCATGCTCCCGAACATGCATTTTATGTTACGGACGTGTGCGTGGCTTGTCCTATACAAATAGGTGATTGGATTATGCCGGCGGATTTGTTGGTGTTAGGACGTTTAAAAGGGTTTGACCTAATATTAGGTATGGATTGGCTCTCAAAGTATTATGCGACCATAGATTGCGAAGGCAAAGTGGTAACTTTTCGTGAGCCTGGACAGGAAGAATTTGCTTATCATGGTTGTAAGAGTTCGCTCTTTGCCTTGACGGTGACCACGTCGCGTGCGAAAAAGTTAATCAATAGTGGTTGTGTGGCTTATTTAGCAATGGTGGTAGAGAGCCGTGGGGAGGTTCCGGTGCTCGAGGACATCCCAGTGGTCCGTGAGTTTTCGAATGTATTCCCCCCTGAGTTGCCAGGAATACCACCAGACCGGGAGATCGAGTTTGTGATAGACTTGGTTCCCGGGACCGCGCCAGTTTCAAAGGCCCCGTATAGAATGGCACCGGCCGAGTTAAAAGAACTAAAGGCTCAGTTCAAGATCTTCTTGATAAGGGCTTCATCAAGCCAAGTGTGTCACCTTGGAGAGCCCCGGTACTATTTGTGAAGAAGAAGGATGGTACGCTCCGGCTCTGCGTGGATTATCGCGAGCTAAACAAGGTCACGATAAAGAATAGGTACTCGTTGCCCCGCATCGATGACTTGTTTGATCAGTTGCAAGGGTCTCGGGTGTATTCAAAGATCGATCTTCAGTCGGGGTATCACCAGTTGAAGATCAAACAGGAGGATGTGCATAAGACCGCATTTCGTACGCGGTATGGACACTATGAATTCACGGTTATGTCGTTTGGGCTTACTAATGCCCCTGCAGCGTTCATGGATTTAATGAACCGTGTCTTCAATCCTTTTTAGATCAGTTTGTCGTGGTATTCATAGACGACATATTGGTCTACTCCCGAAGTGATGAAGAACATCAAGAGCATTTGAGGGTTGTGCTACAGGTTCTACGGGAGGAGAAGCTTTATGCGAAGCTCAAGAAGTGCGACTTTTGGCTCCGTGAGATCGCCTTCTTGGGTCATGTGATATCAGAGGGTGGTGTATCTGTTGACCCGAAAAAAGTGGAGGTGATTAAAGATTGGCCTCGCCCGACGAATGTCACGGAGGTCCGCGGTTTTATTGGTCTTACGGGCTATTATAGGCGGTTTGTGGAGGGATTTTCGAAGATCACTATTCCACTGACGCGCCTCACGCACAAAGGAACCAAGTTTGTGTGGAGCGACGAGTGTGATCGTAGCTTCGCGGAGTTGAAGGAAAGATTGACAACAGCTCCAGTTCTCGCCCTACCAGTTCAAGGGGAAGGTTTTGTGGTGTACAGCGATGCATCATATCAAGGTCTTGGGTGTGTTCTGATGCAACGCGGGCAAGTTATTGCATATGCTTTCCGTCAGTTGAAAACCTATGAGAAGAATTATCCCATTCATGACCTATAGCTAGCTGCGGTGGTCTTCGCTCTTAAGTTGTGGAGACACTATTTGTACGGTGAACATTGCGAGGTGTATACAGATCACAAGAGCCTCAAGTATTTATTCACGCAGAAGGAATTGAACATGAGGCAGCGCAGGTGGTTGGAGTTATTGAAAGATTATGATGTGACTATTTTGTACCACCCGGGGAAAGCAAATGTGGTGGCGGATGCGTTTAGTAGAAAATCGGTGGAAAACCTTGCAATGTCGATCACGGGTCAGCCGCCGTTGCTTGAGGAAATGCGGCGATTCAACCTTGAGGTTGTGACTCCGGATGCCCCAGTTATACTTGCGGCTCTTGTCGTTCAACCGACCTTGTTGGAGAGGATCAAGGATCGACAGTCTTCGGACCCGGATCTCCAAAAGGTGCGACACGACGTCGAGGGTGGGCGAGTTAGTGATTTTAGTGTGGGCTCCGATGGCGCACATCGGTTTCGAGACCGATGGGGTGTGCCAAATGATGAGGAGATTCGGGGAGACATTCTACGAGAAGCTCATCAATCTCCTATAGCATTCATCCAGGTGGCACCAAGATGTACAAGGACCTGAAGATGCACTATTTGTGGCCTAGGATGAAGAAGGATATTGGGCGTTACGTGGCACAATGCCTCGTGTGCCAACAAGTGAAGGCGGAACACCGACTCCCGGCGGGGAAGCTTCAGAGTTTGCCAATTCCCATTTGGAAGTGGGAAGATATAGCTATGGATTTTGTCGTGGGGTTGCCCCATTCGCAAGGAGGTCACGATGCAATCTGGGTGGTGGTGGATTGTTTAACGAAGTCAGCTCACTTCCTACCAATCCACACCACTTGGTCGGGCGACAAGTTAGCACAAGTCTACCTCGATGAGGTTGTGCGGCTTCATGGAGTTCCGTTATCTATTGTATTGGATCGGGACCCCCGATTCACATCTCATTTTTGGAGGAGCCTGCAGGATGCTCTTTACACACGGCTCGATTTCAGCACATCATTTCATCCTCAAAGTGATGGTCAATCGGAGAGAACGATTAAAATCCTTGAGGATATGCTTCGAGCGTGTGTACTTGATTACAAGGGTGGATGGCACATTCATTTGCCGATGGCCGAGTTTGCTTATAACAACAGCTATCAGGCTAGTATTGGGATGGCGCCATTCGAAGCTCTCTGTGGGAGAAAGTGTCGATCTCCTATACATTGGAGTGAGGTTGGCGAGCGAATCACCCTTGGCCCGGACGTGTTAAAGGAGGCGAAAGAGAAGGTCCGCTTTGCTCACCAAAGGCTATTGACGGCGCAGACTCGACAGAAGAGTTATGCAGATAAGCACCGGCGAAGCCTTGAGTTTGCGGTTGGAGACCGCGTTTTCTTAAAGGTGTCACCCATGCGTGGTGTGAAGCGGTTTGGAATTCGGGGAAAGCTTAGTCCCCGATACATTGGGCCGTTTGAGGTTTTGGAGCGAGTTGGCGCTGTGGCATATCGGCTCGCACTACCGCCAAGGCTTGCGGGAGTTCACAATGTGTTTCATGTGTCTACACTCCGCAAGTACGTTCACGGTCCTTCTCATGTCCTCCAATTTGAACCGGTAGAGCTTCACGAGGATATGACTTACGAGGAGTTTTCGGTGTGCATTCTCGCTCGCGAGACGAAGGAATTACGGAATCGTGTGATTCCGTATGTTAAAGTTCAATGGAGCAACCACGATGAGCGAGAAACTACGTGGGAGCTCGAGGACGTGATGCGAGAACGCTACCCTCATCTCTTCACTCAATCAAGTTGAGGTATGGCTTTAAGTTTTGCGGACGAAACTATTTTTATGGGGGGGAGAATGTAGTGTACTGAGTTTCTATACACTTTCCCAAACTTTGGCCAAATTGGGCAAAGTTTGTGGATTAAGTAAAAAATAGTGCTTTTATGGGGGGTTAAGTTGTAATTGTGTTGGGGCTTATGGATAAGCTCTAACCCACTTTTCTACTCATTTCTTTTCTACTCACACAAGAGAAAAGATTCTCTTTCCACTCATTTCTCTCCCACTCACATAAGAGATAAAAAGCCACACTCCATTTCTCTCCCACTCACATAAGAGACAAAAAGCCACATAAGAGGCAAAAACTCATTTCTCTTCTTCACATAAGAGAAAGGTCTCTCTCTTTCTAAACTCTCTTTTCTCTCATTCTCTCCAACACCAACAAAAGAGAAGCTCTTTCTCTTCTCTCTAACCCTCTCCCTCCCTCTCAAATCTCTCTCTCTCTCCCTAGTGATTTCTCCAACAAGGTGGATTTTGGAGGAGATTAGCTTGCTTAGTGGTGAAGCAAGCTCATGTGCTTGGGAGTTTGGAGAAGACAAAGAGCCAAAGGTGAGCTTTTGAGGTTTTGTGAAGTTAGGGTTTGGGTAAATCCTTCGAAAGCAAGTAATTAGTAATCTTGTGTGATTCTAACCTAGAATAATACATGAATCCCCATGTTTGGTTGGCGGGATAAGCGGAGATAACATTAGTTATCCTCGCTATTCCGCCAAACGAAACGAATTTTGGCCGGGATATTTTATCCCGGTCAAACTTCGTTATTCTCGGTTATTCCGGAATAGCTGGGATAAACTATTCCATCGTTTTGACGGAATAGCATTATTCCAAGCTTAATTCTAAATTTAATTAAGATTATAAATTTAGTTAAAAATAAATTATATAAACATAATATATTTAATCAATAATAAAATAATAAAATATCCAAGCTAGATTTATAATAAAATATTATTTAATTAATAATTTATATATTAATTTATTTACTAATTAACTAGATAATTAATTAACTATTTAATTTATTACTTTAATAAATATTTAATTAATTTTTTGAGTAATTAATTTATTATTTTAATTAATTTACTAATTAAATAATTAATTATATTGTTTAATTAATTAATATTTTGAGTAATTTATTTATTTTCTTAATTAATAATCTGACTATTATTAACTAATTTATTATTTTATTAAATTATTTGTAATTAATTAAATTATTAATTACCAATTAATTTATTTATTAATATTAAGGGTTTTTAGCAATATTCATAATTAATTAGTAGATTAAATAAGTTAAATTATTTCTTAATTAATATTTTGTCTTAATTAATTTGATAAAATATTATTATTTAAAATTATAATTATTCTTATCCTCGCAATTCCAATCAAACCATCCAAACACTATTTTCCTTATTCCCGAAAAAAATCTACTTTCATCCAAACGCAAAATTGATTTAATCCTCGCTTATACCTCAATTTATACCTATCCCTGGAATAGTCACTTTTTGCTTATCCCCGAAGTGACTATTCCAGGGATAGGTATAAATTGAGGTATAAGCGAGAATTAAATCAATTTTGCGTTTGGATGAAAAGTATGTTTTTTTCGGAAATAAAAAAAATAGTGTTTGGATGGTTTGATTGTAATTGCGAGGATAAGAATAGTTATAATTTTAAATAATAATATTTTATCTAATTAATTAAGACAAAATATTAATTAAGTAATAATTTAACTTATTTAATCTACTAATTAATTATGAATATTACTAAAAATCCTTAATATTAATAAATAAATTACTTGGTAATTAATAATTTAATTAATTACAAATAATTTAATAAAATAATAAATTAATAAATAAATTAGTTAATAATAGTCAGATGATTAATTAAGAAAATAATTAAATTACTCAAAATATTAATTAATTAAACAATATAATTAATTATTTAATTAGTAAATTAATTAAAATAATAAATTGATTACTCAAAAAATTAATTAAATATTTATTAAAGTAATAAATTAAATAGTTAATTAATTATCTAGTTAATTAGTAAATAAATTAATATATAAATTATTAGTTAAATAATATTTTATTATAAATCTAGCTTGGATATTTTATAATTTTATTATTAATTAAAAAATATATTATGTTTATATAATTTATGTTTAACTAAATTTATAATCTTAATTAAATTTAGAATTAAACTTGGAATAGTACTATTCCGTCAAAACGATGGAATAGTTTATCCCAGCTATTCCGGAATAACCGAGAATAATGAAGTTTGACCGGGATAAAATATCCCGGCCAAAATTCATTTCGTTTGGCGGAATAGCGGGGATAACTAAAGTTATCCCCGCTTATCCCGCCAACCAAACATGGCTTTAAGAGTTTTGGTGGTTTTGCCAAAAAGTAGGTTTTTAGGGTTTTAGAAAGAGGGGTTTTGGATAAGAAGGGTTTTGATCTAAATTGATCTTGTAATCTTCTAATTAAAGGTTGTCGAAGAATGCCTAGTAGCTTCGATTCGAAGAGTAACGACGTTTCGATGGTCGATTGAGGAAATCGAGCCGAAATCGAGGGATTTCATTTGTTGCGCCAAAAAGGGGCAAATGGGCACCGGAAGCTACATTGTTCGGATCTCCTTGCAATTAGCATCGCATTGAGGTGGGTGGTGCTATCCGGAATGGTTGGATTTCCTTTTATGTCTATGTCGCCGTTATTGGTCATATGTGTATATATGTGTAGAAACCATGCATTGTAGGGTTTTATTGTATTTATGCTTTCAAATTCCTTGCATGCTTCCTAAAGTAGAGTTAGACAACTTGGGAAAAGAACTCGGACATTGGATGCATGAGGATTGGGTCGTTGGACATTAGAACCCTATGAATGCGAATAACTAGTATGTGAACTAGAGAACAATGTGAAATGTAGTGACATGAACTTGGTGGCATTGGGACTAGTTGTGTTTGATAGCACTTGTGGCATTAGATGCTAGGGATTGGTAGATCCCCGTATATCATTACCTTGATTGGTAGGGTGTCCTCGGGATGAGAGGACTGGATCGTACTCACATTGTCTGTTGGCTTGTGGTGTGTCGCGACATCACAAGTAGTGAGCTCCGGAGTTGTCACGTATAGGTTAACGTATCTACCCAGCAGGCAGCCCTTGATTGGTGATAGTCCCCGTAGGCCCTGGTATTGTGAGTGAGCTCGACCTTCGGGTGAGCCGGTATGATTGGGTTAAAAAGATAGAATGTTGGTAAGCATCATGAGCATGACATTTTCTATGGTTACCCAATTTCATATTGTAGAGGCATAATAGTTGCATTAGTTGTTTATTATTGTTATCTCTTCTCACTACTTATGCCTGATTAGACCTAGTGGAAAAGTTGGCGGGGTCGGCGGCCGAACCCACTGAAAACTTCTTTTAGTTCTCACCCCCCTTGTTTTGCAGAGCCTAGTACGAGCGGTGCGGTCGAGGATCGTGGCAAGGGTATAGCGCCCTAGGTAGTGGACTTCCATGTATTAGCTTACCCTGTGTATTAGTGTGATGCTTTTGTATTATGAGAGAACTTGTAGAAGCTTCACTTTGGAAGATGTAAATATATATGTCATTATATATGCATGTGTGTATATGTATGAAAATGATGTATTTTGAGTCGATGTATGTGAAGCTTGAATGTTTTAGTTTTAATAGTTAAGTATTTCTACCTCTCGCTCTTGTATTATTGCCCTCGTGCAATTCATGTATGTTGATTATTTTTTCTGGGCAAAACTTGATGTACATGACGTTGTTGAGGCTTGGGCGGACAGGGGAGGTTCTGTCCATTCGGCGGTTTGTGCGCGCGCCCGGACCGACCAAAGTGGCAGTTGTGGGGCGTGACAGTTGTATTGTTTAAGACTTAAGTTGCACTATTTGAAAAGTTGCAACTTAGTCTCAAATAGTTTTAAATGACGCAACTTAAGTCTCAAACAGTATAATTTAGTATCAAACAGTGCAACTTAGTCTCAAATATTAAGTCTATTTTTTGTGGGACAACTTAGTCTAAAACAGTGCACCTTAGTCTAAAACAATACAACTTCTTCTTTTTTCTTCTATACTTTTTGGCCTTTTCTATAGCGGTCATGATACAGGAGGGCCTTTCTAAGAAAACAAAAAAAAAATTCTTATTTTTTCTTTTTATTCTTTCTTCTTTTCTTCCACATTTTGCATCCTTTTCCGCCACGAGCCGCCCCCTTCCTCGCCCTCTACCGCAGCAGCTGCCTTCGCCCCAACGCGCTCTCTCTTCCCGTCATCCTCAAATTCTTCGAACACCCTCGTCGTCGTTCACACTCTTCCGTAGCCTTATCTCCGCGATCTGTGTCATATTTGATCCTGCGTCTCTGCCGCCAATATCTGCAAAGGTGTGGGTGAGGATAGAGGAGTATGATTTCGACATAGGGCCAGCAGAGGAGGTAGAAAGCGAGAGAAAAAAGAGAAAGGAATAGCGAGAAAGGAGACAGAGAGGAGAAAATGAACGAGAGAAAAAGAAGAGCAAAAAAGAAATATAAATATTCTGATAAGTTCACTAAAAATTTAAATTTATTCTGCAAAATTTTTAAAAAAAATCTATTTTTACAAAAATACAAAACCGTTGAATATTTTATGCAAATTAGCCAAAAAAAATTTGATACCAAAAAAATGTATTTATTTTTGGTTGTCAAATAATCAACTTAAATATAAAAATTATAGGCAATCAACCATACCTTCTGCACTATTTCGTATAAATATATATATATATATATATATATATATATATATATATATATATATATATATATATATATATATATATATATATATATATATATTTAAAAAAATTAAAACAATAACAACACCAAATGAGGCTGTAGCTATATTTTAAAGGGATAATTGCCTATATATCTCTCGAAACTTCTGAAATATCTTATTTATCTCTACTCTTTTTTTTGTTCCAAATATACCCCTCGTATATTTCTCTATTATTCAAAAATATGCCCACTGTTAATGCCCGTTAAATTATCTCAGATTAAATCTGAGTTATTTTAAGTTATCTCGGATTAAATCTGAGTTATTTCAATCATAGCTAAAAAATAGTAAAAATACCTATTTTGCTCCTAACTTAAGGGCAAATAAAAAAATTGGTAGCAGTAAAAGAATATATTTATAAATGTAAAAAGTCAAAATACTTCTTTTGCCTCTAACTTAAGGGCAAATGAAAAAAAATTAATGACGATAGATGAGTGTATTTGAAAAGCTAAATAGTAATTTCAGAGAAATAACAACTATTCCTTACAGCTCACTAACAGAATTTAACTGTAGGATATCTTTGAAGGATTTTAAAACTTTAAAAGAGTATTTTTAATATTAGCTTTCTAATAAAAGTAAATATGAAAGCCGAAAACTTTTTAGCAGGGGGGTATAAAGCAATTGCCCCAAATTTTAAAAGTTCTTACAAACACCACCACCGCATAGAAACACAGGCCGCCACTGCATATTTTTATTTTTTCTAATTTTACTACGTGACTCCACAGAATTTTGTGTGCCAGACAAGCAAACAACAAACGTCTAGGAGATCATGAGTTTTACCAAAAACACAGTACTCCTAAATTGTCAAGTACCAAAATGCAAAAAGATTGACACATAAGCGTAAATTTCAAAAAAGATTAATACAAAGTGTTGTATCTTTCTCACCCAGAAAACCAAAAAAAGAAAATAAAAATAGTGAGTCGTACGTGCTTATCAAAAATCTACAAAATAACCCCACCATCCTACGTGCAAATAATCTACAAAACAGTTTCAGCAAATATATTACCCCAAAACCTATTTGTAACATCTTTCCTAGAGTGGCCCCCCAACAAAAGATCGAAAAAAAAAAAAATGGGAGCTAAGTAAGATCTTTTTCTCGCTCCCACTATAACCTTAACACAAGAATAATTTATCATATCGACAGAACATGACCAATAAAAAAACAAACTAGCAAATGTTTCTTCTTTTCACTTCCCCCCTGCTCTAGTGTAGCCATCAATCACCCCAAAAGCAATGCATTGGTTCGAGACTCTGCAAAAGATGGAACAAGCTCACTTAGCATGCATGGTCGTCCATGAAAGATCAAATGATCAACAAGCTTTATGTTTTTTTCTGAGAGAAATCAACAAGCTTTATGTTATACTCAATAATGTTCAACAGAAACTTATTAGCCCTACTACGTCAGCAGTAAATAAATTTCCTTATTGACCAACTTCAGAGGCAGCATAGCAATATGGCATGCAACATTCTCGTGCCTGTCATATTTCAGCCAGTCAGCCGGTTGATTACCCACGAGAAAGGAAGTATCTATTCGCTGAATATGTTTGAAACATCAGGCTCTAGCACTGAAAATGTTCGAATCTAAGAGCACGTTTGATTTGGCTGGAGCATATGTAGAAGTACTGTTTGTGTATAGAAATTCGAAAAAGTGATAAGATTCTCACTTCAGTAAGCAGGAACTGCAAGCTGGCACGCTAGTGCTTTTGGACCCATAAGGTTATTTTAGCTTATTCCTACAATATGAAAATGTCTAGAGTTTTTACACGCCAAACTACTCAATGAGCAGTGAGAGTCCTTCCTGTAGCTAGGCTAAGCTTAAGAGTTAACAGGATGAGTCTAGTTATATTAAAGAGTTTTAATGTTTGAATTGAAAATACAGCTTATAATATTAGTCTTAGCCTTCCTGACCAATTTGAGAAATTCTGAAAGCTTTTAGTTACCCTATTTAGCTTTGTCTAAGGAGCTACCCTTCACATATATTCCATTCGGATTTTCTCTTTTGCACTACTCGTGTGTATGAACTGGAATGCTTCTAAAAGCACCAGGGTCTTAGTGCTTTTATGTTATTTTTTTTATCCCTTGGATCTATTATTTTGGCATTAGATCAAAAGCCAATAATAGTGGTTACTTGTGAGACCCACCATTGTGCACGATCCAAAAGCCGCTAGGATTGATCTAATGCCCAAAAAGGCTATAGTACCAACATCTCGGTGCTTCTAAAAGCACCCCGGCCGGACTCTATATAGAGAGAGAGAGAGAGCTAGGCTATATATAGAGCTAGACCCGTATGCTTTTAAAAGCACAGTAGCCTCTGTGCTATCAAATCATTTTCTATGCTAGGACTTCCAAATCGACGATCGGCTTCGTTAGACTTGATTTAAAGTATTTGAAGTACCTAAAAAATAAGTTTCACAATTTTTCAATATCATTTATCTAGTAATTGAAGGACCCTAAAATTAACAATTTTAATGGTCGTAGTGAGCCGTTTGCATATTTAACAATATAAAAATATTCAAATCACGTGAAATTTTGATAAAAAATTCTTTATACTATATAAAACACAATCAAAATCTTTGATCTAAAATTTTAAAGTCATATCATTACTTTTTGTGAAATTTTTATTTTCAGCCGTTGATTTTGAACACTTTCGATCACTAGGTAAATAATATCGAAAAATGATAAAATTTATTTTCTAGCTATTTCAAATACTATAGATCAAGTCGAATGAAGTCTATCCTCGATTCGAAAGTCCCAACATCGAAAACGACTTGATAGCATGAAGGCCACCGTGCTTCCAAAAGCACACAAGCCGGACTCTCTCTCTCTCTTTCACGCCCACACACGCGCGCGTACATGTACGCGCGCGCGTGCGTGCGTGTGTGCACACGCGCACGCAAGCACGCACAACGAGTGGAGCTTGTGGGTTTTTGGCCCTAGGATCAATGGGTTGTGGGGTTAGGGATGACAGTGGTCCAATTAGTAGTGGTTGGTGGAATAGCATTGATCCAAAAGGTAGAAATAGTCAAAAAGTTAGATCTAATGGTAGAACAGTTAGTAACACCATGTGCTTAGTACTATTAGAAGCACCACAGCCGGACTATATATATATATATAGAGAGAGAGAGAGTTGAGCTAGAATACTATCGATAGCAAGCGGGCTCTGTTGCTACTGATTTGTTTTTGATGATGTAGCCTCCAAATCGACAATCGGCACCGTTGAACATGATCCACACCACTTGAAGTGTCTAGAAATCAAATTTCACCTTTTCGACATCATTTGACCTAATGATCAAAGAATTGCAAAATTTGTAATTGTAATGGTCGATGAGAGGGGTTTGCTCATTTAATGGTGTAAACAAATTTAAATCAATTGAATTTTGTTTAGAAAATTTCTTAAACTATTTAAAATAAGATCTATACTCTTAATCTTGATTACAAGAATTTTATCATCACTTTTTAGAGGATATTTATTTTTAGCCGTTCATTTTTGTGTCCACTTAATGCACAAGAGAATAATATCGTAAACACATAAAATTTGACTTTTAGATACTTCAAGTGGTGTAGATCATGTTTAACAGTATAGATTGTCGATTTGGAGGTTCCATCATCGAAAACAAATCAATAGCAACGGAGCCCGTTTGCTGCCAATATCAACTCTCTCTATATATATAGATAGAGAGTACTGCTTTACTGTGCTTCCGAAAATACGAAGGCTTTCATGCTTTTAAGTTGTTTTCGATGATGGGACATCCGATTCGACAATCGGCTTCATTAGATATGATCTCCACTATTGGAAGTATCTAGAATTCAAATTTCATTTTTTTTAACATCATTTGCCACGTAATCAAAAGGTCTCAAAAATGGTTGCTTTAGTGGCCAACATGGCATGTTTGTAAGTTCAGCGATATAGAATAATCTAAATTAGGTGAAATTTAAGTCTTCTACCACTATATTTTATGAAATTTTTATTTTCAGCCATTCATTTTGATATTATTCATTTACTAGGCAAATGAAGTCAAAATATTATGCAATTTCATTTCAAGATAGCTCCAATAGTGTAGATCATGTCTAACGGATAATCGAAAACAACTTGAAAGCATGGTGGCCTCCGTGCTTTCGAAAAGAATACAAATCTAGTTTATATATATATATGTGTGTGTGTGTGTGTGTGTGTGTGTGTGTGTGTGTGTATATATATAGAGAGAGAGAGCTAGGCTATTATGCTTTCGAAAGCACGGAGACCTCTACGCTTTCAAGTTGTTTTCGATGATAGGACATACAATTTGACAGTTGTTTCCATTAGACATGATATAATGCGTTGGAACTATCTCGAAACCAAATTTCATAATTTTTGGACTTCGTTCGCCTAGTGAACAAGTAACATCAAAATAAACGGTTGAAAATAAAAATCTCATAATAAACAGTAATAAATGATTTGTATTTCAAATCGAAAGTATTGATCTTACTCTTGGTGGTAAGTAAAATTTTCTATTAAAATTTCACCTAATTTGGATAATCCTACACCATTGAACTTACAAACGTGTCACATCGGCCATTAAAATAGTCATTTTTTAGATACTTTAATCACTTGGCAAATGATGTCGAAAAATTATGAAATTTTGTTTCTAGATAGTTCTAATAGCATAAAACATGCCTAATGAAGCCGATCATCGAATCGGATACCCCATCATCAAAAACAACTCGAAAGAACAGAAACCTCCGTGCTTTCGAAGGCACAGGAGACGTGTATATATGTGTGTGTGTGTAAGATAGTAAATGGCTCATTTTACTAACGATTTGTTTTGGATAATAGAGCTTCCAAATCAACGATCAACACCATTGAACATGATTTAGACCATTTAAGCTATTTAGAAACCAAATTTCATGTTTTTCCAATGTCACTAAATAAAACATAAAAAGATCACACAATTTTTAATTTTAATGGCCGATGTGTTTACTCGTTTAAGGATATAGAAGAGTCCAAATCAACTGAATTATTATTAGAAAGTTTGTTAAACTATTTAAAACAAGATCTAGACTCTAGATCTTGAATACAAAATTGTATCATCACTTTCTGAAGGATATTCATTTTCAACTGCTTATTTTATATCCACTTGATGCACAAGAGAAAAATATCAAAAAATATATGAAATTTAATTTATAGATAGTTTAAATGGTCTAGATCATGTTCAATGGTGCCAATCGTCGATTTGGGAGCTCTATCATCGAAACAAGTCGGTAGTAAACCGAGCCGTTTACTATCGATGATAGCCCAGCAAAACACACACATGCACTCTCTCTCTCTCTCTCTCTCTATGTGTGTGTGTGCGGGCGCGCGCCTCTTTGAGCTCTAAGACACTTACTTGAAATCTGCTTCACATCTCGGCATAATTTACTCCCGCAAAGACATTGAAATGCCTTAACCGGATGGTTATGATCACTAAAATCAATTCCATAATCCTGCAATAATCATAGAGAAGGGCTTCAAAAACAGGTAACTGCGTATAGATTGACCTCTAGAATAATAGAAGTTCATTCATCGGCAATTAATTTTCAAAATATGAATCTAGATAAATTTTGCTTTAGGTTTCTAGTTGGTACTCTTATTACAAAAAAAACATAAAACAAAAAAAAAATGTAAATAGAACCAAAACATTATCTAAGCAGTAACTGATTGCCAAGTGCCAAAATTGAAACTGAAAGAATGTTTCTGTTCAACCTAAAAATAAAATGAGCTCCTCTTTCTATTTATAATAATTGCTAAAATAAACAGACCAGGTCTACTTGCAAGAATGTATGTTGCAAAAGCACCATATATGTACATTTTTCGTTTTTCTCGAACAGGATGCTTAATAAACAAATAGTTTTCTGAGATGCATTTTATAAAGATAAAATGTTGTTTCCCAATTAGTTAGGTTGTTAAGATGAATCCTTCTTTCCATTGCTAATATTGCTATGGCCAGAAAGAGAGAAAAAAAACGAAAAGCCATAGAGTGCTTCTGAACTAGTAGAAGCTATACGGCAGAATGCTAAATACAACACTTCAAAGGGCATAATGCTACTTACCCATGTTAGTTCTTCCCAAGGTTCTATTTTTCTGGTGGTAAAATATGCAAGCTGCAAAATAAAAACAAAAACAGTGAGACCACAGAGCATGGAAATAAAGGAGCTTTTACGAAGTACTTAATACATGGGCGTGAAAAGGAGACATTTTTTTGCATACATGATAGTAATGGTGGTCAGGTGTCTCAATTTCCACTGGTATCTCGATCAGGTTCGCATCACAACATCTAATTGCACACACAGTACGGAGCAAAAAAAAAAATTATAAATTGTTATTCTTCGGCGTAGCAATCTCAGAGTACTAAACTTCTAATCATAGAAAACATTATTTTGTGCAAAACAATACAGAGACTAGAAAAGCAATAATGTTACCAGTAAGACACCGCAGGTAATCACAACTTCAGCATTACAATGTTTAACATAAGACGCACTCTTTAAAAAATTAGATTACTTGCACTGTATGCATGTGTATTAGTACTAGTAAGTAGTATCCGCATTAGCATATTTGTGACTCCCTTTAATTCTTTCATAATGAAACCCAAACCGCAAATCCAATTATCTTAACTGCTTGCAGTTTAGTGCTCGATGGTATTTAAAGGTTAAAAAGTGCAGATCTCAACTAAACTATAGCAGAGTTTAAAATTAGTAACATAAACTTTTAATATTTTAATTTCAGTCACCTTTGCTTGCATTTAATTCCATGTAATTATGTTAAGTTCTATGTTTTCTGTCAAAAAGTTTTATGAAATGTATCAAATTAATCTTTAGAATATTATATGTCAAAAGTGCTAAAAAATCGGAAACTTCTGATAGAAAAGTAATCAAATCAAATATACCATACAGTAGGGTAATAAAATCCAAAGGGAAGTTCTGGTATAAATTTCAAAATGCTGTACAGTTAAGGCAAGGGCAGTACATTTTCACCTCTTTAGTCAACACATGCCTCTTTTAAAATACTAGAATAATATTAAATGAAATGATAGCATTTACAACAGCAAACAAGCAAAGTCCTTGACAAAAGCTATAAGTTGAATAGAAAGATTTACACACGCTTACGTATCACAACACTACTGTTTACAAGGTGATAATTATTTATGTTACCTATGATTTATGAACCTCGCAACGTTCCCATAAAAGGTAGCGTCCAAACAGAGTGCCTCCTCATCCTTTAGAACGCCTTCAGTTGCCCAGTCAGCATCTAGCAGAACAGGGTAAGTGTGTCTCGCATTCCCTGTTGTTTGCATTGTTCGATCATACAGCTCCATATTCGTTAACACTTCGCCTACATATTCACACACAAATGTTCCTCTTGGCAATTGATCACAGGTGCGGAGGCCCCACCCCTTACCCTCAGAAGTTAAAAACACCTGAAGAGGCCAATACATCAGAAATTAATAGATAAAAATGGCAAAATTAATGACGTCTATAACAGTTCACTGTGTTTCTAGCTTGAAAAATATGTGAAGCTGAATGACAAGCTAACAGAAAAATTAGTATTTGGTTTTCTCACTGCTAACATCCTCAAAAAGTACAAAGGCAAAAAAAAATGAAAATGAAAATTTTCTAGATATCCCTATAAAATTATTTTTTTGCTTGTCCCTACAAAATCTGAATGTCGATATATGTGTAAATGGAAAATTTTGCAGTAATAAAAAGAATAAAATAAAAGCACCAAAAGAAAACAAAAACAAAAGAGCAGCCATCATTCCAGATGGTAAAACCAGTATAAAAGCCTTGCCTCTAAGTTGCATGTAATTCCTCGCTGAACCACCCGATTTCCACATTGCTTATTGCATCCACACTTACTCCAGCACTCCTTAATAAACTTCCTCATGGGATGTCCTTTGCATGGATCCGGCCTTACCTCATTCTTCGCTCTTTCTAAAGGACAATCTTTACAGTAAAACAAGTGATGCTTTCGAGGAGCACGGCGCATTAGAATACATGATTCGAGAAAATGCTTATTAAGCAGTCCATCTTTTGTATATGCAAACTCGCCGCCGGTTTCCCTTGCACATGCACAAGGAAGTGGAGATTCTAAGCAATTGCCGAAACAGTCAGAACAGCAATCTTCATCTCCAATCCGAGCGATTGATAGATTGATATAGGCATTCTGATAAGGAAGATTTTGTGGTATGTAGTGGAACAACGGTGGGTATTGCTCAGTGTTTAGTTCGCTTTTTATAGACACTTTAACTCTTTCTTCACCCTTTGTTATATCATTGACATCATGAAGAGGTCTCATTTCACCAGTTACAATCTGTGGCTGTGGAATCAACATCAAACTACTTAAATTATCTTGCAGAACTTCAGTTTGTATCTTCTTCTTCCCTTTTACAGTCAAATTCTTTCTACAAACTTCAGCCATGTATGAAGGACCATTTAAAGATCTTTGCAAGGAATCTAAAGTAGGAGTTATATGTGTAATACTTTCTGCTCTAGATTTTTCTGGTTCGGAACTTAACTCTGAGGCACAATGGCAAATATCTTTCAAAATATCCAAAAGAGAAAACTTGGGTTCAAGAATTTTATAAGATCTAAGACATTTGTTCTCCACTTCCTTGCATATAGCCTCTATGCTAGGCATATGAAAATCCATACAATCAAGTGCAGAGGGATTACATGTCAACAAAAGTTTTATGGCTCCCGAATTTGAGGAAGCTACTTCAAGACGGCTTAGTTGCTCTTGGTGACCTAGATCAATACCAAATTAATTCAATTAGTGAGAGGACTGCATAGATTAGAGTAGCATAGACAACTAAACAAAATAATTCTATAACATTATAGCTAATTAGGAACCAGGATATATGCAACTTCTATGAAATGTAGGTAAAAATCAAGAGGATTACTTAAGTATGTCTCATAAAAGTATACTCATGACAAAACCAATAATTTCTAGTAATTGAAAGTCACATAATCCATCTTGCTAGAGTCATATGTGGGACATAAGGCCACATTCAAATGATCCATACAGAAGAGTATATTCTAGAATTACATAGTCTACCACCCAAAAGCTATAACTCGACTGCAGTGAAAAAGAAAGTTGCCATAAAAATAAATAGCACGAAATACAGAGAAGATGGAGTAGATTTACCTCTGTTTACAGTCCGAATTGTTTCAGGAGCACAAACTATCGATAGAGGAACCTCGACTGTTGGATATTCATCACCCAGCAAGTCAGATTTGAGTAAAGTATAATCTCTGTCTGTATGTTCTGGTAAATTCTCAGTACCAGGTTCAATCTTCGGTCCCTTATAAGAAACGAAGTTACCATGATCTAGGCAATCATCTCTTTCGTAAGTAATAAGTCCCGAATCAGCCCTCTCTTGATTCGACCTAGTTCTTTGGAAAAGGACCATAGCCCCTGTTTCTTCATGACTCGCTTGGGATGATTGTGATGATGATAGTAAATTAGGTGTCACATTTTCTTCTATCCGGAGCCTCTTTTCAGAATGTCTTCCCAAGCTATGCATTGAAACCTTTCTATCTATATGAGAAGGTTGGGACAATGAGGTCCTGATTGGTGAAACCTCTTCTAGTTTAATCCTCTTAACCGCATTCATCTCGGAGATATGATTTAAAGGAGTACTCGGTTCCTCTTGCCCTGTTATAAGCCTCTTCCCACAGTTATCCTATCCATTAATTAGACATCAGCAACAGCATAGAATGAAACGAAAAAAGAATATAAATGAAAACCAAAACAATTGAATAAGAGAAAGTAAACGATTCCGTACATTATAAGTTTTCTTCTTCATTGGCTCATCCTCCTGAAAATTTATAAACATAGGGAATGGAATATTAGCATAAAAGTTTTGAAAGAACAGTGAAAATTTTCACAACCCATAAAGGATATTGAGTAAGAAAGACAGTTCCATACGTTATGACTTTTCTTTCTCACTGATACATAGTCCTGAAAATTTACAAACCAAGCCAATAAATCAGACATTAACAAAAAAGCACTGAAAAAACGTATGAAAAGTTTCAAAACCCAGAAAGGATATTAGATTCTGCAGATGTACATTATAGCTTTTGTTCTTCGGTTCCTCATCAACCTGAAAATTCGTCAGGAAAGCGAATAGTTTAACATAAAAGAGTTGACAAAAAATAGATGACAAATTTGAAAACCTGATAAGGAAATCGAATGCACTTTAGACTCTTGCAAGTCGAGTACGGCATCAGCCAAGACGCGGAAGTTCTCTGCTTCTATATACTCCCAGTTGTTCTCGTACACAATAAGGAGGTTCTTCAACACAGGCTTGACAGTATGTTTTGGAATCCCAATGGCCTTCATCGCTCGCATAGCCGCCGCTATCTTCTCCTTCGGCGGCGCCATTGCCGCTAGAGACCCAAACAACTCACTTCAAGAAGCACCAAATATTCACATATAAATAACCTCTAGAAGATTCGATTACATGAAACTACTCAAGTATATGGAAACAAAAAGCTACACAATGAGCTATATGAGTTCTAGCATAGTTCCTACAAGGTTTTCCATAAGATTTTCCACAAAAACGATGGTTGATGGGAGCGAAAAGGAACCGAAAAAAGAAATAGAAACCCTAGAGAGAATGAGATCAAATATCTAACCTCTCTTCTTCAATACGAACTCCGAAACCCTAGGTCCCACAACAGTTTTCGATCGGAGGAACGAGAAGACGTATTCTTCGGCAATTTAAACACAACGAGGAGTTCCCCGTCGTCTCCGCCCCCTTCGACCGAGAAGCTAACACGCTGCCATTGTCACCCGAGCGAGCGAAACGAGGCCCAGGGTTTAGGGTTTAGGGTTTTGAGTCGCTCTCGGCGTCCTCAGAGCAGAAGTGGGAAGCGGAAGAGGAGAGAGTCGAGAGCCGTCGAGGGTGGGAGATGAAACGGTATCGGTATAATATACCGCGGATCACGGTAATTCTCGTTACACGCCATTGGTAGCGACTTGAACGGTCGGATGGAGTACTGGGATTGGAAATTACAATGTTCCGAAGGAACATTATCGCTGAGCCATATAAGATCGGTATCGCGCGAATCTGATGGAGATGTGCCCTCAGAGAAACTTCTATGTGGGATTAATCTCCACCGTAGAAAGTGGAAGTCGGTGGAAAGTAACGGACGGATGTTGGCATTACCTGAGATTTTTGTGTGAGGATGTAGAGGATTTGGAGTTTGTATGCGGACAAGTGGGGCCCAGCACCTACCTGCTGCGCATAGATAACCAGGTACGTACCATGCCGCCACCCTGATATGGAAGGCCAAGATGCACACCCAACCCCAGATCGACACGTGGTAGAATAATAACTATTATTATCATTTAATTATTTGTTGATAATTGATAATTTATACTATTTATGGGGCAAAATCAGAACATACCATGAGAATTGTGCATTAGAAAAATTCCAAAAATATAAACCTCTTTTTAAACTTCAAGTTAAAAACGCAAAATTCATGTGACAATTTTGATTTGATTTGACTACACAATTTTTTAAAAATTCTAATTTTATTCTACTTTTTAAATTTATTTAATTTAAGTAGTCTAATATTATTTTGATTTTAAAATTTTGAATACATTATTTGTCTTTATCTTTTCAGGTTTTGTTAGTATATTTCATATAATTTTTACAACTATAAATTCATTAAAATAAATATAATTAGCTTAAATTTTGAATTGAAATATTGTTGTCTGATTCAAATCAAATAAATTGAAATATTGAATAGTAAAATTAAAATTTTGGATAACTAATTCATAACGATTAACAATAATTATAACGCATGCATGAATAAAATTTACAACAACTTCAAGAGCTAGGTTTTCTACTTAGGGTGTATTTGGTTCCACGTAAAACGGTGGAAAAAAAATTTCGTAGAAAAAAAATTTCGGAGGAAAATAAGTTTAACGTTCTTTAGCGTTTGGTTTGTAGGAAAAAAAAAGTGGTTTTTCATTACGGTTGTTTGGTTGGAAGGAAGAAATATATTATATATATATATATATATATATATTTCTTATATACTATATATATTATTAATATATAATAATTATTATATTACATATATTAGTATTATAATTTATATTTATAAATAAAATATATTATACAATTATTAAGTATGTAATATAATATATAATAGTATATATTTAATACTATAAAATAAATTACTATATATTTATAAATAAAATATTATGTTATAGTATATTTTAATTAAAAATAAAATAATATCCCTCAATAAATATATATATATATATATACACACACACATAAGAAAGGAGTGGGGGTGTGAGAGAGGTCCACCGTTGACCTCTCTCATGCGGTCCACGAGGTGGAGGTCACCTCGTGGACCGCGTGCTGCGCCTCTCCACCCTCCCCCAACGCCGCGTGTTTCCGCGGCGGAACTTTTCGTTTTCCACTCGTTTCGAGCGGAAAACGAAAACTTCTCATTTTCATTGAATCCGCGGAAAAAAAATTTTACTGGGAACCAAACATCGGAAACCTAATTTTCAACCGAAAGACATTTTTCGGGACAGTTTTAGATGGATCCAAACATGCCCTTATATGCAATAGTCATCAACTAACTGAAAATCTCTACTTTACTAGGATTTTCTCATGTAAACGTTGAGTAGAAAAAAACAACATACAAGAAGGAGAAGATATAGAAGGAAATCACCAAATTCGGAGGCTTAAATCCACCAATTTTATGAGAAGATCTTCGTAAACCTGATCGATGTTATTCCACCAACGAATCGTACAAAAGGATTTCTAACCCATCAATTCTAACTAAAACCCCCACATCTAAACCCTAATATCCACATTTTATAGAATCCCTTAAAAACTCCTAAAATCACGCTATTTAAAGTGTAAAGGAGCAAGAACTCACCTCTACTCACCTCTTTCAAGTTTTATCTTCTAGATTTAGGCCTTTTGATGTAGGATTAGGCTCCCCGAGAACTCTTCCTCCACTTTTCTTGCTCCAACTCCAAGCTTAGTTGAAATTGAGCTTCCAAAGAGAGAAAAGAGAATACAGGTGAAAGCTTTGCAAGAAATAAGCAGTGGAGTGGGAGAGAAAGAAGATGATGATGGAAGAGAGGGAGAGGAGGGTGTTTTCTCTCTTGAGAGCCGAGAAAATGAGGGGGAGGGGGGGGGGGGGGGGGGGGGGGGGGGGGGGGGGGGGGGGGGGGGGGGGGGGGGGGGGGGGGGGACAGAGAGAGAGAGAGAGAGATATTTATACTTATAACAACACATCCCTCAATACACGGCCTTCGTATAGGTACTCATATCGGTACACTAACTTAGGTACCAGTACTCTCTCACTTAGCATCATTGCACCCCCAAGTTTCGCATTATTTGATATTTCCAACATTAAAAATAGCTCAAGAAATATCAGTACTCCATCACAATTACAGGTACACGATAGCTAGTGCTAGTACTCAGTTGGAGTTTCGCAAAATCTGAACGTTTCTCAGCTAGGATTTCTATTGAGTACCTTATCCCAAACTTCAGTACTAGTACTGAAGTGAAAAATTGGCTAGTTGCAGGTTTGGCTTTGGAACTTGGTTTTCCGCACCATTTTCGTGCCAAAAACAATTCCAGCTAAAGTCAAACTCTCTCAAAACCTCTCACTTTGCACCATAAGCTCTTTTACGCTCGACCTTAACATTTTGCAAAATTCAGTATAATACATATTTACATTTTAAAAATCTTTATTTTGTTGCTTAGTGTTATAGTGCTTTTGAAATAGATGACCAAATTTTAAATGTTTTGATTTTTCATGTCACGCCCCGTCGGGCCTTTAACACCAACTAGGTGGAAAGGATAACCGCACGGGCGCATGCCCCAGACCCGCCGAACGGATAGGGTCTCTTCTACCCGCCCAAGGCGTCACAACACAAGCATATCCACGATGTTCCAACTAGGAACGGAGTACAAGAGTTGCACAAGGAAAGCATCAACATAAAGAAGTTCTACTTCTATTACATCACATTTGCACATTTATACATGCCCAATTTTTTCTTTTCTTTCACTCATATTCCATACATCAAGTTCCAAAACTATGGAATATACAAGTTGCATACATTTAATGAAAACCCCTATACTATCATTGTCCAAGACTAGGGGTTCAACTCTATGTATCACCAAAATGGAAGGGCCGCTATCTACAAAGCCAACCCTTGCCTCGCTCCGCCGCCTCACTCGCGGAAGGACCTGAAAAACGTGGGGTGAGAACTATAAACATAGTTCCCAGTGGGTAAGGCCACCCAAGAGAGAAGCTCGACCCACCAGGTCCAAAGAAACACCATAAGCATAAGTTAGATCACAAATAACTATGCAACAATTATTTACATGCTTGTAAACAAACATAAAGGATGCAACCAAATAAAATGTCAACTTTCATTTTCTCCTAGGTTCATCCTATATCTCACATTGACCAAGTTTAACTTGTCATTTATTTATGGTGTTGGAGTCGCCGCATCACCATAATAGTTCTCAACCAAAGCGGAATCGCCGCAAGTGTTGGGTACCGGGCAATGGAATCGCCATCCCCATCATGATCCCAACCTCTAAGGAATGAAATCGTCATCTCCTTGTTCGGGTAGCGAAATCGTCGCGTACCCGGGATAGCGAAATCGTCGCGTACCCCATTCCATCACCGCCAACACATGGCACGGGTAGCGAAATCGTCGCGTACCCGGGATAGCAAAATCGTCGCGTATCCCAATCCATCACCGCCAACATGTGGCACGGGTAGCGAAATCGTCGTGTATCCCAATCCATCACCGCCAACACGTGGCACGGGTAGCGAAATCGTCGCGAACCCGGGATAGCGAAATCGTCACGTATCCCAATCCATCACCGCCAATGTAGTACCCCCGGGGCCTAACTGACGGAATGACTGTAGTATTTTTAGACTGTCCGACACTTCTGGAGAAGGTCGAGACAAGTCGGAGACGCGAAAACGGACTCGGAGCACCGAAGCGAGCCAAAACTGAGTTTTGGGCTTTTGAAGTTTCGGGCGCCCAGATGCTCTGTTTTGGGCGCCCAGTTGTCCAGTGCCCCTTTTCTGAAAATTACTAAGTCATTTCGGATCCATGTTTCGGGCGCCCGGAAAGTTAGTCCAGAAATCCTGCCTCGTGAGTATCGAACGGCTTGACACGTGTTGATCGGTTGGTGTGATCCGCCGGACCAGGTTTGGGCGCACCGGACCGCGGCGGAGAGTCCAATGGTCGAGTTGGTGCAGGCAGAAGAACCGGGCGCCCACTTCATGAGTTTCGGGCGCCCGGAAGTGTGGTTTTCTGCTGAGGACAGGTTAGTTGTAATTATGTTCTTGAGGCTTATTACACCGAAACCATGGGTCTATAAGAGTTGTGGACGACCTCCCCTGAGGCTTTTTCTCCCCTCTTCATGGTGAAACTCGGATCTTGCAAGGGAAACCCTCTCTTCTCTCCCAATTTCATCTTCCTCCATTGATGAACTTGGTTTCCTGCTGAAACTGCAACGTCGACCTGGAGTGTTCGTGCTCGTGTGCAGTGTAGGAGTATCCAAATCCAACGAAACTTGGTTTGTTGGATAGAGGACTCGCAGAGGAAGAAGTGGAATCTTTCCAATCGCGATTTGGACAGGTATGTAAGCTACAGTTGATGTTTTACTGGACCCCTGGTGTTCTTGAGCTGAAACTTGGGTTTTTCCTTTGTTCTTGGGATCCAATCTCTTGGGAGCTGGAATTACGAAGTGAAGATTGATCCTTCCACTTTCCTTGCTGGTTTGGAGGTTCTTCCCACTGGAATTGAGGATTCAAAGGTGAGTTCTAGCTCAGATTTTGAGTAATTGCTTAAGTGCTGAATTTTTGGGTCATTGATGGAATTTCTTGAATTTTTAGATCCAGATCTTTGTGAGGATCTTTGGAGAGGTTTTGGTTTGTTCCATCACTGTTTTTGTGAGGTTTGTGACCCCTTTCTATGAGCTAGATTCGTTGGAATTCCTGAATTCTTGCTGTGTAACCTGTGTTTGTGTTTTGCTTAAGTGCTGGAACTTCTGGATCCATGTGCAGGAGGGTCCAGAAGTGAATCCGGTTCAGTGTGTGGACCTTTTGGACATCGAGTCGAACTCCGATTTGGCTGAAATTTGGAGGGTTTGTTCTTGAACCTCTGCTGGTGAGTTGAGCCAAATTTCACTGCATTTGGACTTAGGATTTGGATTTTATCGCATGTTGATCACATGTGGGTTGTGCTGCCAGGCTGCAGTTCTGGGCTGATGATCTGGGCGCCCAGAACAGTGCGCAGGTGGGTCCGAATCTCGAGGTTGCAGATTTGAGCTCGATTTCGGCCGGCGTTGTTTGGAGGCCTTCCACTCGACTCCTAGCCGCTGTTGGATAGCTTTCGAGGTGGGTTGATGTTACCGAAATCGCCGGATTTCCTCCTAAGTATAGAGAGTGCAGCATGCTGTTTTATTATCTGTTAAATCATGTTAGTAGCTCGAATTCGTGAATTTGCATGTGTTTATATGAAATCTGAATTTGGAACATAAATTGATAATTTATCGACATGACTTTACATGCTGAACTGGGAATTGACTTAGGAGAAAACTTGCGAACATACAACCGTCACTTTTCGAACTGTTATTAGATTTAGCTCTAGGAGCCGTTTCTGTTCTTGTATCACCGCTGTTAGTGCGAGGTGGATACTTAGTTCGTTATAGGACGAGTTTACGCTCGTGCTGGGATGCCGAGCTTGTATTTACAGCAGGGTTAGACTGTTCTGTATTATCGGGTGCCGTCGGGGTTGACGGTGGACCCATACTCTTGTTTTAGCTTCTGGTTGTGCTGAGGGCACGTGAGCTTAGAGTCTTTGACCCCTTTTGACCCCTTTGTTCTTTGACTATAGCCTGTATGAGCCTGATTGAGCTCGACAGAGACACGCTTGCATACTCGGTTGGGTCGCACCCACGAGTGCCGCTCCGGAGCCTGGCTACTTGCGTTGATGTCGTCTTAGTCCCGGTGGGACTCTCGCTCTCCACCCAGTGCCTTTGAGGTAGCGTACGGTGTTGCTTAGACAGGCGGGACGGGCGTATTGCAGTCCCTGTGGATCGGGTCAGTGCTGGTTACCTATTGGTCGGGGATGCTTTTACTTTGAGAGTTGGCTGGACGAGCCCGTTTGGGCGGTTCCATTAGATTGGGTCAGGGTTGATTTCTCACTTTGGTGGTGCTTACTTGAGAGTTGACTTGGATAGTGGTAGGGTAGTGGCATGATAGCTGTTGAGTTTATTCCAGCTTACTTTGTTGTTCTTTACCTACCAGCTATACTGTTAGTCTCGTAGACTTAGTGGGTGGACCGTAGAGGTCGGTATCGGTACCCACTGAGGACTACTTCTTTTGATAGTAGTTCTCACACCCTTTGTTGCCACCTTTTTGCAGAGCCTTCTTCTGTTGCGGCTGCTGCGCCTGTTTCCGCGGATCGAGGTAAGGGAGTCGCGAGCTAGATCCCTACCTGTCCCTGTTGTTCCTAGAGGAGGACCCTACTGGAGATAGTTTCCTTTAGAGTTGTGCCATGTACATATACTGTGGATTTGTACCTATTTTTGGTTGTGGTGGACCTGTTGTATTTTGGACTCTATATGTACAGGTGGCTTTTGTTATTAGTCTGTTTTATTTCAGCTCTATATATCTCTTGTAGTGGCTTGTATGTTTGTTTACAGGTTAGCTATCGCTTCGTATACATAGAAAAATCTATGTATACGGCGGATCTGTTGGCGAGCCCGGGGAAACGAGTAATCCGGGGCGTGACAGCCAACACGTGGCACGGGTAGCGAAATCGTCGCGAACCCGGGATAGCGAAATCGTCGCGTATCCCAATCCATCACCGCCAACACGTGGCACGGGTAGCGAAATCGTCGCGAACCCGGGATAGCGAAATCGTCGCGTATCCCAATCCATCACCGCCAACACGTGGCACGGGTAGCGAAATCGTCGAGCGAAATCGTCGCGTATCCCAATGTTTATATTTCACACTTGCCAACCCAAGTCCAACGGCCCTAGGTTCAAGTCACAAAGTCTCACCTATGTTCAATGACACTAGGTTGCAATCTTATGTTCCAACCTATATTCAATGACACTAGGTTCCATTTGCACTTTCCAACCTATGTTCCTCAACACTAGGTTCTAATTCATACATGCAATCACATAACAAGTATAGATAATAAGAATATACTTGAATTCACTAACATACAAGATGAGCCCATGGCTCTATCTATCAAGATTCTCATTTTGCCAACATGCAAATTCTAGGGTTACTCACTTTCACACCATTTATTTTCAAATAGTTATTTACCCTAGACATGGAAGTGACCTAATCACTTCGGTAAACACAAACCCACCTCAAGAGCTTCCAATTCCTTAAATTCTTTGAGCTCCTAAGTCGCGAAGCCTTGAGTTCTTGCTTCAACCCAAGCTTCTATAAGAAAATAGTTCGTTACTCATTACGAACCCATAAATCAACTCGATGTTAGAAATCAATGGTTCTAACATGATTTCCTATGCCTCAATTATAATTCCCGAAGGTCCAAATATTTTTAGAACCTCTCATAGTAAAAGCCCCAAATCTACCTAGGGTTTGCATGCATGCAAGCCAAACCCTAGATTTCATGGCCAATCTTCCACCATTTGTGGTCAAGATTGCCTAGGGTTTCCAAAAACCTCATATCAAAAGATTAAATCCAAGGTTTAAACCCTAAATCACAAGAACTCACATCTACACCCAAGCTCCCTAGCCTCTTTTGCACCAAGAAGCTCCAAATCCACCTTAGAAGCTTTTTCCAAGGTCAAATCATTCACTTCTCCAAGCTTTGGAGAGATCTCTAGAGAGAGAAAGTGAGGGAGAGGGAGAGAAAGTATGAGGAGAGTGGAGGAGTAATGAGGGGAGAGGCCTCAGCCCCTATACATAGCCCATCCTCCATGAAATTACCAAACTGCCCCTCACTGGGCATTCTGCTTCAGCCGGGTCCGGACCTTGCAAATGGGGTCCGGACCCCGTAAGCGCAACAGCCCACCGCGCAGGCCGGGTCCGGACCTTGGCGTCCGGGTCCGGAACCCGTACGCGCATCTCCGCGTGGTAACAGGTCGGGTCCGGACCGTGGCGTCCGGGTCCGGACCTTAGCTGCTCCACAGACTTCATTGTCCGGACCCCAGATCCCGGGTCCGGACCCCGTGAGCAATTTTGCTCCAGTTGGTCCTTTTCCAAAAAATCAAAATTTTGATTTCTGGGTTCCCACTCGCACTCAAAACGTTCCGAAACCCTCGGAACCTAATTTCACACAAGCCATCATCAGCTCTCTCCGAACTTCATCAAATTTGGTAAAGGTCGATACAGCGCACCGAAATTCAGAGTGCTACATTCCTCCCCCCTTAAAGAGAGTTTCGGCCGCGAAACTAAATCATACCTCAGCTGGACTCAGCGAAGAGGTAAGGAAACCACTCCTTCATTGAGCTTTCCAATTTCCAAGTAGCTTCACGCTCTTCGTGATTCGTCCATTATACCTTTACATAAGGGATTTCACGGTTTCTCAAATTTTTCACCTCGCGATCCATGATACACAAGGAAAATTTCTCGTAAGTCATATCCTCATGAAGCTCCATAGGCACATACTCGAGGACGTGCGCTGGATCATACACGTACTTGCGGAGCGTCGATACATGAAACACATTGTGTATCCCCGCAAGTTTTGGCGGCAAGGCTAGTCGATATGCCAAAGATCCCACGCGCTCCAAAACCTCATAAGGTCCAATGTAACGGGGACTCAACTTACCCCGAACACCAAATCGCTTTACCCTTCTCATGGGTGATACTTTCAAGAAGACGCGGTCTCCTACGGCGAATTCCAAATCTCGTCGACGCCTATCCGCATAGCTCTTTTGCCTGGATTGCGCCGTCGATAAGTGTTCACGTGCCAAGCGGACCTTTTCCTCCGCTTCACGCAACACATCTGGTCCTAAGACCCTTCTTTCGCCGACCTCGCTCCAATGAATAGGAGAACGGTATTTTCTTCCATACAAGGCCTCAAACGGTGCCATACCGATGCTAGATTGATAGCTATTGTTATAAGCGAACTCAGCCATCGATAAATGAGTAGGCCATGCACCCTTTAAGTCCAACACACACGCTCGCAGCATATCCTCCAAAATCTAAATTGTCCTCTCTGATTGACCGTCAGTTTGAGGATAGAATGCCGAACTAAAATCGAGCCGTGTACCCAAAGCCTATTGCAAGCTTTTTAAAAAATGCGATGTAAAACGAGGATCTCGATCGGAAACTATTGAGGTTGGGACCCCGTGCAACCGCATAATCTCGTCCAGGTAGACTTGTACTAATTTGTCTCCCGACCAAGTGGTGTGGATTGGTAAAAAGTGTGCCGACTTTGTCAAACGATCCACCACCACCCAAATCGCGTCGTGGCCACCTTGCGATCGAGGTAGGCCCACAACAAAGTCCATTGTTATATTCTCCCACTTCCCAACTGGAATGGGCAACCCTTGCAATTTCCCTGCTGGGAAGCGATGCTCGGCCTTCACCTGTTGGCATACTAAATATTGTGCCACAAAGCGTCCAACATCAAGTTTCATCCCCGGCCACCAATAATGCAATTTAAGATCCTTATACATTTTGGTGCCGCCCGGGTGAATCGCATAGGGAGAAGTGTGAGCTTCTTTCAGAATCTCCCCACGAATGTCCTCGACTTTAGGCAAGCACAATCAATTTCGAAATCGAATGGCGCCCTTGGAATCCACATGAAAATCACCGACGCGTCCACTCTCGATAGCACTCCGCACCTTTTGGAGTTCCGGATCTCCGGATCTCCGGATCTCCGGATTGCTTTTCTTTTATTTGCTCCAACAAGGTCGGCCACACCTCGAGATTCATGAGTACAGCGGGGACGCCCGGGGCCATGACTTCCAAGTCGAACCGGCCCATTTCCTTGATCAACGACATTTGTCCCGTCATCTCAATTGCGAAGTTCTCCACGGATTTCCTACTGAGCGCATCGGCCACCACATTGGCTCTACCGGGGTGGTACAAGATGGTTAAGTCGTAATTTTTTATCAACTCCAACCATCTCCGTTGCCTCAAGTTCAACTCCTTTTGAGTGAATAAATACTTTAAGCTTTTATGATCCGTGTACACCTCACAATGTTCCCCGTACAAGTAGTGTCTCCACAACTTAAGCGCGAAGACCACTGCTGCAAGCTCTAGGTCGTGGGTGGGGTAATTCTGCTCATAGCTCTTCAGCTGACGAGAGGCGTATGCTATCACTTGTCCTCTTTACATAAGCACACACCCAAGACCTCGCCGTGATGCATCACTATACACCACAAAGCTCTCCCCCGCAACCGGCAAGGCGA
Organism: Puya raimondii; assembly: GCA_016920855.1. Taxonomy (NCBI): domain Eukaryota; kingdom Viridiplantae; phylum Streptophyta; class Magnoliopsida; order Poales; family Bromeliaceae; genus Puya; species Puya raimondii. Next base: position 210,502,826 of record JABWPP010000050.1, on the reverse strand, counting down.
GAACCGGAGCCGAAGTCAACCTTTCCTTTAGCTCCTTAAAGCTCTGGTTGCATTCCTCGCTCCAAACATATTTGGCTCCCTTGCGGGTAAGGCGCGTTAATGGACCAGAGATTTTTAAAAATCCCTCCACGAACCGCCGATAGTACCCCGCAAAACCCAAAAAGCTTCTTACCTCCGTGACATTGGTCGGGCGAGGCCAATCCTTGATTGCCTCAACTTTCTTAGGGTCCACTGATACTCCGTCCGCGGAAATCACATGACCTAAGAAAGCGACCTCACGAATCCAAAATTTGCACTTCTTTAACTTGGCGAATAACTTGTTCTCTCGAAGAACTTGAAGCACAATCCTTAGATGCTCTTTATGTTCCTCTTCACTCCGAGAGTACACAAGGATGTCATCTATGAACACCACCACAAATCGATCTAGTAGTGATTTGAATACACGGTTCATTAAATCCATGAACGCTGCCGGGGCATTGGTAAGCCCGAAAGGCATAACCGTGAATTCATAGTGTCCATACCGCGTCCTAAACACGGTCTTATGCACATCCTCCGGTTTAATCTTCAATTGGTGATAACCGGATTGCAAGTCAATCTTTGAATACACCCGTGACCCTTGCAACTGATCAAATAAGTCATCGATATGGGGCAACGGGTACTTGTTCTTGACGGTCACCTTATTCAACTCACGGTAATCCACACATAACCGCAGTGAACCGTCCTTCTTTCGCACAAATAGAACATGGGCTCCCCAAGGTGACACACTTGGCTTTACGAAACCCTTGTCCAACAAGTCTTATAATTGTGCTTTCAATTCCTTTAGCTCCGCGGTTGCCATCCTGTACGGGGCCTTAGAAATCGGCACCGTACCCGGGAGCAAATCGATCACGAATTCTATTTCCCGATCAGGTGGCATTCCGGGTAACTCCGCTGAAAATACATCCGGAAACTCTTGGACTACAGGAATGTCCTCGAGTTCCAACACCTCCTTTCGGTCATCCACGACCGTCGCTAAGTAAGCAATGCAACCACTAGCAATGAGCTTTCTTGCTTGCGACGTGGACACCATTGATGCAAAGAGCGAACTCTTGCACCTACGGTACACAAACTCCTTGTGCCCGGGTTCTCTAAACCTCACTATCCGGCTCTCACAATCTATAGTAGCGTGATATCTCGAGAGCCAATCCATTCCTAGGATTAAATCATACTCATTCATTCGATTCAACACCAGCAAATCAGCTGGCATGATCCAGTTTTCAATTCTCACTGGACAATCTACACACGCTTGATGTACACAAAAGGTGTGTTCTGGCACTTGCACAGTTCTTGCATGTGTGGCTTCTATAATTTTTATTCCATGTGCAATAGCAAATGATCGAGCAATGAATGAATGCGATGCTCCAGTATCAAACAAAGCTCTACATCGAATGCTATTAATCAACACAATACTTGCCACGACATCCTCCGGGGCAGAAGGCTCCTCCACCTGCGAGGCGAACACCCGTCCACTGGGCGCCGGCCGCTGGCCCTTAACTGGTCTCGGTGGCGGTGTACGGCCTGCCGACATCGCCGTGGGTGGGATGCTCGGGGATGCAAATGCCGATGCCGATGACGGTGCCCAGCTATCATCCATCGGGCAATTGAACCGCATGTGTCCCGACTGTCCGCATTTGTAGCACCGGCCCTCACGGTAATCACACTGCTGAGGGTAGTGGGAGCCGCTACAAATCGGGCACCGGCCCAAGGGTCGAGACCCTCGAGACTGGTTCTGCGACTGCGAGTATTTCGGGGGTCGCTTAGAGCTAGACTGACCACCCGTGCCACCCGCCGGACGCTTCTTTCCTTTTTCCTTATCCTTTTCCTTCTCTCTCTCCCAAGATTCGCGCTCCTCGCGCGCACATGCATTCCCGTGCTCTACCCAAAGAGCACGGTCCAAGACCTCCGCAAAGGTCTGTAGCTTGAAGGCGTGAACCGCCCGAAAGATCTCCGGTCGAAGCCCGCGCACGAAGCAGTCGACCTTGTCCAATTCTCCGCGGACAACGTGCGGTACACAGTTAATAATATACGAGAATTTCCTCTCGTACTCACGCACGGTGCGGTTCCCTTGCTTCAACTTCCGAAACTTTTCTTGAAGTTTCCTCTTCTCACTATCGGGGAAGTAGGCGGCGAACACCATACCCCGAAACTCCTCCCAAGTCGGTGGCGGAAGGCTAGAGAGTCGATCACGCTTGACTCCCTTCCACCATACCTTCGTCGATCGCTGTAAACAATGAGCGTCGAGGTGCACCTTGTCCCTCTCCAAGGTATATAAATCCTCGAAGAGCGTCTCAATGGCATCGATCCACGTCTCCACGTCCCATGGATCCACGTTCTCCCCGTTGAAGATAGGCGGGTTGAACTTTTTGAATGTCACGAGAGCCGCAAGTGTGCGCTCTTTCTTCGCTTCCTCCACCGCAGAGTCGGGCATAGGAGCACCTGACCCATCGGTCGCAGTTGGTGGTGCGGGTGGCTCCACAGCCGGCGCCGGTGCCACTCCCTCGGCCGGTGCCGAAGCAGAGGCCGGAGGTGCTCTTGATCTCTCCTCTCTAATCGCAGCCGCTTGCTGCGCCATCTCGTCCTGGAGCTTCTTAATTTGCTCCTCCTGTCGCTGCATGGTTTCGGCTTGTCGCCGAACCACGCCCATCAACTCGGTCAACTGGTCACGAAGACCCGAGTTCTCGCCCTTCCCGAGTTGTTCGGGAGCCGCGCTCGATCCTCCGAGCCCAGCCCTCGTAGGAGGCCTTCCACGTACCATTATCTCTTGAAAATACAACGACTTTGGTCATTTCGTGACATTCAAAGTCATTTACGATATAACATTTCACGAACATAAACGTGAACCCAATCTAGGCGAAAGTCACACAATGGCTCTTATTCCCCTCACTTGGTTTCATATTGTCGGCCGCCAACATGAATTCTCTTGGTGAAGAATAAGACACACCTCGAATCTACCTCTACTTCCAACTAGAAGTATATGGACACAACCCAATCACTTATCTTTAGCCACGATCAAAGATCTCGTCACTCACGAGCCTACACTCCTAGGGTCTTTTCCATCCTAGGATTCCTTAGGTCCACCTAGACCGTTTCTACGCTCTGATACCACCTTAGTCTGTCACGCCCCGTCGGGCCTTTAATACCAACTAGGTGGAAAGGATAACCGCACGGGCGCATGCCCCAGACCCGCCGAACGGATAGGGTCTCTTCTACCCGCCCAAGGCGTCACAACACAAGCATATCCACAATGTTCCAACTAGGAACGGAGTACAAGAGTTGCACAAGGAAAGCATCAACATAAAGAAGTTCTACTTCTATTACATCACATTTGCACATTTATACATGCCCAAATTTTTCTTTTTTTTTACTCATATTCCATACATCAAGTTCCAAAACTATGGAATATACAAGTTGCATACATTTAATGAAAACCCCTATACTATCATTGTCCAAGACTAGGGGTTCAACTCTATGTATCACCAAAATGGAAGGGCCGCTATCTACAGAGCCAAACCCTTGCCTCGCTCCGCCGCCTCACTCGCGGAAGGACCTGAAAAACGTGGGGTGAGAACTATAAACATAGTTCCCAGTGGGTAAGGCCACCCAAAAGAGAAGCTCGACCCACCAGGTCCAAAGAAACACCATAAGCATAAGTTAGATCACAAATAACTATGCAACAATTATTTACATGCTTGTAAACAAACATAAAGGATGCAACCAAATAAAATGTCAACTTTTATTTTCTCCTAGGTTCATCCTATATCTCACATTGACCAAGTTTAACTACTTGTCATTTATTTATGGTGTCGGAGTCGCCGCATCACCATAATAGTTCTCAACCAAAGCGGAATCGCCGCAAGTGTTGGGCACCGGGCAATAGAATCGCCATCCCCATCATGGTCACAACCTCCAAGGAATGAAATCGTCATCTCCTTGTTCGGGTAGCGAAATCGTCGCGTACTCGGGATAGCGAAATCGTCGCGTACCCCATTCCATCACCGCCAACACATGGCACGGGTAGCGAAATCGTCGCGTACTCGGGATAGCGAAATCGTCGCGTATCCCAATCCATCACCGCCAACACATGGCACGGGTAGCGAAATCGTCGCGTACCCGGGATAGCGAAATCGTCGCGTATCCCAATCCATCACCACCAACACGTGGCACGGGTAGCGAAATCGTCACGTAACCGGGATAGCGTAATCGTCGCGTATCCCAATCCATCACCGCCAACACGTGTGGCACGGGTAGCGAAATCGTCGCGTACCCGGGATAGCAAAATCGTCGCGTATCCCAATGTTCACATTTCACACTTTCCAACCTATGTTCTTCAACACTAGGTTCTAATTCATACATGCAATCACATAACAAGTATAGATAATAAGAATATACTTGAATTCACTAACATACAAGATGAGCCCATGGCTCTATCTATCAAGATTCTCATTTTGCCAACATGCAAATTCTAGGGTTACTCACTTTCACACCATTTATTTTCAAATGGTTATTTACCCTAGACATGGAAGTGACCTAATCACTTCGGTAAACACAAACCCACCTCAAGAGCTTTCAATTCCTTGAATTCTTTGAGCTCCTAAGTCGCCAAGCCTTGAGTTCTTGCTTCAACCCAAGCTTCTATAAGAAAATAATTCGTTACTCATTACGAACCCATAAATCAACTCGATGTTAGAAATCAATGGTTCTAACATGATTTCCTATGCCTCAATTATAATTCCCGAAGGTCCAAATATTGTTAGAACCTCCCATGGTAAAAGCACCAAATCTACCTAGGATTTGCATGCATGCAAGCCAAACCCTAGATTTCATGGCCAATCTTCCACCATTTGTGGTCAAGATTGCCTATGATTTCCAAAAATCTCATATCAAAGGATTAAATCCAAGGTTTAAACCCTAAATCACAAGAACTGACCTCTACAACCAAGCTCCCTAGCCTCTTTTGCACCAAGAAGCTCCAAATCCACCTTAGAAGCTTTTTCCAAGGTCAAATCCTTCACTTCTCCAAGCTTTGGAGAGATCTCTAGAGAGAGAAAGTGAGGAAGAGGGAGAGGATGTATGAGGAGAGTGGAGGAGTAATGAGGGGAGAGGCCTCAGCCCCTATACATAGCCCATCCTCCATGAAATTACCAAACTGCCCCTCACTGGGCATTCTGCTTCAGCCGGGTCCGGACCTTGCAAATGGGGTCCGGACCCCGTACGCGCAACAGCCCACCACGCAGGCCGGGTCCGGACCTTGGCGTCCAGGTCCGGAACCCGTACGCGCATCTCCGCTTGGTAACAGGTCGGGTCCGGACCGTGGCGTCCGGGTCCAGAGCTTAGCTGCTCCACGGACTTCATTGTCCGGACCCCAGATCCCGGGTCCGGACCCCGTGAGCAATTTTGCTCCAGTTGGTCCTTTTCCAAAAAATCAAAATTTTGATTTATGGGTTCCCACTCGCACTCAAAACGTTCCAAAACCCTCGGAACCCAATTTCACACCAGCCATCATCGGCTCTCTCCGAACTTCATCAAATTTGGTAAAGTTCGATACAGCGCACCGAAATTCAGAGTGCTACATTTCACTTCTCAGAGTATATGCAATGTTTTTAAGCAAACTATTTTATTACCAAAATGTTTTATAAAATTATAAATTATTTTATTAAAATATCATAAAGAAAGTAAAAACGTACAATACTTATTTGAACTATAGACCATTTTGCTATCCAACCTTTCAAAACTTTGATTTTACAATCCAACCTTTCAATTTGTTTATTTCGAGTCAGTCAATGCCAGTTTGACTTCAAAATTTAAATGTGTTATTTATCTTTCAATGTAATTCTTGCAACTATAAATTTATCAAAGTAAGTAATTAGTTTAAATTTCAAAGTTAAAGTAACGTTGATTAACTCCAATCAAACAAATTGAAAAGTTGGATAGAAAAAAAATGTTTTGAAAGGATTAGTAGCCGATTAAGAATAATCCATAGTTCAAATAAGTTCTATACTTTTTTACTTAAAATATATCTTGTTCATTGATAAATTGAAGGTTTGAAAGCTTATATATGTAGTTATTTGAAAATACTGTAATATAAGATAGTAAAAGCATACATTTTGAACTTCAAAATTCTACCCTCAAACATGCTATAGTTCGTATAATGTAACGATTCGAACTTTGGCTAAATTGACAAAGTGCAGGTTAAATCATGCTAAACATAATTAAAATGAGTTTGAAAGGTTTAGACTGAGTTTAGATCAAATTGTAAATAGCTTGGATCGAAATAGAGTTTCAAAACTCAGAAAACTAAGTTTTAGACCTTTTGGAAGCTCGGAAGAGGAATTTGGGCGCCCGAATTCCTCTTCAGGCGGTCCAATGCAGCACCTGGAACAATCGGGCTTCTTTCAGAGAGCTTCGTTGGCGAGAATTCCAACTATCAGGTGCTCGGATTACCTTGTGGGCACTCGAATCCTTTCGCATCTCACTCGTGGACATCCGGAATGCTTTCAAACGATCAAACCGAGAGCACGGGTGCACGCAAGATTAAACATTCGGGTGTCCGAATGGTCCTGTGGGCGCCCAAAAGATCTTTCTGATGGTCTCTCGCAGACATCCGAACCACTTTTAGATGCTCATTTCGAGAGCGTTGGTTGCGCAAAAGAATAAACAATTGGATGCCCAATTACTATTTTTAGTGCCCAATTCATGAACTGGTTGGACTGAGCGGGTGCTTGGACTGTCGACCGGGTGCAGCTATGTGCTTTCGGGCACCCGAAAGTTTGGACGAGCGCACAAAATCTAGCGTAAAAGCTGAGTATTAACTGGTTGCAAATAAAAATTATTGGGGGTTTATGTGCTATTGTAGCACCTCTATATAACCTGAAATCACAACCTAAACTCTAATTCTTACCATTCTCCTTCTCTCCCACTCTCCCTCTCCTCTTTCTCTCACTAGAAGAATAGAAAAACCCATTTTCTCCATTGTTGAAGCTTGGAGATCCATCTCCTTCAAAGATTGTGAAAGATCAAAGGCATCTAGAGGAAGCTCGTGGAGGAGGAAGGAGCTTACTTCACCCACGTTTCTCTTACTAGGAAGAGGAGGGATGTTTTGACATTTTCATAAATGTTGGAGTTTTGATGTTCTTACCTTATTAGAACCATTTTTTTAGAATTTTTTGGTGTTCCCAAGAGGTCAAGAGAGAATCCTTCTTGAAGAATAAAAAAAGGTGGGAAATATTACTAAAATAGATTTGATCTCCCTTTTGTCTAAAACATTCTTTGATTGCATGCTATATTATGATATTATGAGCAATATATAAGCTAAAGTGGATTTAGTTTTCTCTTACTAGGAAGAGGTGAGATGTTTTGACATTTTAGAAAATATAGGAGTTTTGATGTTCTTACCTTATTGGAACCATTTTTTAGATTTTTTTGGTGTTCCCAAGAGGTCAAGAGGGAATCCTTCTTGAAGAATCAAAAAAAGGTGGGGAATATTACCAAAATAGATTTGATCTCTCCTTTGTCTAAAATATTCTTTGATTGCATGCATATATTATGATATTATGAGCAATATATAAGCTAAAGTGAATTTAGTTATTTGCTAAGAGATCAAGTAGATCAAGATAGCTCGTGAACATTTGACCTAGGAGAAAATTAGGATTTTAACCCTTGCATGTTAAAAGAAAACATATGGCATGCATGTATATGTATTGATATAAATCTTGTTGTATAGATGAAACAAGTGGCATTTAACCTAGGTTGGGATCTAAAGTGTGAAATATAGTGACATATGAATACTAAGTGAAACTTGAGCTAGAGAAGAAGTGTATGGGTATTGGACATTGTGGATAACCCTAGAAGTCATGTGAACCTAGGATGTTACCTTGACATAGGTCGCAACATTTTGGAAGTGTCAAAATGTGAGATGCCGATTACCGTCGACTCCTACCATACTTGGTGATGCCAATACCCAAGTGCTTACTGAATGGAGGAATGTTGATACTCTCAACTCTCCATAAGGTATCGATTGGAGGGATGTCGATAGTTTGGACTCTCCATAAGGTGATTAGTGAAAAGTGGAAGCAAGTCCAAAGGGTTGGTCTAAGATAAAAGATTGTTGGGGTAAAATCTATAACCAATGACATGGTAGCATGGTGGCATATGATTCATGCATGAAGCATTGTAGTTGTATTATCACTACATGCATTTCTATTGTAGAAATAGATGTTTCAATTATGATTATTATCTACTAATACCTCATTTGCACCGAATGAGTATAGAGCGCTACTTTCGACGGTTGCACCTACTGTTCTCACCTTTTTCAGGTCCTGCTACCGCTGGCAAGGCGTGTGATCACAGCAAAGGCGTCACAAGTTAGATATATCGTGGTTAGTTGGTCTCGGTTGAGGTACCCATTTTGTACAAGCAAAACTATTTATTGTTTTAGAGAGCATCGGGATGTAAACTTAAAAAGCTTAAACTTGTAATGGTTAAACATAGTAGTATTACTCTGATACTTCATGTATCCATAGCATGTATAATTTTTACTTGCTGGTATATGTTCCGCTTCGTGCAGGTAGGGAAAACCTCCCCCGTTCGGCCGGTCTATTACACGAGCCCGAGCGGGCCCAGTTGGCGGGACTTGGGGCGTGATCGAAAAAGTAGTTTCTTACATCCATCTGGTCTAACTCAAGATCCAAGTGAGCCTAGGAAGGATTTCTAGGTGGTTTTGGTGAACATCTAGCCTTAGAATGACTCTAAAGACTTAGAATGAGAGTAAGCGTGAACTTTGGCAAAAGTAAATAATTGGGTCTTGTTGTCTTCCCAAATAGAATATAGGGGACTAATCGAGGGAGATAATTCTTTTATTCTTCGGATAATTACGTTGGGTGGTCGACAATATAATGTCGTGAATGAAAGGGAGTGTTCTTCGAAAACTTCTGCTTAACTGAGGCAACTTTTTCCTTTTGCATAATGCTATGGTGTCTAAGTGGAAGACTTGGATTAAATTGTTATCGATGTGGTGTTGCAGGATAGCAATGGCACCCTATGGACGACCCAGGATGAGGTTTGCGTCAACACTACCTGAGGCACCTGAGCGCTCAGGTTTCAGCGAGGTGCAGGATTTGCGCGACCTGATGGCCACACTAATTGGAGTGATTGAAAGGCAGGCTGAGGCCTTCGAACACCAGGAGAAGCAGATCAAGCGGCTTCATGATATTATTGTGCAGTAGGCGGGAACTGCGTACATGAGCCAGGAACCCACACTATCTCCTCCTATGAGGGCTGTTGTAGAGGTCATTGCGGTAGTGGCCGCGCCCGTCTCGGCAGACCCCGCACCGTCAGGGGCGAGAACGAGAGTGTCCCTCAGGATGGACTCTGACACCTCTGTCACGGCGCACATGATTCATAGGGTGGAGTAGAAGCGGGCCATGGAGAGCCTTGCTAACTTTAGGAAGTTCAACCCACCAAACTTTAATGTCGAGTGCAATGATCCATTGGTGGTCGAGTCCTGGATGGACGCAATGGAGAAGTTATTTGAGGATCTCTTCATTTCAGACTAAGACAAGGTCCATCTGGCTGCCCATTGTTTGGACAAGATGGCCCACAAATAGTGGAAGATGGAAAAGAGCAAGCGGTCTGCCGACTTACTAACCCTGACTTGGGAGAAGTTTTAGGAACTCCTATTCGAATCCTACTTTCCCGACAGTGTTAAGCAACAGATGAAAGATGATTTTAAGAACCTCCGCTAGGGCAGCTTGTCAGTGTAGGAGTACGAGTGGGAGTTCACTCGCATCATGAGTTGCATCTCGTTCTTAGTACGGGATGAGCGAATAAGGCTCGATACTTTGAGTGGAGTCTCTGACCGAGCATTTATCCTAAGGTCCAATTAATCAATCTCTAATTTTTGGGTGGTTAGGCACCATGCCCGATTGGTATAGCAGGGGGAGGCAGTGGTGTGTCAGGAGCACGAGGCCCTTGAGAAGGGCAAGAAGAAGGAGAAAAGGCAGTCTTCAGGTAGCTATAGGTGCCACTCCAGTTGCTGGCAGCCTCCCAAGCACCTGCGCTGCAGTCCTAATCGCATGGGTCCTATGCCACTCGGCTTTGGGCCATGTGCGTAATCTACAGCGGGACACACCGGTATCAGTGCAAGCAGTATGAGAGGAAATACTTCAGGTGTTGCCAGCTGGGCCACATGTTCGCCAACTGCTGCAGAGGTGCATCATCAGCCACGTCCATCACTTTGGTTCCATCCACCCGGAGGTAGTATTTAGGGGCACGACATGCACCAAGTGGGCAGGTATTGGCTACTCAGGTGGAGGAGCAGTCGGTAGTCAATGACATCATGGCAGGTATCGTTTTACTTACTAATATTAGATGTAGGGCATTGTTCGACACATGTGCATCACATTCATTCATTAATAGGATATGTGTCATGCCCTGGGGCCCTTTTTGTAAAGTCTTTTAAGTTTTGCGAAAGCACCCCAAATTTTATTTTGAAACAATCAGCCTTCGTCACGGGTTGTGCAGACCCGCCATAAATATAGAGATTCTTCTGTCCACACGGACAGAGTCTCCCCTATATTTGCACAGCATACCATCCATTACAATGCCATAAGATATACAATTCACAATCCTCACTCATACCAACCAACAAACGTACAACCATATGCATGCACATATAGCTATCAGTTCTTATAAATATGATGCATGCTCTGTTGCTACAATGTCCATATCGAAGATGATGTGAATATATATTTCAACAAACATCAATATACATCTAGCCTTTGAAAGTGTCTCCTACCCAAAATGGTTATTTTGACAACTTAAGGATGCGATAAAATTGAAAATCATTCGAAAGTTATTTTGAAAATCGTTTCCTGTACGGAAACATTATATTTTGAAAGCCAGCTACCACGAGGGGTAAAGCCAGCTACCACGAGGGGTAAAGGCACAGCTCCAGGATTTGATAGAGAAAGGATTTGTGAGATACAATGTTTTGTCTTGGGGAGCGCTCGTGTTATTCATGAAGAAGAAGAATGGCTCACTTAGGTTTTGTGTAGATTATAGAGAATTGGACGTAGTGAACAAGTATCCCTTGTCGTGCATCGACGACCTATCTGATCCGCTATAAGAATCTTGTGTCTTCTCAAAGATTGATCTGCAGTCAGGGTACCACCAGTTGAAAGTAAGGGCCGAGGACATTTCTAAGATGGCGTTCAGGACTTGGCACAGGCATTATGAGTTTATTGTTATGCCTTTCAAATTGACGAATGCATCTGCCGTATTTATGGACTTGTTGAATAGGGTGTTTAAGCCATACATGGACAGATTTGTGGTAGTGTTCATTGATAATATTTTGATTTACTTTTGGAGTGATGCGCAGCATGAGGAGCATTTGAGGATAGTGCTATAGTTTCTGAGAGAAAAAAATTGTATGCCAAATTGAAAAGTGCAAGTTTTTTTGGCTTCAGGAGGTTGCTTTCTTGGGCCACGTGACTTTAGTCGCTGGTGTGGCAGCAGATACAAAGAAAACTAATGCAATTCGGGATTGGCCAAGACCGACGACGATCACTGAGGTGAGGAGTTTCCTTAGTTTAGTAGGATATTACCGTCAGTTTGTTGAAGGCTTTGCGAAACTTTCCACACCCCTCACTCGACTGACTTGAAAGGAAATTAAATTCATCTCGAATGAGGATTGTCAAAGGAGCTTTGAGGAATTAAAGCAGATGCTGATGTCCGCTCCTATCCTTTCCCTTTCAGTTATGGAGGAAGGATTTGTGATTTACAATGATGCGTCACACGGTGGATTAGGATGCGTGTTGATGCAACATAGTAGGATAATTGCTTATGCTTCACTGTAATTGAAGGATTTGAAGAAAAATTACCCTATGCATGACTTGGAGTTAGTGGTTGTGGTGTTCGCGCTGAAGCTTTGGCGCTATTACTTATATGAAGAGCATTGTGAGAAGAAGCTGAATTTGAGATAGTACCGATAGTTGGAGCAGTTGAAAGACTATGATGTGAGTATTCAGTAACATCCCGACAAGGCAAACATGGTGGCAGATGCTTTGAACAGAAAGTCAGTGCAGAGCTTAAGTATGATAATCACGCAGCAGATGTCATTACTTGAGGAGATAAGGCGTTTTCAATTAGAGGTTGTATCCCCTAGGGTCTCTGCGAGATTGATATCTATAATCTTGCAACCCACTCTATTGGACATGAACAGGGAGAAACAGAGTGAGGACCCCCATTTGACAAGGATTCACGCTGAGGTTGAGAGAGGTCAGACGAGGGATTTTAGCTTCGATATCTCAAGAGTACTATGGTTTAGAGATCCGCTTTGTACGCCAGTGTATTTACGACTCCGTGAGGAGATTTTGAGAGAGACTTATTCTTCGCATTATATTATTCATCCTGGTGAAACTAAAATGTATAAGGATTTTAAGACACTTTTGATGGAATGCAATGAAGAGGGACATTAGGAGATATATGGCGTAGTGTTTGACTTGTCAATAAGTAAAAATAGAGCATAGAGTACCTGTTGGGAAGCTTCAAAGTCTTCTAATCCCAGAGTGAAAGTGGGATCATATGAGAGATGGACTTTGTCATGGGATTACGTAGGGCACATAGCAGATTTGATACAGTCTAGGTGATAGTGGATAGACTGACCTAGTCTGCTCACTTCCTTCTAGTGTAGACTACAAAATTTCGGGAGCGACTCGCACAATTGTACATCGATGAGGTAGTGAGATTACATGGTGTACGGACCTCCATAGTATCAAAATGAGACCCGAGATTTGTTTCACATTTCTGGAAGAGTTTACAGGGTACTCAGCTACGCTTTAGTACAGTCTTTCACCCATAGATCGATAGGCAGTCGGAGTGAACTATTTAGATCCTAGAGGATATGTTGAGAGCTTGTGTTTTGGACTTTGGAGAAGGGTGGCATCGGCATTTGAGATTTGTTGAGTTTGCGTACAACAACAGCTATCAAGCTAGCATCCAGATGACTCTGTTTTAAGCATTGTATCAACGCAAATATCGATCACCCCTACATTAGAGTAAAGTGGGTGGAAGAAAAATTTTGAGACTAGATTTACTTACCGAAATAAAGGAAAAGGTCAGAATTGCGCGACAACATCTAGTGACAGCCCAGAGTCGACATAAGAGTTATGCTGACACTAGGCGATGAGACTTGGAGTTTCAGGTTAGAGACCATGTGTTTTTGAAAGTCTTGTCATCTAGAGGGATCCAGAGATTTGAAGTTTGTGGAAAACTCAGTTCCTGATACATTGGTCAATTTCAGGTTCTGGAGCGAGTTGGGCCCGTGGTATACAACAAGATTGCACCACCACCGCAGCTTGCTAGTATCCACGATGTCTTCCATGTCTCGGCTTTGAGCAGATATGTGTTCGACCCTTCGCATGTAATTGACTTCACTCCACTAAATTTAAGTGAGGATCTGAGATACGAGGAGCGACCGGTGCAGCTTCTTGTTCGAGAGGTGAAAGAATTGCACAATCAGGTCATTCCATATGTGAAAGTGTTGTGGAGTATTCATGAGGAGCGCGAGGCAAATTGGTAGCTAGAGACGGTGATGCAAGAGTCCTCCCCTACTTATTCGAGGATTTGACTTGAGGTATAAGCTTAAGTTTCGAGGACAAAATTTTTTGTAGAGGAAAGGATGTAGCATTTTGAAAATTTAATTATTGGAATGATTACAATTTCAGTAGGTGGGCGCTACTCCTGTAGAGTGTCGGGATGAGTCAGAATCATTTTGAGGCAAAATTGGCGCCACAAATAATTCCAAAACTCAATACAAATTTAGCTAGAATAGGTTTAGTAAATAGTGCCAAGAGAACAACTTAACTCCTCAACTACTTTAAATGGAAATTTTGAACACTTGGGTACAACTAAATACTATCCATCATCTTCTCCTTTTTCCTTCTTCTTCTTCTTCTTCTTATTTTTTTCCTCATTTTTCTCCCTTTTTTCCTATTATTTTCTCCCTGCGCATTGCAGCCAAGCAGAAGCTACAATCAGCATCAGCAGCAGCTGTGCAATTGCAGCAAAAGCAAGATTCAGCAGGAGCAGCAATAGCCATTGCAACCAACAGTCATCCTTCTTCTCGTACTACTTTTCTATAGCAGCAGTAGCTACAGCTGGCAGAGCTAACATCAACAGCAGCATTGGTGGCAGCAGCTGCAACAAGGAGTTGTGGCTGCAGCTGCAGCAACAAGGAGTTGTGGCTGCAGCTGCAGCAACAAGGAGTTGTGGCTGCAGCTGCAGCATCAACAACAAGCAGCACAATAGTTGAGTGTTGGTCTTCTTCTCCTTTTCCTCCATTCGTGCGAGCCACAGCAGCAACAAGAGCAACAACAGCAAAAAAAAAGGACAGCAACAGCAGCCTGCTGCAGCAATAGTAGTCAGGCAGAGGCTGCAGCAGGGTTGGAGAAGTGGGAAATTGATCATATTGGAGCTTCCGATCTCAAAATTATTCTTACTTGTGGATTAACTGAGGACGGAATCTTGAAATTTAGTTTCTTTCAACTGGACTACTAGTTAGTTCTAAATAAATTTGAAATTTATTGGCAGTCTAAACTTATTTTAGAATATTATTGGGATTTTTTTAATTTTCTCCATCCGATTCTTCTAGTTGAGCATTTGCTGGAGTATTGTTGGTTTCTCTTCTATAATTGGATGAATTGGAGTCTTCCCTAGCTGATCTGTAAGGTTAGTTGGAGTTTAATTGATGCAATTTTGAACATTTTGCTGAAATTGTGAGTAATGTTGGGTTTTCGTTAATATTCGGTGTTCAATTCTTGTAGCATTCAATTCTTGTAGCTAAACCTTGAGTGAGCTTTGGTCAGTTCTTTTTGCATTTCTTGTGGAATTGGAGTCCCTCCTAGCTAGAATATATAGGATTAATTTTGATCTAAATTCTATCTTTCGTAACCGAAATTCATGTATGTGACCTTGTTCTACCTTCGATTGCTCTAGTTGTGTTCCTTCTCACATTTCTGGTTTTTGGAGGAGTTTCACTTGATCCTAGAGCAATGAGGAGAGGCCTTGCGTGTCTCGATTTCCTGCTGTGGTTGGATTAGCTTTCGAGGTGGGTTTAATTTACCGAAAATGACGAAATTCCTTCTATGTCGTTTATTTTCTGCACAATAATTTTTAGTACTCCCTTGTGCATGTTAGCATGATGTTTCATTCTTTCCATGCCTGTAATAACCAGCATGTTGATAGTAGAGGAGCATTCATGGTATCAAAAAGTTCCAATCATGTAGTACTTTAGAATGACCAGGTTGTGAGGATCCTTGAATATGGTATTAAATTTGAATATTTTGATATGGAATCATAAAAATTGATATAGTATATTGCAATCCTAGCTTTAATCTTATTATTGAACCTGCATGTAGGGGGATTTTATGATGCTGAAACTGAACCACAACCATGCAAAAATCTGAATTACGTATGTTCGTACTCCGTCGCTACTAATTATTTTCGAGAGTTATTTTTACCTATTTTTCACCTTGGTTAGAGGGTAGAGAGTATTCAGATTAGTGTAAGATGATTTTACACCCGTGCTGAGGGTCAAGAGGATTTTTACAGTAGTTGGTAGCTTGAGTTGTATTTTAGGATGCCCTCTAGATCGACGATGGTTCCGGATCATTGAGTTTTACATTAGATTATGCTTGGGGCACGTTGACTAAGTTTTATGATCTGATTGATCATTTTTATTGACTACAGCTTACTTGAGTCGGACTAGAGCTCGATAGAGACTATTTTTTTTACTCGGTAAGGTCGCTTCCCTCGGGTGTCACTCCGGAGCTTGGCTTTTAGTGAGTTGATGTTGATGTTGCAACTGTCCTTTTGGGCAGACGACCTACATTTGACCTATCACCCTCGAGGGCGGTGCCGTGGTAGGTAAGTGCAGAATTGATCAGACCTTGGAGGCAGTGATTTGGATTGGGCTTGGATAGTGAGTACTCGTTATCTTGTTGATGCATTTCCTTACATCCTGTTGATTTATTCTGAGCATTAGTAGTATAGTTGTATTATAGCAGTAGATTCCTTTCTAGTTTTTTTTTTTTTTTTTTTTTTTTTTTTTTTTTTTTTTTTTTTTTTTTTTTTTTTTTTTTTTTTTTTTTACTTCATGCTCTACTTTTAATTATAGTTCTTTACTTTTACCTCTTATAGACCTAGTGGGTACATCGTCATCATCAGTGACGGTACCCACAGAGGACTACCTACTTTAGTAGTTCTTACGCCTGTTGTTGTTAACCTTTTTCTTACAGATCCCTCTACACCTGTAGCTATTTTTAATCGAGGTAAGGGGACCGCTGGATAGATAGCTCTCCTACCCATAGATCGTGCTAGAGGAGGACCCAATTAATAATATTTTGTGAGACATCCTGTACAGAGGGGACTGGCAGTGCCAGCTGGGTTGTACTCTTTACTTATGTATCTGGTAGATGATCTTATTCTGTTGGAGTTATGTTATTTATACAGTATGGTTTAGTTATTTTTAGCTCTGATATACTAGTTGTAGCTGTTATAAATTCTCATACTTGTGTAGGTTTAGATGCTTCGTATGCACGGGCTTCCCGTGTATGTAGTGGATCTGTTGGGAGCGCGGATTCTGCTATAACCCAGGGCATGACACCTCAGGTTGATTTCTCATCCTACGATCCTCATGGTAAGTACCGGTGGGGAGGCTGGTCAGGGCGCGGCGTGAGGTCACACCATAGCTTGTTTACACTAGTCGTTTCGTACTCTTTTATCCTGCTACGATTATTTATTCTTTATCTTACCCCTCTTACTTATTGTTAAATAAATAGATTTTGTAATGGTTCAGTTAGTTTGTGATGCTTATGATTAATTGGATGTTTTGATTAATTAGGGATTTGAATTCTATTTTGAAATCATGGCAAGGGTTTTTGTGGTTTTATGGTAAAATTAGTTTTTTATCCCTCGTGATAGTCGGTTTTCAAAAAGGCTGAGTTTTTATGTGGAAAATAATTTTCAAAAGATTTTCGGTTTTATTGTAATCTTAGTATCTGAAAAAAAAAATCGGGTAGGAAACACTTTCAAATGATTGAAGGTTTTCTATGATTGATGTTCTGTGCATTTGCATCATCTTCGTTAAGAATTTCTTAGGTAAATAAAATTATGCATTATCTTCGCTGAGGACTACTTAGCTATATGTGCATCCCGCATTGTGTATATGAATGGATTTATGGTTTGTGTAAGTGAAGTTCGTGGGTTGTGGTTATATATCAGATTGGTACGCTGTGCGAATATAAGGGAGATTCTATCCATGTAGACAAAAAAAATCTCTGTATTTATGGTAAGTCTCTTTGTCCCATGGGCAAGGCAGGATTTTTTTAAAAAAAGAGTATTTTTTTGCAAACTTTGTTTTTCAAGCTATATCTCTTTCATAAAAGGCTTTATAAAAAGGCCCCGGGGCGTGACAGGTCAAGTGTTAATGCCTCTGGAGTACCCAGATTTCGAGATCGTGATTTCGAGATTCAAGAAGAAACAATTAAAGAAGCACATAGTTCTCCTAATACAATTTACCCGAGAAGAACTAAAATGTATCAGGACTTAAAAACACATTATTGATGGAATGGCATGAAGAGGGATATTATTAAAAGATTTGCATCTTAGTGCTTGACTAGTCAGTTTGTAAAAGCTGAGCATCGAATGCCATCTAGCAAGCTTCAAAACCTTGTAGTCTCTGTTTGGAAGTGGGATATGATCACCATGAACTTTGTGATTGGATTGCCACGATCATAGGGCGAACATGATACTATATGGGTAATAGTAGACAGATTGGCTAAATCCACCCTCTTCATACTGGTGCAAACTATCTGGTCCAGGGATAAACTCGCATAGGTATGCATTGATGAGATTGTGAGATTGCATGGGGCCCCAACCTCTATAGTTTCTGATAGGGACCCGAGTTTCATTGCGCACTTTTGGAGGAGTCTTCAGACAGTCTTGGGGACTCAGCTGTATTTTATTTTCGCTTAAAAAAGGAGAAAAATGAGAAATTTAAATAAATGAAAGAGTCGTGATGTAGGTATTTATTTAGGGGTGCAGTTTTTTTTAATTTTTTTTTTATTTTGTTTTTTTTGGGGCTATATATTCTTTAATAACGAGAAAAGAAATATATATGCGAAAAGAAAAGAAATATAATAATAATAATAATCATCAGAGATAAAAAGGTTCATACTTCTCGGGTACCCGTAGGTACCCGTAGGTACCCGGTTAGTTACGCCCTTTTGTCACATTCGGGCAACCTCCGTTTAAGTTGGTTATTATCAATATACCCGTCCTCTAGATAAATAAATAATCAGATCGCTAGATTATTAGTAGTAGTAGAGTAGGAAAGAGAATAAAATTTTTACAATCACACGTAATAAGCCCAGTTGTAGCAGAGTTCAAAATATTTGGCTAGTCTGAAATGTCATTTCTACAGTTAACAGCTAATCCCTTTTTTTATTGATTTATTTTTTTATTATTTTTTTAAGTTCTACACTGTAGAATATTGCATATGATTTTTCAAACTACACGAAACTATAAGTACCGTTAATACGTAAAAGAAAATTAAGAAAACCCAACTCATTGGAAGGCTAATTATAGGGTACCAGTTGGTGTACTTAAAAAAGAAAAGAAAAGCTGCTTCTTCCCCTTTCCTTTTTTTTTGTTTGCTCCCGAAGCAGTGGAATGGTTAACAAGCTTCGGCCTCGGCGGTGTCGGCTTAGGCGGCTTGGGCGACGACGGGGGGATGCGGCTACGGCGGCATCGGGTCGGCGGCGACCGCAGTGACCGCGACGGTGGACGCGGCAGCGGCGGACTCGGCGGCTTCGACGACGGCAGGGTATGCAGCAGTGTCGACTTCGGCAACGACCGCGGCGGCGGACGCGGCGGCTTCACTCTTTCTTCTTCTTCCTTAACCTCTCTCTCTCTCTCTCTCTCTCTCTCTCTCTCTCTCTCTCTTTCTCTCTTTCTTTTCTTCTCTTTATCCCTATCTTTGCCTGAGTGTGTGGGTGTTGGTGTGGATGACGCCCTCCATGGGTGTGTCTGTGCGACCATCCTTTGTTGCTCAATTTATAGGCCTCAAGAGCTAGTTCTTTTGGATCTCGAAGAGTGTGCAAGATTTTTATGAATCTAAGGGAGATCTTGAAAAATCTTCGAGCAATTATGTGAGAAGGAGCACAAATTGCGATCCCGAATTTTTCGAGATCTAGTGATTTTGTTCCCCTTTTTTTTTTTATTATAATAATATATATTTTTATATTATTATTTTTTAATATAAAGATTATTCTGAGATTTAATAGATTTTGGGCGAGCCCTACAAATGCCCCCCACCGGATTGGGTGTGAAGTAAGGATGGAACACACAACCCAGTGAGCCCCTCTCTTTTTTTTTCTTTTCCTTTTCTTTTTTTTTCTCGCTCTTTTTTTTCTTCTTCTCTTTTCTCTCTCTCTCTCTCTCTCTCTCTCTCTCTCTCTCTCTCTCTCTCTCTCTCTCTCTCTCTCTTTTAATACATATATAATAAAGGAGTTTTGAAATCATTCTAAAGCGAGTGAATAGCTAAATGAGCCGAAATGTTGCGACTAAGAAAAACACGCTGACCATTTGGGTAGGGACATCTAGGTGTTCCACTTGTTCTAGCATGTGGAGATTGAACATGTGACTCAACCACTATATGGGCCGCAATGTTGCCACGAAGAAGAACACACTGACTAGTCGGGCAGGGACATTTGCATGTACCACTTGTGCTAGTATGTTCAGGTTGAACATGATCAGATAGGGACTGCCGAAGAGTGTACTGTAGACCATGTTCAGGTTGAACATGATCGGATAGGGACTACCGAAGAGTGTACGGTAGACCAGCCCGAAGTGACTCAACGGCTATATGTACCGCAATGTTGCCACAAAGAAGAACACACTTACCACTTGGGCAGGAACATCTGGGTGTACCACTTGTGCCAGTATGTTGAAGTTGAACATGATCGGGTATGGACTACCGAAGAGTGTACCGTAGACCAATTCGGAGTGACTCAACGGCTATATAGATCGCATGTTGCCACAAAGAAGAACATACTGACCACTCGGATAGGGACATCTGGATGTATCATTTGTGCCAGTATGTTGAGGTTGAATATGATTGGGTAGGGACTACTGAAGAGTGTACTGTAGATCAGCTCGAGATGAGTCAATGACTATATGGGCAGCAATGTTGCTACAAAGAAGAACACACTGATCACTCGGGTAGGGACATTTGGGTGTACCACTTGTGCCAGCATGTTGAGGTTGAACATGATCGGGTAGAGACTACAGAAGAGTGTACCGAAGACCACCTCGAAGTGATTCAATGACTATATGGGCCGCAATGTTGCCACGAAGAAGAACATACTGACCACTCGGGCAGGGACATCTGGGTGTACCACTTGTGCCAGTATGTTGAGGTTGAACATGATCGAGTAGGGACTACCAAAGAGTGTACCGTAGACCAGTACCACTTGTGCCAGTATGTTGAGATTGAACATGATCGAGTAGGGACTACCAAAGAGTGTACCGTAGACCAGCTCGAAGTGACTCAACGGCTATATAGGCAGTAATGTTGCCACGAAGAAGAACGCACTGACCACTCGGGCAGGGACATTTGGATGTACCACTTGTGCCAGCATGTTGAGGTAATCTTGAGGTAAGGGGTAAAAGTGTCGTCACCGTAGTCCATCTGGGAATGCGGGTAGTGATTGGGTGAAACCCGATGTATATAAGTAAGGATGCTGTCACTACTATCCATATATGGGGATGCAGGTGGCGATCGGGTGAAACCCAATGTATAGAAGTATAGATGCAATTATTGTTATCCATCGAGGGATGCAGGTGGCGATCGGGTGAAACCCGATGTATAGAAGTATAGGTGCCGTCACTGCTATCCATCTAGGGATGCAGGTGGCGATCGGGTGAAACCGGATATATAGAAGTATAGGTGCCATCACTGCTGTCCATCTAGGGATGTAGGTGGCGATTAGGTGAAACTCTATGTATAGAAGTAAAGATGCCATCACTACTGTCCCTCTGGGGATGCAGGTGGCGATCGGGTGAAACCCCGATGTGTAGAAGTAACGGTGCTGTCATTTGTATCCATCTGGGGATGCAGGTGGCGATCGGGTGAAACTCGATGTGTAGAAGTAAGGATGTCGTCACTGCTATCCATCTAGGGATGCAGGTGGTGATCGGGTGAAACTCAATGTATAGAAGCATAGGTGCCGTCATTGCTATCCATCTAGGAATGCAGGTGGCGATCGGGTGAAACCCGATGTTTAGAAATATAGGTGCTGTCACTACTATCCATCTAGGGATGCAGGTGGCGGTCAGGTGAAATCTGATGTATAGACGTAAAGATACCATCACTACTGTCCATCTGGGGATGCAGGTGGTGATCGGGTGAAACCCCAATGTGTAGAAGTAAGGGTGCCGTCACTGCTATCCATCTGGGGATGCAGGTGGCTTCTTTTTTTTCTTTTTCTTTTTTTTTTACAAACTCAATGCAATCTTTTGCCATGGTTGGCCAGAAGTAACCTGTAAGCTTCAATCCTAGTGCAACCTTGGGCATGGATTGTTGTGCTCCACACAATCCAGAGTGTGTTTCCTTGATAGCATCCTCCACTTCTAATCTAGAGAGGCATCTTAATGTGGAGTGCTTTTCTTGTATTATCAATTGCCTTTGCATTCTTGTATAGTGCAAGTATCTCTGGAGACTTTTGATATTCAAGATCAACCTTTCCCACTGCTATCATCAGCTCAGTGATATTAGTTGGCTTATACGTGGATACCTCTTTCGAATACCATGATTGCATCCCTTTGATACAAAGCTCTACTGCTTGAGTGGGCTTCAACTCATCAGGATATAGAATGATCATATTTCTCCATCTAGCAACATAATCTTCAACTCTTTCGTCCCTCCCTTGCTTCAGTTCTGCAAGCTCGTCGAGATAGACGTTCCTTTTGACTAAAATAAAATATACCTTGAAAAGAGTTTTCATTATATCCCAATCAAGGATAGATTCTGGGGCAGCTTACTATACCACTGAGAAGTAGCTCCTTTTAATGAAAGCAAAAATTGTCGAAGAAGCAATGATGGATTTGTAGCAACATCCCCGCATGTCGCCTCAAAGTGAGTCAGATGTTCTCGTACATCACTGATTCCATCAAACATTTGAAATCTTGGGCGATTATAATTAGGAGGATACGGGACATGATCGTGCCACGCTAGATATGGCTTGTCACCTTTTGGTAGCTACGGTTCTTTATCTTGACACAATTATTTAACTTTAGACGTGACAATGTTATCTATTAGTTGCTGAAGAGCCGAAGGAGTCATTGATGATATAGGTACCTCGTGAGAAGCTGCTAGTTCATTAACAGCAGGATTCTGCTGATATGGAGAGCTTTTACGCTTCGTATTATGATGAGCGTCGACAGCTTGTTCTGTAGACTACAATTGTTGAGTTGATTGATGATTAGTATCTTGTTGTTGTTGTTGTCGCAGAAGCGTATTCATGGCATCCATCATAGTGCTCATCTGAGTAGCCATCTGGTCAATTCGATTATCCTCTCTTCAATGCGGTGCATCAACTTTTTGATGGTGACTTGATCTGCCATGTTTGTTGTAAAGTGACTCGATGAAGTGGAGATTCTAATGGCGTAGCAAAAGGAGTAATGACTTCTTCATCTCCTGCGTCTTCCGTTTCCTCATCTTCCAAGTCAAGGGGTAAATGAAGCATTAAGTCTTGCTCTCTACTAGATTCATCGGCTGCCATGCGCATCGCAGTCGATTTCAATATTGCATTGGCTTTGGCTCTTTGAGCCAGCTGTTGAAGTCCAGATGGATCTTCTTGAAGGGCTTGATAATTTTTGCTGCTAGGTCAACTTGGATAAGGATTCTCCTCCTCACCTTGCCCCCTGTTAGGACCTGTTCCTACCATCATGAAAATGTTAGCGGGGTTGTCTTACCTTGATGAAGCACGACTCCTCGTGCAAATTTTGATCCTTCATTCGGCAGTTCTGATTCTGCAGTAGAGTAAATTCTTCGCATATTGTGTTTGTCTCTTTCAGCAAAATGTAGAAAAGAGATCTATTTTTCGATACGTACAAAAAATATCCCTTTCTTTTTTGTTGAAAGTTTAATCTCTCTATATTTCGTAAATGATTCATCTAGCATTTGGCGACGACGGAGGCGATCTCTTGTCCGTCGGATGTTCCTTTTTTGATATTGGGTGTGTCCCGAAAATGAGGAGGTGTAAGACTTAGTGGTCAACCCTTTAGATGAATTATAACGAGAATATTGCACCTCTGTTGTAAGGATATCAAAATGATTTGACGTGGGCGAAACAGGATTCTGCCCCCAATCCTTCTTTATAGATGCCATCAAGGAAGTCCCAAGAAATGCACATTCACAAAAAATATTTTTCGGACCATAACGCGTAACAGTTCGAAGTAATTTATGTTTCATTTCACTAAATGTAAGAGCAGTTATGATAAGAGGCACATTTTTTCAATTTTGGAGCCGAAACGTATGGATCAGACTTTGGCTGAACAACATCTGCCCCTAGCTTGCTTGTCGATGCTGTAAGTTATGGGGATCCCAAGGATCTATCTAGATACTATCAATCACCTAGAGGGGGTGAATAGGTGTATAGGCCACAAACACAAATCTCAATGCTATAAAAAATAAATGCAAAATTAAAAATAGCACACCGAGATTTACGTGGGAAAACTCCAACTAGGAGAAAAACCCATGGGACCAACACGCGAAAACTATCCACTAAGAATAAAAGATTATAAGGTGATTACCGACTCCACGGACTCAACCTCTCTTTTATCTTCTACGGATCTCACGCACGCCGTTGGGTTGTCCACGCCCCACGTCCGATTCTACGAAAGCCACTTGAGTCCACGAGCACCAACGATTCGAATCCACAAACCGTCACGATCACGCCGAATCCACGACGCCACTCAACAAGTGCGAAGCACTGTTTCTATGGTGATTCTTTGCTTAGAGTATCGTTTAAAAAATTAGAGAGAAAGTCTCTAAGGAAATCGTAGATCAATTCAACATATACATGTGAAATTACGTAATCTCGAATTGACCTAAGAGACTACTTTGGTGGAGAAGGGTTTAGAACGAAAAACCTAGCCTCTAGGGTTGCTCTTTCGTGAATTCTGAGTGCTTCAACGTCATAGAGAATCCTAACGTTGTATTTATAGACTTTAAAATTAATTAGAGTCGGATTAGAGTAGATTTAGAAAATTTGCACATTGAGTATCGGTACATGAAAGTGGGTACCGGTACGCAAAGATGCAATAGAAATTTTCCTAACCCTGAGTTCCGGTACCCGAACGTTTCAGTACCGGTACAACTCAAATCAGTACCGGTACTCCAACTAGGTACCGGTACGCAATTCAAACTCTAGAATTGCTACTCTCGGGTTTTGAGGAACTCAATATTGGGTTCCGGTACTCAATATAAAA
The DNA here is from genome assembly GCA_016920855.1 of Puya raimondii. Classification (NCBI taxonomy): domain Eukaryota; kingdom Viridiplantae; phylum Streptophyta; class Magnoliopsida; order Poales; family Bromeliaceae; genus Puya; species Puya raimondii. Next base: position 210,478,238 of record JABWPP010000050.1, on the reverse strand, counting down.
TATTAGATTTTTCAACCTGGTTTTGCGGAACTAAAACGTAGTACCAGAACTCAATATAAAATAATGTTATATATGAAATAAAAATTCCAAAAACCACGTCTAATACACTGGTCAACACTTATATGATTCTAACGCCATAAGTCCATATAAATCACCATGAAAACATCTAAATCATAGCTGAGCATCGTGATTTAACCTGTGAGACGTTTTTGAGTTTTTCTCGGAATATCGAATTCTTCAACGTCGACAACACGAACCGAACCCTTCAAGACTCCGACTCAAATTATGAAATATGCCAATATAAAATCCGTAACAATCTCCCCCTTTGGCAATTTCGTGACAAAAGCCAAAAATACATAAAACCCATGCTCTCTAACAAAAAAAAGTTGAAGTTCAATATCATCACCAAAAACATCGAACCCCTCGCGTGTAAGATCCAAATAAAAACAAAATTACACACGAACTCTGTCACGCCCCGGATTACTCGTTTCCCCGGGCTCGCCAACAGATCCACCGTATACATAGATTTTTCTATGTATACGAAGCGATAGCTAACCTGTAAACAAACATACAAGCAACTACAAGAGATATAGAGCTGAAATAAAACATACAATAACAAAAGCCACCTGTACATGTAGGATCCAAAATACAACAGTTCCTCCACAACCAAAATAGGTACAAGTCCACACTATATGTACACGGCACAACTCAAAAAGAAACTATCTCCAGTAGGGTCTTCCTCTAGGAACAACAGGGACAGGTAGGGATCTAACTCGCGACTCCCTTACCTCGATCCGCAGGAACAAGAGCAGCAGCCGCAACAGACGAAGGCTCTGCAAGAAAAAGGTGGCAACAATGGGTGTGAGAACTACTATCAAAAGAAGTAGTCCTCAGTGGGTACCAGTACCGACCTCAACGGTCCACCCACCAAGTCTACGAGACTAACAGTATAGCTGGTAGGTAAAGAACAACAAAGTAAGCTGGAATAAACTCTACAGCTATAATGCCACTACCCTACCACTATCCAAGTCAACTCTCAAGTAAGCATCACCAAAGTGAAAAGTCACCCCTGACCCAATCTAATGGAACCGCCCAAACAGGCTCGTCCAGCCAACTGCCTAGCCACATCGCACACTACCAAAAAGGGTAGTAGGTCCAAAATCAAATCCAACTAATCTGCAGCGACATCAACGCAAGAGAGGCCTCACTCCGGAGCGGCACTCGGGGGAGCTACCCAACCGAGTTAGTACGCGTATCTCTATCGAGCACAAACAGGCTCCGGCAGGCTATAATCAAATGGAAAGGGGTCAAAATAGGTCAAAGACTCCAAGCTCACGTGCCCTCAGTACAAACAGAAGCTAAAACAAGAGTCTGGGACCACCGTCAACCCCAACGGCACCCGGTAATACAAAACAGCCTAACCCTGCTGTAAATACAAGCTCGGCATCCCAGCACAAGCGTAAACTCGTCCTACAACAAACTAAGTATCCACCTCACACTAACAGCGGTGATACAAGAACAGAAACGGCTCCTAGAGCTAAATCTGATAATAGTTCGAAAAGTGACGGTTGTAGGTTCATGAGTTTTCTCCTAAGTCAATTCCCAGTTCAGCATGTAAAGTCATGTCTATAAATTATCAATTTATACTCCAAATTCAGATTTCATAATAATACATGCAAATTCATGAATTCGAGCTACAAACATGATTAAACAGATAATAAAACAGCATGCTGCACTCTCTACAACTTAGGAGGAAATCCGACGATTTCGGTAACATTAACCCACCTCAAACGCTATCCAACAAGGGCTAGGAGTCGAGTGGAAGGCCTCCAAACAACACCAGCTGAAATCGGGCTCAAAACTGCAACCTCGAGATTCGGACCCACCTGCTCAAGTTCTGGGCGCCCAGAACTGCAGCCTGGCAGCATGACCAACATGGATTCAACATGCGATAAAATCCAAATCTTAAGTCCAAATGCAGTGAAACTTTGCTCAACTCACCAGCAGGGGTTCAAGAACAAACCCTCCAAATTTCAGCCAAAACGGAGCTCGACTCGATGTTCAAAAAGTCCTCACACTGATTCGGACCCACTTCTGGACCCTCCTGCAAAAGCATCCAGAAATTCCAGCAACTAAGCAATTAGCACTTCTAGCATGAATTTTGGAATTCCAACGAATATAGCCTATGGAAAAGAGTCACAAACCTCTCAAATACAGTGATGGAACATTCCAAATCCTCTCCAAGGTTCCTCACAAAAATCTGGATTCAAAAATCCAAGAAATCCATGAAATGTCCAAAAATTCAGCACTTAAGCTAATTACTCAAAATCTGAGCTATAACTCACCTTTAAATCCTCAAATCAGGTGGAAGGAACCTCCAAACCAGCAAGGAATGAGGAAGGACCAATCTTCACTTCGAAATCCCAGCTCCCAAGAGATTTGGATCCAAAAGATCAAAGGAAAACCCAAGTTTCAGCTCAAGAACACAAGGGGTCCAGTAAAACATAAACGGAAGCATACATACCTGTCCAAATTGCGATTGGAAGGATTCCACGTCTTCCTCTACGAGCCCTCTATCCAACAAACCAAGTTTTGTGGAATTTGGACACTCCCACACTGCACACGAGCAAGAACACCACAGGTCGATGTTGCAGTTCTGCAGGAATCCAAGGTCTTCAATGGAGAAAGGTGGAATTTGGGAGGAATTGGGGGGCTTCCATGCAAAATCCTGGGTTCACCATGAAAGGGGAGAAAAGAACCTCAGGGGAGGTCGTCCACATCTTTTATAGATCAAAGGTTAGGGTAAAATGGACCTCAAGAACAACATGCTGCTAACCTGTTCCTCAGCAGGATAACACACATTCGGGCACCCGAAACCTAAGAAGTAGGCGCCCGGTTCTTCAGTCTGCACAAGTCCAGAATTAGGACTCTCCGCCTGCGGTCTGGTGCACCCTATCCTGGTCCGGCGGAACTCACCTACCACCCTACATGTGTCAAACGGATCGATACTTACAAGGTAGATTTCCGGACTCACTTTCCGGGCGCCCGCTCCTAGATCCGAAATGACTTAGCAGTTTCAGAAAACGAGCACTCATCATTTGGGCGCCCAAAACACAACTTCCGGGCGCCCTAAAGTCCAAACGCCCAAAATTTCAGTTTTGGCTTACTTCGGTGCTCTGAGTCCGTTTTCGCGTCTATTTGGCGCCGAAACGACTCCGACTTGTCTCGACCTTCTCCAGAAGTGTCGAACAGTCTAGGATACTGCAGTCATTCCGTCAGTTAGGCCCCAGGGGTACTACAAACTCCTAAAACAAACTCTATGACTTAGGACTTGGAGTCTTGAAGTCTTCAACAATATCGTGCAACAATCATATCAACTCCAACCAAAATTATAGATGTCAACCACGTCAAACGTTAGTTAGTAGTGTCAAGTTAGAAAATCTTTTGAGTTGAGAACTCCTTTCATCTTCGTTATCCACGAAACTTTCTCCTTAATCTTCAAAGATATCCTCTCCCCCTTTGTTCATAGATGTATTCTCTCCCCCTCTGTTCATCAAGTTGTCCTCTCCTCCTTTGTTCATCAGTCATTCCGTAATAAAATTCTGCAAAAATCAATGTCGGTCTCTCCCTTTTTTTGTCAAAAATTGCCAAAGAGATAGCAAGTAGTAGAGAGAAAACATACTAAGATAATAGAGAGTCGTTAGTGCATAGTTACACAACCAAAACAAAGTAGATAGTGACGACATTCTACAAGTAAAAGCAAGATAGAACTAAAATATAGAGTAGAGATCTAAACATCACTCATCGTCGCCATCGGTACCATCGCCATCATTATCTTCTGCTTCTTCCTCGTCAGCGCCTTGTGCTTGCTGCTCAGCAGTGGATGGCCCAGCAGGATGTGATGAACTCGGTCCAGCGCCGCCAGGAACAACATCATCATGTCGGCAATCGAGAATATCCAGAATTTTTTTATGCCATCCTCCATTTTCTTTAAACTATCTTCCATCTTTTTGAAGCCGTGTTCAACTCTTTCTTTATAGACCGAACTTCATGATGAAGTGATTACACAGTAACCACTTCCCCTGAGCTGGAAGATCCCTCTCGTTCTGCTGGACGAGCTGCTGAACCGAAAGTAGCTGAGGTGTAGGCTTTGACTTGCTGAAAGATCTTCAAAGTGCCAATCGACTTGGCCAACGTGACTCCATCTATCGAACCTAGGCCATAATCATACTTGTTGCATGTGACATTTACCCCATTATCTTTCAAAATTTTCGTGATCAAAATAGAAAATGGGAGTAGCTCACATTGTCCCGAGGCCTGAATCACATGAGCTAACTTTTGCCACATCAAGAAAGGGATATTTATGTTCAAACCCTCAGCATGCTCTGGGTGACCAAGAAGATAGAGAAGAACAAGACGATCCCAACGAATTCTCTTGGTTCAATGATCGGCAACACATTATAATAGATGATCAAGGAAAGTATATGATACTCTGGCCTTAAATCCTTGGATTCAACGTATAAGCGATTTGTCCATATTCCTGGCTTGCAGATTGCATTAATATAGTGTTCCAGTGAGAGGAATGTTGGATTGTGCCATAGGTATACTGCAGACCAGTTGTAGTCATGTTCAATCCAAAAATTTCACCGATAGTATATGTGAGAATCCGAATTTTGGGAATTTGGAATTCTCAGTGTTCCACTCCCCTGATACTGTGTTTTCGATCAGTATACGCATATATATAAAGGTATTTATATATATATATATATGTATATAAGTGATTTTAGTGGATTTTGTTAGTTTTCGGATTTTCGTCGCGGAGAGTGAACGGCTTAACGGAGCGATCCGGAGTCCGATTTTGGCAATCCAAAATGCTAAGTTCGATGTCTCGGCAGTGTGAACGCGATGGCGTCATTCGTGTCGGCGTGCGACGAACGGATTGAAAGTTATTGCATCCTTTTCGCTGAGTGCTCGAATGGTACGTTTTATGTTTCGAGATCGGGACCCCGTTTTTCGCACCGTTTCGCACGAATTCAAATTTGGAAGGGGCTAGGGGGTTTTGTTACCTGCTGTGGAGAGGGAGGCCTTGGCTGAGGGGGGGGGTAGGTGAGGGCATTAATGAGCCTCACCCACCCCCTCTCTTTTCCCTACTCACACTCAACCTCTCCCCTCACTCACTCACTCTCTCTCTCTCTCCCTCTCTCACTCCTTCTCTCCCTTGCTCCCAGGGGTGAGCACGAGGCTCCCCTGCCACTTGGCCTCCTCCCTGAGCAGCGCCGGCCGCCGCTGGCCACCGCCTGGCCGGAGCAACTCCGGCCACCTCTCCCTCTCCCTTTTTTCTCTTTTCTTCTTCTTCTTCTTCTTCTTCCCCTCCTCTGAGGTGAGCACCCAGGGGGAACCCACGCCGAGCTCCCCCTGAGGTTGCTGTGACGCGGGGGACCGCCGCCGTGTCGCCGGAGGGCCGCCGGAAGCAGCCTGAGCTGCTACGGCCAGCTGCTGGAGCAGCAGCTGGCCGAGGATGGTGAGCCCCTGTCGCCGTCGCCGTCGTACCCCGTCACCGTTGGAGGTGAGCGCTGTCGCCCTTGGGTCCTCCGGCTCCGCCTCCTGCCTTCCCGGCCGTCGCCGTGCCGCCGGAGCGCCGCCGTGGCTGCCGCGGTCTGTGACTGGGCACCTAGGGCAGAGCCGCTTCGATCCCTCCGCCGCCGCCGCCGCCGCTTCTCGCCGCCGGCTGAGGTGAGCCTCCTTCTCCTTGGCACCTCCTCTGCCAACGCTGGCCGCCCCCGACCTTGAATGCCGGCCGGCTGCCGGCCGGAGCTGGTTGCTCCGGCCGGGGTCTGTTTTGTGTAGTTTTTGGCCGCGCCGAGGTGTCTGGAGCCCCTGTTGCTCCCCGAGGTCTGGGGAGGTGAGCACGATGATCACGGCATCATGCTGATCATCATGCTCACCTCTGTTTTGGGTTTGGTTGAGCCGTTGCGTCGTTCGGCCTTTGTGGGGCCATTTTGCCCATTGTTGCACTATTTTTGTGCACTTTCCCGGACTGCGACTGGTCCTGTCGCAGTGGGGCTGTGAGCATGGCCTCCGTTACATCGTTGCCGATCCGCTGGTGCTTGCGGAAGGTCGTGCGGATGTACGGCTTGCTCACACGGCCTTAGTTAAGCTTGCTTGTGTGCGCGCGCTCATTGTTTTTATGGGATTTCCCGGCTTGCGACTGGTCCTGTCGCAGTGGGACAGTGAGCACGGTCTCCGTGACGTCGCTACCTATCCGCTGGTGCTTGCGGAAGGTCGAGCGGACGAACGGGTTGCTGGAACGGCTTATTTTAGCGCTTGTATGTATGTATATTGTGCTTGTTTTGGGACTTAGGCGCTTGTGGCAGCGTTACGATGCTGTGGGCAGCAAGGGTTTGGTCCTCGGGACCCTGTGGACTGGTTGTCCAACCCCCTCGCCCTTCGTGGAATTTCGGATTTGTTTCCGACGCGTTTTTTGCTGAAATAATCGACGAAACACACGTTTCTAGTCGCGCGACTCGCTCGCTGTTTTCGCAAGCGACTTGGCTTCGTCATTTGGCCTTGTTGGCTGTTCCTCAACGCTGTCCCGAAGTTCCGAGGACAGCGGGTGAGCGACGAAGGGTTCCGGTGCCATTTCGGCATTTTTCGGGAACCCGGGAGGCCTTTTCGGGTGCGTTTTTAGTCGTGGCACCCCGAGCTTGCGCTCGCTGTCCCAGCATTGGGTTTTATGTGTTTGGGGACAGCGAGGGACGTGTTCGACGGTTTAGTACCCCCCTCTGGGGCTTTGTGTGGTTTCGGGATCGTCCCGGCGGTTTTTCGGGCGATCCGTCGGGTCGAGATGTGAGAGCTTTATGTTTAGCGCCGACTTGGTGGACCTTGACCGAGAGAGTCTTTCGTAGGTCCCGTCGCCTTTCCCGAGAGCCGTCGGAGTTGACTTGAGCGTTTCGTTAGGTGGGTACTTCGATCCGGAGTCGGTTCAGTGGACTATGGTGATACCTTTCTATCCCTCCTTTCGCATTTCAGTTATTAGTTCACTTGACTCCCGTAGACTCTACTTATGCGTGCTTGGATAGTAGAGTAGTTGTGGATTGCATGTTCCTTGAGACGACCCAGTGTTCGCTTGTCATTCTGAGCGACCTAGTTGTGGCGTGCATGTTCCTTGAGACGACCCAGTTGGTCGGAGGTGATCGCCTGTTGTTTCGAGCGATCTTAGTTGTAGTTTATTGGTTGTTTCTCGGCTTGTTGCCGTTCTGTGGATTGAGCATATGCATCGATCGTCACAGCTCTTCCCGCACTTCACGTACACCGCGGTCTGATCCACCGTGTGGAGGTGTTCTTTTCCGGAAAAGGGTCGTGAATTTCTACCGACCCGTGAGCCCCGAGCATTGCGTCGGGATGGATGGTGCCGTTGGATTGAGCAGGGTGACAGTGCCAGGGCCACGTCCCGGTGGCTATAGATTGGGTTTACTTTGTGGTTATCTCCTTTGATGCATACTAGTTGCTTACAGTAGCATAGTTATTTCAGTTGTATGTTAGCCTCATACTTACTTGTGCTACTGTATACCATATCTATCTTTTGTTGACCCTCGTGCCGGTGTGTACACCTCGCCTTCGTCGGCTTGCGGTACCCACTGGGAGGGGAGACATGTGTACATGTTCTCACCCCCCGCCCCCGTTGCAGGTTCCTGGTGAGCAGGGTGGTGAGTGTCGGGACGCTGCGAGGCACGCCTAGATTGTAGCTCTAGAGGTTCCGACTCGTGAGGCTACTTCCCCAGATTTGGTTATTACCCTACCTTCGCCTAGTAGATGTGATTTGTGGTTCAGTTATTCTTTGAGCTTACTCTAGCATGCTTATGTGTTGTGAATTTACTCCTTATGATTATGTGATGATAGCATGCTTGGATTGATTGGTTGTATCCTTGTTTTCCAGTCGTTTCATTTATCGAGCATTTTGGTTTTCTACCCCTCGTGGTAGCGTCGTAAAACAAGGTTTCCGTGTGGGAAACGGTTTTCAAATGGATTTCTGATTGCTCGGTTTTGTGATTTCAAAAAGAGAGTTCTCGTGTGGAGAACAGTTTTCAAATGATTCTTGAATGTTTGAAATTAGGGTTTCAAATAAAGCTTCTGGGTAAGGAGCAGCTTTCTAGAATGTTTGTTGCTTGTGCATTGCATCATCCTTCGCCTAAGGATTTGCTTAGATTTATACAGGTTTAAGGACGGTTAGCTGTATGAATCTCTCTCTGAGTGTTGTGCTGTTGTGATGAATGAATGGTGATTGTGATCCTATTGTAAGTTGTGGACGCCGTGCAAATACAGGGGAGGTTCTGTCCGCGTGTACAGTGGACCCTGTATTTGTGGCGGGTCTGTACGTGGCGCAGGCTAGGTTTTAAAAAAAAAAATTTAGCACGTTTTTCCGCATCTTGGACTAGCCCGGGGCGTGACAGATTAAGATGGTATCAGAGCGTAAAGGGAACAAACACTCATTCATTCATCAACTTGTAACTGAACCACTGGTTAGGCTGACCCATAGGAAGACCTAGGATGTATAGGCGCGCGAGCTCGAGGGGTTTGTTTCGGCTTGTGTTTTGTGGGAGTTGCCGACCCCTTTTCTCTTGCGCTGGTTTCTGCTTTTGCAGTTGGCTTGTGGTCTTGGTAGACCTCCTCGTCCGGGTCGTGGTGGTGGGCGTGCGCCTGTGGAGCTGTCTGCTGGTTTTCTGTTTCGGGCTGTTGAGGCCGGTACGAGTGAGGAGCTGGCAGGAGGCGGACAGCCTGGTGTGGGCCGTACCCTGTGTGCTTGAGGCCGAGGCGAGGGGTCAGTTGGCGACCCTCTCCGGCATGTTCCGGCTTGTTCCGGTGGTTTTCGCAACAGGCTACGGCAGCTGCCGCCCTAGCCCCTCCTACTCCTTCGCCGTGTACCCCGATGACTGCAGACCCTCCTGTGGCACCCACCCCGATGTGCGACGACCGTGACGATGACAGCGACTTTGTCGGCTGTTTCGCGCGTGGACGCCGACCCCGTGTTTGGGGGTGGTGGTCACACTCAAGCGTGTTGGACGGATTTCCTGTGTTTGATCTGCCCTAGTTCGCAGGCTCGTGCTGTTTCAGGTAGTGGTGGTGGAGTACAAGACAGATCCCAAGTGGCCGGGTGTTTTTCCCTTTGTGTAACCACTCGTTGGTGAGTGGTGGCCCTCGTGGGCTTGGGAAACGTCACTTGGTGGATCTGTGTTGTTATGGGGCTGTTCTCGCCCTGTCCCCACTTTCCGTGTTGAGCACGAGGGCCTCTGCGAGCGTCTCCACGGAGATGTTGTTTTGAGCGGTTTCGACCGCAGTTTGGGTGTTTTTTTCCCCCTGTTTTGTTGGGTAGGAAGGTGAAGCCTACCCCTCTGACGTCTTGCTGGTGGCATCGTCAATGTTGGTCTTTTGACCATTGGCTAGTTCTGGCGTCGAACTGACGTGTACTAGACTGAGTGGACACTGTTGGGTGTCGGGTGTTTGTTGGTGCCTACATAGTTTACGGATATCCTAACGCCCAAATTGGTGTGTTCGGGGATTTCTGGTGGCAATTGTAGGTTTCTGTGCTATCGCGAGATCTTCCAGGTCCTTGTTGGAGATCTCACCGCGTCGACGCTGGTTTTGTTCTGTCTCCGGTTTGGTTCGCTTGGTTGACGACCCTTTGTCGCCTGTAGCCGCCGGTTCGTTGTTGGAAGCCGATGACTCCTAGAGAGTTGGCTCAGGGCAGACTTTGTTTTGTGGGTCGGTCTGCTTTTCCCGTTAATTCGGTGACTCGTCTGTGACTTTGGTCCAGCTTTGGAGTTGGTTGACCTGGCGTCTTTGTGGTGTTGCCAACTGGTTGTTGGCTTTGACCTTGGGGTATTTCGTCCTCTTTTGATAAGTACGTTGGCTGCAGACAACGTAGTGTCGAAAGTTAGAACGAAATACCCTATCCCTTCTTGGGGACTTTCTGGATTGGGTCGGTGCTTTTCCTGGCAAGACTTTCTCCTTTCTTTGACGTCTTGTGGAGAGCTGTGTGTTAGTCATCCCCGTTCTAGTGGTGAACCTTGAGCTAATTCTAGCGTGGTTTTCGCGCAGTCGATTTGACGTCACTGCCGTTGGTTTGACTTCGGTTGAGTCAGGTTGCCCTTTTAGCTCGATTTTGGGATGACGGGAGCCTGGATGTTGGCTCCGAGGTCTCTGTGCTTGTGTTCGCGTGCTGGGTTTTCGCCGCGTCCTTTGTGTAGCCGTGCTTTGGAGCGCGTGCCCGATCTTTTGGTTCTGATGTTCGGCATCGTTGGTGTTTTAATCGCTGGTTGCGTTTGGAAATCCTGTACACCTGAGTGATGGACTCGCAAGGTTTTCGTTGGTTGATGAACTGGGTTTCGACAGTTCTTGGATCATTTGTCGTGGTCTCCTTTGACGACATACTGATCTATTTGAAGAGTTTCCTTCTTGGTTCGCATCGCGACGTGGGTTGGTTTTGTGGAGGAGCCAAGGAAGGAGGACTCTGTAGTGGTTTGACCTGTTCCGATTTCTGTGGCAGAGTTTAGGAACTCCCTCGGCATGGGCGTTGTGGTCGGCGATTTGTTGAGGGTTCTCCTCAAGATCGCCGCCCCTTTGAGCAAGCTGTCGAGGAAGGGCGCGTCGTTTCTCTAGACTCCCGCTTGCCTGATGAGCGCCTAGGAGCCGTTGGACTGGTTGACCCGTACCCCTATCTTAGCATTATCGCAGCCTGGTGAGACTGTACCTTGTGGAGCTGCCGCTTAGTTGTTGCCTTTGGAGGTGCAACCCACCTTGACGGATCAGATTTTCGGTGGGCAACCGATGGATCCGCACTGGCAGAGAGTGCGAGCAGGTCAGAGAAGGTGACTTCGTGCTACATGTTGTTGGTCTTCCTTCGAGGATGGAGTTGTGTGCCCAGTGTTCAGGATTTGAGGTGAGAGTTTTGGCTGAGGCACACCAGTCGCCGTACACCGTTCATCCTGGTGAGACGAAGATGTACCGCGACTTGTGGCTGGTTTCTGGTTGTAACGCAGCATGTGGCACTGTGCCGGGTTTGTCAGCAGAGAAGCTTTGACCTTTGCCTGTACCTGTAGGGAAGTGGGAGCAGATCACCTTGGTTTTCGTCACCGGGTTGCCTCGTTCTCAGCGAGGTCATGTTGCGATCTGGGTTTTTGTGGAATGTTTGACGAAAACAGCTCACTTCCTACCAGTACATTCGTTTTTAGTCTTGGAATCGACTGGCGCAGCTCCACTTGGATGAGTTCGTCGGGCTGTCTGGAGAGCCAGTGTCGATCGCTTTGGATTTTGGGTAAGGGTTGGTTCTGGTATCTTTCTTTGGTAGAGTTTGCTTTCTGCAACAGCTTCCTAGCGAGCATTGGATTGGCACCGCGCGAGGTGTTTTGTGGAAGTCGTTGTCGATCACTGTTCTGTCTGGTTGACGTGGGTGGACGTCGTGTGATCGGCCCGACAACGGTTCAGCTGAGGGAGTATCTCAGCTGCGGTGAGGTGCCTGTGAGGTTCTTGGGCTCGCAATGAGGAACAGTTGGGGAATCGGAGCTTTCTGTTTGTGAGACTGCGTGGACGAATCGCGGGGAGCGCGAGACTTCTTGGGAGCTAGAGTCTGCTTCGTGTGATCGGTATCCGCTGTTGTTCGCGGATAGTGTGTGGGTAAGTTTCGGGGACGAAACTTCTTGTTAGGTGGGAGTGATGTGATAATCCGAATTTTGGGAATTTGGAATTCTCAGTGTTCCACTCCCCTGATACTGTGTTTTCGATCAGTATACGCATATATATAAAGGTATTTATATATATATATATGTATATAAGTGATTTTAGTGGATTTTGTTAGTTTTCAGATTTTCGTCGCGGAGAGTGAACGGCTTAACGGCGCGATCCGGAGTCCGATTTTGGCAATCCAAAATGCTAAGTTCGATGTCTCGGCAGTGCTGAACGCGATGGCGTGATCCGTGTCGACGTGCGACCAACGGATTGAAAGTTATTGCATCCTTTTTGCTGAGTGCTCGAATGGTATGTTTTATGTTTCGAGATCGGGACCCCGTTTTTCGCACCGTTTCGCGCGAATTCAAATTTGGAAGGGGCTAGGGGGTTTTGTTACCTGCTGTGGAGAGGGAGGCCTTGGCTGAGGGGGGGGGGGGGGTAGGTGAGGGCATTAATGAGCCTCACCCACCCCCTCTCTTTTCCCTACTCACACTCAACCTCTCCCCTCACTCACTCACTCTCTCTCTCTCTCCCTCTCTCACTCCTTCTCTCCCTTGCTCCCAGGGGTGAGCACGAGGCTCCCCTGCCCCTTGGCCTCCTCCCTGAGCAGCGCCGGCCGCCGCCGGCCACCGCCTGGCCGGAGCAACTCCGGCCACCTCTCTCCCTCTCCCTTTTTTCTCTTTTCTTCTTCTTCTTCTTCTTCTTCCCCCCTCCTCTGAGGTGAGCACCCAGGGGGAACCCACGCCGAGCTCCCCCTGAGGTTGCTGTGACGCGGGGGACCGCCGCCGTGTCGCCGGAGGGCCGCCGGAAGCAGCCTGAGCTGCTGCGGCCAGCTGCTGGAGCAGCAGCTGGCCGAGGATGGTGAGCCCCTGTCGCCGTCGCCGCCGTACCCCGTCACCGTTGGAGGTGAGCGCTGTCGCCCTTGGGTCCTCCGGCTCCGCCTCCTGCCTTCCCGGCCGTCGCCGTGCCGCCGGAGCGCCGCCGTGGCTGCCGCGGTCTGTGACTGGGCACCTAGGGCAGCGCCGCTTCGATCCCTCCGCCGCCGCCGCCGCCGCTTCTCGCCGCCGGCTGAGGTGAGCCTCCTTCTCCTTGGCACCTCCTCTGCCAACGCTGGCCGCCCCCGACCTTGAATGCCGGCCGGCTGCCGGCCGGAGCTGGTTGCTCCGGCCGGGGTCTGTTTTGTGTAGTTTTTGGCCGCGCCGAGGTGTCTGGAGCCCCTGTTGCTCCCCGAGGTCTGGGGAGGTGAGCACGATGATCACGGCATCATGCTGATCATCATGCTCACCTCTGTTTTGGGTTTGGTTGAGCCGTTGCGTCGTTCGGCCTTTGTGGGGCCATTTTGCCCATTGTTGCACTGTTTTTGTGCACTTTCCCGGACTGCGACTGGTCCTGTCGCAGTGGGGCTGTGAGCATGGCCTCCGTTACATCGTTGCCGATCCGCTGGTGCTTGCGGAAGGTCGTGCGGATGTACGGCTTGCTCACATGGCCTTAGTTAAGCTTGCTTGTGTGCGCGCGCTCACTGTTTTTATGGGATTTCCCGGCTTGCGACTGGTCCTGTCACAGTGGGACAGTGAGCACGGTCTCCGTGACGTCGCTACCTATCCGCTGGTGCTTGCGGAAGGTCGAGCGGACGAACGGGTTGCTGGAACGGCTTATTTTAGCGCTTGTATGTATGTATATTGTGCTTGTTTTGGGACTTAGGCGCTTGTGGCAGCGTTACGACGCTGTGGGCAGCAAGGGTTTGGTCCTCGGGACCCTGTGGACTGGTTGTCCAACCCCCTCGCCCTTCGTGGAATTTCGGATTTGTTTCCGACGCGTTTTTCGATGAAATAATCGACGAAACGCACGTTTCTAGTCGCGCGACTCGCTCGCTGTTTTCGCAAGCGACTTGGCTTTGTCATTCGGCCTTGTTGGCTGTTCCTCAACGCTGTCCCGAAGTTCCGAGGACAGCGGGTGAGCGACGAAGGGTTCCGGTGCCATTTCGGCATTTTTCGGGAACCCGGGAGGCCTTTTCGGGTGCGTTTTTAGTCGTGGCACCCCGAGCTTGCGCTCGCTGTCCCAGCACTGGGTTTTATGTGTTTGGGGACAGCGAGGGACGTGTTCGACGGTTTAGTACCCCTCTGGGGCTTTGTGTGGTTTCGGGATCGTCCCGGCGGTTTTTCGGGCGATCCGTCGGGTCGGGATGTGAGAGCTTTATGTTTAGCGTCGACTTGGTGGACCTTGACCGAGAGAGTCTTTCGTAGGTCCCGTCGCCTTTCCCGAGAGCCGTCGGAGTTGACTTGAGCGCTTCGTTAGGTGGGTACTTCGATCCGGAGTCGGTTCAGTGGACTACGGTGATACCTTTCTATCCCTCCTTTCGCATTTCAGTTATTAGTTCACTTGACTCCCGTAGACTCTACTTATGCGTGCTTGGATAGTAGAGTAGTTGTGGATTGCATGTTCCTTGAGACGACCCAGTCGGTCGGTGGATCGCTTGTCATTCTGAGCGATCCTAGTTGTGGCGTGCATGTTCCTTGAGACGACCCAGTTGGTCGGAGGTGATCGCCTGTTGTTTCGAGCGATCCTAGTTGTAGTTTATTGGTTGTTTCTCGGCTTGTTGCCGTTCTGTGGATTGAGCATATGCATCGATCGTCACAGCTCTTCCCGCACTTCACGTACACCGCGGTCTGATCCACCGTGTGGAGGTGTTCTTTTCCGGAAAAGGGTCGTGAATTTCTACCGACCCGTGAGCCCCGAGCATTGCGTCGGGATGGATGGTGCCGTTGGATTGAGCAGGGTGACAGTGCCAGGGCCACGTCCCGGTGGCTATAGATTGGGTTTACTTTGTGGTTGTCTCCTTTGATGCATACTAGTTGCTTACAGTAGCATAGTTATTTCAGTTGTATGTTAGCCTCATACTTACTTGTGCTACTGTATACCATATCTATCTTTTGTTGACCCTCGTGCCGGTGTGTACACCTCGCCTTCGTCGGCTTGCGGTACCCACTGGGAGGGGAGACATGTGTACATGTTCTCACCCCCGCCCCCGTTGCAGGTTCCTGGTGAGCAGGGTGGTGAGTGTCGGGACGCTGCGAGGCACGCCTAGATTGTAGCTCTAGAGGTTCCGACTCGTGAGGCTACTTCCCCAGATTTGGTTATTACCCTACCTTCGCCTAGTAGATGTGATTTGTGGTTCAGTTATTCTTTGAGCTTACTCTAGCATGCTTATGTGTTGTGAATTTACTCCTTATGATTATGTGATGATAGCATGCTTGGATTGATTGGTTGTATCCTTGTTTTTCCAGTCGTTTCATTTATCGAGCATTTTGGTTTTCTACCCCTCGTGGTAGCGTCGTAAAACAAGGTTTCCGTGTGGGAAACGGTTTTCAAACGGATTTCTGATTGCTCGGTTTTGTGATTTCAAAAAGAGAGTTCTCGTGTGGAGAACAGTTTTCAAATGATTCTTGAATGTTTGAAATTAGGGTTTCAAATAAAGCTTCTGGGTAAGGAGCAGCTTTCTAGAATGTTTGTTGCTTGTGCATTGCATCATCCTTCGCCTAAGGAGTTGCTTAGATTTATACAGGTTTAAGGACGGTTAGCTGTATGAATCTCTCTGAGTTGTTGTGCTGTTGTGATGAATGAATGGTGATTGTGATCCTATTGTAAGTTGTGGACGCCGTGCAAATACAGGGGAGGTTCTGTCCGCGTGTACAGTGGACCCTGTATTTGTGGCGGGTCTGTACGTGGCGCGGGCTAGGTTTAAAAAAAAAAAAAATTAGCACGTTTTTCCGTATCTTGAACTAGCCCGGGGCGTGACAGTATATGGAGTGACGACAATCTTTTTTCCACAAACTAATGTTTCAAAAAGATAATTCCCTATCTCTTGATCCTCTGCAAGTACCTTCTCGTGCATGTAAAACTCTCGCATAAATTCAACACAAAATGCCGCGCGTGCCTGGATTCTTCCAACTGGTTCAATGGGAGCTCGTTGCATCAACTGTCCAAATTCAGGAACTTCTCTAACGAGCTCACTGAAGTTCACGTATCGCTCCCCTAGGCACGTTCTGCTGACAAATGCCTTTTGCCTTCGAGCAGCAACAGACTCAGATTTTGCGGCTCGCTTTGTCCTTCGTTCATATTCACTAGAACCTTGCTCTCTAATGATTGGGCCGCCAATACTATGTCGAGGAGGTGAACTTGCACCTTTCTTTTTCCTGGAGGTCTCAGGTGCTTTTCCTTTTCCTTTTCCAGTGCTTGCCGCAGCTTCAGCTTCTCTGTCGGACGAACTTTCAAGATATTCAGATTCAGTACTTGAAGTTTCTTCCTCAATACGTGTCCTCTTGGAAGCTCCCTTCCGTCCACGGCCACGACCACGACCTCCGACACGACCACCAGAGGCCATTAGCACCACAAGTGCAAGAAGGATCGAGAAAGCCATTGTCCTGAGTAACATGGGAAACATGTAAATGAATTAACACATTCACAATCTCACGAACCTTGCAAAGTAGTGTAATAAGTTTTCTAACCAACTTGAAATGCACAAAACACTGTTTCTAACAAATTCAAGCAATTTATTTCGTGTAAAATGGCTTAACAACAAAAATTCCAAAAATTTTGCTTAAGAGCATGCTATAGAATCTTAGATTCACAATGGATGCAACATTATTTACGAATCTAACCACTAAAAAATGTAGCATGCAGGAGATTAACTTTAATTTATGCAAAAACTCACAACAAATTTCAGAAAAATAGAGATCAAATCACAACCCAAAATTTTTTTGTAAAGAACTTTAAAAATTAGGGTTTGATGATGAAAAGATGAGTTTTGAGGAGCAAACTTACAAATTGAGGCTTGAAACTCAAAGATCCGGGCGAGAATGATGTTAGGAAATTTTTAGAGAGAGAAAGGGAGAGTTTTAGAAGAGATTGGAAGTGAAAATAAAACTCTCATACCGGTATTAAAAACCAGTTCCGCAGCCCTAGTGCCAGTACCCGAAAACGCATACCGGTACTCAATACAAAGTTCAATTTTTCAAGTTTTGGATTTTGCGGAACTCGACTCTGGTACCGGTATCCCATGTTCCGGTACCTAATAAGTGTACCAGTATACAGTGCCTGAGTGAGATAATTTCACATCTATTTCATTCGATCCAAGTTAATTTCACAAAAATTAAGGATTGTACTCCAAAAATTACAATAATGCAAATAAGATATTATAAGATTTCTTAATCCATATATACGTCAAAATCAAGTTATCAAAAATAATCTAAAGGCTAAAAAACTATCAAGATGTAAAGGATTGTGAAGATGACTTATAGAGATTTACCAAAAGTGACATAAATTAGTCACATAAACGTTCAAATTTGAGATCAAGTAAATAATGCACCGGGGGTTGCTCTTTGAGCATCTCTTCAATGTATCACTTTATAGCGCCGATTTTTTTTTTTTAAGTTTTAATATGCATTTCTTTTTTCCTTCAACCTTTTCGGTTATTCATTTCAATTTTCATGTGGTAGCTTCACACACTTACCGGACGACCAAGGTGATAACTCTTTCCTACATGTGGTGGTAGTTATCACACTCCTTTGGGATGTAACTCTTTTCATATCTTTCAAACCTTTAGGAGCATAATTTTTATTATATATTATAATAACTCCCCCTCAATTAAGCAATCGCTTATTTGAAAGAAAATTTGACAAATTTTAGTCCATAGCGAATGACTATTCATCAAATTCAACACACACAATCGAGATAGGTTAAGTTCCTAGAAATTATACATAATTACCTAAATTTGATGAATATAAGTATTAAAAACTCCCATAATGAATTATCTTCAAAGGTAATAAAAATAGAGTAAAAACGATAATTAATATGAAATTAATTAGGAGTGAATAAATGTGAATTACGATGTTCATAGCACTCTTAATATTGTCATCATCCAATGAATTTAAAAAAAAAACAAAAAAAAAAAACACCTAAATTCGTAATAATGAAGCACCTAAAGATGTGATGCAATGAACTAAAATAAATGCAATGAAAAACGATCAAAGCAATGTACGAAGTCAAAAACAACTTAAGGTTTAAGACAAGGAAAGATATCACCTTTCCAAACCCAAACTTGTCGGATGATGGGTTGTCTTGATTTATTGACGTTCGGCGCCATTTGTTTTGACTTACAATCAACCTTTTGTCTCCACATCGCATTCGGCTTTGTAGGAATCTTTTGTCGTGGCTTAGACTTCGGATTGATCTTAGGTTCTCAACATAATTGATGGTGCTTTTGATCTTGTGGAGGTTGTCGAGTAGTAGTTGTAGAATACCGACTTGCAATTTGGACACAGTGTAGGATGTCGGTCAGTGCGTAAGTGTGGAGTTGTAATGAGATGAAAATGCTTTGGTGCGAATTGGACGTGGATTGGGCGATTAGTGTTGAAGTTGTTATTACGAGGGACTAAACCGCGAATACGAAAAGGTGATGTAGAATGTCAATTTTTACAGTTTCGACATTGTGTGGAATGCCGATTGATGTGGGAGCATGAATTGGGATGACGTGGACCCGTTTTGGCGCAAAATTGACGCGAAAACGGATTAAATAGTCCAATTGTGCATAAAGAGGACTAGAATGCAAATTGGCGGAATTGGTGGACTATGGTGCAAATTCACCTTAGTGGATTTTTTCTACAAAAAATCTCCTCTCCACCTCTCTCTCTCAGATTTTCCCTGCAGGAGAAAAAGAAAAAGAGAAAGAGAAGAAGAAAAAGAAGAAGAAGTAGAAGAAGTAGAAGAAGTAGAAATGAAAAAGGTAATTCTCTCTCTTTTCCTTCCCTTTTCTTTTCCTTTCCCTTCTCTTTTCTCTCCCCTTTTTCCCTTCTCTCCCTTTCCTCACTGTTGCTGCTGCTGCAGGAATTACTGCAGCAGCAGCAGCAGCAGCAGCAATTTCTTGCTGCTGCTACTGCTGCAGTCTTAGCAGCAGCAGCAATTTCTTGCTGCTGCTACTGCTGCAGTCTTAGCAGCAGCAGCAGCAGCAGCAGTTGACTGCTGCTGCTGTTTCTTCAGCAGCAGCAGCAGCAGCTGATTGCTGCTGCTGCTTCTTCAGCAGCAGGCGCAGCAGCAGCTAGCTGCTGCTGCTGCGAGAGCAGCAGCAGCTGTGCTGCAGGCTGCCCAGCAGCAGCTGTAAGCTGCTGCTGCTGCTGCAGGGACAGCAGGGGAGAAAAGAAAAAAAAAAGAAAAAGAAAAGAGAAAGAAGAAAAGAAAAGAAAGAAAGAAAGAAAAAGAAGAAAAGAAAAGGAAGAAGGAAAGAAAGAAGAAAGAAAATGAAAAGGAGAAAGAATGAAAGAAAGTGATGGAAAGTGGAAGAACAAAATGAAAAATAAAAATCGGCACATCCGCACAATCGAAACGTTAAATTGACGCTTATAGCTAGGATGTTCCAGAGGGTAAATTAAGGTTCCGCCCATGTTTAATTAGTTGCAAGGGAAGGTAATTGATGGTCAATTAGCGTTTTTCGCGCGCGATTCGAAAATTAGACTTTTGATCGAATTTTTATCATTTTGTCTATTGTAGTGGTTTCGGACGACCGTGCCTCGAGAGATAGTTCGTGAGCGACGGATTTCACGCTATGGACGACGTGGCACGTTGAGGTGGGTTCCGAGTCGCCGAAAACGGCGAATTTCCCCCTATGTCTATTATAGCAAGATGCTGCATGCTTGAATTCATATATATGGTTTCTATCTGATTTAGCTTCTTGAATAATGACACATAGACTTATCCGTTGTGACTCAGATATCGTATTTAGCACATAGTACATGAAATTATCTCTTTCTTGCATCAAACGTGCCCTGGTTACATGTTCGAGGCTGAAAACATAGAAACCATGTGAGAATAGATTTGTCGTGGACCTTCCATAGTAGAGTCGAGTTCTTTGAACATTGCTTGTGATTCTCAACCATTCCTTCGTCTAGTGATGATAGTTAGCAACATCTCATAGTTGACATTTTAACTTAGGTCGTGGGAGGCCAGTTGACAACTTATGCATTTTGATGAGTCCCTATTATCCTCGAGTTATGCAAGCCACCTGTCATCTATACATCTTGTCTAGCTATAACAAAGCACTTGACTTTGCTGAGAACTGTGATATTGTTACATTTGGCTCCAGTATCTCCATTGAGTAGTATGCATATTCTCTGGGATGTTTGACCATCTGCTTACCTTATGACTACTCTGAGGACATTGGATTGATCTTGTGTGATTTATGGTTACGCCATGACATTGTGAAATTGTGACATTGTTGATCATGATTTTGACCATAGCCTGCAAGGCCACTTCGAGCTTGTTGGTATATAAGCGATGTGCTATATTACTCGGTAGGGGTCGCTCCGCTCGAGTGCCACTCCGGATTGCTGGCTGGTGTTAGTTGAGACGGTAGCCTAAGAGGGTGCTGTCACACTCATGGGAGTGTGTCCTCATACTAGGCGGGCGCAGGCTTGACCGGACGAGCGAGTCGGTCGTTGCGATTGGGTATGATTATAGTATTTGCTGTTGTAGTGACATTGATGCATACACTGTTTAGTTACCATCCTTTTTCGCATTACCTGGACAGAGATCTATTTATAGTATATGTCATTATTCATTTACTGTTGCCTGACACTTCTTTATGCAGATTATAGCCAGGTAGTTAGTTTCTGTACTTTATCTTTATCTGTTCAGATCATTTACCTGTTTACAGTATTGCCAGTTTATCTTTTCGTTATTTATTTATTGCAGCTTTTACTATCCTTTCATCAGCCTGGCCTCCAGTAGACTTAGTGGGAAGGTCGTGGTTATCGCCGACCGTACCCACTGGGAACTACCTTTCAGTAGTTCTCACACCCGGTTGTGGTTTGTTTTTCAGGAGTACGTTCAGCGACGGTTGAACGAGGTGAGGCGGATCGCATAGTAGATAGCATCCTCTACCAGCGTGTCTATACATTAAAAGGCCACCAGATAGAGTGCTACCGCATACTACATACATGTATTGGCGAGGGCTAGGCCCCTTTCTTTCCGTATTTCATTTTGGAAATGAGTTTTACTTGATGTAGTACTTGATGTACAGTAGTTTAGCTTGTAGATATAGTGCTCTGATACTCACTTCTTTTTAGTTTGAGTGACTTTTTCTGATGTTGATGATATGTGAAATTTGGTTTGTTTGATCTTTTGAGACACTTGGATATTGTTCGTTGTTGTTGCCGCTTCGTTCGGGCAGGGAAAACTCTGTCCGTTCGGCGGGTCTGTTAGCGCCCTGTATCTTCCGCTGCGAGCTCGGGGCGTGACAGATTATGGTGGTATCAGAGCATAGGAATAGGTCTTGTGGACCTAAGAACCTTAGGACTTGGTGAACTTTAGGAGCTAGGACGTGAAAGACGTGATGTTTGGCGAAAGTCACTAGATTGGGTCGAGTGAACTCTTCAAAAGGATCTGAAGAGTGACTGAAGGATACGTCTCTTTTTCTGGATAATTATGTTGGCTGCAGACAACATAATCTCACAGAAAAAAGAGTAGGGTCCTTCTTGACTTTCGCTTGATTGGGTCGTGCCGGATCTAGGTACGTTGTTCGGAATGATTGCTGCGTCTTTTGTTCTCAGCATTTTGACGACTTGGCGTGAACGATTATAATATAGGCCGCACTTGCCGTGCTCGCAAGGTTGAAGCTGCTCAGATAAGGTGGGATACATGAGCTATGGGCACAGTGGTTAGTGTGATTGAAGTTACATAGCACTCTTTCTCAATGGAATACATGCCCGAGATTAGAGAGGGTTAGTAAAGGGATTGTCAGGACAGGATATGAATGGGTTATTCGGTTTAGGAAACCATCTCAGTAAGGTGGCGGTTCAATGAAATTAAGCTTATTGGTAGAAGACAAACAGCTGCAGTTACAGGATCAGATGCTGTGCATTATTTCTGGAGGGCCGTAGCAGCCGCAGACTTGGTGACATAGCTAATGTAGTGTCTGGAGGCGTGCAGTGAAGCTTGGTTGAGTTGAAAATTTTGTTGGGTTCAAGCAAATGTGCAAGTCGTGCGAGCAAACTTCAAACGGTCATAACTTTTCGCTCGAGTGTCCGTTTTCAGCGTGCAGCCCCAATCCAGAGAACACTTTTTGAGATCTACGTGCTGGATAGTATAGCCATGATGGCAGAGTTTGGGACCCAAATTCAATTGTTTCGACCTCTGTTTTTGCCATTTTTAGGTTATCTTCAACAGCTCCTGCTTGCACATCTGGTATAGCGAGATCTAGGATTGCTTATGAAGCCTTTCATTCTCGTTGAGGAACCGGTTCTTCCTGCCTTCCCTACTCTGGTATAGCGAGATCTAGGATTGCTTATGAAGCCTTTCATTCTCGTTGAGGAACCGGTTCTTCTTGTATCCTCTCTCTTCCCTCTTGTTGCGCTCTTCTTCTCAACCGAGCTTGTGCCATTCGTATCCAACGAGAGGGACGATGTTTCTGAAGTGGTCGGACGGGATCTGTTAGTCAACTTTTTTTTCATGAGACTCCATAGATAGAGTAAGGAGCAATATGAAGGGAACCACACGGATCCGATTAGTGTAGATTGAGAGAAGGTTAATATTTTTATCATGCGTAGCTGTCCGCGTAGCTGTCCGCGTAGCCGGAGACGGGGTCACAACAACTCTGTCCTTGGGAGAGTAAGTGGTTGTGGCTTATCAGATGATTCAACTATCGCAGAAGTGAAGTGATCACATCATGGTAGCACAGACTTGGGACTTCAAAGTATTAGACTTTGGGATAATGAAGTTGGGCCGGCGGATGATATCCCACAGGCTTGTTGATCTTGAAATGGTCACGGGTTACTGATGTTGTGCTGAAGATAGAGGAGTTCACTCACTAGGAGTTGGATCATTCCTTTTGTTATGACGATCCCTACGTCTAGAGAGCAAAGCAATAGTGTGTTGTGGTTATGTACCCTATTTGAGGACGGTGGTTGTGATGCTGTTGGTGGTATTTGGATTCAAGCATATCCATGAAATTTGATGAATTTCGAATCTTCCCCTCCTGACTTAACTGATGTGCCATTGAAGGTGGAGACAAGGTTGCGAGGTCATTTCAGGAACGACGCTAACCTTGAAGCGTGCAGTAGTGGAATGTAGAAAATCAAAGCACGGCTATGGGAGTTGATGGATAAAAAGAGTTATGAGGGAAGACAAATCATGTTATGTACATGAAAAGTTATGAAAGCTGGCTACAGTGACCTGTAAGTTAATCCTGGACCACTCCTTGATGATCTCCTCGTATTTGTTGACGTAATGTTGAGCATAAGGGACACTAGAAGCTTGTGATTAATTTCCAAGCTAGAAGTGCATGTTTCGACTCTGAGGTATAGTGTTCCTGAATCACGTGAGTTTGGCGACTAGTAGTCGAATGATGCTATTCAGGTTTGTTCAAGCCAATGGAGATTATGGAAGCGTATCATTATTTCGCTTACAGGGTGACACTTCCAATTCTTGTTCCTTCAATGCTGACAAAATAAAAGTGTGAGTTACCGTGCCGCTTTTGGTAGCGATTTGGGACACAAGCTAATGCAACAAGTTATGATACTCATGTATCTTTTACCCTACATACAATTGAGAATTCATCAATAAGGGCATCACCCGGAACATAAAGGGTCGCAAGTAGTTGGTTACTTAAAGGGAACCGAAGTGGCAATAGCGTCAGGAGTTGAAATTGTTGAAAAGTACAATATGCTTATCCCCTAACATCCCGGAAGACGAGGATGATGGCGAATGTGTTGAACTGCAAATTTGCGTGCGAAGCTAAGTGTACAGTTGGTACGTGTGATTGCGAGGTCGGTTGCGTGTGCCAGTAGGTCCTGTGTTTTATGAAAACAGTCTGAGAGGGCTTGCCGTCTCCTTTCTGCAGTTCACCTTGAGAGAACCACGATATGTAATAGTTTGAAGACATGTGGCTTAAAGTTAACGTATTAGCAAGTAGAAACGAAAAACGCTTCAACCCCTTCTCTCCTTGTTGGCACTAAGAGATGATCACGATCGAGAGTGTGGTTGGAGTACAGGGATCTCAGAAACGACAGGATGCAGTTGGGGCGATTGACAAAGTTTATATATGGTATGTGATTGTTGCGGTAGTAAGGCCACGAGAACTAATCGTCTCAAATGGATCTGGTAAAGAGCCAAGAGTTGTCTCGCCTTTTGAAAAGGGGGTGGCAGCAACACTAGGCCTTAGCAGAGTTCACTAATACTGTCAGTTACCCGGTAAGGATCGAGATGGTTACGGCGAAAGAAAAAGGTAAAGCTTATGCAACGGCACCCTCTGACGATCCAGAGTTGCCAGGAGAGCTATGCTGATAGCCGATGCCGAGACCTCGAGTTCCAAGTTGGAGACTTATTCACATGTTGATGGACAAGGTAGTGCGGGGTCACGGGTACCCATCTCAATTGAAATAACACATGGTAGTAGTAGAAGTTACGTACAATCCTAGTTGCCAGATGGACACCATGATAACTCCGTGTAAAGTTATAACGAAGGACCCTTAACATGACAGATTTCGTATCCTGACATTGTATTAGAATGAAGACGGCGTGACGACACCAAGAAAGAGTTTTACGTCGACAAAAGGAGTTTTGTAGATGGATAGCAATAAGTTCTAGCAATCATATTGGTGATTAATGCGTTTCTATGGATTGTAAGGGCGTAGAGTGTTAATTAGCCCTAAAAAGGCCCTTTTGAGATCAGCAATTTAACCAGAGTTGCTTGGTTCACCTTTGAAGAAATGAGCAATTACAATCTAGCTTGATAGGAAAGCAACTCGAGAATTCTAGTTACAAGAGGAACAAGATGGTATATGGGAGATTGGAAGCTGAGCTGAGCCAATTCTACTTCCTCCCATCTAATTGCAGTTATGAAGTGGGGCTAGCATATTAGTTTCGAGGACGAAACTTTTTGAAGGAGGGGAGGATGTAGAATACCGAATTGCAATTTGGACACAGTGTAGGATGTCGGTCAGTGCGTAAGTGTGGAGTTGTAATGAGATGAAAATGCTTTGGTGCGAATTGGACGTGGATTGGGCGATTAGTGTTGAAGTTGTTATTACGAGGGACTAAACCGCGAATACGAAAAGGTGATGTAGAATGTCAATTTTTACAGTTTCGACATTGTGTGGAATGCCGATTGATGTGGGAGCATGAATTGGGATGACGTGGACCCGTTTTGGCGCAAAATTGACGCGAAAACGGATTAAATAGTCCAATTGTGCATAAAGAGGACTAGAATGCAAATTGGCGGAATTGGTGGACTATGGTGCTGTCACGCCCCGGATTACTCGTTTCCCCGGGCTCGCCAACAGATCCGCCGTATACATAGATTTCTCTATGTATACGAAGCGATAGCTAACCTGTAAACAAACATACAAGCCACTACAAGAGATATATAGAGCTGAAATAAAACATACTAACAACAAAAGCCACCTGTACATATAGGATCCAAGATACAACGGGTTCATCACAACCAAAATAGGAACAAGTCCACAGTATATGTACATGGCACAACTCAAAAATAAACTATCTCCAGTAGGGTCCTCCTCTAGGAACAACAGGGACAGGTAGGGATCTAGCTCGCGACTCCCTTACCTCGATCCGCAGGAACAAGAGCAGCAGCCGCAACCGACGACGAAGGCTCTGCAAGAAAAAGTGGCAACAACGGGTGTGAGAACTACTATCAAAAGAAGTAGTCCTCAGTGGGTACCACTACCGACCTCAATGGTCCACCCACTAAGTCTACGAGACTAACAGTATAGCTGGTAGGTAAAGAACAACAAGATAAGCTGGAATAAACTCAACAGCTGAATGCCACTACCCTACCACTATCCCAGTCAAACTCTCAAGTAAGCATCACCAAAGTGAAAGGTCACCCCTGACCCAATCTAACGGAACCGCCCAAACGGGCTCGTCCAGCCCAACTCTCAAAGTAAAAGCATCCCCAACCAATAGGTAACCAGCACTGACCCAATCCACAGGGACTGCAATACGCCCGTCCCGCCTGTCTAAGCAACACCGTACGCTACCTCAAAGGCACTGGGTGGAGAGCGAGAGTCCCACCGGGACTAAGACGACATCAACGCAAGTAGCCAGGCTCCGGAGCGGCACTCATGGGCGCTACCCAAACGAGTATGCAAGCGTGTCTCTGTCGAGCTCAATCAGGCTCATACAGGCTAAGTCACTATAAATGGGTCAAGTCGGTCTAACAACCAAGGCTCACGTACCCTCAGTACAATCTAATACCAGAAAGGGGATCTGGGTCCACCGTCAGCCCCGACGGCACCCGAAAACACAAAACAGCCTAACCCTGCTGTAAACACAAGCTCGGCATCCCAGCACAAGCGTAAACTCGTTCTACAACGAACTAAGTATCCACCTCGCACTAACAGCGGTGATACAAGAACAGAAACGGCTCCTAGAGCTAAATCTGATAATAGTTCGAAAAGTGACGGTTGTATGTTCGCAAGTTTTCTCCTAAGTCAATTCCCAGTTCAGCATGTAAAGTCATGTCTATAAATTATCAATTTATGCTCCAAATTCAGATTTCATAATAATACATGCAAATTCATGAATTCGAGCTACTAACATGATTAAACAGATAATAAAACAGCATGCTGCACTCTCTACAACTTAGGAGGAAATCCGGCGATTTCGGTAACATCAACCCACCTCGAAAGCTATCCAACAACGGCTAGGAGTCGAGTGGAAGGCCTCCAAACAACACCGGCGGAAATCGAGCTCAAATCTGCAACCTCGAGATTCGGACCCACCTGCTCACTGTTCTGGGCGCCCAGAACATCAGCCCAGAACTGCAGCCTGGCAGCACAACCCACATGTATTCAACATGCGATAAAATCCAAATCCTAAGTCCAAATGCAGTGAAATTTGGCTCAACTCACCAGCAGAGGTTCAAGAATACACCCTCCAAATTTCAGCCAAATCGGAGTTCGACTCGATGTCCAAAAGGTCCACACACTGAACTGGATTCACTTCTGGACCCTCCTGCACATGGATCCAGAAGTTCCAGCACTTAAGCAAATCTCAAAAACAGCAAGAATTCAGGGATTCCAACGAATCTAGCTCATGGAAAAGGGTCACAAACCTCTCAAATACAGTGATGGAACAAACCAAAACCTCTCCAAAGATCCTCACAAAGATCTGGATCTAAAAATCCAAGAAATTCCATCAATGACCCAAAAATTCAGCACTTAAGCAATTACTCAAAATCTGAGCTAGAACTCACCTTTGAATCCTCAATTCAGGTGGGAAGAACCTCCAAACCAGCAAGGAAAGTGGAAAGATCACTCTTCACTTCGTAATTCCAGCTCCCAAGAGATTGGATCGAAAAGATCAAAGGAAAAACCCAAGTTTCAGCTCAAGAACACAAGGGGTCCAGTGAAACATCAACTGTAGCTTACATACCTGTCCAAATCGCGATTGAAAGGATTCCACTTCTTTTTCTGCGAGTCCTCTATCCAACAAACCAAGTTTCGAAGGATTTGGACACTCCCACACTGCACACGAGCCAGAACACCACGGGTCGACGATGCAGTTCCAGCAGGAATCCAAGGTCTTCAATGGAGGAAGATGAAATTTGGGAGAGAAGAGAGGGTTTCCTTGCAAGATCCGAGTTTCACCATGAAGAGGGGAGAAAAAGCCTCAGGGGAGGTCGTCCACAACTCTTATAGACAAAGGATCTCGGTGCAATGGGCCTCAAGAACAGAAATGCCCTAACCTGTTTCTCAGCAGGAAATCCACATTCGGGCGCCCGAAACCCAAGAAGTGGGCGCCCAGTTCTTCAGCCAGCACAAGCCCAGAACATCGGACTCTCCGCCGCGGTCCGGTGCGCCCTAACCTGGTCCGGCGGATTTCACCAACCAATCGACACGTGTCAAGCGGATCGATACTCACGAGGTAGGATTTCCGGATCCACTTTCCGGGCGCCCACAACCTGGATCCGAAATGACTTAGCAGTTTCAGGAAGAGCACTCAACATCTGGGCGCCCAAAACAAGACTTCCGGGCGCCCTAAAGTCCAAAAGTCCAAAACTCCAGTTTTGGCTTACTTCGGTGCTCCGAGTCCGTTTTCGCGTCTATTTGGCGCCGAAACGACTCCGACTTGTCTCGACCTTCTCCAGAAGTGTCGAACAGTCTAGGATGCTACAGTCATTCCGTCTGTTAGGCCCCAGGGGTACTACATCCTTCCCCCCTACGAAAAGTTTCGTCCTCGAAACTCAAACTCAAACCTCAAGAAGGCAGCTCGAAAAGGTAGGGATAGGATTCCCGCATCACCGTCTCCGGCTCCCAAGTCGCCTCACGCTCCTCGTGATTACTCCACTGCACTTTCACGTACGGTATGACTCGGTTGCGCAATTCTTTCGTCTCACGAGCAAGAATCCGCACCGGTCGCTCCTCGTACCGCAGGTCCTCAGCCAACTCAAGTGGGGTGAAATCAATCACGTGGGAGAGGTCGAACACATATCTCCTCAGAGCCGAGACATGAAACACATCGTGGACTCCAGAGAGTTGCGGTGGTTGGGCGATCCTATATGCTACCGGCCCCACTCGCTCTAACACCTTGAACGGGCCAACAAACCGTGGACTGAGCTTTCCACGAACTCCAAAACGGCGAATCCCTTTGGACGGCGAGACTTTCAGAAACACATGATCTCCAATCTGGAACTCCAAGTCTCGTCTCCTAGTATCCGCATAGCTCCTCTGTCGACTCTGGGCGGTCTCAAGACGTCGTCGAACCATCTTGACCTTCTCTTCCGCTTCCAACAGGATATCGGGACCCAAAGTCCTTCTCTCACCCACATCGCTCCAATGCAAGGGCGAACGACACTTGCGTCCATACAATGCCTCAAACGGAGCCATCTGGATGCTCGCTTGATAGCTATTGTTGTACGCAAACTCAACCAGTACTAAGTGTCGATGCCACCCTCCACTAAAGTCTAGGACACATGCCCTCAACATGTCCTCCAGAGTCTGAATGGTCCGCTCAGACTGACCATCTGTCTGTGGATGAAAAGCCGTGCTAAACCGCAGCTGAGTACCCAATGCTGTCTGTAGACTCCTCCAAAACTGTGAGACAAATCGGGTGTCTCGATCAGACACAATCGAGGTAGGCACTCCTTGCAGTCTCACTATCTCGTCCAAATATAACTGAGCGAGTCTGTCCCTGGACCAAGTAGTCTGCACTGGTAAGAAGTGGGCAGACTTGGTCAGTCTGTCCACTATCACCCAAATAGCATCGAAACTAGCCTGCGTCCTCGGTAATCCCACGACAAAGTCCATGGCGATCTGGTCCCACTTCCACTCGGGTATTGGGAGACTCTGAAGCTTGCCAGCAGGTACTCGGTGCTCCACCTTTACCTGTTGACAAGTCAAACACTGAGCCACAAATCTCCCAATATGGCGCTTCATTCCATTCCACCAGAAGTGTGCCTTCAAGTCCTTATACATCTTGGTTCCACTGGGGTGAACCGTATAAGGCGAGTAATGTGCCTCTCTCAAAATCTCCTCTCGGATCTCAGAATCCATAGGCACACACAGTCGGTCCCTGTACCGCAGTACTCCCGAACTGTCAACACCAAAATCCCCTGTCTGCCCGCTGGCAATCTGATCTCGAATCCTAATCAAATAGGGGTCCGCACTCTATTTCTCTCGGATCCTATCCAACAGAGTGGGTTGCAAAACCAAAGACATAAGTTTTGCAGTAACCCCAGGGGATACCACCTCAAGCTCAAGCCGCCTCAACTCCTCAAGTAATGGCGCCTGCTGAGTGATCATCATACTAAGGCTCTGCACTGATCTCCTGCTCAACGCATCTGCCACTACATTTGCCTTGCCGGGGTGATACAGGATGGTAACATCATAATGCTTCAGTTGCCGTGAGGCATAGGCAATTACCCTACCATGCTGCATCAACACACATCCCAAGCCACTGTGTGATGCATCACTATAAATCACAAATCCTTCCCCCATAACTGGAAGGGTAAGGATGGGAGCAGACATCAGTCTCTCCTTCAGCTCCTCAAAGCTATGCTGGCACTCAGCACTCCAAACAAATCTAATCCCCTTCCTCGTCAGACGAGTGAGGGGTGTGGAGAGCTTCGCAAAGCCTTCCACAAATCGACGGTAATATCCAGCTAACCCGAGGAAACTCCTCACCTCGGTAACCGTCGTCGGTCTGGGCCAATCCCGCACAGTCTCAATCTTCTGCGGGTCCACCGCCACTCCAGTGGCTGAAATCACATGGCCCAAGAAAGCTACCTCTCGAAGCCAGAACTCGCACTTCTTCAGCTTGGCATACAACTTATTCTCCCTCAGAAGTTGCAGCACTATCCTCAAGTGCTCCTCATGCTCAGCATCACTCTGAGAGTAGATCAGGATATCATCAATAAACACCACCACAAACCGGTCTAAGAACGGCTTAAACACTCGATTCATCAAATCCATAAACGCGGCAGGGGCATTAGTCAATCCAAACGGCATCACCGTAAACTCATAATGCCCGTACCGAGTCCTAAAAGCCGTCTTGGGAATATCCTCGGCTTTCACCTTCAGTTGGTGGTAACCTGACTGCAAGTCAATCTTCAAGAAGACACAAGATCCTTGCAGCTGATCAAACAGATCATCAATGCGCGGCAAAGGATACCTGTTCTTGATGGTCACTTTATTCAACTCTCGATAATCCACACAAAGTCTAAGTGAACCATCCTTCTTCTTCACGAATAACACCGGCGCTCCCTAAGGCGATACGCTGGGTCTCACAAACCCCTTATCCATCAAATCTTGAAGCTGCGCCTTAAGCTCTCTCAGCTCAGCCGGTGCCATTCGGTAGGGTGTCTTTGAGATTGGCGCAGTTCCTGGGACTACGTCAATCACAAACTCGACCTCCCTGTCTGTCTGGTGGCATCTCAGTCAACTCCGGGGGAAACACGTCCGGGAACTCGCGGACTACAGAGATGTCCTCGAGCTCCGGTGCCACCGCAGATACCTCAACGACAGTCGCCAGAAACGCAGGACATCCTCGACTCATCATCTGTCTCGCTCGTGCCGACGAAATCCACGTCGCAAACAACGTGCTCCTGCGGCCTCGATACACGTACTCCTCCTGGCCTGGCTCGCGAAACATCACGGTCCTCTCGCCACAGTCGATCGTCGCGAAGTAGCGCGTCAGCCAATCCATGCCGAGCACCACAACAAAAACCTGCAATCGCCCCAAGACCAACAGGTCTGCGGGAATCACCCAAGGTCCAAGCTGCACAGGGCAAACCTGACAACACTCCTCCACAAGCAAAATGTGCTCGGGAATCTGTACCTCTCGAACACAGGATAACGGCCCTAACACTAGCCCATGCAAAGATGCAAATGCTCGACTAACAAAAGAATGTGATGCGCCGGTATCAAATAATGCACGAGCTCTAATGCCAGAAATTAAAATGATACCTGCCACCACATGATCAGCCGCCGTGGAGTCCTCCAGTTGAGCCGCGAAGACTCTACCGCTCTGTGCCTGCTGTCGCCGCTCACCTGGACGGGGTATAGAAGTCCGATTCATCTGGCTATAAGTCGGTGAAGCTCCATAGGTCTGCAACCTCTGCGCCTGAACTTAGACAAATATCTCCTGTCTCAATCCTCGCTCGAACAAATAAACTCTGTGAGCCTTATCTCTCGCAGCAAAAGGAACACAGTTCAGGAGTCTGGTAAACTCCCGGGTATACTCCTGCACTGTGCGATCTCCCTGCAGTAACCTCTTCAGATCCTCCTCGAGTTTCTGCTTCACGCTGTTAGGGAAATAGGACCCATACAGCATCCCGCAGAACTCGGTCCAACTCAAATGCAGCGCATCCAGCGACCTGCTCGATCTCGTCCTCGTCCACCAGATGCGTGCATCACCTGTCAGGCAGTGTGAACTGCCAAGTGAACCCGCTCCCCGCTCTGGCACGAAGAGATCCTCGAATAACTTCTCCATCTCGCCTACCCAGGCCTCCACCACCCATGGCTCGGCGTGGCTACCATCAAAACGGGGTGGATCAAATCGACAAAAACGAGCCAGTCTCTCAGTCATCTGCTCCTGCTCAGCCTCCGACATCTGTCCACCTGACCGGGAAGTGTCGCCAACTGGTGCGGCCGGAACTGCCGCTGCTGGGGGCACGGCTGCAGCTGGAACGTCCACTGGAACAGCAGGAGGTGGCTCCTGCGACTCCGTCGCTCTAGGTGCTGCACTCCACGTGTGAGTAATGGTATCACACATCCTCCGCAAAAGTGCACTCTGCTGCCTAGCTGACTCGGCTAGCGCAGTCAACTGCTCACACACATCAGGGGGTGCACTAGGTCCCGCCTGCTCAGGCACCACAGAAGGCGCGGGGGGGTAGCCCGCGTCGGGGGTCGACCTCGGTGTCGGGGAGGCGTCATGCTCACCCGCGCAACACACAGATCAGTCAACACACAAACAACTCAAGACCCAATCATGCGAAAGTCCAGAAGGTCGTCTCTTTTCCCTCGCTGCTTGACGTCGTCTGCAGCCAACGCAAGTTCGCGACAGGAAAGGACACATGCCTTCGATCACTCCCTCCACTTAAGGATGAGTTCAACAGTCAAATCGATGACTTTCGCGGCAAGTCACGTCTCTCACGTCTTGCATTCCTAGGGTCTGCCATAGCCTAGGGTTTACTAAGTCCCAACGACCTATTCCTAAGCTCTGATACCACTTAATCTGTCACGCCCCCGGATTACTCGTTTCCCCCCGGGCTCGCCAACAGATCCGCCGTATACATAGATTTCTCTATGTATACGAAGCGATAGCTAACCTGTAAACAAACATACAAGCCACTACAAGAGATATATAGAGCTGAAATAAAACATACTAACAACAAAAGCCACCTGTACATATAGGATCCAAGATACAACGGGTTCATCACAACCAAAATAGGAACAAGTCCACAGTATATGTACATGGCACAACTCAAAAATAAACTATCTCCAGTAGGGTCCTCCTCTAGGAACAACAGGGACAGGTAGGGATCTAGCTCGCGACTCCCTTACCTCGATCCGCAGGAACAAGAGCAGCAGCCGCAACCGACGAAGGCTCTGCAAGAAAAAGTGGCAACAACGGGTGTGAGAACTACTATCAAAAGAAGTAGTCCTCAGTGGGTACCACTACCGACCTCAATGGTCCACCCACTAAGTCTACGAGACTAACAGTATAGCTGGTAGGTAAAGAACAACAAGATAAGCTGGAATAAACTCAACAGCTGAATGCCACTACCCTACCACTATCCCAGTCAAACTCTCAAGTAAGCATCACCAAAGTGAAAGGTCACCCCTGACCCAATCTAACGGAACCGCCCAAACGGGCTCGTCCAGCCAACTCTCAAAGTAAAAGCATCCCCAACCAATAGGTAACCAGCACTGACCCAATCCACAGGGACTGCAATACGCCCGTCCCGCCTGTCTAAGCAACACCGTACGCTACCTCAAAGGCACTGGGTGGAGAGCGAGAGTCCCACCGGGACTAAGACGACATCAACGCAAGTAGCCAGGCTCCGGAGCGGCACTCATGGGCGCTACCCAAACGAGTATGCAAGCGTGTCTCTGTCGAGCTCAATCAGGCTCATACAGGCTAAGTCACTATAAATGGGTCAAGTCGGTCTAACAACCAAGGCTCACGTACCCTCAGTACAATCTAATACCAGAAAGGGGATCTGGGTCCACCGTCAGCCCCGACGGCACCCGAAAACACAAAACAGCCTAACCCTGCTGTAAACACAAGCTCGGCATCCCAGCACAAGCGTAAACTCGTCTACAACGAACTAAGTATCCACCTCGCACTAACAGCGGTGATACAAGAACAGAAACGGCTCCTAGAGCTAAATCTGATAATAGTTCGAAAAGTGACGGTTGTATGTTCGCAAGTTTTCTCCTAAGTCAATTCCCAGTTCAGCATGTAAAGTCATGTCTATAAATTATCAATTTATGCTCCAAATTCAGATTTCATAATAATACATGCAAATTCATGAATTCGAGCTACTAACATGATTAAACAGATAATAAAACAGCATGCTGCACTCTCTACAACTTAGGAGGAAATCCGGCGATTTCGGTAACATCAACCCACCTCGAAAGCTATCCAACAACGGCTAGGAGTCGAGTGGAAGGCCTCCAAACAACACCGGCGGAAATCGAGCTCAAATCTGCAACCTCGAGATTCGGACCCACCTGCTCACTGTTCTGGGCGCCCAGAACATCAGCCCAGAACTGCAGCCTGGCAGCACAACCCACATGTATTCAACATGCGATAAAATCCAAATCCTAAGTCCAAATGCAGTGAAATTTGGCTCAACTCACCAGCAGAGGTTCAAGAATACACCCTCCAAATTTCAGCCAAATCGGAGTTCGACTCGATGTCCAAAAGGTCCACACACTGAACCGGATTCACTTCTGGACCCTCCTGCACATGGATCCAGAAGTTCCAGCACTTAAGCAAATCTCAAAAACAGCAAGAATTCAGGGATTCCAACGAATCTAGCTCATGGAAAAGGGTCACAAACCTCTCAAATACAGTGATGGAACAAACCAAAACCTCTCCAAAGATCCTCACAAAGATCTGGATCTAAAAATCCAAGAAATTCCATCAATGACCCAAAAATTCAGCACTTAAGCAATTACTCAAAATCTGAGCTAGAACTCACCTTTGAATCCTCAATTCAGGTGGGAAGAACCTCCAAACCAGCAAGGAAAGTGGAAAGATCACTCTTCACTTCGTAATTCCAGCTCCCAAGAGATTGGATCGAAAAGATCAAAGGAAAAACCCAAGTTTCAGCTCAAGAACACAAGGGGTCCAGTGAAACATCAACTGTAGCTTACATACCTGTCCAAATCGCGATTGAAAGGATTCCACTTCTTTCTCTGCGAGTCCTCTATCCAACAAACCAAGTTTCGAAGGATTTGGACACTCCCACACTGCACACGAGCCAGAACACCACGGGTCGACGATGCAGTTCCAGCAGGAATCCAAGGTCTTCAATGGAGGAAGATGAAATTTGGGAGAGAAGAGAGGGTTTCCTTGCAAGATCCGAGTTTTCACCATGAAGAGGGGAGAAAAAGCCTCAGGGGAGGTCGTCCACAACTCTTATAGACAAAGGATCTCGGTGCAATGGGCCTCAAGAACAGAAATGCCCTAACCTGTTTCTCAGCAGGAAATCCACATTCGGGCGCCCGAAACCCAAGAAGTGGGCGCCCAGTTCTTCAGCCAGCACAAGCCCAGAACATCGGACTCTCCGCCGCGGTCCGGTGCGCCCTAACCTGGTCCGGCGGATTTCACCAACCAATCAATCGACACGTGTCAAGCGGATCGATACTCACGAGGTAGGATTTCCGGATCCACTTTCCGGGCGCCCACAACCTGGATCCGAAATGACTTAGCAGTTTCAGGAAGAGCACTCAACATCTGGGCGCCCAAAACAAGACTTCCGGGCGCCCTAAAGTCCAAAAGTCCAAAACTCCAGTTTTGGCTTACTTCGGTGCTCCGAGTCCGTTTTCGCGTCTATTTGGCGCCGAAACGACTCCGACTTGTCTCGACCTTCTCCAGAAGTGTCGAACAGTCTAGGATGCTACAGTCATTCCGTCTGTTAGGCCCCAGGGGTACTACATCCTTCCCCCCTACGAAAAGTTTCGTCCTCGAAACTCAAACTCAAACCTCAAGAAGGCAGCTCGAAAAGGTAGGGATAGGATTCCCGCATCACCGTCTCCGGCTCCCAAGTCGCCTCACGCTCCTCGTGATTACTCCACTGCACTTTCACGTACGGTATGACTCGGTTGCGCAATTCTTTCGTCTCACGAGCAAGAATCCGCACCGGTCGCTCCTCGTACCGCAGGTCCTCAGCCAACTCAAGTGGGGTGAAGTCAATCACGTGGGAGGGGTCGAACACATATCTCCTCAGAGCCGAGACATGAAACACATCGTGGACTCCAGAGAGTTGCGGTGGTTGGGCGATCCTATATGCTACCGGCCCCACTCGCTCTAACACCTTGAACGGGCCAACAAACCGTGGACTGAGCTTTCCACGAACTCCAAAACGGCGAATCCCTTTGGACGGCGAGACTTTCAGAAACACATGATCTCCAATCTGGAACTCCAAGTCTCGTCTCCTAGTATCCACATAGCTCCTCTGTCGACTCTGGGCGGTCTCAAGACGTCGTCGAACCATCTTGACCTTCTCTTCCGCTTCCAACAGGATATCGGGACCCAAAGTCCTTCTCTCACCCACATCGCTCCAATGCAAGGGCGAACGACACTTGCGTCCATACAATGCCTCAAACGGAGCCATCTGGATGCTCGCTTGATAGCTATTGTTGTACGCAAACTCAACTAGTACTAAGTGTCGATGCCACCCTCCACTAAAGTCTAGGACACATGCCCTCAACATGTCCTCCAGAGTCTGAATGGTCCGCTCAGACTGACCATCTGTCTGTGGATGAAAAGCCGTGCTAAACCGCAGCTGAGTACCCAATGCTGTCTGTAGACTCCTCCAAAACTGTGAGACAAATCGGGTGTCTCGATCAGACACAATCGAGGTAGGCACTCCTTGCAGTCTCACTATCTCGTCCAAATATAACTGAGCGAGTCTGTCCCTGGACCAAGTAGTCTGCACTGGTAAGAAGTGGGCAGACTTGGTCAGTCTGTCCACTATCACCCAAATAGCATCGAAACTAGCCTGCGTCCTCGGTAATCCCACGACAAAGTCCATGGCGATCTGGTCCCACTTCCACTCGGGTATTGGGAGACTCTGAAGCTTGCCAGCAGGTACTCGGTGCTCCACCTTTACCTGTTGACAAGTCAAACACTGAGCCACAAATCTCCCAATATGGCGCTTCATTCCATTCCACCAGAAGTGTGCCTTCAAGTCCTTATACATCTTGGTTCCACTGGGGTGAACCGTATAAGGCGAGTAATGTGCCTCTCTCAAAATCTCCTCTCGGATCTCAGAATCCATAGGCACACACAGTCGGTCCCTGTACCGCAGTACTCCCGAACTGTCAACACCAAAATC
This sequence comes from Puya raimondii, assembly GCA_016920855.1. NCBI lineage: Eukaryota > Viridiplantae > Streptophyta > Magnoliopsida > Poales > Bromeliaceae > Puya > Puya raimondii. The sequence goes on along the minus strand of JABWPP010000050.1, from coordinate 210,441,439 downwards.
CCCTGTCTGCCCGCTGGCAATCTGATCTCGAATCCTAATCAAATAGGGGTCCGCACTCTATTTCTCTCGGATCCTATCCAACAGAGTGGGTTGCAAAACCAAAGACATAAGTTTTGCAGTAACCCCAGGGGATACCACCTCAAGCTCAAGCCGCCTCAACTCCTCAAGTAATGGCGCCTGCTGAGTGATCATCATACTACTAAGGGCTCTGCACTGATCTCCTGCTCAACGCATCTGCCACTACATTTGCCTTGCCGGGGTGATACAGGATGGTAACATCATAATGCTTCAGTTGCCGTGAGGCATAGGCAATTACCCTACCATGCTGCATCAACACACATCCCAAGCCACTGTGTGATGCATCACTATAAATCACAAATCCTTCCCCCATAACTGGAAGGGTAAGGATGGGAGCAGACATCAGTCTCTCCTTCAGCTCCTCAAAGCTATGCTGGCACTCAGCACTCCAAACAAATCTAATCCCCTTCCTCGTCAGACGAGTGAGGGGTGTGGAGAGCTTCGCAAAGCCTTCCACAAATCGACGGTAATATCCAGCTAACCCGAGGAAACTCCTCACCTCGGTAACCGTCGTCGGTCTGGGCCAATCCCGCACAGTCTCAATCTTCTGCGGGTCCACCGCCACTCCAGTGGCTGAAATCACATGGCCCAAGAAAGCTACCTCTCGAAGCCAGAACTCGCACTTCTTCAGCTTGGCATACAACTTATTCTCCCTCAGAAGTTGCAGCACTATCCTCAAGTGCTCCTCATGCTCAGCATCACTCTGAGAGTAGATCAGGATATCATCAATAAACACCACCACAAACCGGTCTAAGAACGGCTTAAACACTCGATTCATCAAATCCATAAACGCGGCAGGGGCATTAGTCAATCCAAACGGCATCACCGTAAACTCATAATGCCCGTACCGAGTCCTAAAAGCCGTCTTGGGAATATCCTCGGCTTTCACCTTCAGTTGGTGGTAACCTGACTGCAAGTCAATCTTCAAGAAGACACAAGATCCTTGCAGCTGATCAAACAGATCATCAATGCGCGGCAAAGGATACCTGTTCTTGATGGTCACTTTATTCAACTCTCGATAATCCACACAAAGTCTAAGTGAACCATCCTTCTTCTTCACGAATAACACCGGCGCTCCTCCCTAAGGCGATACGCTGGGTCTCACAAACCCCTTATCCATCAAATCTTGAAGCTGCGCCTTAAGCTCTCTCAGCTCAGCCGGTGCCATTCGGTAGGGTGTCTTTGAGATTGGCGCAGTTCCTGGGACTACGTCAATCACAAACTCGACCTCCCTGTCTGGTGGCATCTCAGTCAACTCCGGGGGAAACACGTCCGGGAACTCGCGGACTACAGAGATGTCCTCGAGCTCCGGTGCCACCGCAGATACCTCAACGACAGTCGCCAGAAACGCAGGACATCCTCGACTCATCATCTGTCTCGCTCGTGCCGACGAAATCCACGTCGCAAACAACGTGCTCCTGCGGCCTCGATACACGTACTCCTCCTGGCCTGGCTCGCGAAACATCACGGTCCTCTCGCCACAGTCGATCGTCGCGAAGTAGCGCGTCAGCCAATCCATGCCGAGCACCACAACAAAAACCTGCAATCGCCCCAAGACCAACAGGTCTGCGGGCATCACCCAAGGTCCAAGCTGCACAGGGCAAACCTGACAACACTCCTCCACAAGCAAAATGTGCTCGGGAATCTGTACCTCTCGAACACAGGATAACGGCCCTAACACTAGCCCATGCAAAGATGCAAATGCTCGACTAACAAAAGAATGTGATGCGCCGGTATCAAATAATGCACGAGCTCTAATGCCAGAAATTAAAATGATACCTGCCACCACATGATCAGCCGCCGTGGAGTCCTCCAGTTGAGCCGCGAAGACTCTACCGCTCTGTGCCTGCTGTCGCCGCTCACCTGGACGGGGTATAGAAGTCCGATTCATCTGGCTATAAGTCGGTGAAGCTCCATAGGTCTGCAACCTCTGCGCCTGAACTTAGACAAATATCTCCTGTCTCAATCCTCGCTCGAACAAATAAACTCTGTGAGCCTTATCTCTCGCAGCAAAAGGAACACAGTTCAGGAGTCTGGTAAACTCCCGGGTATACTCCTGCACTGTGCGATCTCCCTGCAGTAACCTCTTCAGATCCTCCTCGAGTTTCTGCTTCACGCTGTTAGGGAAATAGGACCCATACAGCATCCCGCAGAACTCGGTCCAACTCAAATGCAGCGCATCCAGCGACCTGCTCGATCTCGTCCTCGTCCACCAGATGCGTGCATCACCTGTCAGGCAGTGAACTGCCAAGTGAACCCGCTCCCGCTCTGGCACGAAGAGATCCTCGAATAACTTCTCCATCTCGCCTACCCAGGCCTCCACCACCCATGGCTCGGCGTGGCTACCATCAAAACGGGGTGGATCAAATCGACAAAAACGAGCCAGTCTCTCAGTCATCTGCTCCTGCTCAGCCTCCGACATCTGTCCACCTGACCGGGAAGTGTCGCCAACTGGTGCGGCCGGAACTGCCGCTGCTGGGGGCACGGCTGCAGCTGGAACGTCCACTGGAACAGCAGGAGGTGGCTCCTGCGACTCCGTCGCTCTAGGTGCTGCACTCCACGTGTGAGTAATGGTATCACACATCCTCCGCAAAAGTGCACTCTGCTGCCTAGCTGACTCGGCTAGCGCAGTCAACTGCTCACACACATCAGGGGGTGCACTAGGTCCCGCCTGCTCAGGCACCACAGAAGGCGCGGGGGGGTAGCCCTCGTCGGGGGTCGACCTCGGTGTCGGGGAGGCGTCATGCTCACCCGCGCAACACACAGATCAGTCAACACACAAACAACTCAAGACCCAATCATGCGAAAGTCCAGAAGGTCGTCTCTTTTCCCTCGCTGCTTGACGTCGTCTGCAGCCAACGCAAGTTCGCGACAGGAAAGGACACACGCCTTCGATCACTCCCTCCACTTAAGGATGAGTTCAACAGTCAAATCGATGACTTTCGCGGCAAGTCACGTCTCTCACGTCTTGCATTCCTAGGGTCTGCCATAGCCTAGGGTTTACTAAGTCCCAACGACCTATTCCTAAGCTCTGATACCACTTAATCTGTCACGCCCCGGATTACTCGTTTCCCCGGGCTCGCCAACAGATCCGCCGTATACATAGATTTCTCTATGTATACGAAGCGATAGCTAACCTGTAAACAAACATACAGGCCACTACAAGAGATATATAGAGCTGAAATAAAACATACTAACAACAAAAGCCACCTGTACATATAGGATCCAAGATACAACGGGTTCATCACAACCAAAATAGGAACAAGTCCACAGTATATGTACATGGCACAACTCAAAAATAAACTATCTCCAGTAGGGTCCTCCTCTAGGAACAACAGGGACAGGTAGGGATCTAGCTCGCGACTCCCTTACCTCGATCCGCAGGAACAAGAGCAGCAGCCGCAACCGACGAAGGCTCTGCAAGAAAAAGTGGCAACAACGGGTGTGAGAACTACTATCAAAAGAAGTAGTCCTCAGTGGGTACCACTACCGACCTCAATGGTCCACCCACTAAGTCTACGAGACTAACAGTATAGCTGGTAGGTAAAGAACAACAAGATAAGCTGGAATAAACTCAACAGCTGAATGCCACTACCCTACCACTATCCCAGTCAAACTCTCAAGTAAGCATCACCAAAGTGAAAGGTCACCCCTGACCCAATCTAACGGAACCGCCCAAACGGGCTCGTCCAGCCAACTCTCAAAGTAAAAGCATCCCCAACCAATAGGTAACCAGCACTGACCCAATCCACAGGGACTGCAATACGCCCGTCCCCGCCTGTCTAAGCAACACCGTACGCTACCTCAAAGACACTGGGTGGAGAGCGAGAGTCCCACCGGGACTAAGACGACATCAACGCAAGTAGCCAGGCTCCGGAGCGGCACTCATGGGCGCTACCCAAACGAGTATGCAAGCGTGTCTCTGTCGAGCTCAATCAGGCTCATACAGGCTAAGTCACTATAAATGGGTCAAGTCGGTCTAACAACCAAGGCTCACGTACCCTCAGTACAATCTAATACCAGAAAGGGGATCTGGGTCCACCGTCAGCCCCGACGGCACCCGAAAACACAAAACAGCCTAACCCTGCTGTAAACACAAGCTCGGCATCCCAGCACAAGCGTAAACTCGTCCTACAACGAACTAAGTATCCACCTCGCACTAACAGCGGTGATACAAGAACAGAAACGGCTCCTAGAGCTAAATCTGATAATAGTTCGAAAAGTGACGGTTGCATGTTCGCAAGTTTTCTCCTAAGTCAATTCCCAGTTCAGCATGTAAAGTCATGTCTATAAATTATCAATTTATACTCCAAATTCAGATTTCATAATAATACATGCAAATTCATGAATTCGAGCTACTAACATGATTAAACAGATAATAAAACAGCATGCTGCACTCTCTACAACTTAGGAGGAAATCCGGCGATTTCGGTAACATCAACCCACCTCGAAAGCTATCCAACAACGGCTAGGAGTCGAGTGGAAGGCCGCCAAACAACACCGGCTGAAATGGAGCTCAAATCTGCAACATCGAGATTCGGACCCACCTGCTCACTGTTCTGGGCGCCCAGAACATCAACCCAGAACTGCAGCCTGGCAGCACAACCCACATGTATTCAACATGCGATAAAATCCAAATCCTAAGTCCAAATGCAGTGAAATTTGGCTCAACTCACCAGCAGAGGTTCAAGAATACACCCTCCAAATTTCAGCCAAATCGGAGTTAGACTCGATGTCCAAAAGGTCCACACACTGAACCGGATTCACTTCTGGACCCTCCTGCACATGGATCCAGAAGTTCCAGCACTTAAGCAAATCTCAAAAACAGCAAGAATTCAGGGATTCCAACGAATCTAGCTCATGGAAAAGGGTCACAAACCTCTCAAATACAGTGATGGAACAAACCAAAATCTCTCCAAAGATCCTCACAAAGATCTGGATCTAAAAATCCAAGAAATTCCATCAATGACCCAAAAATTCAGCACTTAAGCAATTACTCAAAATCTGAGCTAGAACTCACATTTGAATCCTCAATTTAGGTGGGAAGAACCTCCAAACCAGCAAGGAAAGTGGAAGGATCACTCTTCACTTCGTAATTCCAGCTCCCAAGAGATTGGATCCAAAAGATCAAAGGAAAAACCCAAGTTTCAGCTCAAGAACACAAGGGGTCCAGTGAAACATCAACTGTAGCTTACATACCTGTCCAAATTGCGATTGGAAGGATTCCACTTCTTCCTCTGCGAGTCCTCTATCCAACAAACCAAATTTCGAAGGATTTGGACACTCCCACACTGCACACGAGCCAGAACACCACGGGTCGACGATGCAGTTCCAGCAGGAATCCAAGGTCTTCAATGGAGGAAGATGAAATTTGGGAGAGAAGAGAGGGTTTCCTTGCAAGATCCGAGTTTCACCATGAAGAGGGGAGAAAAAGCCTCAGGGGAGGTCGTCCACAACTCTTATAGACAAAGGATCTCGGTGCAATGGGCCTCAAGAACAGAAATGCCCTAACCTGTTTCTCAGCAGGAAATCCACATTCGGGCGCCCGAAACCCAAGAAGTGGGCGCCCAGTTCTTCAGCCAGCACAAGCCCAGAACATCGGACTCTCCGCCGCGGTCCGGTGCGCCCTAACCTGGTCCGGCGGATTTCACCAACCAATCGACACGTGTCAAGCGGATCGATACTCACGAGGTAGGATTTCCGGATCCACTTTCCGGGCGCCCACAACCTGGATCCGAAATGACTTAGCAGTTTCAGGAAGAGCACTCAACATCTGGGCGCCCAAAACAAGACTTCCGGGCGCCCTAAAGTCCAAAAGTCCAAAACTCCAGTTTTGGCTTACTTCGGTGCTCCGAGTCCGTTTTCGCGTCTATTTGGCGCCGAAACGACTCCGACTTGTCTCGACCTTCTCCAGAAGTGTCGAACAGTCTAGGATGCTACAGTCATTCCGTCAGTTAGGCCCCAGGGGTACTACAGGTGCAAATTCACCTTAGTGGATTTTTTCTACAAAAAATCTCCTCTCCACCTCTCTCTCTCAGATTTTCCCTGCAGGAGAAAAAGAAAAAGGGAAAGAGAAGAAGAAAAAGAAGAAGTAGAAGAAGTAGAATAAGTAGAAATGAAAAAGGTAATTCTCTCTCTTTTCCTTCCCTTTTCTTTTCCTTTCCCTTCTCTTTTCTCTCCCCTTTTTCCCTTCTCTCCCTTTCCTCACTGTTGCTGCTGCTGCAGGAATTACTGCAGCAGCAGCAGCAGCAGCAGCAATTTCTTGCTGCTGCTACTGCTGCAGTCTTAGCAGCAGCAGCAGCAGCAGCAGTTGACTGCTGCTGCTGTTTCTTCAGCAGCAGCAGCAGCAGCTGATTGCTGCTGCTGCTTCTTCAGCAGCAGGCGCAGCAGCAGCTAGCTGCTGCTGCTGCGAGAGCAGCAGCAGCTATGCTGCAGGCTGCCCAGCAGCAGCTGCAAGCTGCTGCTGCTGCAGGGACAGCAGGGGAGAAAAGAAAAGAAAAAGAAAAAGAAAAGAGAAAGAAGAAAAGAAAAGAAAGAAAGAAAGAAAGAAGAAGGAAAGAAAGAAAGAAGAAAGAAAATGAAAAGGAGAAAGAATGAAAGAAAGTGATGGAAAGTGGAAGAACAAAATGAAAAATGAAAATCGGCACATCCGCACAATCGAAACGTTAAATTGACGCTTATAGGATGTTCCAGAGGGTAAATTAAGGTTCCGCCCATGTTTAATTAGTTGCAAGGGAAGGTAATTGATGGTCTATTAGCGTTTTTCGCGCGCGATTCGAAAATTAGACTTTTGATCGGATTTTTATCATTTTGTCTATTGTAGTGGTTTCGGACGACCGTGCCTCGAGAGATAGTTCGTGAGCGACGGATTTCACGCTATGGACGACGTGGCACGTTGAGGTGGGTTCCGAGTCGCCGAAAACGGCGAATTTCCCCCTATGTCTATTATAGCAAGATGCCGTATGCTTGAATTCATATATATGGTTTCTATCTGATTTAGCTTCTTGAATAATGACACATAGACTTATCCGTTGTGACTCAGATATCGTATTTAGCACATAGTACATGAAATTATCTCTTTCTTGCATCAAACGTGCCCTGGTTACATGTTCGAGGCTGAAAACATAGAAACCATGTGAGAATAGATTTGCCGTGGACCTTCCATAGTAGAGTCGAGTTCTTTGAACATTGCTTGTGATTCTCAACCATTCCTTCGTCTAGTGATGATAGTTAGCAACATCTCATAGTTGACATTTTAACTTAGGTCGTGGGAGGCCAGTTGACAGCTTATGCATTTTGATGAGTCCCTCTTACCCTCGAGTTATGCGAGCCACCTGTCATCTATACATCTTGTCTAGCTATAACAAAGCACTTGACTTTGCTGAGAACTGTGATATTGTTACATTTGGCTCCAGTATTTCCATTGAGTAGTATGCATATTCTCTGGGATGTTTGACCATCTGCTTACATTATGACTACTCTGAGGACATTGGATTGATCTTGTGTGATTTATGGTTACGCCATGACAATGTGATATTGTGACATTGTTGATCATGATTTTGACCATAGCCTGCAAGGCCACTTCGAGCTTGTTGGTATATAAGCGATGTGCTATATTACTCGGTAGGGGTCGCTCCCCTCGAGTGCCACTCCGGATTGCTGGCTGGTGTTAGTTGAGACGGTAGCTTAGGAGGGTGCTGTCACACTCATGAGAGTGTGTCCTCATACTAGGCGGGCGCAGGCTTGACCGGACGAGCGAGTCGGTCGTTGCGATTGGGTATGATTATAGTATTTGCTGTTGTAGTGACATTGATGCATACACTGTTTAGTTACCATCCTTTTTCGCATTACCTGGACAGAGATCTATTTATGTATATGTCATTATTCATTTACTGTTGCCTGACACTTCTTTATGTAGATTATAGCCAGGTAGTTAGTTTCTGTACTTTATCTTTATCTGTTCAGATCATTTACCTGTTTACAGTATTGCTAGTTTATCTTTTCGTTATTCATTTATTGCAGCTTTTACTATCCTTTCATCAGCCTGGCCTCTAGTAGACTTAGTAGGAAGGTCGTGGTTATCGCCGACCGTACCCACTGGGAACTACCTTTCAGTAGTTCTCACACCCGGTTGTGGTTTGTTTTTCAGGAGTGCGTTCAGCGACGGTTGAACGAGGTGAGGCGGATCGCATAGTAGATAGCATCCTCTACCAGCGTGTCTATACATTAGAAGGCCACCAGATAGAGTGCTACCGCGTACTACATACATGTATTGGCGAGGGCTAGGCCCCTTTCTTTCCGTATTTCATTTTGGAAATGAGTTTTACTTGATGTAGTACTTGATGTACAGTAGTTTAGCTTGTAGATATAGAGCTCTGATACTCACTTCTTTTTGGTTTGAGTGACTTTTTCTGATGTTGATGATATGTGAAATTTGGTTTGTTTGATCTTTTGAGACACTTGGATATTGTTCGTTGTTGTTGCCGCTTCGTTCGGGCAAGGAAAACTCTGTCCGTTCGGCGGGTCTGTTAGCGCCCTGTATCTTCCGCTGCGAGCTTGGGGCGTGACAGTAGTTGATGCCGATAAATGTTTAGAACTTGCCGGTTGAGTATTCTTTTCTTTTCTAGGACATGTCATCTTGATATAACCTTTGTTTCTATATTTATGGCATACTTTCTCTTTCAAGTGTGTTGAGACTTTAGATGTTGAACTTTTAACCTTTTCAACACAATTTCTTTCATATCCAAGCCCAAGTTTGTTCGTTTGACCCAATCCGAGCATGTTATCAAGCTTTTTCGACCCGGAGGAGAATTTTTGAATGTCGGATTTGAGTTGATGAACTTGATTGATCAAAACTTGGTTGGAATTGAGAATTTCCTTGTATTGTTTCTCAAGGAAGACAATCTTTTCTAGATGAGATTTATTTTTTGTCTCCGATTGGTCTAGCTTCTCTTGGAGGATTTTATTATTTTTCAATATCAACTCCCTTTCCTCCTCAAGAGCTTTAATAGTGGTCTTTAGTGTTTTGTTCCCATCTTCTAGCTCAAGTAAGCATTTCCTTAGCTTCTTGTTGTGCTTAGCCATCTTCTTTGATTCAATGAGTAGTTGATTGTATGCAGTGGCTAAGTCGTCATCGTCCGACCCCCCCTCACTCTCGCTATTGTCGCTCGATGTCCCATGCAAGGAGGGAGAAAGCAAAGAGTCAGTAATAATAGATGAAAAACATGTAGCACGAGACAAAAAAGTATGAGAACTTAAAGCAACATTATTTTTCTCCTCATCACTTGAGGTCGATTCATGAGATTAATAGTCCCAAGTTTTTGCTTGCAAAGCTTTCTTCTTAAAGGATTTCTTAGAGGGACAATCCGTTTAAATATGGCCGTAGCCTTTGCACTTATAACATTGAAATTTTCCTTCAAAATCATCCTTCTCTTTAGAAGATTTTGTAAGTTTCTTTTCTTTAGATTTTGAATTTGATGATCCTTTGGAAGAAGTTTTTTGTTTCATAGATTAGGCTTTAATGGTTTTGTTCTTTCAAAAGTTTCGACGAAATTTTCTTGTGAGTAGCGCCAATTGTTTTTCAAACTCTTCCAAGGTGGTATCATTATCCGTGTCTGAAGATGATGTGTCCGCGTCTTCGTCCTTCGTAGATTTAAGAGCCAAACCTGCACCTCTAGAAGAAAACTTGACAGAAGATGAAGTAGTGGGAAAATTTATCTCGTGAGTTTGTAAAGCACCAATTAATTCTTCAACTTTTAGATCATCCGGGTGTTTCATTGTTTCAATAGCAGCAACCTTCCGACGAAATCTTTCAGGGAGAGTTCTAAGAATCTTTCTTATAACTTTAGATTCTGAGATCTTCTCATCCAGTTAGCACATGTATTAATTATATCTTGAAGCCTAGTAAAATAATCGGTAAAAGATTCATACTCCTCCATTCGAATAGAATCAAATTGGCTTGTAAGCATCTGGAGCTTTTGAACTTTTACTAGACTTGTACCCTCTCAAATCTCTTTTGCCGTTCCACACGCCGAGACACGTGAAAACTAAGCTTGAGTTAGGGCATTAAATAAAGCATTTATTCCCTTTCCATTGTGAGAAGATAGATCAATTTCATTCTTACTCCACTTATTTTGAGGTTTGGGGACGTCAACATTATCAACCTTTTCGGTAGGATGTTTCCATCCAAATTCAATTGATTGCCAAACCCGCTCGTCAATGGCTATTAGAAAATCTCTCATGCAAACCTTCCAATAAGCATAGTTAGTCCCATTAAATAGTGGGGGCCTATTAATATTACCTCCTTCACCCATAATGATAGATAAATCTAGATCCCGCTCTGATACCACTGTGAGGACTAAGATTTTTATAGTGTAATTTGAGGCTTTACAGTGATGTTTTCATGGGTATTTTAATTTTGAAATTACTGATTTAATTTTGACGAAAAATGAATTTTTATTAAAGGTATATAGTGACTGGTACTATCTATCTATAGATACATAATTTGATAGTTCTGTCAATGTAGCGCACTGAACTTTAGCAAATTGCAAGGTTCCAGTGTAAGATTAGTATTTTATACTAGTCTGGAGGTTTTGGTCGTGATGCGAGAGTTTGGGAGTATTTTTGGGACTTAAAAAGTACGAAAACAGACTCCGGAGATCAAAATCTGCAAAAGGTGCAGATTTTGTATTGTATTCCAATATTGGCTTGAGGTACCGAAACTGATTTGATTTATTTCGGTACTGATTTGTGAGATACCGGAATACTGTGTATTGGCCTGGTTGGCCGAGGCTCGGGTTTGTTAGAATTTGTGCCTGGTACCGGTACGTCATGCGGGTACCTGTACGCAGTGTAGCAGATGTTGTTTTCGCATTGTTTGCAAATTCTAGATTTTGGAGGGGTTTAAGGGCAATTGTTACAACATGTAACTTAACCTTTCATCCCCCTCACTGCCCTCTTTTGTGCTGAGACTTAGAGAGGTGAAGAGGTAGGTTTTCTCCCACTCTCTCTCCTAATTTCTTGCTTCCAAACCCTTGATTCATGGGTTTGATCTCTTCTTTTCCCTCCTTTGCCTTGAAGCTTGCATCTTGGACCTTGGAGAAAGCTTGGATGTGAAGAATGTAAGATAGGGGGTAGCCCTAGGATCTATCTAGAGTATATCAATCACCTAGAGGGGGGTGAATAGGTGTATAAACAAAAATCACAAATCTCAATGTGATAAAGTAATGCGGAAAATAAAATGAGCACACCGAGATTTACGTGGGAAACTCCACATTGGAGAAAACCCACGGGACCAACACGCGAAAAAATAATCCATTAAGAGTAAAGAATTACAAGGTGATTACCGATTCCACAGATTTAACCTCTCCCTTCTCTTCAGCGGATCACGTGCACCAACGGGTTGTCCACGCCCCACGTCCGAATCCACGGACGCCACGCCTCGAATCCACGAGACGCCCAACTTCGAATCCACGAAGCCTTCAACACGTCGAATCCACGACGCTCACTCGAATCCACGAGCGCACTCCATCTACAAGCTTCTAGGGTTTCTAAAAGATAATCTATGCTTAACCACGTTTTAGAGACACCCCCACATCTTATTTATAGGTTTAGAAGCAATCCGAAATAGATTAGGATTAAAAAAAAAATTTAGAAAGGTTTGGACGCAATCCAATTTTGACTAGGATTGAAAACAAATTTTAAAAAGATTTGGAATCAAATAAGGATTGCAAAAATGATTTTAAAAATTCTACCATCTTATTTATAGGTTTGGGAGACATTAGAATCAGAGTAGGATTGAAAAAATAACTTTCCAAAAATTCGCGACGGGTCGGGGTCCGGACCTTGGATTGCAGGGTCCGGACTCTGAAACGTTTCAGCTTTTCATTGTCCGGACCGCAGCCATCAGGGTCCGAACCCGCTCTGCGAAACAGCCTGGGGTCCGGACCTCAGCTCTCAGGGTCCGGACCCTCCCTGCGTGACAGCCAGGGAGGCGTACGGGTTCCGGACCTCACCACAGGGTCCGGATCCTGAAAGTTGGAAAACTCATTTTTTATATTTTAAATCAATTTTTATCCATTCTAATGTCTTCCAAACACTTGTAAATGTTTATAAATCATCATCAAGATTATTTAAACTTACTAAGTATCGTGAATTCAAACGTTGAGCCTTCGAGTCTTCAATCTTCGTCTTTTCTTCTTTGAACCTTCAAGACTCCGACTCACTTCACGAAATATGCCAATATAAAATCCGTAACAATCTCCCCCTTTGGCAATTTCATGACAAAACCCAAAATTACATAAAACACTCACGATGCTCATCTCTCCAAAATTGAAATTCATTGCCATCACCAAAATAATGAACTTCTCGCGTGAAAGATCCAAATAAAATTTAAAATTATAATTTTGTAACTCCTAAAAACAAACTCTATGACTTAGACACACTTGGAATCTTGAAGTCTTCCAAGAACTGCAAAAAGAATTTTCATTCTCCACGAACAAAGTTAGTAGAAAAAATATATCTAAATCTCTCCCCCTTTGTTCATGCGTCTAAGTTCATCACCTCTCTCCCCCTTTTTGTCAAAAATTGCCAAAAGAAAGCACCCAAAAATAGAGAGAGTTGAAAGAAATTAAATAAAACACAAGTTCAAAATATTTTTCAATTTTGAAACCACTTGTGATAAAAACGTCAAACATTGTTAGTGCATGAGGAGTATAAATTCACATTGACTTCTTTCAATCCCTATTAATTTCATAAGAATTAAGAACTTTACTACACAATCACCATAATGTAGATAAAATATTACACGATTTCTTAATTCATATAAACTTCAAAATCAAGTCATCAAAAATAATCTAAAGGCTCAAAAGCTATCAAGATGTAAACGGATTATGAAGATGACTTAAGGGATTCATCAAAGAGACAGAAATTGTTGCATAAACGTTCAAAATTGAGATAAAACAAACATCACACAGGGGGTGGCTCTTTGAGCATCTTTCGTGTATGTAGACCACCTTATAACTCCGAAAAATAAATTTTGTAACATTTTTTTTCTTTTGCAAGCTTTTGTAATTATATATATATATATTTTTTTTCGGATATGCAATTCAATTCTCATGTGGTAGCTGCACACACTAACCGGACGACCGGGATGGTAGCTCTTTCCTCCATGTGGTGGTAGTTTTCACACTCCTTTTAAGGATGCAACTCTTTCCACATCTTTCAAATCATATGAGCATTTTTTTTAATATAATAATAACTCCCCCTCGCTTAAGCAATCTCTTAGTTGAAAGAACATGTGACAAATTTTAGTCCATAAGAGAATGACTATTCATCAAATTCAACACACACAATCGAGATAGGTTAAGCTCCTAGAGATAACACAAGATTACCTAAATTTGATGAATATAAGTATTAAGAATTCTCATAATAAATTATCTTCAAATATAATGAAAATAAAGTAAAACCGATAATTAATATGAGATTAATTAGGAGTGAATGAAAGTGAACCTATTGATGTTCAAGGCACTATTTAATGTTCTAATCATTCAAAGAATCTAAAAATCGTAACAATGAAAGCACCAAAACGTGTAATGCAATAAATTAAAGATATGCAATAGAAACCGATCAAAGCACTACACTAAGTCAAAACAAATTAAGACTTTAGAGAAGGAAAGATATCACCTTTCCGAACCCAAACTTGTCAGATTGTTGGTTGTCTTGGTTTGTTGACGTTAGGCACGGTTTGTTTTGACTTTTGATCAACCTTTGGTCTCACCATCGCATTCCGCTTTGGAGTAGTTGGTTGTTGTGGCTTTGACTTTTGGTTGACCTTGGGTACTCGACCTTTTTGATGTTGCTTTTGAATCCGTGAAGGTTGTCGAGTGATGAAAGATGCCGATAGATGTTTAGAAGATGCCACTTGAGTTTTCTTTTTAAGGCATGTCTTCTTGATATGTCCTTTCTTTCCGCATCTATGGCATACTTTCTCTTTTACACTTGTTGAGACTTTGGGAATAGAATTTTTTACCTTCTTAACAAATGTCCGTTCATATCCAAGTCTAAGTTTGCTTGTTTGACCCATTCCGAGCATATCATCAAGTTTCTTTGAACCAGAGGAGAATTTTTGTATGTCGGACTTGAGTTGATGGACTTGTTTGGTCAAAACTTGGTTGGATGTGTGAACTTCTTTGTATTGTTGCTCTAGAAAACCAATCTTATCTTGAAATGATTTGATCATTGTCTCCGATTGGTTTAGCTTCTCCTTGAGGATTCCATTGTTCTTCAATGATGTGTCATGTTCATCCTCAAGAGCTTTAGTCGTTGCTTTCAAGCTATTGTTTTCGTCTTCAATTTCTAATAAGCGCGTCCTCAACTTTTTGTTATGCTTAGCCATTTTTCTTGATTCATCAAGAAGTTGTTGGTATGCCTCGGCTAAGCCCTCATCATCCGACTCCCCCTCACTCGAGCCATCGTCGCTCCACGTTTCATGCACAGAGGAAGAAGCAAAAGGGTTAGCAATAGTAGATGATAAACAAAAAGCAAAAGGAGAAGAAGAAACGTGTGAAGATAAGGCAATATCATCATTGGTTTCTTCTTCACTAGAACTCGAATCATTGGAAGTAGAGTCATCCCAAGTTCTAGCTTGTAGCGCCTTCTTTTTATAGGATTTTTTAGTGGGACAATCCGTAGAGATATGGCCATAGCCTCGGCATTTGTAACACTGGATTTCTCCCTCAAACTCATCCTTTTCTTTAGAAGACTTTGCAATCTTCTTCTCTTTAGAGGATTTAGAATGTGAAGATCCGTTAGAAGAAGGCTTTCGGTTGGAGGATGAAGCTTGAATGCCTTGGTTCTTCCTAAACTTTCGACGAAACTTCTTGGTAAGAAGTGCCATTTGATGTTCGAAATTTGCGAGAGAAACTTCATTGTCAGATTCGGTATCCTCGTCTTCCTCCTTTGCTGTATTAAGTGCAACACCTGTACTTTTAGAGAAAGACTTGGAAGAAGATTGATTAGTAGGAAAAGTCATTTCGTAAGTTTGAAGAGCACCTACTAGTTCTTCAACTTTCATATCATCCGGATGATTGATCGTTTCAATAGCCGCTACTTTAGCCCTAAAATGCTCCGGAAGTGTTCGAAGGATTTTTCTAACGACCTTAGATTCTGGGATCTTCTCTCCCAAGTTAGCACATGTATTGATTATATCTTGAAGTCTAGTAAAATAATCAATAAACGATTCATGCTCCTCCATGCGAATAGAATCAAATTGACTCGTAAGCATTTGAAGCTTTTGTATTTTAACTAGACTTGTACCCTCATGTGTAACTTGTAAGGTATCCCAAATCTCTTTAGCTGTTTCACACGTCGAGACACGTGTAAACTCGGTTTGAGATAAAGCATTAAATAACGCATTAATACCCTTACCATTAAAAGAAGATAGATCGATTTCATCCTTCGACCACTTAGTCCGAGATTTAGGAACGGCCAAATCATTAACCACTTCGGTTGGATGTTTCCATCCAAGTTCAATGGTTTGCCATACTCGCTCATCAATTGCGATGAGGAAAGCTCTCATCCGGACTTTCCAATAGGCGTAATTGGTTCCATCAAATAACGGTGGCCTAAATATGTTACCTCCTTCACCCATTATGAAAGATAAAGCCTAGATCCCGCTCTGATATAAAATGTAAGATAGGGGGTAGCCCTAGGATCTATCTAGAGTATATCAATCACCTAGAGGGGGTGAATAGGTGTATAAACAAAAATCACAAATCTCAATGTGATAAAGTAATGCAGAAAATAAAATCAGCACACCGAGATTTACGTGGGAAACTCCACCTTGGAGAAAAACCCACGGGACCAACACGCGAAAAAATAATCCACTAAGAGTAAAGAATTACAAGGTGATTACCTACTCCACGAATTTAACCTCTCCCTTCTCTTCAGCGGATCACGCGCACCAACGGGTTGTCCACGCCCCACGTCCGAATCCACGGACGCCACGCCTCGAATCCACGAGACGCCCCACTTCGAATCCACAAAGCCTTCAACACGTCGAATCCACGACGCTCACTCGAATCCACGAGCGCACTCCATCTACAAGCTTCTAGGGTTTCTAAAAGATAATCTATACTTAACCACGTTTTAGAGACACCCCCACATCTTATTTATAGGTTTAGAAGCAATCCGAAATAGATTAGGATTAAAAACAGATTTTAGAAAGGTTTGAACGCAATCCAATTTTGACTAGGATTGAAAACAGATTTTAAAAAGATTTGGAATCAAATAAGGATTGCAAAAATAATTTTAAAAAATCTACCATCTTATTTATAGGTTTATGAGACATTAGAATCAGAGTAGGATTGAAAAAATAACTTTCCAAAAATTCGCGACGGGTCGGGGTCCGGACCTTGGATTGCAGGGTCCGGACTCTGAAACATTTCAGCTTTTCATTGTCCGGACCGCAGCCATTAGGGTCCGGACCCGCTCTGCGAAACAGCCTGGGGTCCGGACCTCAGCTCTCAGGGTCCGGACCCTCCCTGCGTGACAGCCAGGGAGGCGTACGGGTTCCGGACCTCACCACAGGGTCCGGATCCTGAAAGTTGGAAAACTCATTTTTTATATTTTAAATCAATTTTTATCCATTCTAATGTCTTCCAAACACTTGTAAATGTTTATAAATCATCATCAAGATTATTTAAACTTACTAAGTATCGTGAATTCAAACGTTGAGTCTTCGAGTCTTCAATCTTCGTCTTTTCTTTTTTTAACCTTCAAGACTCCGACTCACTTCACGAAATATGCCAATATAAAATCCGTAACAAAGAAGAGAGCTTGTTTGAGGATAAATCTCCAACCTTAGACCTTTTTAGCTTGGATTGGAGATCTTTTAGAGGTGATAGCTCTCTTGTAACCCCTTTGTATGAGTTTTGCTTGGATTTTAGATGTAAACCTAGTATGGATGAAACTAGGATTTAGTTTGGGGTTTCCTTATTATGAGCTTTTGAGGTTGAATTGATGGGTGTAGAATGTTGTGTTAGGTTGGAATTGAAGCTTCCTAACCTTGATTTGTGCATTGGACAAGTGCTTCTTGATCTAAGGTATTTTCCACCCATTTACCTTATGATTTTGATGATTTTTGTATTGTGTTCGTTCGACACTTGTTACCCCCTAGAAATTGCCTTTAGGGTGCTAGAAATCGAGGGGGCAACTTCGCTTCGAACTACTGCGAGGTCTCGAAGTAGTTCCGGTGGGTTTGACCTCACCGAAATGGGTGAACTCCTCCTATGTCTTCGGTTTAGCTTAAAGGCTTAAATTGGTGCATATTCATGATAAGCATGACATAATAAAATTTTGGAATGCATAATATGTTTGTGCTACATGTGATATTTACATGCCCTATGTAGTAGGGATTACGAATGATAATATGCATAGTGCATTATGAATGGTTATTATAGAATGGCATTTTCTCTTATATAAATGAAGAAATGCATGCATGAATGACTAAACAACATATGGGGTACTAAATGGATAGTGGACTATGAGGTTCATACATGATGCTTAGTATATTGGCTATTGGTAGAAAATGAACATGATATACGGTAAGTTCTTGACAATGTAAGACTAAGTATGTTGCACATTACTTAGGTGAACAACAAAGTTGACATTATGACATAGTACTAGACTCTTTGGTCACTAGTTGGTATTCCATGTTATAGACATGATGAACGAGATGCTTATGCGGTTGATTATGCTTGTTTGCCATTGTGCTCATTCGCACATGCTTGTGAGGGTCGCTCCCTACAAACCGGCACTCCGGAGTTGGCCTTTGCGACGATTGTTCGCCCGTGCGGGATTGGGCGCCGAAGTGGATTGCCGTGGGCAAGGCTCGTTCTTAGCGTGAGAACGTTGACTACCACGAGGCCATTAGGCTCGGCACAAGCGGGACAACACCATATGGTAGTCCCCTATGATTGGATAATTGTGGTTTCATGTAAGTAGTAAACTTGTCATATATGTAGTAAACATGATGTAAGATAGGGGTGCCCTAGGATCTATCTAGAGTATATCAATCACCTAGAGGTGGGTGAATAGGTGTATAAACAAAAATCAATATCTCAATGCGATAAAGTAATGCGGAAAATAAAATCAGCACACCGAGATTTACGTGGGAAACTCCACCTTGGAGAAAAACCCACGGGACCAATCACGCGAAAAATAATCCACTAAGAGTAAAGAATTACAAGGTGATTACCGACTCCACGGACTTAACCTCTCCCTTCTCTTCAGCGGATCACGCGCACCAACGGGTTGTCCACGCCCCACGTCCGAATCCACGGACGCCACTCAAATCCTCGAGCACCAACGATCCGAATCCACGAACCGTCTTGATCACGCCGAATCCACGACGCCACTCCGTCCGGAGCAAAACAAATAAGATTGATGATGAATTCTTGCTTAGAAGAACATGAAAAATCTGTGGGAATAATCTCTAAGCAATCCTCAAATTGATTCTAATAAGAATATTAGAAACTAGGGCACTATGAATCAATTTGAGAGAAGCTTGATGTAGAAGATGAGAAAAACGGTTACCTACAAGCTTCTAGGGTTTCTAAAAGATAATCTATGCTTAACCATGTTTTAGAGACACCCCCACATCTTATTTATAGGTTTAGAAGCAATCCGAAATAGATTAGGATTAAAAACAGATTTTAGAAAGGTTTGGAAGCAATCCAATTTCGACTAGGATTGAAAACTGATTTTAAAAAGATTTGGAATCAAATAAGGATTGCAAAAATAATTTTAAGAAATCTAACATCTTATTTATAGGTTTGGGAGACATTGGAATCAGAGTAGGATTGAAAAAATAACTTTCCAAAAATTCGCGACGGGTCGGGGTCCGGACCTTGGATTGCAGGGTCCGGACTCTGAAACGTTTCAGCTTTTCATTGTCCGGACCGCAGCCATCAGGGTCCGGACCCGCTCTGCGAAACAGCCTGGGGTCCGGACCTCAGCCCTCAGGGTCCGGACCTCCGCCCTCAGGGTCCGGACCTCATCCCACAGGGTCCGGACCCTCCCTGCGTGACAGCCAGGGAGGCGTACGGGTTCCGGACCTCACCTCAGGGTCCGGATCCTGGAAGTTGAAAAACTCATTTTTTATATTTTAAATCAATTTTTATCTATTCTAATGTCTTCCAAACACTTATAAATGATCATAAATCATCATTAAGATTATTTCAACTTACCAAGCATCGTAAATTCATACGTTGAGTCTGCGAGTCTTCAAACTTCGTTTCTTCTTCTTTGAACCTTCAAGACTCCGACTCACTTCACGAAATATGCCAATATAAAATCCGTAACAATCTCCCCCTTTGGCAATTTCATGACAAAACCCAAAATTACATAAAACACTCACGATGCTCATCTCTCCAAAAAAATGAAATTCATTGCCATCACCAAAACAATGAACTTCTCGCGTGAAAGATCCAAATAAAATTCAAAATTATAATTTTGTAACTCCTAAAAACAAACTCTATAACTTAGACAAACATGGAGTCTTGAAGTCTTGAAAGACCTGCAAGAAATTTTCATTCTCCACGAACAAAATTAGTAGAAAAAATATATCTAAATCTCTCCTCCTTTGTTCATGCGTCTAAGTTCATCACCTCTTCTCTCCCCCTTTTTGTCAAAAATTGCCAAAAGATAACACCCAAAAATAGAGAGAGTTGAAAGAAATTAAATAAAACACAAGTTCAAAATATTTTTCAATTTTGAAACCACTTGTGATAAAAACGTCAAACATTGTTAGTGCATGAGGAGTATAAATTCACATTGACATCTTTCAATCCCTATTAATTTCATAAGAATTAAGAACTTTACTACACAATCACCATAATATAGATAAAATATTACACGATTTCTTAATTCATATAAACTTCAAAATCAAGTTATTAAAAATAATCTAAAGGCTCAAAAGCTATCAAGATGTAAACGGATTATGAAGATGACTTAAGGGATTCATCAAAGAGACAGAAAATTTGTTGCATAAACGTTCAAATTTGA
This sequence comes from Puya raimondii, assembly GCA_016920855.1. NCBI lineage: Eukaryota > Viridiplantae > Streptophyta > Magnoliopsida > Poales > Bromeliaceae > Puya > Puya raimondii. Next base: position 210,421,297 of record JABWPP010000050.1, on the reverse strand, counting down.
GATAAAATCAATAGTACAGGGGGTGGCTCTTTGAGCATCTTTCATGTATGTGGACCACCTTATAACTCCGAAAAATAAAATTTGTGACATTTTTCCTTTTGCATGCTTTTGCACTTATATATATATTTTTTTTTGGATATGCAATTCAATTCTCATGTGGTAGCTGCACACACTAACCGGACGACCGGGGTGGTAGCTCTTTCCTCCATGTGGTGGTAGTTTTCACACTCCTTTAAGGATGTAACTCTTTCCACATCTTTCAATTTAGAAGCTTTTTCCTTTTCAAATTTCTCACAATTTCTTTTTCACAATAATACTAACTCCCCCTAAATTAAGCAATCTCGCATTTGAAAGAAAATTTGACTAATTTTAGTACATTAGCGAATAACCATTCATCAAATTCAACACTCACAACCGAGATAGGTTAAGTGCCTAAAGATCACACATAATTGCCTAAATTTGATGAATATAAGTGTTAAGAACTCCTATAATAAATTATCTTTAAACATAGTGAAAATGAAGTAAAACCGATAATTAATATGCAATTAACTAGGAGTGAATGAAAGTGAACCTATTGATATTCAAGGCACTATTTAATGTTCTAATCATCCAATGAATCTAAAAATCGTAACAATGAAAGCACCAAAACGTGTAATGCAATGAACAAAAAAAAAAAATGCAATAGAAACCGACCAAAGCACTACACTAAGTCAAAACAAATTAAGACTTTAGAGAAGGAAAGATATCACCTTTCCGAACCCAAACTTGTCGGATTGTTGGTTGTCTTGGTTTGTTGACGTTGGGCACGGTTTGTTTTGACTTTTGAACAACCATGGGTCTCACCATCGCATTCCGCTTTGGAGTAGTTGGTTGTTGTGGCTTTGACTTTTGGTTGACCTTGGGTACTCGACCTTTTTGATGTTGCTTTTGAAACCGTGAAGGTTGTCGAGTGATGGAAGATGCCGATAGATGTTTAGAAGATGCCACTTGAGTTTTCTTTTTAAGGCATGTCTTCTTGATATGTCATTTCTTTCCGCATCTATGGCATGTTTTCTCTTTTACACTTGTTGAGACTTTGGGTGCTGATTTTTTAACCTTCTCAATATGTTTTCGCTCACAAGTCCAAGTTTGCTTGTTTGACCCAATCCGAGCATATCATCAAGTTTTTTTGAACCGGAGGAGAATTTTTGTATGTCGGACTTGAGTTGATGGACTTGTTTAGTCAAGACTTGATTAGAGACATGAATTTTCTTGTATTGTTGCTCTAGAAAACCAATCTTATCTTGATATGATTTGATCATTGTCTCCGATTGGTTTAGCTTCTCTTTGAGGATTCCATTGTTCTTCAATGATGTGTCATGTTCATCCTCAAGAGCTTTAGTCGTTGCTTTCAAGCTTTTATTTTCGTCTTCAATTTCTAATAAGCGCGTCCTCAACTTTTGTTATGCTTAGCCATTTTCCTTGATTCATCAAGAAGTTGTTGGTATGCCTCGGCTAAGCCCTCATCATCCGACTCTCCCTCACTCGAGCCATCGTCGCTCGACGTTTCATGCAAAGAGGAAGAAAGCAAATCATTAGAAATAAATGATAAACAAAGAATCGATGAGGAAGGTAAAGAAGTATGTGAACATAAAGCTATAGCATCATTCTTTTCTTCTTCACTAGAACTCGATTCATTAGAAGTAGAGTCATCCCAAGTTCTAGCTTGTAAAGCCTTCTTTTTATAAGACTTTTTCGTGGGACAATCCGTGGAGATGTGGCCGTAGCCTCGACACTTGTAGCATTTGATTTCCCCTTCAAAGTCATCCTTTTCTTTAGAAGACTTTACAATCTTCTTCTCTTTAGAAGATTTAGAACGTGAAGATCCTTTTGAAGAAGTTTTGGATGTAGATCGATTTGTCTCGTTCTTCCGAAAATTCCGACGAAATTTCTTCGTGAGACGCTCCAATTGATGTTCAAAATCGGTGAGCGAAATTTCTTCGTCGGAATCCGAGTCGTCGTCTTCCTCCTTCGTAGATTTGAGTGCAATACCTGTACTCTTAGAAGAAGACTTGGAAGAAGATTCATTAGTAGGAAAAGTCATTTCATATGTTTGTAAAGCGCCTACTAATTCTTCTACTTTCATCTCGTCCGGATGCTTAACGGTTTTGATCGCCGCAACCTTTGCTCTAAAGCGTTCCGGAAGAGTTCGAAGAATCTTTCTTACAACCTTAGATTCTGGGATCTTCTCTCCCAAGTTAGCACATGTATTAATGATATCTTGGAGTCTAGTAAAATAATCAGTAAAAGATTCATGCTCCTCCATTCGAATAGAATCAAATTGACTCGTAAGCATCTGGAGCTTTTGAACTTTTACTAGACTTGTACCCTCATGTGTAACTTGTAGGGTATCCCAAATCTCTTTTGCCGTTTCACACGCCGAGACGCGTGAAAACTCGGTTTGAGTTAGGGCATTAAATAAAGCATTTATTCCCTTACCGTTGTAAGAAGAAGCCTCGTTCTCGTCCCTCGACCACTTATTTCGTGGCTTCGGAACAGTTGCATCTCCGTTTAATTCGGTTGGATGTTTCCATCCGAATTCAATGGCTTGCCATACACGCTCATCAATTGCAATGAGGAAGGCTCTCATCCGGACTTTCCAATAGGCGTAATTGGTTCCATCAAATAACGGTGGCCTATTTATATTACCTCCTTCACCCATTATGAAAGATAAAACCTAGATTCCGCTCTGATACCAAATCGGGAACCTGCTCGAGTATAAGAAAATTATTTTCTGGGGTGACGTAAAAATGAAGAAAATACTCGTAATGGTCGGGAACGGAGGAAAATTCATACGAGTGCGCGAAAAGAACCTCCTTCGCGAGTAAGCGAATATTGCTGAAGATCCAAAATCGGCGAGCGTCCACGCACTAGTCCGCCAGAACACTACGGAAGTCGAGAAGAAAACCAAACAAAAAAATGTCCATACACTACATGGATATGCATCAAGCAACTAATGTACTATGTCCAGTTTACTTAGCTTTTACCCAATCCACGAGGGAACTTACACAAGGTAACATCCCGACTTGTGCCATGCCTAATGGTCCCGTGGTAGTCAACATTCTCTCGCTAGAATGAGACACTCCCCCAACGGCGATCCACTTCGGCGCCCAATCCTGCACAGGCGATCAAACGTCGCAAGACTAACTCCGAAGTGCCGGCTTGTAGGGAGCGACCCTCACAAGCATGTGCGAATGAGCACAAGGGCAAACAAGCGCTGATCATAAGCATCGTATCCAAGGCCAACACATCTCAATCATCATGTCTAAAATATGGAATCACAACATTGACTCGAGGGTCGGAATCATGACACATAAGTCACACTTGTTCTCAATTCACATGTGGGTATATTTCTACCAATATGTAACATGTCTCTACATGAAAAAGGTTATATCTCACTCTACCAAAAGGAATGGACCTAAGTCTCATTCATGACCCCAACAGGTTACTATCATATGCTATAACCAAAGCCATACTCAATGCATTATACTAATGCAATTCTCAATGCATTCTACAAATGCCATAATTCATGCAGTATCCTAATGCCATAATTCATGCATTCTACCAATGCCATAACAATGCATTATCCTAATGCCAACTGTAGTACACTGAACTTCAGTGCACCGTACTGAACTTCTACAAATTGTAGAGTTCTAGTGAGAAAATGGCATGAGAGGCTATGTGCGAGACTTCGACCAAGTTCTGGACCTATGCGAAGTGTCTTCGGCGCAAAAGAGGCGTGAAAACGGACTTCGATAAGTTAAAACTGTGAAATTGGTGAAGTCTGCATTGGATTCCGGTATGTGAAGTCCAATACCGGAATTGGAGCTCTGGTACCGGTATGTGATAGGAGATACCGGAATGCCAGGAGAAACCGAGAAACCGAGCTCTCGGGTTGCGGGATTCCTCGAGGTATACCGGTATGTGAAATGGTATACCGGTATAGGATACGCGAAACAGAAAAACCCAGCTCTCGGGTTTGTGGAAATTCTTGTGGGTATACCGGTATGCAAAATGGGATACCGGTATGCGATGGTCGAAACAGTGAGCTTTGCTCTCGGGTTCTGCGGAATCCCGGAAGGTATACCGGAACTAACCCCCGTATACCGGTATGCAAATGGGCATACCGGTATACAATGCCCAGAATGGGCTGGGTGTTGTGTTTTGATTGGAGAGGGGCATTTTGGTCTTTTCACATGCCATGGGGTATTTGAAAGGCTGGGAACATCCCCCTTTCACAGATCTCTTCTTCCCCAACTCTCCTCTCCCTCTCCTCTCACTTTCTCTCTCTAGAGATCTCTCCAAAAGCTTGGAGAAGTGGTGGATTGATCTTGGAAAAGGCTTCCAAAGGAGAAAAGAAGCTTCTTGGTGCAAGAAGAAGCTTGGGGATTTCGTGGTTAAGACTAGTACCTCACGTTTTGGGTTCAAACCTTGGATTTGATTCTTTGAAATGAGGTTTTTGGGAACCCTTGGCAATCTAGATCACAAATGGTGGTAGATTGGCCACGAAATCTAGGGTTTGGCATGCATGCATGCAAACCCTAGGTAGAATGAGGGCTTTTGCAATGAAAGGTTCTAAAAATATTTGGACCTTCGATAATTGCAATTGAGGCATAGGAAATCATGTTAGAACACTTGATTTCGCATGTTGAGATGGATTTAGGGTTCGTAATGAGTAACGAACCTTTTTCTTGTAGAAGCTTGGGTTGAAGCAAGAACTCCAAGCTTGGACACTTAGGAGCTTGAAGAACACAAGATTTGGAAGCTCTTGAGGTGGGTTTGTATTTACCGAAGTGATTAGGTCACTTCCATGTCTAGGGTAATTATCCATTAAGAACAAAATGGTATATGTATGTGAACCCTAGAACTTGCATGTTGGCAATGGTAGAAATCATGATAGGTAGAATAATGAACTCCTATTGCATGATGTTTATTCCAAGTATAACTCAATTATGAATACTTGTTGCATGGTTGCATGTATGATTAAACCTAGTGTTATTAACATAGGTTGGAACATGTGAGAGTTGAACCTAGTGTCATTGAACATAGGTTGGAACATGTGAGAGTTGAACCTAGTGTCATTGAACATAGGTTGGAACATGTGAGAGTTGAACCTAGTGTCATTGAACATAGGTTGGAACATGTGAGAGTTGAACCTAGTGTCATTGAACATAGGTTGGAACATGTGAGAGTTGAACCTAGTGCCATTGGACATAGGTTGGAACATGTGAGAATTTAACCTAGTGTTATTAAACATAGGTGAGACTTAGTGACTTGAATCTAAGATTATGGAACTTGGGTTGTCAAGCAAGAAATGAGAATAAAGGGGATGTGCGACGATTTTGCTATCCCGGGTAGGCGACGATTTCGCTACCGTGCCACGATTTGGCGGTGCCGACATGGATGTGCGACGATTTTGCTATCCCGGGTGTGCGACGATTTCGCTATCGCGCCATGGATTGGCGGTGTCGAAGGGGGTATGCGACGATTTCGCTATCCCGAGTATGCGACGATTTCGCTACTCGAATAGGAGGTGACGATTTCACTCCTTGACTGTTGGAACAACTATGGTGCGACGGCCATTCTGCAACCATAAACGAATGACAAGTAAAAGAACTTAGTCAATGTGGAACATAGGATGAACCTAGGAGAGAATGATAAATTATATTTCATTTTGGTTGCATCCTTTATGTTTATTTACTAAGCATGTAAATATTGTTGCATAGTTAAAAATATATGATCTAACTTATGCATGTGGTGTTTCTTTGGACCTGGTGGGTCGAGCTCTTCCCTTGGGTGGCCTTACCCACTGGGAACTATGTTTATAGTTCTCACCCCACGTTTTTCAGGTCCTTCCGCGAGTGAGGCGGCGGAGCGAGGCAAAGGTTTGGCTCTATAGATAGCGACCCTTCCATTTTGGTGATGCATATAGTTGTACCCCTAGTTTTGGACTATGATAGCATAGGGAATTTGTATTACATGTATAAATTTTGTATATTCCATATTTTGGAACATGTTGTATGGAATGAAAAGAAAATTTTGGCATGTATAATTGTGAAATTTGATGTAATAGAAGTAGAGCTTTTATTGTTGATGCTTTCCTTGTGCAACTCTTGTATTCCGTTCCTAGTTGGAACATTGTGGAAAGCTTGTGTTGTGACGCCTTGGGCGGTTAGAAAATACTCTAACTGTTCGGCGGGTCTGGGCACGCGCTCGTGCGGTTATCCTTTCCACCTAGTTGGTGCTAAAGGGCCGGCGGGGCGTGACACCAACAATTCATGCATTCTACAAATGCCATAACAATGCATTATCCTAATGCCAACAAGACCATAATCCATGACATGCATGAGCTACATCAACCTCTACTACATAGAGTATAAAAGTCATCATGTAAGTATTCATTTCTCATTTAATCAAGTAAACATATACTTAGCCAATTACAATTATCATATACAAAGAGAACTCCTTTCCTCATGTCTTAAACATGGAATTGTTCAACGACCTAAAGGTCGAGCTTAATGTCAACACTGTCCGTCACAATTGCTCACCTAGATGAGGTGCAACATACTTCTTTTGCATCTTGTCATATCCTTTCATTTCTATAGCAAGCATCTTTTAGTATGCAAAGAGAATTCACTAATTCACCAACCAAGTAGTGTCTCATATGACAGTCATTTCTAGCATGCATATCTTAATTGGCATTTCATAATACATCATTACACTACTAGTGCAAATACTCTAGCATGCAAGTTATTCTCAAAATACCATACGATAGAAAATATGCACTTTTCACATATAACATATATATCCCATGCAATCACAACTTTCATCAAGTCATAGTTATCATAATTATGCATCTAATCAATCCTATAACAAGATAGGAGACATAGGGGAGTTCACCCATTTCGGTGAAGTCAGACCCACCGGATAACCGTCGAGACCACACAATCCTTCAAAACGAAGTTGTCCCCCGAGCTTCACATACCCTAAGATAATTTTCCAAGGGGTTACAAGTTTCGAACGAACAACTTCAAAAACTACCAAAATTTATAAGGTAAATGGGTGGAAAAAATACCTTAAGCAAGTAGAACTTGTTCTAACTCCAAATTGAGGTTAGGGATCTTTCAATCCAACCTACAACAACATTCCACACCTATCAATTCAACCTCAAGAGCTCACAATCAAGAAACCCTGAATTAAACCCTAGGTTTACCATTTCAAGGTTTCATCAACAATAATCCAAATAAACTACAAAAGAGGGTTTACAAGAGAGTTACTGTGACGCCCCAACTTCCCAGGGGGTCACCCATCCTAGGACTACTCCCGTCCTAGCACGCTTAACTCTCTCAACCTCTTCGGCCCAGCCACCGCCGAAAATGCTTAAGCCGGGTTGAGAGTTAAGCGTGCTAGGACGGGAGTAGTCCTAGGATGGGTGACCCCCTGGGAAGTTGGGGCGTCACAGTTGGTATCAGAGCCAATTACCAGCCGGAAGTGTGAGATGGGTCTCGGCTGAGCCGGGTCTGAATGACAGGCTAGCGAGACGTCTCACATCGCCTGGTACTTGTGAGTCTGAGCCTGACGAGGACGTCAGGGCTTAAAGGGGGGGAGATTGTGAGACCCCAGATTAGTCCTCTATATGAGATATAATAGGGCTAAACTCTCAACCCGGCTTAAGCATTTTGGGTGGTGGCTAGGCCCAAGAGGTTGAGAGAGTTGAGCGTGCTAGGACGAGAGTAGTCCTAGAATGGGTGACCCCCTGGGAAGTCCGGGGCATCACAGTTACTCATCTCTTTGATCTCCAATCTAGGTCCAAAGAAGCTAGGGTTGGAGATAAAACCACAACAAGCTCTCCTCAACACATGCAAGTCTTCCCCAATGCTCCACTAGCAAGTAACAAGCAAAAAGGAGAAGAGAAAAGAGATCAAAACCCAAGATCTCAAGGGTTTGGGAGAGAGAAATCTAGAGAGAGAGGGAAGGAACCTTACCTTTCCTTCTCTAAGCCTCAGCACAATGAGGGCTGTGAAGGGTGAAGGGGGTAAGTTGTAATGGCTGTAACAATATCCCTAAAAGCCCCTCCAAGGACCAAAATTGCAAAACTGCATAATTTACAATTTCTGCACTATATACCGGTATGCGTATGGGCATATCGGTATCAGGCCAGAAATCCAGCAAACCCGAGCCTCGGCCAAAAAGGCCACACAACAGTATTCCGATATGCAACACCCAGTACCGGAACAAAAGACTCCAATACCGGTACGTGCGTATCAGTACCGGAATACCAGCCCATTCCGGTATCCGCTGTCGGATTTTGCAGAACCCAAGAGCTGCGTAAAAACAGATCTCACTGGATTCCGGTGTCCCTAAACCAGATACCGGTATACAATGCAAAATCTGCACTTTTACAGATTTTGACTTTCGGAGTCCGTTTTCGCACTTTCTAAGTCCCGAAAATACTCTGAAGCTCACCAAACGCAACCCAGAACTCCAGAATAGCATAAGCCACTATTCTCTAACTGGAACTTCGCAAGCTAAAGTTCAGTGTGCAACACAAACTAGGCCACGTAAATGTAGTACACTGAACTTTTGCAAATTGCAGAGTTCTAGTGTGAGAATAGTGGCTTGTACTATTCTGGAGTTTTGGGTTGAGTTTGGTGAGCTTCGGAGAATTTTCGGGACTTAGAAAGTGCGAAAACGGACTCCGAAAGTCAAAATCTGCAAAAGTGCAGATTTTGCAATTGCATACCGGCATCTGGTCTAGGCATACCGGAATCCAGTGAGAACTGGTTTGCCCAGTTCTCGGAATCTGCAAAATTCGGCAGCGGATACCGAAATGGGCTGGTATTCCGGTACTGATACGCACATACCGGTATTGGAGCGTTTTGTACCGGTACTGCGAAGTTGCGTACCGGAATGCTGTTGCGTGGTCTTGTTGGCCGAGGCTCGGGTTATTGCAAAATTTGTGCAGTATACCGGTATGCATGAGCGTATACCGGTATATAGTGTTGCAGAGTGCATTTTGTGCAGTTTTGCAATTTTATTCTTTGGAAGGGCTTTTGGGGATATTGTTACATTTATTATAGCTTACCCCTTCACCCCCTTCACTGTCTCTTGTGCTGAGGACTTGGAGAACATGAGGTAGGTTTCTCCTCTCTCTCTCTCTCTAGACTTCTTGTCCCCTAACCCCCTAGATCATGGTTTTGATCTATTCTCCTTCCATTTTCTTCATGCAGGAGTGCTTCTAGGCTTTGTGGGGAGCTCGGGATCGATGAGAGGATCTTGTTGGTGCGCTTAGCTTCCACCTAGCAAGTGTGAGCTTGGTTGGGAGCTTGAATTGAGGTTAGTAAACAATTTTACAACCTCTATTTGTGATTTTTGCATGAAAATTGCTTGTAGACCTAGTTCTTGGAAACTAGGGTTTGATTTAGGATTTCATGATGTGGAGCTCTTGAGGTGGTTGTGATGGGTGTAGAATGTTGTTGTAGGTTGGATTTGAAGATCTCTAACCTCAATTTGGACTTAGAATAAGTTTTACTTGCTCAAGGTAATTTCCACCCATTTACCTCATGATTTTGGTAGTTTTTGAATTTGTTCGTTCGAGACTTGTAACCCCTTGAAAAATTATCTTAGGGAATGAGAAGCTCGGGGGACAACTTCGTTTCGTAGTACTGCGAGGTTTCGACGATTTTCCGGTGGGTTTGACCTCACCGAAATGGGTGAACTCTCCCTATGTCTCCTATTTTAATTATAGGATTGACTAGATGCATAATTGTGCTAATTATGACATGGTAGAAATGGTAAACGCATGATGTATATTTGTAGCATGTGAAAATGGCATACTCCATATAGTTGAGTATTATGAAAATAATAAGCATGCTAGAGTATTGACACTAGTATTGAGATGATGCATTCATGAAATACTATCTAAGATATGCATGCTAGTAAGGAGTGTCATTTGGGACACTAATTGATTGGTGGATTAGTGAATTCTCTTCGCATACCAAAGTATGCTTGCTATAGAGAAATGAAAGGATATGACATGATGCAAAACAAGTTTGTTGCACCTCATCTAGGTGAGCAACTATGACGGGCATTGTTGATTTTGAGCTCGACCTTTAGGTCGTTGAACAATTCCATGTTTAAGACATGAGGAAAGGCGATCTCTTTGTATTTGATAATTGTAATGGACTAAGCATGTGTTTACTTGATGAATTGAAAACATGAATACTTGCATGATGACTTTTATACTCTATGTAGTAGAGGTTGATGTAGCTCATGCATGTCATGAATTATGGTTTTGTTGGCATTTGTAGAATGCATGAATTGTGGCATTAGGATAATGCATGGATTTTGGCATTTGTAGAATGCATGAATTGTGGCATTAGGATAATGCATGAATTTTGGCATTTGTAGAGTGCATTGAGAATTGCATTAGTATAATGCATTGAATATGGCTTTGGTTATAGCATATGGTAGTAACCCGTTGGGGTCATGAATGAAACTTACATCCATTCCTATTGGTAGAGTGAAATATAATCATTTGCATGTTAGAGACATGTTACATATTGGTAGAAGTATACCTACACACATGAATTGAGAAATAGTATGACTTATGTGTCATGATTCCGACCCTCGAGTCGATGTTGTGATTCCATGTTTTAGACATGATGATTGAGATGTGTTGGCCTTGGATACGATGCTTATGATCAGCGCTTGTTTGCCCTTGTGCTCATTCGCACATGCTTGTGAGGGTCGCTCCCTACAAACTGGCACTCCGGAGTTAGCCTTGCGACGTATGATCGCCCGTGCAGGATTGGGCGCCAAAATGGTTCGCCGTTGGGGGAGTGTCTCATTCTAGCAAGAGAATGTTGACTACTACAGGACCATTAGGCATGGCACAAGCCGGGATGTTACCTTGTGTAAGTCCCCTCGTGGATTGGGTAAAAGCTAAGTAAACTGGATATAGTACATTGGTTGCTTGATGCATATACATGTAGGGTATGGACTTTGTAGTGAGTCGCATATCGTGGCATTACTTAGCTTGACACTATTGGGATGCATTCATTGTAGTTGGACATATTAGTTAGTCACTACATACATAGGCATCCATAGTAGCATTTAGACCTATACTCACATTGGTTAGTATAGTGGCATGAATATATGTTGATAATAAGAAAACAGGTTCTTTCTTAACCATTGTTTAAAGTATAAATGAACATGCATGTAAATTATGGTAGAGACATAATTGTGCATATGACTATAGGGAATCAAGTACATGTAAAACTTGTAGTAATGGACCTACCTATGCATGTAGAGGTAGGAAGCTTTTTTGTTGAAATGATATAATCATTTGGAGGCATGATAGTAGTAGATTTATATGCTTAAAATTTAATGCTTTATGCTTTATATTTCAACTTTTACTATCTTGCCTCAGTTCACCTAGCGGTGTAATTCGCCACTCTCGGCGGCTTACCCACTGGGAACTATTGATAATAGTTCTCACCCCCATTGTTGTTCGATTTTTGTTTCAGAGCCTTCCGCAGCAGGAGAGGCTTGGGATCGTGGCGAGGGGTTAGCAGCTAGCTAGAGCCTCTACGATGTTGTTGTAGGCATACCATGGTGTCCTTTCATTGTATTTTATATGAAAGGTGTATAGTTATTTTCTAGAGAGTGATCTCCTAGTATTGTTAAGATGTATAATTTTTATTGTATATCTTGAGATTTCGATTGTGTCGATCTTGATTTAGTTGTAGAAATATGTTCTCGCTCTGATCACCTTGTTTAGGATGTATCCTTTTTCTATTGGATTCTTGTTATTTGTAGACGCCTTGTGTACATTGTGTTTGCTTTGAGGTACACGGCGGGTCTGTGCACGTGCCTGGTAGGCTCCCACGAGGGCCCGGGGCGTGACAGATTATTTTGGTATCAGAGCCTAGGGTTGAGTCTTAGTGGACCTAGTAAACCTTAGGCAGGTTGGACGATAAGGAATAGGAACGTAAGAGACGAGATCTCTTGTGACTTATGGGCGAAAGTATTATGATTGGGTCATTTCTAAAGCTCCAAAGGAGTTGGAGTTAGATCGGAGTGAACCACTTCTATACCCTTGGAGGGTCATGTTGGCGGCCGACAACGTGACATCGGAGAATAGTGGGAGTCCACTTCATTACTTTCGCATGATTGGGGTTATAGTCTTGTGTGGGGATGTGTTGGCGTGGGGTGTTTCACCTGCGCATGTTTTGCTTGTTGCATCTTGAGTGGTGATCGACGCACTCGATGGCGGCCAAGGCAGCCGAGGTGGGACTTCTGCATCCTCCGGATTTGGTGAGACCCTGAAGTTGAGAGAACAACTGGCAAATTCAGCAAGTGTGGTGGAGCGGCGATCAATTATGATGTTACTCCAAGTTGAGACTTTGCGCCGGTAGACGAGAGGATTAAGCAACTAGAGGATTTGTCGATCCAGTTGGCAGTCGACCTCAAGAAATTTTGTGAGAATGCGGATCGCACCTTGATAAGGGCGAGAGATGTGGAGACCGTTGGGACGGCAAAGGAAGCTACTACGAGTGGCAAGTCTGATGTAAGAGAACAATCAAGATGATCAAGGAGAAATTGATCTCGAGAAGGTGGACCTTTAGCAGGATGATAATGGGACGTCAAATCGTCATCGACTATTGTGACGTGTGAGCGGTGGAGCCGTGAGTGCCCGATGATGCTCTTGGAGCTGGGGCAGGTACTCTCTTTGTGGCCAGGTGGGCCATCCCCAATTGGAGTGTTTGAGGAGAACAGTGTCGACGGTATTTGGATCGACTTCGCGTGGCTGACATCGGGTGTTTGCATGTCTGTTTGACAGGCAGTGGATGATGCTGTGAAGACGAAGGTTGTTCGCAGCTTCTGGTGTTGGAGCTAGCTTGTTGCTTGCTATGATTGTAGCATTGGATCGGCTGTTTGCCGAGTGCATAGCAGGGAACTTATTCCTGGATGCTTGCTGATTGTGTTGGTCCTGATTGCTTGGATCCGGTAGTACTGTTCTTGTACTCCATTAGTTTTGGATGTTTTGTGCGCCAACGAAGCAATTGGCTTTATTTGGCTGTGAGCGTATAGTTCTAATTTGAACTTGGGCTGGCTCTTCGGCTATCTGATTTGCCGATGAGTGTGTGCGCCGAGCTGTAGTGCTTTGGGAGCTTGGACACGAAATAATATTTTCTGAGGGCTTGGAGGTTCGCTATTGGCGATGATTGTTTCACCTGCCCAAGCCTGGTTGTTGGCTGAGTGAGCGCGTGGCCTTTGGGCCAGCACCTTTGGTGAGCATTGAGAATCCTTAAAGCGAGGATGTCTCTTGTGAGGGAGTTGCTTGTGCAATCCCGATTGTGTTGTGTGAATTGAAGGCTTGGTCTGGAGACCTCTTTTGCCTAGTGCTTTCTCTTGTGGAGCATCGATCTCGTTTGTTTCAAGTGGATGGGTCATTTCGACTGTGAGTCGACTATCGTGAACTCGATAGAGTCACGATCAGGGATATGCACCCGTAGTTGAGATCGGTTGATCTGTTTCATCAAGCTCCAGGGATTCTGGTTTTATTCGAGGATAGTTGCAATTTGAGTGCTACTCTCGTTGGATTGAGTTCAAGTTTGGACCGAGGGTAACTTGCTTACTCGGTGTAGACATTATGAAATTGTCGTGATGTCGTTCGAGCTGTTGATGCTCTTGTGTGTTGTGATGTTTGGCCCTTCTGGGCATCTTTGTCTCTGTGCGCATCGACGACTTGTGGGAAGGCGAGATGCGATGAAGACCATGAAGATTCCTTTGAATGAGGATTGCAAGTGCTTCGAGTTGAAGGCATGCTGATTTGGTTGTGAGGACTAGTGTCCCTTGGCAGTTGATGCCAAAATGGATATGAGTGGAGATCTCAAGGAAATCAACCATCCATAGTTGATTTGGACAAGCGGATGTGATCGAAGTTCAGACTTTCTAGTTTGATTGGATGTTATGGATAATGGTGGGGAGATCACTGAGTTGTCTACTCCCTTCCTTTGACTCACACATAAAGGGATTAAACCTTTTGGAAAGATATGTGTGAGAGAAGTTTCTTGGAACTGTTGGTATGGTTGACGACCGCCAACCTTGGTTACCTAGAAGGCGGGTTATGTGCTTTGTAGTTATGTTTCTCTCCACGGATTGAGTTGCACTCTGGTGTAAATGGAAAGGTAGGGTTAACCTTTCAGCAATTGAGAGAATGCAAGAGGAATCGCCAATTTGTGATTTGAAAATGGCTGCCATAGCATTTACTTGGAAACTATGGCAATTTTATGTTTAGATAGTGGTGTGAAGTGCACCCAGATCTTGGTGTTGGAGATATCTCTACAGAGGAAATTGAGTTAAAACTGTGAAAACAGGTTAGAGGCTGGTGTACTAGAGATATCAATGAGATGGGTAACTGGATGTGATATCTATCCTTTGAATCGGATCACGGGAGTTAGCCTTGATCCCAACTGGTAAATGGCGCAATCGAGATCAAGAGTGTTGCGACGGATGAATTCCAAGTGGACTGTCAGAAAGTGTCTTGACGGTGGAACTGATAAGTTGTACCTGGGATAGCAGGATTTTTTGAGATAGGCTAAGTAAAGGCTATCTACCTTGGATAGAGGATGAGTACAGGAGGCACCGGAATTGGATTGTCTCGCTTCTAAGCTAGACGTGATGATTGTTTGGAGATTGTGGATAGGAGTAACTATTCACCTGGATTGGATTGATGAATTTAGCGCAAGTATACCTTGGTAATTTGTGTGATTGCATAGGGCATCTACCTCTATCATTTTGGAATTTGGACCATTGGATGACTCTCGGCGAGTGATGGAATTTTTTTGGACATCTGAATCTGATGATCTGATGGTGATACTCGATTGAGGAAATCCAAGAGCTTTGCGTATGAGGAATCTAAGTTTCAGATTCTTTGGATTATTTGAGACCCTGAGGCAAATGGGCCTAGTGGCATGTAGAGTTGTTTTACTTCAGATCTACTGAAGGTATATGAAGTGTGTGGACGCTCCGAGTGTTTTCGGGACTTAGAAAGTGCGAAAACGGACTCTCCGAAGCTCACCAAACACAACCCAGAACTCCAGAATAGCATAAGCCACCAATCTCTAATTGGAACTCCGCAATTTGCTAAAGTTCAGTGTGCAATACAAACTAGGCCACGTAAATGTAGTACACTGAACTTTTGCAAATTGCGGAGTTCTAGTGTGAGAATAGTGGCTTGTACTATTCTGGAGTTTTGGGTTGAGTTTGGTAAGTTTCGAAGTGTTTTCGGGACTTAGAAAGTGCAAAAACGGACTCCGAAAGTCAAAATCTGCAAAAGTGCAGATTTTGCAATTGCACACCGGTATCTGGTCTAGGCATACCGGAATCCAGTGAGAACTGGTTTGCGCAGCTCTCGGGTTCTGCGGAATTCGGCAGCGGATACCGAAATGGGCTGGTATTCCGGTACTGATACGCACATACCGGTATTGGAGCGTTTTGTACCGGTACTGCGAAGTTGCGTACCGGAATGCTGTTGCGTGGCCTTGTTGGCCGAGGCTCGGGTTATTGCAAAATTTGTGCAGTATACCGGTATGCATGTGCGTATACCGATATACAGTGCTGCAGAGTGCATTTTGTGCAGTTGTACAATTTTGTTCTTTGGAAGGGCTTTCGGAGATATTGTTACATCTATTATAGCTTACCCCTTCACCCCCTTCACTGCCTCTTGTGCTGAGGACTTGGAGAACATGAGGTAGGTTTCTCCTCTCTCTCTCTCTCTAGACTTCTTGTCCCCTAACCCCCTAGATCATGGTTTTGATCTATTCTCCTTCCATTTTCTTCATGGAGGAATGCTTCTAGGCTTTGTGGGAGCTCGGGATGGATAAGAGGATTTTGTTGGTGGGCTTAGCTTCAACCTAGCATGTGTGAGCTTGGTTGGGAGCTTGAATTGAGGTTAGTAAACCCTTTTACAACCTCTATTTGTGATTTTTGCATGAAAATTGCTTGTAGACCTAGTTCTTGGAAACTAGGGTTTGATTTAGGATTTCGTGATGTGGAGCTCTAGAGGTGGTTGTGATGGGTGTAGAATGTTGTTGTAGGTTGGATTTGAAGATCTCTAACCTCAATTTGGACTTAGAACAAGTTTTACTTGCTCAAGGTAATTTCCACCCATTTACCTCATGATTTTGGTAGTTTTCGAATTTGTTCGTTCGAGACTTGTAACCCCTTGAAAAATTATCTTAGGAAATGAGAAGCTCGGGGGACAACTTTGTTTCGTAGTACTGCGAGGTTTCGATGATTTTCTGATGGGTTTGACCTCACCGAAATGGGTGAACTCACTCTATGTCTCCTATTTTAATTATAGGATTGACTAGATGCATAATTGTGCTAATTATGACATGGTAGAAATGGTAAACACATGATGTATATTTGTAGCATGTGAAAATGGCATACTCCATATAGTTGAGTATTATGAAAATAATAAGCATGCTAGAGTATTGACACTAGTATTGAGATGATGCATTCATGAAATACTATCTAAGATATGCATGCTAGTAAGGAGTGTCATTTGGGACACTAATTGTTGGTGGATTAGTGAATTCTCTTCGCATACCAAAGTATGCTTGCTATAGAGAAATGAAAGAATATGACATGATGCAAAACAAGTGTGTTGCACCTCATCTAGGTGAGCAACTATGACGGGCATTGTTGATTTTGAGCTCGACCTTTAGGTCGTTGAACAATTCCATGTTTAAGACATGAGGAAAGGCGATCTCTTTGTATTTGATAATTGTAATGGACTAAGCATGTGTTTACTTGATGAATTGAAAACATGAATACTTGCATGATGACTTTTATACTCTATGTAGTAGAGGTTGATGTAGCTCATGCATGTCATGAATTATGATTTTGTTGGCATTTGTAGAATGCATGAATTGTGGCATTAGGATAATGCATGGATTTTGGCATTTGTAGAATGCATGAATTGTGGCATTAGGATAATGCATGAATTTTGGCATTTGTAAAATGCATGAGGCATTAGGATAAAGCTTGAATTTTGGCATTTGTGGAGTGCATTGAGAATTGCATTAGTATAATTGTTACGCCCTGGGCCCTCGCGGGAGCCTACCAGGCACGTGCACAGACCCGCCGTGTACCTCAAACAACACAATGTACACAAGGCGTCTATGCTAACAACAATCAAGTAGGATAAAGAATACATCCTAAACAAGGTAATCAGAGCGAGAACATAGTTCAACATCTAAAAATAAAATCCACACAACTAAAATCTCAAGATATACAATAACATTATACATCTTTTCAACTAGTAGATCAATCAACAAATCTATACATCTTTCATTCAACATACAATGAAAGGAAAACCCATAGTATGTCTACAACAACACCGTAGAGGCTCTAGCTAGCTGCTAACCCCTCGCCGCGATCCCAAGCCTCTCCTGCTGCGAAAGGCTCTGAAAAATCCAACAACAATGGGGGTGAGAACTATTAATCAATAGTTCTCAGTGGGTAAGCCGCCGAGAGTGGCGAATTACACCGCTAGGTCAACTGAGGCAACAGGTAGTTCTACATCTATCTTGCCTCCAATGACTAAAACATCTACATGAACATGAACATGCTCTATTGCCATATGCTCAATAATTAATTTCATGGTTTATATGCATGTCAAATTAATGCCATGATCAGTTCATAAGCTCTAATGCAATAACTAACTATATGTTAAGTTTCACTATTACAATAAGACTTGTCTCCAACTACAAGTATGTAATGTATATTCAATTTGCTACTACATGTATGAACCATGTGACTTGTTCTTAACAATATGAAGGTTATGTTCACTACATGTAATGCCACGATGTCACCACCCTATACTATGTCCATACACTACATGTATATGCATCGATTAATTAGGGTGTCAAATGTCACATTTACGGTTAATAAAAATAGCCTTTTACCATATGAATATTCACCTTGCATACACCATAACTGTGTAATCATAAGATAATACAATAGCGGGATGTTCACTTGTGCCGTGCCTAATGGCTCCGTGGTAGTCAACACCTCACGCTTCGGTGAGCCTTACCCACGGCGGTTCCATTTCGGCGCTCTCTCTAACACACGGGCGAAATAACTGTTGCTAGGCCATCTCCGGAGTGCCGGCTTGTAGGGAGCGACCCTCACAAGCATGTGTAAACGAGCATAGTGGCGAACAAGCAACAATCAACCATAATAATATCATAAGTTAAATTTCACGTTATGTCAAAACATATCACTTTATGTTTACTACATTCAATAGCCAATATGCTAAATGTCAACAATATCATGTTGTTCTCAATGTTCGTGTAGTACACTGAATTTCAGTGCACCGTACTGAACTTCTACAAATTGTAGAATTTTAGTGAGAAAATGGCATGAGAGGCCATGTGTGAGACTTGGACCAAGTTCTGGACTTATGCGAAGTGTTTCCGGCGCAAAAGAGGCGTGAAAACGGACTTCGATAAGTTAATACTGCAGAATTGATGAAATCTGCACTGGATTCCGGTATGTGAACTTCAGTACCGGAATTGGAGATCTGGTACCGGTATGCGAGGAGGGTATACCGGAATGCCAGGAGAAACCGAGAAACCCAGCTCTCGGTTTGTAGAGTTTTCTCGAGGTATACCGGTATGCGAAATGGTATACCGGTATAGGTTGCGCGAAACAGAAAACCCAGCTTCTCGGGTTTGCGGGATTCCTGGAGGGTATACCGGTATGCAAAAATGGGATACCGGTATATGATGCGCGAAACAGTGAGCACTGCTCTCGGGTTCTGCGGAATCCCGGAAGGTATACCGGAACTAAACCCCGTATACCGGTATGCGAAAGGGGCATACCGGTATACAATGCCCAGAATGGGCTGGGTGTTGTGTTTTGATTGGAGAGGGGTATTTTGGTCTTTTCACACGCCATGGGGTATTTGAAAGGCTGGGGAACACCCTCTTTCACAGAACTCTCCTTCTCCAACCTATCTCTCCCTCTCCTCTCACTTTCTCTCTCTAGAGATCTCTCCAAAAGCTTGGAGAAGTGGTGGATTGATCTAGGAGAAGGCTTCCAAAGGAGAAAAGAGGCTTCTTGGTGCAAGAAGAAGCTTGGGGATTTCGTGGTTAAGGTTAGTACCTCATGTTTTGGGTTCAAACCTTGGATTTGATTCTTTGAAAAGAGGTTTTTGGGAACCCTTGGCAATCTAGATCACAAATGGTGGTAGATTGGCCACGAAATCTAGGGTTTGGCATGCATGCATGCAAACCCTAGGTAGAGTGAGGGCTTTTGCAATGAAGGGTTCTAAAAATATTTGGACCTTCGATAATTGCAATTGAGGCATAGGAAATCATGCTAGAACACTTGATTTCGTATTTTGAGGTGAAATTAGGGTTCGTAATGAGTAACGAACCTTTTTCTTGTAGAAGCTTGGGTTGAAGCAAGAACTCCAAGCTTGGGCACTTAGGAGCTTGAAGAACACCAAGATTTGGAAGCTCTTGAGGTGGGTTTGTGTTTACCGAAGTGATTAGGTCACTTCCATGTCTAGGGTAAATTATCCATTTAAGAACAAAATGGTATATGTATGTGAACCCTAGAACTTGCATGTTGGCAATGGTAGAAATCATGATAGGTAGAATAATGAACTCCTATGGCATGATGTTTATTTCAAGTATGACTCAATTATGAATACTTGTTGCATGGTTGCATGTATGATTTAACCTAGTGTTATTAACATAGGTTGAACATGTGAGAGTTGAACCTAGTGCCATTGGACATAGGTTGGAACATGTGAGAGTGAACCTAGTATCATTGAACATAGGTTGAAACATGTGAGAATTTAACCTAGTGTTGTAGAACATAGGTTGGACATGGGATTGAAACCTAGAGTCATGGAACCTAGGTTGAGAACAAGAAAGTAAACCTAGTGTTATTAAACATAGGTGAGACTTAGTGGCTTGAATCTAAGATTATGGAACTTAGGTTGGCAAGCATGAAATGAGAACAACTATGGTGCGACGGCCATTCCGCACTCGTGAAACTCAAGGAATAATTACGGTGCGACGGCCATTCCGCACTCGTAATGTTCGAGAAACAACTATGGTGCGACGGCCATTCCGCACTTGTGAAACTCGAGGAACAATTACGGTGCGACGGCCATTCCGCACTTGTAATGTTCGAAGACCAACTATGGTGCGACGGCCATTCCGCACCCGTGATACTCAAGGAATAATTATGGTGCGACGGCCATTCCGCACTCATAATGTTCGAGGAACAACTATGGTGCGACGGCCATTCCGCACCCGTGATACTCAAGGAACAATTACGGTGCGACGGCCATTCCGCACCCGTAATGTTCGAAGAACAACTATGGTGCGACGGCCATTCCGCACCCGCGATACTCAAGGAACAATTACGGTGCGACGGCCATTCCGCACCCGTAATGTTTGAAGAACAACTATCGTGCGACGGCCATTCCGCACCCGTATGTAAATGACAAGTAAAAGAACTTAGTCAATGTGGAACATAGGATGAACCTAGGAGAGAATGATAAATTATGTTTCATTTTGGTTGCATCCTTTATGTTTATTTACTAAGCATGTAAATATTGTTGCATAGTTAAAAATATATGATCTAACTTATGCATGTGGTGTTTCTTTGGACCTGGTGGGTCGAGCTCTTCCCTTGGGTGGCCTTACCCACTGGGAACTATGTTTATAGTTCTCACCCCACGTTTTTCAGGTCCTTCGCGAGTGAGGCGGCGGAGCGAGGCAAGGGTCTGGCTCTATAGTTAGCGACCCTTCCATTTTGGTGATGCATATAGTTGTACCCCTAGTTTTGGACTATGATAGCATAGGGGATTTGTATTACATGTACAAACTTGTGTATTCCATGTTTTGGAACATGTTGTATGGAATGAAAAGAAAGAAAAAAATTTGGCATGTATAAATGTGAATGTGATGTAATAGAAGTAGAGCTTTTATTATTGATGCTTTCCTTATGCAACTCTTGTATTCCGTTCCTAGTTGGAACACCGTGGAAAGCTTGTGTTGTGACGCCTTGGGCGGTTAGAAAATACTCTAACCGTTCGGCGGGTCTGGGGCACGCGCTCGTGCGGTTATCCTTTCCACCTAGTTGGTGCTAAAGGGCCGGCGGGGCGTGACAGACTGAGGTGGTATCAGAGCGTAGAAACGGTCTAGGTGGACCTAAGAAACCCTAGGATGGAAAAGACCTAGGAGTGTAGGCTCGTGAGAGACGAGATCTTTGATATGGCGAAAGATAAGTGATTGGGCTATGTCCTTATGCCTCTAGTTGGAAATAGAGGTAGATTCGAGGTGTGTCTTATTCTTCACCAAGTGTGTTCATGTTGGCGGCCGACAACATGAAAACCAAGTGAGGGAAATAAGGACCCTTGTATGACTTTCGCCTAGATTGGGTTCACGTTTATTTTCGCGAAATATTATGTCGCAAATGACTTTGAATGTCATGAAATGACCAAAGTCGTTATGTTTTCAGGAGATAATGGTACGTGGACGACCTCCTACGAGGGCTAGGCTCGAAGGACCGAGCGATGCTCCCGAACAGCCCGGGGAGGGCGAGAACTCGGCTCTACGCAATGAGCTAACCGAGTTAATGGGCGTAGTTCGGCGACAGGCCGAAGCCCTGCAAAGACAAGAGGAGCAGATTAAAAGGCTCCAAGATGAGATGGCGCAGCAGGCGGCTGCGACTCGGGAGGATAGGTCGGGAGTGCCTCCGGCCTCTACTTCGACACCGGCCGAGGTGGTGACACCGACGCCAGTCGTGGTGCCACCTCCGCCACCAGTTGCGGCCGTGGGGTCGGGTGCCCCTATACCCGATTCCGCGATGGAGGACGCGGAGCGAGAGCGCGCACTCGCGGCTCTTATGAGGTTTAAAAAGTTCAACCCGCCTATCTTTAGCGGGGAGAACGTGGATCCATGGGATGTGGAAACGTGGATCGACGCGGTAGAGACGCTCTTCGAGGACCTCTACACCTTGGAGAGGGACAAAGTACACCTCGCCGTTCATTGTTTGGAGCGGTCGGCGAAGGTGTGGTGGAAAGGGGTTCGGCGTGATCGACTTCCTAGCCTTCCACCACCGTCATGGGAAGAGTTTCGGGGCATGGTGTTCGCCACCTACTTCCCCGATAGTGAGAAAAGAAAGCTTCAGGAGAGGTTCCGCAAGTTAAAGCAAGGGAACCGCTCGGTGCGCGAGTACGAGAGAGAGTTCTCGTACATCATCAATTGCGTGCCGCACGTTGTTCGCGGGGAGCTAGACAAGGTTGATTGCTTCGTGCGCGGACTTCGACCGGATATTTTTAGGGCGGTGCACGCCCTTAAGTTGCGGACCTTTGCGGAGGTCTTGGATCGTGCTCTTTGGGTGGAGCACGGGAATGCTTGTGCGCGCGAGGAGCGCGATTCTTGGGAGAAAGAGAAAGAAAAAGAAAAAGGGAAGAAGCGACCGGCGGGTGGCTCGGGCGGGCAATCTAGCTCCAAGCGGCCCCCGAAGCCCTCGCAATCGCAGAATCAGTCCCGGGGGTTCCGACGGAACCGACCCCCAACCCCGTGCCCGATCTGTAGCGGCCCCCACGCCCCTCAGCAGTGTGAACATCGTGAGGGCCGGTGCTACAAGTGCGGACAGCGGGGGCACGTGCGATACAACTGCCCGACGGACGACAGTCGAGCACCGTCGTCGGCGTCGGCGTTTGCGCCACCGAGGCAGCTTGCGGGCATCCCACCCGCGGCGATGTCGGCGGGCCGTTCCCAGCAGCCGAGACCGGTAGAGGGCCAGCGGCCGGCACCTAGTGGACGGGTGTTCGCCTCACAGGTGGAGGAGCCTGCTACACAGGAGGACGTCGTGGCAGGTATTGTGTTAATTAAAGGCATTCGATGTAGAGCTTTGTTTGATACTGGTGCATCGCATTCATTCATTGCTCGATCATTTGCTTTAGCACATGGAATAGAAATTATAGATGCCACACATGCAAGAACGGTACAAGTACCCGAACACACATTTTGCGTACATCACGCGTGTGTAGATTGCCCCGTGAGGGTTGGAGACTGGATCATGCCAGCTGATTTGCTGGTGCTAAATCGAATGAATGAGTATGATTTGATCCTAGGAATGGATTGGCTTTCTAAGTATCACGCTACTATTGATTGTGAGAGCCGGATAGTGAAGTTTAAAGAGCCCGGGCACAAAGAGTTTGTGTACCGTGGGTGTAAGAGTTCACTCTTTGCTTCAATGGTATCCACGTCGCAAGCAAGAAAACTTATTGCTAGTGGTTGCATTGCCTACTTGGCGACGGTAGTGGATGACCGAAAGGAAGTGTTGGGACTTGAGGACATTCCTATAGTCCAAGAGTTTCCGGATGTGTTTCCGACGGAGTTGCCTGGAATGCCACCGGACCGGGAAATAGAATTCGTGATTGACTTGCTCCCGGGTACGGCGCCGATCTCTAAGGCCCCGTACAGAATGGCACCCGCGGAACTAAAGGAGTTAAAAGCACAATTGCAAGATTTAATGGACAAGGGTTTCGTTAAGCCAAGTGTGTCACCTTGGGGAGCCCCTATTCTATTCGTGAGGAAAAAGGACGGATCGCTGCGGTTATGTGTGGACTACCGCGAGTTGAACAAAGTGACCGTCAAGAATAAGTACCCGTTACCCCGAATTGATGACTTGTTCGATCAGTTGCAAGGGTCTCGGGTATACTCAAAGATAGATTTGCAATCCGGTTATCACCAATTGAAGATCAAACCGGAGGACGTGCATAAGACCGCGTTTAGGACGCGGTATGGACATTATGAATTCACGGTTATGCCTTTTGGGCTTACTAATGCCCCGGCAGCGTTCATGGACTTAATGAACCGTGTGTTCAAACCACTATTAGATAAATTTGTGGTTGTGTTCATAGATGATATCCTTGTCTACTCTCGGAGTGAGGAGGAACATAAAGAGCACTTGAGGATTGTGCTTCAAGTTCTTCGAGAGAACAAGTTATTCGCCAAGTTGAAAAAGTGCGAATTTTGGATCCGTGAAGTCGCTTTCTTGGGTCACATAATTTCCGCGGAAGGAGTATCGGTGGACCCTATGAAAGTTGAGGCAATCAAGGATTGGCCTCGCCCGACCAATGTCACGGAGGTACGAAGCTTCTTGGGTCTTGCGGGGTACTATCGGCGGTTTGTGGAGGGGTTTTCAAAAATCTCCGGTCCACTAACGCGTCTTACCCGCAAGGGGGCCAAATATGTATGGAGCGAGGAATGCGACCAAAGCTTTAAGGAGCTAAAGGAAAGGTTGACATCGGCTCCGGTCCTCGCCTTGCCAATTGCGGGGGAGGGTTTTGTGGTGTATAGTGATGCATCACGGCGTGGTCTTGGGTGTGTGCTTATGCAAAGAGGACAAGTCATAGCATATGCCTCTCGACAGCTAAAGGGTTATGAGTAAAATTACCCTACCCACGACTTAGAGCTTGCGGCGGTGGTCTTCGCACTTAAATTGTGGAGACACTATTTATACGGCGAGCATTGTGAGGTTTACACGGATCACAAAAGTTTGAAATATCTATTCACTCAAAAGGAGTTGAACTTGAGGCAGCGGCGGTGGTTGGAGTTGATAAAAGACTACGACTTGACCATCTTGTACCACCCCGGTAGAGCCAATGTGGTGGCCGATGCGCTCAGTAGAAAATCCGTGGAAAACTTTGCAATCGAGATGACGGGACAAATGCCGTTGATCAAAGAAATGGGCCGATTCGATTTGGAGATCGTGGCCCCGGGCGTTCCCGCTAAACTTATGAGTCTCGAGGTATGGCCGACCTTGTTGGAGAAAATAAAAGAAAAACAATCCGGTGATCCGGAGCTCCAAAAGGTGCGGGGTGCTATCGAGAGTGGACGCGCCGGTGATTTCCATGTGGACTCGAATGGCGCACTTCGATTCCGAAATCGATTGTGCGTGCCAAAGGTTGAGGACATTCGGGGAGAGATCTTGAAAGAAGCTCACACCTCTCCCTATGCGATTCACCCGGGCGGCACCAAAATGTACAAGGACCTCAAATTGCATTATTGGTGGCCGGGGATGAAACTTGATGTTGGACGCTTTGTGGCACAATGCTTAGTGTGCCAACAAGTAAAAGCCGAGCGTCGCTTTCCGGCGGGAAAATTGCAAGGATTGCCAATACCGGTTTGGAAGTGGGAAAACATCGCAATGGATTTTGTTGTGGGCTTACCTCGATCATTAGGTGGCCACGACGCGATATGGGTGGTGGTGGATCGTTTGACGAAATCGGCGCACTTTTTGCCTATCCACACCACTTGGTCGGGGGACAAGTTGGCGCAAGTCTACCTCGACGAGATTGTGCGGTTGCACGGGGTTCCGACCTCGATAGTTTCGGATCGAGACCCCCGTTTTACATCGCACTTTTGGAAAAGCTTGCAAGAAGCTTTGGGTACACAGCTCGATTTTAGTTCAGCATTTCATCCTCAAACAGATGGTCAATCGGAAAGGACAATTCAGATTTTGGAGGATATGCTACGAGCGTGCGTGTTGGACTTCAAAGGTGTGTGGCCTACTCATTTACCGATGGCTGAATTTGCTTACAATAATAGCTACCAAGCTAGCATCGGAATGGCACCTTTTGAGGTTTTGTATGGAAGAAAGTGCCGCTCTCCTATCCATTGGAGTGAAGTCGGCGAGAGAAGGGTCTTAGGACCGGAAGTATTGCGTGAAGCGGAGGAAAAGGTCCGCTTGGCACGCGAACGCTTGTCGACGGCGCAATCTAGACAAAAGAGTTATGCCGATCGACGTCGACGAGATTTGGAGTTCGCGGTAGGAGACCGCGTCTTCTTGAAAGTGTCACCCATGAGAGGGGTGAAGCGATTTGGTGTTCGGGGTAAGTTGAGTCCCCGTTACATCGGGCCATATGAAGTTTTGGAGCGTGTGGGATCCGTGGCATATCGGCTAGCTTTGCCGCCAAAACTTGCGGGGATACACAATGTGTTTCATGTATCGACCCTCCGCAAGTATGTGTATGATCCGGCGCACGTTCTCGAGTATGTGCCTATGGAACTCCAAGAGGATATGACTTATGAGGAGTTTCCCTTGTGTATCATGGATCGCGAGGTGAAAAGTCTAAGGAACCGTGAAATTCCTTATGTGAAAGTACAATGGACGAATCACGGTGAGCGCGAAGCTACTTGGGAATTAGAAAGCTCGATGAAGGAGCGGTTTCCCTACCTCTTCGCTGAGTCTAGCTGAGGTATGATTTTAGTTTCGCTGCCGAAACTCTCTTTAAGGGGGGTGGAATGTAGTACACTGAATTTCAGTGCACCGTACTGAACTTCTACAAATTGTAGAATTTTAGTGAGAAAATGGCATGAGAGGCCATGTGTGAGACTTGGACCAAGTTCTGGACTTATGCGAAGTGTTTCCGGCGCAAAAGAGGCGTGAAAACGGACTTCGATAAGTTAATACTGCAGAATTGATGAAATCTGCACTGGATTCCGGTATGTGAACTTCAGTACCGGAATTGGAGATCTGGTACCGGTATGCGAGGAGGGTATACCGGAATGCCAGGAGAAACCGAGAAACCCAGCTCTCGGTTTGTAGAGTTTTCTCGAGGTATACCGGTATGCGAAATGGTATACCGGTATAGGTTGCGCGAAACAGAAAACCCAGCTCTCGGGTTTGCGGGATTCCTGGAGGGTATACCGGTATGCAAAAATGGGATACCAGTATGTGATGCGCGAAACAGTGAGCACTGCTCTCGGGTTCTGCGGAATCCCGGAAGGTATACCGGAACTAAACCCCGTATACCGGTATGCGAAAGGGGCATACCGGTATACAATGCCCAGAATGGGCTGGGTGTTGTGTTTTGATTGGAGAGGGGTATTTTGGTCTTTTCACACGCCATGGGGTATTTGAAAGGCTGGGGAACACCCTCTTTCACAGAACTCTCCTTCTCCAACCTATCTCTCCCTCTCCTCTCACTTTCTCTCTCTAGAGATCTCTCCAAAAGCTTGGAGAAGTGGTGGATTGATCTAGGAGAAGGCTTCCAAAGGAGAAAAGAGGCTTCTTGGTGCAAGAAGAAGCTTGGGGATTTCGTGGTTAATGTTAGTACCTCATGTTTTGGGTTCAAACCTTGGATTTGATTCTTTGAAAAGAGGTTTTTGGGAACCCTTGGCAATCTAGATCACAAATGGTGGTAGATTGGCCACGAAATCTAGGGTTTGGCATGCATGCATGCAAACCCTAGGTAGAGTGAGGGCTTTTGCAATGAAGGGTTCTAAAAATATTTGGACCTTCGATAATTGCAATTGAGGCATAGGAAATCATGCTAGAACACTTGATTTCGTATTTTGAGGTGAAATTAGGGTTCGTAATGAGTAACGAACCTTTTTCTTGTAGAAGCTTGGGTTGAAGCAAGAACTCCAAGCTTGGGCACTTAGGAGCTTGAAGAACACCAAGATTTGGAAGCTCTTGAGGTGGGTTTGTGTTTACCGAAGTGATTAGGTCACTTCCATGTCTAGGGTAAATTATCCATTTAAGAACAAAATGGTATATGTATGTGAACCCTAGAACTTGCATGTTGGCAATGGTAGAAATCATGATAGGTAGAATAATGAACTCCTATGGCATGATGTTTATTTCAAGTATGACTCAATTATGAATACTTGTTGCATGGTTGCATGTATGATTTAACCTAGTGTTATTAACATAGGTTGAACATGTGAGAGTTGAACCTAGTGCCATTGGACATAGGTTGGAACATGTGAGAGTGAACCTAGTATCATTGAACATAGGTTGAAACATGTGAGAATTTAACCTAGAATTGTAGAACATAGGTTGGACATGGGATTGAAACCTAGAGTCATGGAACCTAGGTTGAGAACAAGAAAGTAAACCTAGTGTTATTAAACATAGGTGAGACTTAGTGGCTTGAATCTAAGATTTTGGAACTTAGGTTGTCAAGCATGAAATGAGAACAACTATGGTGCGACGGCCATTCCGCACCCGTGATACTCAAGGAACAATTACGGTGCGACGGTCATTCCGCACCCGTAATGTTCGAAGAACAACTATGGTGCGACGGCCATTCCGCACCCGTGATACTCAAGGAACAATTACGGTGCGACGGCCATTCCGCACCCGTAATGTTCGAAGAACAACTATGGTGCGACGGCCATTCCGCACCCGTGATACTCAAGGAACAATTACGGTGCGACGGCCATTCCGCACCCGTAATGTTCGAAGAACAACTATGGTGCGACGGCCATTCCGCACCCGTGATACTCAAGGAACAATTACGGTGCGACGGCCATTCCGCACCCGTAATGTTCGAAGAACAACTATGGTGCGACGGCCATTCCGCACCCGCGATACTCAAGGAACAATTACGGTGCGGCGGCCATTCCGCACCCGTAATGTTTGAAGAACAACTATCGTGCGACGGCCATTCCGCACCCGTATGTAAATGACAAGTAAAAGAACTTAGTCAATGTGGAACATAGGATGAACCTAGGAGAGAATGATAAATTATGTTTCATTTTGGTTGCATCCTTTATGTTTATTTACTAAGCATGTAAATATTGTTGCATAGTTAAAAATATATGATCTAACTTATGCATGTGGTGTTTCTTTGGACCTGGTGGGTCGAGCTCTTCCCTTGGGTGGCCTTACCCACTGGGAACTATGTTTATAGTTCTCACCCCACGTTTTTCAGGTCCTTCCGCGAGTGAGGCGGCGGAGCGAGGCAAGGGTCTGGCTCTATAGTTAGCGACCCTTCCATTTTGGTGATGCATATAGTTGTACCCCTAGTTTTGGACTATGATAGCATAGGGGATTTGTATTACATGTACAAACTTGTGTATTCCATGTTTTGGAACATGTTGTATGGAATGAAAAGAAAGAAAAAAATTTGGCATGTATAAATGTGAATGTGATGTAATAGAAGTAGAGCTTTTATTATTGATGCTTTCCTTATGCAACTCTTGTATTCCGTTCCTAGTTGGAACACCGTGGAAAGCTTGTGTTGTGACGCCTTGGGCGGTTAGAAAATACTCTAACCGTTCGGCGGGTCTGGGGCACGCGCTCGTGTGGTTATCCTTTCCACCTAGTTGGTGCTAAAGGGCCGGCGGGGCGTGACAGTTCGATGGTATGTCCCTACCAATATGTCCATGTCTCTAACATGTAACCGTTCATCTCTTTGTTTACTAAGTTCATAAACCATGCATTCTTCTAATGCTACATATCATGCATTCTACAAATGCCAATGTCATGCATTATTCTAATGCCATGTACTATGCATTCCACTAATACCAAAACTATGCATTATACTAATGCTGTGATCCATGCATTCTACAATGCCATATGTCATGCATTCTACGGTGCCAACGAATCCATAATCATGCCATGCATAAGCTACAACAACCTATACTACATAGAGTATAGAGCAATCATGTAGGTGTTTAATTAACCAAATGGACTCATGTTAAACCAATAATATCAAATGCAAATAGTATCCCTTTCCTCATGTCTTAAACATGGAATCAATCCACGACCAAAAGGTCGAGCCAAAGCCAATGATGCCCGTCAAAGTTGCCCACCTAAATGAGGTGCAACAACTTATCCTGCATATATCAAATCCTCTCTTTTTCCTATACAAACATACATATATTGCATTTGTCATAATTCCTCTTTTCTCTATACAAGCATACATATATTGTATTTGCCATAATTCCTCTTTTCTCTATACAAGCATACTTTGGTATGCAAGAGAGTTCACTAGTCCACCACTCAAGTGGTGTCTCAAATGATGCTCATCCCTAGCATGTATAGTATACTTAGCATTTTCTAATGCGTCATTACACTAATAGTGCCAATACCCTAGCATGCATAATATTCTCATAATGCCATACTATATGAAATATGCATTTTCATAAACAACTTGCATGTCTCATGCAATCACAATTATTATCATGCCATAATTAACATAATTATGCATCTAATTAATCCTATAACAAGATAGGAGACATAGGGGGAGTTCACCCATTTCGGTGAGGTCAAACCCACCGGATATCCGACGAAACCTCGCAGTACATCGAAACGAAGTTGTCCCCCGAGCTTCTCATACCCTAAGATAATTTTCCAAGGGGTTAAAACTTTCGAACGAATAATTTCGAAAACCACCAAAATCTATGAGGTAAAAGGGTGAAAAAAATACCTTGAGCAAGTAAAACTTGTTTTAAGTCCAAATTGAGGTTAGAGATCATCAAATCCAACCTACAACAACGTTCTACACCCATCAATTCCACCTCAAGGGCTCCCATTCAAGAAACCCCAAAATAAACCCTAATTCTCATGAAACTAGGTTTACATGCTAAATCCAAGCAAAAATCACAATTAGAGGTTGTAAGAGAGTGTAAGAACCGAGATTTTTCTCATATTTAATTTAACTCTCCGTTGATGATGTTTATGTGTGTATTTTAATTACATAATCACTCGTCAAGTTTCGGGAGAAAATGATTTCAAATGAAAGAGTTACGCGATTTTGAAGATTCACTTAAGTGAATAGTAACTCTGGTTTTCCGGATAAGCCGATGATTAGAGATAGATTTCGGAGGGTATCGGACTCCGTTCTTAGTGGTCCAATAGCTCGTTTTCAACCGTCCGACTATTCTGGACTCAATGGCACTGACAGAATTCGGATTTGATGCACGGTTTTCGAGAAAATTGGACCTTGTCGAAAAGTAGACTTTTATACTTCATTGTTTTAGCCTCGCAAAGCTTACCGTAGCTCCGCTTTGCGTACGAACCCCCTGACAGGGATCTATCATGTGAAAGAAAGTTAGTGTCGATGGATTTTGGTCGCGAGTTCGCTAATCGAGGAGATTTGGAAGCGATGTTGGTTGTTATATACATGATGTATAGATGAATCGGATTGACAATGGGTTTGTCGTGAATCGACAATCAAATCGAATGAAACAAAATCGTGAGTTCGATAATTCGGCAGTGCTGAACGCGCTGGCGCCGTCCGTTCGCGAATCCGTTGAACGGATCTCTTGGAATTCCATCTTGTTCGCGAAGGGGTCGAAGTTCACTTAATGGTAGTGTTGCTAAAGTCCCGATATTTTATGGGTCAATTTGCGTGAAACTTGGCGTGGAGGTGCTCACGCGCGATTTACGCGTGCTGTGAGGGACCCATGAAGAAATAATGAGCTTTGGAGGACTTTGTTGCAAGATGAGCTTAAGTATATAAGTAGTTCTAGGGCTTCTTTTGCCAAACCCTAACCCTAGACCCTAGCATCCCCCAGCTAACCTCCAGCCGCCTCCCCCTCCTCGGGCTCTGCTCCCTGCTCGCAGCTGCCGCCGCCGCCGACCCACCGCCGGCCGGCCGGAGCTGCTCCTCCATCTCCACCTTCCATCTCTCTCTCTCTCCCTCCTTTCCTCGCTGTTGGAAACAACCAGGAGGATGGTGTATCCTTCTCTGCAGGTTGCTGCCACAGCAACGGACCTCCGGCGCGCCGCCCCGCCGTCCCCGGCCGTCCCTGCGCGCCGGCGCCGTCCTGCAGCCAAGATCGGGCCACCACGGAACCGCGCGGGCGGGTGGTGACCAGGAACTGCCGCCGCCACCTCACGAGGGCAGCCGCCAACCTCTCTCGGCTCCCTGACACCGCCGCGCCCGACCCCGACCGTCGCCGCCGCCGCCGCCGCACGCGCCGGACGCCGCCGCGGCCGCGATCTGGTCTGGAGCTTGCGGGCGACCGTGCGACCTTGCGCGCCGTCGCCGCTGCTCGGGCCGGCCCCCTCCTCGTCCCTCGTGACCTCGGCGTGGACCCCCGTCGCCGTACGGTGCTTCACCGTACCCGCCGTCGCCGGAGATGGCGACCCGAGCTCCCCTCGGATCCGTGCGTGCTAGGGCATCGCCGCCCGTCGCCGACACCGCACCCCGTCGCCGGCAGGCGCGAGCCCCGGCTCCCCCGGACCGGCCGCATCCAACCCCCGTCGGCGCTCCCGCCGCCGGAGCCGCTGCCGGCTTGAACGGAGCCGCCGCTCCCCTTGGCTGATGCGGCTAGGGCATCATTGCCTGCCGCCGGCGCCGCCTCTAGCCGCCGGTTGAGGCCTCGGCCGGCTGTACTTGACCGACCACAACCTCTCACCGCTGGTGCGCTCGCCGTCGAGGCCGCCGCCGGCCAGTGCTGGTTCTCTGCTCTCGGGTTCAGCCAGAACTGGGCTTGTTTTGGGTCGCCTCACTGTTCCGGCGACCCGGAGCATCCACGACACCTCAGAAGATGAGCCCGAGCATCTTGGCATGATGCTGAACACCGTGCTCACCTAGTCCGCTGTCGGTGAGGCTCGGAACATCGAGTTCTTGAACATCGCTCCCGATTGACCTCTCCGATCGAGGTTCGGGTGATCCAGCGTGCACCTCGGCTGTCCGCTGTGCTCCGGACAGTGAGCACGGCCTCCGTCTCGTCGAGACCTAGCAGGATGTGTCTCGGCAGGCCTCAAAGATGCTCGGATAGAGGTATCAGTCCATAATCCCTCTCTAGTGCGCATAGTTCGCTGTAGTTTGTGTCGCACCCGCACGCTCCACAGTGTCCGGTTGTGCTCCGAAGTGTGAGCACGGCCTCTGGCATGTCGAGACCTATCAGTGTGTGTCTCGGCTGACCCCGGAGACCCTCGGTTTGTCGTAACGACCCATAGTGTCCATTAAATCACATAAAATAATGTGATTTTATGGAAGCTTAAAGACTTTTATGCAATTGTGCATCGGGAGAGTCCTGTGGGCAGTAAATGTAGAATGTGTGTGACCTCTGGACTGATTGTCCAAGGTCCACTGTCCTTCGTTTGTTCGAAAATAGATTTTCGGAGCGTTTCCCGACGAAATCCGTCGGCGGAACGTGGTTTTCGGCTCGGAAACTTCCGACGCAATGTGTGTGACTTGTGGGCTGCCGCTGAGCCTTGTTGGCTGGTTGTCTCGGTCATCTCGTGTATTCGGAGATGCCCGGTGAGCGGCAGTGGGTTCCGGTGTCGAAATCGACACTTACGGGAACCCGGATCGGAACGATTGTCCGACAATAATCGTTTCGATGTTTGATCTTGTGCTTGCTGCCAAGACACCCAAACGGATGTGTTTTGGGGCAGCAGTTGACTCGTGGAGTGAGTCGGTATCTTTCGGGACTGTTTATGTGTCCCGGGGACGTCCCGGTGCGATTTCGGGACTTCCGGTGTTGTTCGGAGATCGGTTTGGGAAACCGAGTCTCGGGTTTTGGGATTTGTGTGAGATGCATACGTTGAGTCGTTTGATGGTTTATATCTGACTCGTGGACCTATCGTAGGTCCGGTTGATCTGCGTCGCGTCCAGACTTCCGACACGTGTACGACAGGTGGGTGAGCCTACGGAGTAGTCGGTATCACTGTTCCCTATCTTTTCTTTGATATAGCTCTA
Source organism: Puya raimondii (assembly GCA_016920855.1). Lineage (NCBI taxonomy): Eukaryota > Viridiplantae > Streptophyta > Magnoliopsida > Poales > Bromeliaceae > Puya > Puya raimondii. The sequence continues at coordinate 210,387,753 of JABWPP010000050.1, read as the reverse complement.
CATGTCGATTCTTGTTTACAGCATTCGTTCATACTTACCTTACTTGCATAGTATATTTGTGATCATGGACATGTAGAGCAGGATTATGCATTGATGATTTGTGGACTTCTTGTCCAGGTAGCACATCGACTCTCTTGTCGTGTGTTTCGATCTGTTGAGGCGTTCCTTTCGCCTGTGGCTTCGGCCAGGTATCGGCTTCTTGCCGAGATGGATTTGATCTGTTTGATCAGGATGAGGCGTTCCTTTCGCCTGTGGCTTCGGCCAGGTATCGGCTTCTTGTCGACATGGATTTGATCTGTTGATCAGGATGAGGCGTTCCTTTCGCCTGTGGCTTCGGCCAGATATCGGCTTCTTGCCGGCTTTTTGTTGAGCATATTGCATGACCAGTCACGGCACGGCATTATTCATGACACCACGTCGGTTTGGCCACCGACAACGGGTGTACTATCCGGATAAGTTGACCTGCGGGCACATGAATGGATCGAATGCGGATGAGTGCGGATGAGTGACGATGTGCCTGAGGTTTGCGGACCAACATGGCAGGATACTGATTGGGTACTTGGAGTTTTCATTCCCTTGATGCATATGCAGCTTAGTCTTTCTTGTACAGTAGCGTTTTGATTACTTATTCTGTTCATACTGACATAGCTACTGTAGATCTCGGATTATATTGTTATCCTATATCCTTTGTTTCTCAGTGGTTACGACATGCCCCTGTGGCTCAGTTGTATACCCACTGGGAAACCTCGTTGTGGTTTCTCACTCCCTGTTTTTTTCAGGTGGATCGGGCGAGGAGCCAGTTCGTGGTGCGACGTGAGGACGATCTAGCTAGCCTGCATTAGCCGTCCTTACCCGGTTATGTTTTTCTTATCTGCATTAGTAGTCAGATAGTTATATAAATGGTTCAGTTGGATGATCAATATTGATTGCTTATAACTTGTATGAGATGATAACCTATTATGCATGAGATTGGGTTTCAGTTCCTATTATCATCATTTGACTTGTGTTTTATCGTGTGGGTGTCTACCCATCGAGGTAGCTGGTTTTCAAAATAAAGTTCCGTGTGGGAACAGTTTTAAAAGGTTTTCATGGATTTCTTTCAATGCTTATTAGAGTTCAAAAACAAAGCTTTCGAGTGGAAAGCAATTTTAATAGGATGTCTGTTGTACTGTGCATTGCATCATCCTTCGCCTAAGGTGTGCTTAGAGGCATGTAGGGATAGCTGAATGAAATACACTCTATGTTGTATTGTATGGATTATCGTGAATGTAAGTGTGATTGTGATCCTGTTGTATGTCGTTGGTACGCCGTGCAAATACAGGGGAGGCTCTGTCCGTGTAGACAGAGATGCCTGTATTTGTGGCGGGTCTGTTCACTGCGCGGGCTAGACTTTCAAAAAAAAAAAAAAAAAAAAATTGACCCGTTTTCCGCATCTAAACTAGCCCGGGGCGTGACAGAGAGTTTACTAACCTCAAATCAAGCTTCCAACCAAGCTCAAGCATGCTAGGTTGAAGCTCCATCCACCAACAAGCTCCTTTCCTCAGCCCCGAGCTCCCTCCAAGCCTAGGAGCACTCCTCCATGAAGAAAATGGAGAGAAAAGAGATCAAAACCATAATCTAAGGGGTTGGGAGCAAGAAAACCTAGAGAGAGAGAGAGAGGGAAACCTACCTCAACTCCTTCTCCTCCATCCTCAGCCAAAACAGCAAAGAAGGGTGAAGGGGTAAGTTAAAATAGATGTAACAATATCCCCAAAAGCCCCTCACAAAGCCAAAATTGCAAAACTGCACAAAATGCATTCTGCAGCACTGTATACCGGTATGCGCATGTGTATACCGGTATACTGTGCAAAATTTGCAAAATCCGAGCCTCGGCCAGCAAACTGCGCAATCACATTCCGGTATGCCAATTCCAGTACCGGTGCGTAGTGCATTCCGGTATGCAATTTCCAGTACCCGAATGCAGTACAAATTCTGCACTTTATGCAGAATTTGCTCTCCGGAGTCCGTTTTCGCCCTTTTTAAGCCACGAAAACACCTCAAAGCTCACCAAACTCAACCCAAAACTCTAGAATAGTACAAGCCACTATTCTCACACTAGAACTCCGCAATTTGCAAAAGTTCAGTGTACTACAATAATGCATTGAATATGGCTTTGGTTATAGCATATGGTAGTAACCCGTTGGGGTCATGAATGAGACTTAGATCCATTCCTATTGCTAGAGTGAAATATAACAATTTGCATGTTAGAGACATGTTACATATTGGTAGAAGTATACCTACACATGTGAATTGAGAAATAGTATGACTTATGTGTCATGATTCCGACCTTTTGAGTCGATGTTGTGATTCCATGTTTTAGACATGATGATTGAGATGTATTGGCCTTAGATGCGATGCTTATGATCAGCGCTTGTTTGCCCTTGTGCTCATTCGCACATGCTTGTGAAGGTCGCTCCCTACAAGCCGGCACTCCGGAGTTAGCCTTGCGACGTTTGATCGCCCGTGCAGGATTGGGCGCCGAGGTGGTTCGCCGTTGGGGGAGTGTCTCATTCTAGCGAGAGAATGTTGACTACCACGGGACCATTAGGCATGGCACAAGCCAGGATGTTACCTTGTGTAAGTCCCCTCGTGGATTGGACAAAAGCTAAGTAAACTGGATATAGTACATTGGTTGCTTGATGCATATACATATAGGGTATGGACTTTGTAGTGAGTCGCATATCGTGGCATTACTTAGCTTGACACTATTGGGATGCATTCATTATAGTTGGACATATTAGTTAGTCACTACATACATTAGCATCCATAGTAGCATTTAGACCTATACTCACATTGGTTAGTATAGTGGCATGAATATATGTTGATAATAAGAAAAAAGGTTCTTTCTTAACCATTGTTTAAAGCATAAATGAACATGCATGTAAATTATGGTAGAGACATAATTGTGCATATGACTATAGGGAATCAAGTACATGTAAAACTTGTAGTAATGGACCTACCTATGCATGTAGAGGTAGGAAGCTTTTTTGTTGAAATGATATAATCATTTGGAGGCATGATAGTAGTAGATTTATATGCTTAACATTTAATGCTTTATGCTTTATGTTTCAACTTTTACTATCTTGCCTCAGTTGACCTAGCGGTGTAATTCGCCACTCTCGGCGGCTTACCCACTGTGAACTATTGATAATAGTTCTCACCCCCATTGTTGTTGGGTTTTTGTTTCAGAGCCTTCCGTAGCAGGAGAGGCTTGGGATCGTGGCGAGGGGTTAGCAGCTAGCTAGAGCCTCTACGATGTTGTTGTAGGCATACCATGGTGTCCTTTCATTGTATTTTATATGAAAGGTGTATAGTTGTTTTCTAGAGAGTGATCTCCTAGTATTGTTAAGATGTATAATTTTTATTGTATATCTTGAGATTTCGATTGTGTCGATCTTGATTTAGTTGTAGAAATATGTTCTCGCTCTGATCACCTTGTTTAGGATGTATTCCTTTTTCTATTGGATTCTTGTTGTTGTAGACGCCTTGTGTACATTGTGTTTGCTTTGAGGTACACGGCGGGTCTGTGCACGTGCCTGGTAGGCTCCCACGAGGGCCCGGGGCGTGACAGTAAACTAGTTACTCATCCTCACGGTGCATCTCGAGCTACACCCCTACCGTCACCTGTAGAAATGGTGAGGTGAGAAATGTATGAAATGTTTCCTAGTGGGTACAACAGGATGACAAAAGAGAGTCGTACCAACTGGTCATCGAAAAACGAGTATCAACAAGTTATGTAGCAATTGGATAAATAACTGAATGGTAAAGTGCAGTTAACTACAATAAGCACGATATTAGTAACCAGAAAGAATGATGAATTCTAAACTACATACATAAAGTCATGCATCAACAGTGAATATGTCACAGAAGTATGTGCCAATTTGTGCCATTGTTAGTCTCGAGGACCTCAGAGTAATACCACAATAAGCTCGATGAGTCTGGCATATAACCTATCCCTCAGGCTAGGCCACTATTGGTATGCCAAAAGGCTTACAAGTTGGATACCAACCAATTTATTGTAAAAAGTACCTATGCAGTTTATTGGACCGTTGGTGCATGTGAAATACGCAACGAGCGGTGGTGATCATAATGTGATCATGCTCAGAAAATCTTGTGTCTACCTAGTGACAAAAAAAGTCCAAATTCTTATATAAAATGTCAAAGGACCCAAACAGGGTCAACCTCATGAATATATCTAAAATCCAATAATAATACAATGTCCAGAAATCGTATATCAATTATATATCAAAGAGGTTATAAAGTAATATTATCCAAAGATAGGTGATCAGTCATAACTAGAGTAACTATCAAGTTATTTGTGATTATAATTCAGTGAACATATCTACTATATATGTATCAAATTGTTGGATTGCGAACCGAACTTCAGGGGATGTTGACCAGGTCAAGTCGTTGACCGAGTTAAGCACGTCTTCAAAATGCGGATCGGTTCTCGGATTGACGCTCGAGTGCGCCACGATCAAGCGATTCAATAGAGGATGGATCGGCTCAACCGGATTCTTCCTCAATATGATAAACCGAACCGAACTTTAGGAGCAGACTCGGCTAAAAGAGCCGAGTCAATTGTATGTATCGAACTAGAAGGTTTGTAGGACTAAGTTACTCCTAGCTATGAACTACTACTAGAGAAGCTCTTAATTGCGGAAAAGGAAAAATTATAGAGTACTCTGCTCCTAAAAAGCAGGTAAATGCTTGAATTGGAAGTAATAGAAATGCAGTGGTCTTTTTGTTCATAGGAGAAAAGACCTTTATTACAGGCATCTTCGTACTATTCACAGTACCCTTGTCAGCCTGAAGTTATCGAGCGAACTCACGTCGCGGGAAATTGCTACAATCACGTCTTTATTGGTTGCGGGAATTACTCCCATGTTCTTCACCCACGTTTTCATCCATTCCCACCCAGGGACTTCTCGTCTTCAAATTCTTTTTCCATGGCTCTTGGTGTACCACATGTCATTTTTTAATTCATCCACGTCAGTCAAGCATGTGTACCAAGCCGTCTTCTAGCTGATGCTATTTTTGTTGCGCCAACAATGCCCCCCCATAGTCTTCTGAATGGACATTCGGATGACTGGCGGTTATTGATCAACGGCTCCGATTAACCACATCTTCTAGTCATTTCATAATTAATGACTTAATCGATGGCTATGATTATTCGTGTCGTCTTACCCTAATTGGTCATTTCACATTAAATGTTGCCGTCATTACCAAAATGATTTTTCAAAACCCTGACGGCAAAACCCTTCGTCTTCTTCAAAACGCTTTGTCTCGTTCCGAGTTCTTTCGTTCTTTCTCTCAAAAAGTCACTTCGGCTTATTGTTCTGCACTCTAATTGTGAGAATTCAAATTCTTGGAAATTGGAAGTCTGTGTTCCTCTCCCATGTTTCTGTATTTTTGGTCTGTATACGTGTATATATATAGGTATATATATATATGTATATAAGTTGTTTTTTTATGTATTTTAGGGTTTTTGAGTTTTGTTGCGGAGAGTGAATGGCTTAACGGTGCATTTCAGAGTCCGTTTTTAACGATCCAAAATAGTAGATTCGATGTCTTGGCAGTGCTGAACGCGATGGCCCAATCCGTGTCGACATGCGACGGACGGATTGAAAGTTGTTCCATGTTCTTCGCCGAGGAGTCGTATTGCATATTTTGTAGTTTCGCGATCTGGACCCTGTTTCTCGCACCGTTTTGCATGAGATTCCTTGTGAAGGGGTGCCTAGGCATTTTGTGCTTGCTATGAGGGACCCAGGGGTATTTTGCTGTGTTTCAAGGGCCTTTTTGCAAATTTACATTAGTGTATTTGTGTATGTGTGTGTTTGTGTGGGGAGAGAGAGAGAACCTCCACTTCCTCTCCTTCTCCCTCAGCTCCCAGCATAGGGCCACCCCTTCCTCAGCCCCTCAGCCACCTTCCCGAGCGCCGCCGACCGCCGCCGACCTTCCCTGGCCGGCGGGAACTCCGGCGACTACCTCTCCCTCTCCTTTTCTTCTTCTTTTCCTTCTTCTTCTTCTTCTTCTTCTCCTTCCCTGCGGTGTGCACCCAGGGGGATTCCATGCATGAGCTTCCCCAAGGTGGCACGACCGTCGGTGAGCAGCCCCGCCGCCGGGAGCCGCCGCCGTGGGCCGCCGAGCTGCTGCAGCTGCTGCTAGGGCAGCTGCGGGTAGGGGGTTGGTGGCCCGAGCCGCCGCCGCTTCCCGCCGCTTTGGAGGGTGAGCGCCGCCACCCTCAGGTCCTCCGGTGCTGCCCCCTACCTCCCCGGCCGTCGCCATGCTGTCGGTGCGTGGCTGCGCCGCCGCGCCGCTTGCGGCTCTTGCTTGCTGCTTGCGGGCAGGAGCAGCTGGAGGCCGCCTCCCGCCGCCTCGGAGGGTGCGCGTCGCCTTCCTCGGGACCGCCGCCGCCGGTCCATCCCTTCCCGGCCGCCGCTGTGCTGCCGGAGCGCCGCCGTAGCCGCCGCTGTCGCCGCTTGGGCTTCTAGGGCACCCGAGGTCGAGTGCTTCCGACCGCCGCCGCCGTTGCCCTGAGCTGTCGTGGTCGCCCCCTACCCGACGTCCGGCGACCTCCTCTTGCCGGTGCTCGCGTCGCCACCGGCTGCCGCCGCCGTTCTTTACCGAAGTGGGTGTGGTCGAGCCTTCCCGGAGCTAGGGCTCTCCCCCGCGCCGCCACCACCGTACCCCGTCATCGTCTGAGGTGAGCATTGTCCTCCTTGGGTCCCCCGTAGCCGACCCTGGCCGCCGCTGGCCGTGCATGCCGGTCGGCAGCCGGCCGGAGCTTGTTGCTTCGGCCGGGGTCCTTTTTTACTTTGTTTTGGCCGTGCTTTGGTGTTTGAGCTCCCTGTTGCCTCTCGAAGCCCGGGAAGGTGAGCACGATGATCGCGGCAACGCACTGATCATCATGCTCACCTTAGAACTTGTTTTGGTTGAGCCGTTTCGCTGTTCGACGATGTTGAGAAATTTTATCATATATTGGCACTATTTTTATGGGATTTCTGGGCTTGCGACTGGTCCTGTCACAGTGGGGCTATGAGCATAGCCTCCGATACGTCATTACCTATCCACTGGTGCTTGCAGAAGGTCGTGCGGACGTACGGATTGCTCGAACGGCCTTGTTTATCACTTGTATGTATGCAAATGTTGCTTATTTTGGGATTATGTTGTTTATGGCAGCGTTGCGATGTTGTGGGCAGCAAGGGAATGACCCTTGAGACCCTGTGGACTAGTTGTCCAACCCCTTCGCCCTTCGCGAAGATCCGGATTCATTTCCGATGTGTTTTTCGATGAATTAATCGGCGAAACGCGTGTTTTTAGTTGTGCGACTCACTTGCTATTTTTGTGAGTGACTTGGCTTCATTGTTTAGCCTCGTTGGCTGTTCCTCATCGCTGTCCCGAAGTTCCAAGGACAGCAGATGAGTGACGAGGGGTTCCAGTGCCAAATCGGCATTTTTTGGGAACCCGGGAAGCCTTTTCGGGAGCGTTTGGTGTTCGTGGCACCCCGAGCTTGTGCTCACTGTGCCGCCACCTTGTTTTGTGTGTTTGGGGGACAGCGGAGGACTTGGTTGGCTGTAGGTACCCTCTGGGGCTTAGTGTGGTTTCGGGATCGTCCCGGTAGGTTTTCGGGCGATCCGTTGATTTCGGGATGTGAGAGCTTTGTGTTTAGCGTCGACTTGGTGGACCTTGACCCTGTGAGTCTTTTGTAGGTCCTGTCGTGATTCCCGAGAGCCGTCGGTGTTTGACTTGATCTTACCTACAGGTGGGTACTTCGATCCGGAGTCGGTTCAGTGGACTACGGTGATACCTTTTTATCCCTTCTCTTGCATTTCAGTTATTAGTTCACTTGACTCACGTTGACTCTACTTTTGTGTACTTGGATAGTAGAGTAGTTGTGGTTTGCATAATTCTTGAGACGACCCAGTTGGTCGGTGGTGATCGCCTGTTGTTCCGAGCGATCCTCGTTGTGGTTTAATAGTTGCTTCGCGGCTCGTTGCCGTTCTGTGGATTGAGCATTCGTATCGATCGTTACAGCTCCCTAGCACCTCACATATGCCAACGGTCTGATCCACCGTTTGGGCTTCTTTTCCGAAAAAGGGTCGTTGAGTTGTTCCGACACGTGTGCCTCGACGCAGTGCGTCTGGTAGGTTTTGTGCCATTGGTTGAGTAGGTTGTGATAGTGCCAGGGATACGTCCCTGTGGCCTGGTGGTGATTGGGTATACTTTGTGGTTATCTCCTTTGATGCATATACCAGTTGCTTACAGTAGCATAGTTGTTCAGTTGTATATCAGCCTCATACTTACTTGTGCTACTGTTTACCGTATCTATCTTTTGTTAACCCTCGTGCCAGTGTGTACACCTCGCCTTCGTCGGCTTGCGGTACCCACTGGGAGGGGAGACATGTTTACATGTTCTCACGCCCCCCCCCCCCCCTCCCCGCCCTCGTTGTTGTTTTCAGGTGAGTAGGGTGGTGAGAGTCGGAACGCAGCGAGGCACGCCTAGTTAGTGATACTAGAGGTCCCGACCTATGAGGCTATCTTCTCCAAATTTGGTTATTACCCCTATTCCCTTTCAATTAGTTATGGATATGGTTCAGTTACACTGTGATTGTTTTATCTAGCATGTTATGATTTGGTACAGTTATATTTTTGATGATTGTCTTGCATGCTTAGTTCTCGTGGTTTTGGTTTAGTATCCATATGTGGATCGCATGCTTAGACCTTTGGATGTCGATGCTTTTAGGTCTATTATTGTGGCTTTATATCGCGTATCTTGGTTTTCTACCCCTCGTGGTAGCGTTATTTAATAAAGGTTTCCGTGTGGGAAACAGTTTTCAAATGGATTCCTGATCGATTGACCTTTGAGTTTTCAAAAGAGAGTTCTCGTGTGGAGAACAGTTTTCAAATGATTCATGGATGTTTGATATTAGGGTTTCAAAATAAAGCTTCTGGGTAAGGAGTAATTTTCTAGAATGATCTATTGTTTGTGCATCGCATCATCCTTCGCCTAAGGACTTGCTTAGATTCATACAGGTTTAAGGACTGTTAGCTGTATGAACCTGATTGAGCTGTTGTGTTGTTGTGATGAATGAATGGTGGTTGTGATCCTGTTGTATGTTGTGTACGCCGTGCAAATACAAGGGAGGCTCTGTCCGTGTGTACAGTGGACCCTATATTTGTGGCGGGTCTGTACGTGGCACGGGCTAGGCTTTCAAAAAAAAAATTTGGCACATTTTTTCGCTTCTAAAACTAGCCAGGGGTGTGACATATTGAGATGGTATCAGAGAGTAAAGGGTACAAACACTCATTCATTATAACTTGTAACTGAACCACTGGTTAGGCTGACCCATAGGAAGACCTAAGATGTATAGGTGCGCGAGTTCGAGGGGTTTGTGTTCGGCTTGTGTTTTGTGGGTGTTGCCGACCCCTTTTCTCTTGCGTAGGTTTCTGTGTTTTGCAGTTGGCTTGTGGTCATGGTAGACCTCCCCTTCCGGGTCGTGGTGGCAGGCGTACGCCTGCGGAGCCGTCTGCTGGTGTTCTGTCTCGGACTTTTGTGGCTGGTTCGAGTGAGGAGGTGGCAGGAGGCGGACAGCCTGGTGTAGACCATACCCTGTGTGCTTGAGGCCGAGACGAGGGGTCAGCTGACGACCCTCTTCGGCATGTTTCGGCTTGTTCCGGTAGTTTGAGCAGCATTAGGCTACGGCGACTGCCGCTCCAGCCCTTCCTACTCCTTCGCTGAGTGCCCCGATGACTGCAGACCCTCCTGTGGCACCCACGTCGTTGTGGCACCGCGACGATCGCGACGACGATAGCAACTACGTCGGCTGTTTCGCGTGTGGACGTCGACCCCGTGTTTGAGGGTTGTGGCCACATCCGTGCGCGATTGGCGAGTTTCCTGAGTTTTGATCTGCCCCTGTTTGCAGACTCGTGCTTCTTCTTGCAGTGGTGGTGGAGTACCAGACAGATACTAAGTGGCAGGGTATTTTCCCATTTCGCTTAACCACTCGTTGGCAGGTGGTGGCCCTTGTGGGCTAGGTGACGTCACTTGGTGGATCTGTGTTGTCGCTTGGGCTGTTCTGCCCTGGCCCCACTTTTCGTGTAGAGCACGAGGGCCACTGCAAGCTCTCTATGGAGACAGTGCTTTGAGCGATTTCGACCGCAGCTTTGGTGTTACCCTCTCTGTTTTGTTGGGTAGGGCATACCAAGTGGCAGGGTGTTTTCCCATTTCGCGTAACCACTCGTTGGCAGGTGGTGGCCCTTGTGGGCTAGGTGACGTCACTTGGTGGATCTGTGTTGTCGCTTAGGCTGTTCCGCCCTCGCCCTACTTTTCGTGTAGAGCACGAGGGCCACTGCAAGCTCTCTACGGAGACAGTGCTTTGAGCAGTTTCGACCGCAGCTTTGGTGTTACCCTTTTTGTTTTGTTGGGTAGGGCGGTGAAGCCTACCCCTCTGACGTCTTGCTGGTAGAATCGTCAGTGTTGGTCATTCGACCTTTAGCTAGTTCTTATGTCAAACTGACGTGTACTAGACTGAGTGGACACTGTTTGGTGTCGGGTTTTTGTTGGTGCCTACTTGGTTTGCGGCTATCCTAACGCCTAAATTGGTGTGTCTTGGGATTTCTGATGGTATTTGTAAGTTTTCGTGTTGCCGCGAGATCTTCCAGGTTCTTGTTGGAGGTCTCACCGCGTTCGACGTTGGTTAGTTCGATGCTGGATTTGTTCTTCCTTCGCTTTGGTTCGTGTGGTTGACGACCCTCGTCGCCTGTAGCCGTCAGTTTGTTGTTTGAAGCCGAAGACTCCTAGGGAGTTGCCTTAGGGCAGACTTTGTTTTGTGGGTCGGTTTGCCTTCTTCCCGTTAATTCGGTGACTCGTCTGTGATTTTGGTCCAGCTTTTGAGTTGGTTGACCTGGTACTTTTGTGGTGTTGCCAACTGGTTGTTGGCGTTTGATCTTGGGTTATTTTACTTTCTTTTGATAAGTACGTTGGCTGCAGACAACGTAGTGTCAAAAGTTAGGACGATATACCCTATCCCTTTTGGGGACTTTCTGGATTGAGTCGGTGCTTTCTCTTGCGAGACATTCTCTCTGCATCGTCTTGTGGGAAAGCTGTGTGGTGGTCATCCCTAATCTAGTAGTGAGCCTTGAACTGATCCTGGAGTGGTTTTGCGCAGTTGATTTGCCATCACTGCGGATGGTTTGACTCCAGTTGAGTTTGGTTGCTTTTTACCTCGGTAGCTGTGCCTTCACACCGGAAAGTTTGTTTTGCGAGGTGATCTCGATTTTTGCCAGGTGTTTTTGGTGACCTGGTGTCGGGAGCCTGGCTGTTGGCTCCGAGGTCTCTGTGCGTGTGTTTGCGTACAAGGTTTTTGACGCGACTTTCGTATAGTCTTGGTTTGAAGCACGTGTCCGATCACTTAGAGACTGGTGTTTGCCATCACTGGTGTTTTTATCGCTTGTTGCGATTGGCAACCCTATGCACCAAAGTGATGGACTCGCAGGATTTTTCGTTGGTTTGATTGTGAGTTCGAGCTCGATGAGATGACGATGTTGTTTTAGTACCCTCTACCGCAGATCTACGATCTCTTTGACCGGCTCCAGGGATCCTCGGTACTCTCGAAGATTGATCTGCAGCCTGGTTATCTTCAGCTGAAGATCAAGGCCGAGGACGTTGCAATGACGGCCTTCCGGACTCGTTACGGGCTTTACGAGGTCACGGTTATGCCGTTCGGTTTGGCGAACGCCCCGGCAGCTGTTTGGATTTGATGAACTGGATTTTCGGCAGTTCTTGGATCAATTTGTCGTGGTCTCCTTTGACGACATACTGATCTATTCGAGAAGTTTCTTTCTTGGTTCACATCGTGACGAAGGCTGGTTTGTGGTGGAACCAAGGAAGGTGGACTCTGTAGTGGATTGGCCTGTTCCGACTTCTGTGACGGAGATTAGGAGCCTCCTCGGCTTGGCGAGTTGTTACCGGTGATTTGTTGAGGGTTTCTCAAGATCGCTGCCCCTTTGAGCAAGCTGACGAGGAAGGGTGTGAAGTTTCTGTGGACTCCCGCTTGTCAGATGAGCTTCTAGGAGCTAAATGATAGTTTGGCTTGTGCCCCTATCTTAGCATTGCCGCAGCCTGGTGAGGATGTTGTGGTCTACTGCGATGCATATTGGATAGATTTGGGGCACGTGCTCATGCAGCAAGAGAAGGTCATCGCGTATGCTTCGCGCCAGTTGATGGACTACGAGAAGAACTATCTGACGCTCGATCTCGAGTTTGTAGCAGTGGTGTTCGTTCTCAAGCTTTGGAGACACTACCTGTACGGAGTGCACTGTGAGATGTTCATGGATCACCAGAGTATGAAGCACCTCTTCAAGGAGATGTCTCTCATGATCACCGACTAGGAGCGATTGGTGGTGGAGTTTCGTCGACTAGAGTTGGAGATTTTACCTTATGGAGCTACTGCATAGTTGTTGACTTTAGTGGTGCAGCCCACCTTGTCTGATCAGATTTTAGGTGGGCAGCTGATGGATCCGCACTTGCAGAGAGTGCGAGCAGAGGCCGAGCAGGGCAGAGATGGTGACTTCGTTAAATGCTGATGGTTTTCCTTTGAGGACGGAGGTGTGTGCCCAGTGATCCGGATTTGAGGCGAGAGTTTTTGACTGAGGCACACCGGTCGCCGTACACCGTTCATCCTGGAGGGACGAAGATGTACCGCAACCCGAAGTAGAGTTTCTGGTGGCCTAATTTTGGCGATGGATGTAGCTCAGCATGTGGCACTGTGTTTGGTTTATCAGCAGGCGAAGGCTAAGCATCAGCAACCAGCAGGGAAGCTTCAACCGTTGCCCGTACCTGTAGGGAAGTGGGAGCAGATCACCATGGTTTTCATCACCGGGTTACCTCGTTCTCAGCGAGGTCATGTTGCGATCTGGGTTTTTATGGACCGATTGACGAAAGCGGCTCACTTTCTACCGGTACACACGACTTGGTCTCGGGATCGACTGGAGCAGCTCTACTTGGATGAGATCGTCAGGCTGCTTGGAGCGCCAGTGTTGATCGTCTGTGATCGGCATTCTCGCATCATCCTTCGCCTAAGGACTTACTTAGATTCATATAGGTTTAAGGACTGTTAGTTGTATGAACCTAATTGAGCTGTTGTGTTGTTGTGATGAATGAATGGTGGTTGTGATCCTGTTGTATGTTGTGTACGCCGTGCAAATACAGGGAAGGCTCTGTCCGTGTGTACAGTGGACCCTGTATTTGTGGCGGGTCTGTACGTGGCACGGGCTAGGCTTTCAAAAAAAAATTTGGCACGTTTTTCTTCTTCTAAAACTAGCCCGGGGCGTGACACTAATGGCCTCCACTCGGATTCGAAATTTTTGTCTTCTCCGACGATCTGGAGAAAGCACTACTCGCTTCATATTAGGTCCCTCTTTTGTCGAAAATCTTGATGAAGATGTTTCCCCATTTTCAATCGACAAAGTCCTTTTAACAGCAGACACCATCTATCTTAAATCATGATCTTCTTCCAAATCTCCCGAAAAGAGCCTTTGCACTTGGCCTACCATCTCAGATGCTTATATCGAGTGGCTCGACCGGGTCCAAAGCGCTTATCCTGTTTTGTGGGAAGATGTCGGCATCTTTGATGCAATTCAACTTTCCAGGAGATCTCACCAAGCTGATAATCTTCTCCTTGCCTCTGCTCTGAGTTTCTATTCTCTAGCTTCGAACACATTCTTTTCCATTCGGGGACTTTCACACCGACTCTCTTTGACATCTCTGCTGAGGATACACCTGTTGTGCGAGAATTTGGGGATGTGTTCCCAACTGAATTACCGGAAATGCCACCCGATAGGGAGATTGAGTTTGTGGTAGATCTTATTCCTGGGACTACCCCAATCTCAAAGACACTCTATAGGATAGCACCTGTGGAGCTTAAAGAGTTGAAGGCACAGTTGTAGGATTTGCTGGACAAAGGTTTTCTAAGACCAAGTGTCTCACCTTGGGGAGCGCCGGTTTATTTGTGAAGAAGAAGAATGGATCCCTTCAACTTTGTGTGGATTATTGTGAACTAAATAAGGTCACGATCAAGAATAGGTATCCATTACCGAGGATTGATGATCTTTTTGATCAATTGCAAGGATCGATGGTGTACTCCAAGATAGATTTGCAATCAGGGTACTATCAACTTAAGATCAAGGCAGAGGACGTGCCTATGACGGCCTTTCGAACACGGTATGGACATTATGAGTTTACAGTTATGCCGTTTGGGCTTACTAATGCCCCGGCAGCTTTTATGGATCTAATAAACCGTGTCTTTAAGCCTTACTTAGACAGGTTTGTTGTGGTGTTCATCGATGACATCTTGGTATATTCCCGAAGCGACGAGAAACACGAGGGTCATTTGAGGCAAGTGTTACAAGTTCTTCGGGAGAAGAAGCTTTTTGCTAAACTGAAGAAGTGTGAATTTTGGCTCCGCGAAGTGTCATTTCTGGGACATATAATATCAGGAGCCGGTATAGCAGTGGATCCTAAGAAGATCGAGGCGATCAAGGATTGGCCCAGACCAACCAATGTAACTGAGGTTCGGAGTTTTCTCGGTTTGGCTGGATACTACCGGAGGTTCGTTGAGGGATTTGCTAAGTTATCTATGCCCCTCACTCGGCTCACACATAAGGGGACCAAGTTTATTTGGAATGATGTGTGATAGGAGCTTTATGGAGCTTAAGGAACGGTTGACCACCACCCCGATTTTTGCTTTGCCTATCGCTGGAGCAGGGTATGTAGTTTATAGTGATGCTTCACTTAACGGTTTGGATTGTGTTTTGATGCAGGACGGAAGGGTTATAGCTTATGCTTCACGTCAACTTAAGGATTATGAAAAGAATTACCCAACCCATGACTTGGAGCTGGCAGCCGTAGTGTTTGCCCTGAAACTATGGCGTCATTATCTTTATGGTGAGCGGTGCAAAGTCTACACCGATCACAAGAGCCTAAAGTATATTTTCACTCAGAAAGAATTGAACTTGAGGCAGCGAAGATGGTTGGAGCTACTTAAGGATTATGATTTGACGATTCTCTACCACCCGGGAAAAGCAAACATGGTGGCGGATGCTTTGAGTCGCAAATCGATGGAGAATTTGGCTATGCTACTTGTTACTCAACCACCCTTATTGGCGGAGTTGAGACGGATGGATTTGGAAGTGGTAGCCCCCGACACACCTTTGAGGTTGATGTCCTTGGTAGTGCAACCTACCTTGCTAAATTGGATTAAAGAAAAGCAAGCCCAAGACTTGGAGTTGCAAAAGATTCGAGCTAGAATCGAAGGAGGAAACACTGATGGTTTTCTTTTGGATGATCAATGAATGCTCCGATTTCAGAGTCGGATTTGTGTACCGGCCGAGGCGGAGATTAAAGAGAAAAGTTTATTGGAGGCTCATCGAGCGCCTTATGCTATTCATCCGGGTGGCACGAAATGTACAAGAATTTGAAGATACATTATTGGTGGCCCGGGATGAAGAAAGATATAGGCGAGTTTGTGGCTCGATGTTTAACTTGTCAGCAAGTAAAGGCTGAGCATAGACTCCCTGCGGGAATGCTTCAAAGTCTACCTATACCTATTTGAAAATGGGAGCGGATTACGATGGATTTTGTCACGAGTTTGCTGCGCTCACAAACCGGGCATGACACCGTGTGGGTAATTGTGGATAGGCTAACTAAATCAGCACATTTTATTCCTATTCACACTAATTGGACTGGAGAGAGGCTAGCACAAGTTTATCTTGATCAAGTGGTGCGGCTTCATGGTGTGCCCACATCGATTGTATCGGACCGAGATACTAGATTTGTATCGCACTTTTGGAAAAGCCTACATGAGGCGTTGGGCACTCATTTGGATTTCAGTACAGCATTTCACCCTCAGAGCGACGAACAGTCTGAGCGGACCATTCAGATCTTGGAGGACATGCTTCGAGCTTGTGTGATGGATTATCAAGGTAAGTGGCACCAACACCTACCTATGGCGGAGTTTGCTTATAACAATAGTTATCAAGCAAGCATTAAGATGGCACCATTCGAAGCACTTTATGGAAGAAAGTGCCGATCACCCCTTCATTGGAGTGAAGTTGGTGAGAAACTGGTTTTAGGCCCTGATGTGCTGCAAGAGGCGGAAGACAAGGTTCGCATTGCATGGCAAAGGTTGATTTCAGCTCAAAGTCGTCAAAAGAGTTATGCGGATAAGCGTCGGCGAGATTTGGAGTTTCAAATTGGAGACCATGTCTTCCTAAAGGTATCACCGACGAAAGGGATTAAAAAATTTGGCATTCGAGGGAAGTTAAGTTCTCGATTCATTGGACCCTTTGAGATTTTAGATCGTGTAGGCCTGGTAGCTTATCGGCTTGCATTGCCACCAAACCTATCAGGAGTACATAATGTTTCCATGTATCGATGCTCCGGAAGTATGTTTTTGATCCAACTCATGTTTTGGACTCCTCTCCATTAGAGCTTCATGAAGACTTGAGCTTTGAAGAGCATCCGGTGAAGATTTTGGCTCGTGAAGTAAAGAAGCTAAGGAATCGAGATATCCCTTATGTGAAGGTGCTTTGGAGCAACCACGATGAGCGCGAGGCCACGTGGGAGTTGGAGAGCTCACTGCTGGAGCGTTATCCCCATCTTTTTCAGATGGAATCTTGAGGTATTCGACTTCTAGTTTCGCGGATGAAACTCCTTTTTAGGAGGGGTGTATGTAGTACACTAAACTTTAGCAAATCGCAAGGTTCTAGTGTGAGATTAGTATTTTGTACTAATCTGGAGGTTTTGGCTGTGCTTCGAGAGCTTGGGAGTGTTTTCGGGACTTGAAAGTGCGAAAACGGACTCCGAAGATAAAAATCTGCAAAAAAACTGCAGTTTTGACATTGTATACCGGTATTTGGTTTTGGGATACCGGAAACCAGTGGAAAACTAAATTTTGCGCAGCTCTCGGGTTTTGCGAAATTCGGCACTTGATACCGAAACTGATGCAAAGTATACCGGTACTGATGTTCAGTATACCGGAATACTGTTGCGTGGCCTCTTGGCCGAGGCTCGGGTTTGCGAAATTTCTGGCCTGATACCGGTATGCCCATACGCATACCGGAATACAGTGCAGAAACTGTAATTTTATGCAGTTTGCAAATGTTGAGTTTTGGAGGGGTGTTAGGGCAAATGTTACAACATGTAACTTAACCTTTCACACCCCCCTCACTGCCTCATTGTGCTGAGGCCTTGGAGAAGAAGAGGTAGGTTCTTCCCTCTCTCTCTCTCTCTATATTTTCTCTCCCAATCCTTGAGATCTTGGGGTTTTGATCTCATTTCTCTTCTCCTTTTGCTTGTTGCTTGCTAAAGGAGCATTGGGGAAGGCTTGGATGTATTGAGGAGAGCTTGTTGAGGATCAACTCCAACCCTAGCTTGTTCTAGCTTGAATTGGAGCTCTTAAGAGGTGAGTGACCCTCTTGTAAACCCTCTTTTGTGGTTTATTTGGATTATTGTTGAAGAAACCTTAGAATGGTGAACCTAGGGTTTATTTTGGGATTTCTTGATTCTAAGCTTTTGGATGGGAATTGATGATGGGTGTGGAATGTTATGTTAGGTTGGATTTGAAGCTTCCTAACTTCGATTTGGGATTTGGACAAGTATTTCTTGGTCTAAGGTAAATTCCACCCTTTTTCCCTCTTGTATGTTGATGATTTTCGAAAGTGTTCGTTCGACACTTGTGAACCCCTAGAAATTTTCTTTAGGGTGCTTGAAATCGAGGGGACAACTCCGTTTCGATGTACTGCGAGGTCTCGAAGGAGTTCCCGTGGGTTTGACCTCACCGAAATGGGTGAAATCCCCCTATGTCTTTGGTTTTGTTTAAAAAGCTCAAAATTGTGCATTTACAAGCTAAATGTAGCATTATGACATTGTTGGAATCATGACATATAGGTGTCATTCATAAGAGAATTGCATGTGCCTTGTAGGGGTTGATAACATGCATGGTATAAATTGTACGATGGTATTAGTAGCATTTCATCTTATAATATGTAGAAATACATGTTGGAATTAGTTGGACATCATGTGGGATACTAGATGCATAGTGGACTATGAGGTTCATTTATGATGCTTGCATATTGGCTTTTAGTAGCATTGGTCATGGTATATGACAAACTCTTGAGAATGTTAAACTAAGTATGTTGTATATTATTTAGGTGTATAACAAGTGGACATTATAATATAGTGTTGGACTCTTGGTCACTACTTGGCATTCCATGTTATAGACATGATGAACGTGACACTTATGCAGTTGATTATGCTTGTTGGCCATTTGTGCTCATTCGCACATGCTTGTGAGGGTTGCTCCCTACAAGCCGGCACTCCGTAGTTAGCCTTGCGACGTTTGATCGCCCATGCAGGTTTGGGCGCCGAAGTGGATCGCCATTGGGGGAGAGTCTCATTCTAGTGAGAGAATGCTGACTACCACGGGACCATTAGGCATGACACAAGTGGGATGGCACCGTCCCCTATGGATTGGGTATCTATGTTACATGTGGTAGTTGACATGACATATAGTGAGATTATGACATTAGAACATGTGTAGTTAAATCATTGCATATTTACACATGTACATGAGTAGAAAGTTTACATGCATTGTAACTTGAATATGAATAGAACATTTACATATTTTATACCTTTATGTATAGAGGCATAGTAGTGTAGAACTTTCTATTGTATTCATGTTTTATTATATTAATCCTACTTTTGCCTCAGTTGACCTAGTTGCGTATCCCGCTCCTCTCGGCGGCTTACCCACTGGGAACTATTGAATAATAGTTCTCATCCCCCTAGGGTTTGTTGTTTTATTTCATAGCCTTCCACTACGAGAGAGGCCAGGGACCGAGGCAAGGACGTCACGACTAGTTAGCTTATGAGGAGATAGTCGCATAGGTGGATACCTTCTTTTGTTTTGATGAAAGGTGTATGTACTTGTGGATTTCTAGTTATAGAGTTCACCCCATGTCATGGATGTATATTTGGTGGAACCTTGTATCACTTTTATTTGTATACTTTTCTTATGGCACCTTATGTATATTCTACTTTGTTGTGATTACTCTTCTACCTGTTATGATTATGCTCTGATCACCATGTTAGGATTATTATTATTCCTTTCATTGTATACTTGTTGTAGACGCCTTGTGTGCACTGGGGCGCCTTGTGTACACGGCGGGTCTGTGCACGTGCCCGGGTGTGCTTCCGCTTGGGCCCCGGGGTGTGACAGTAGTGGTTCTCTTGGACGCGTCGTTGTTGACCTGAGAGGTCGGTTCTCGTGGATACACCCTAGATGACCAGAGTGGTCGGTTCCTCTGTACTATTGTCGTTGTTGACCTCGTACTTTCTTGTTGACCTAAGTGGTCAGTACTTGCATACTCGTGAGGATGTTGACCTTGTCCATCCCGGTTGACCTGAGTGGTCGATGCTCGTATACCAGTGTTGTTCCGATGACCTGTTGGTCGATGTGCCCTAAGGGGCGGTGATTGTCGGCTATTCACTGACGGATGGCTATTGATCATATTCACATCGGTCTCCACAGCTCGTAAGCATTTCACATACACCAACGGTTTGGCCACCGCAAGAGGGTGTTCCTTTTCGAAAAAGTGATTGGTTGCCAGCCCGTGAGCCCAGCAGCCATTTGCTAGGGTTATATGCCAAGTGAGCAAGCGGAGAGTGGCTTTTGCCTGACGTCCTTAGACCGACACGGCGGTGCAGATTGGGTACATTTGGACTATTCGTCCGATTGACGCATATAGCTACAGTAGCAGTTGTTGCATACTTACTTTCAGTTCATCTCTTACACTTATTGCTACTGTAGACCTTTCTTTACCTATACCTGGTTACCGGTGAGTACGCTTGCCTTCATTAGCTTGGGGTACCCACTGGGAGACCCTTTGTTGGTTTCTCACCCCCATTTTTCCACAGGTGACGCGGGTGGGATTGGTCGAGACGGTGCGTGAGGCCGTAGTTAGTGGGCCGAGATAGAGTTTCCCGACATACGGTATATGTTTTGATTATACTCCTTACTTAGCATCAGTTACACTTGTGGATAGCATAGTCTTACCCTTACACCTGTCAGTAGATACTTATGTTGTTCAATTGTTGTTTATACTCGTGGAGTTTGGGATGTTGTACTCATGAGGTTTTGGATATCGAGCTTTTGGACTTATGTGGTTTTAGCTTTGGATTTTGAAACGTGGCTTTCTACCCCTCGTGGTAGTGTTTTCAAAATAAAGGTTTTCGTGTAGGGAACGGTTTTCAAATGGTTTTCTTGTGGCTTTTCGGAAGTTAGAATTTCAAACAAAGTCTTCGTGTGGGAGACATTTCCAACTAATAGGATGAATGAGAATGAATGTGAATGGATGTGACTAAGGACCGTGAGTTGTATGTTAATGAATATTGTTCCTTGTATATCCTGTACCGCTGTGTGTGTGTAAGTGGAGGTCTGGTTGCTAATTGTACATGTGCTACGCTGTGCAAATACAGGGAAGACTCTGTCCGTTTGTTTCAAGAATTTTCTGTATTTGTGGCGGGTCTATTGCACCCTTCGGGGTCAAGATTCTAAAAAAAAATTGGCAATTTTTTGCTTACTCTAATTTATAAAGATAGCCTGATTTCGAATTGGCTTTCCAAAAGGGACCCCGGGACATGACAACTTTTCCAAAGATGAGATACAAATTTAGGGCCTCGATCCAATATAATAGAGGTAGGCACCCTATGCAGTCGCACAATCTCATCAAGATATACTTGTGCGAGTCTCTCTCCAGACGAAGTAGTGTGAATAGGAATAAAATGTATCGATTTGTAAAACCTATTCACAATCACCCAAATAGTATCATGCCCAGCTTGCGAGCGAGGCAAACCTGTAACAAATTCCATGACGATTCTCCCCCACTTCCACACGGGAATAGGTAGACTTTGTAGCTTGCCCGCGGGAAGTTAATGCTCGTACTTCACTTGTTGGCACGTCAAACATCACACCATGAACTCCCCTATATCTTTCTTCATCCCGAGCCACCAATATAACAACTTTAAATCTTTATACATTTTAGTGCCACCCAGATGCAAAGCATAAGGCACTCGATGAGCTTCACTTAGTATTTCCTCTTTGATGCCGTTATCCGTCGGTACACAAAGTCGGCTTTGTAAGATA
The DNA here is from genome assembly GCA_016920855.1 of Puya raimondii. Taxonomy (NCBI): domain Eukaryota; kingdom Viridiplantae; phylum Streptophyta; class Magnoliopsida; order Poales; family Bromeliaceae; genus Puya; species Puya raimondii. The sequence continues at coordinate 210,366,508 of JABWPP010000050.1, read as the reverse complement.
GGGGGTGCCCTAGGATCTATCAAGAGTATATCTATCACCTAGAGGGGGGGTGAATAGGTGTAACAACTAAAAAACACAAATCTCAATGCTGTAAAATAATGCGGAAAATAAAATCAGCACTCAGAGATTTACGTGGGAAACTCCACTTTGGAGAAAAACCCACGGGACCAACACGCGAAAAACAATCCACTAAGAATAAAAGATTACAAGGTGATTACCGACTCCACGGACTTAACCTCTCCTTTATCTTCTCTGGATCTCGCGCACACCACGGCAGTCCACGCCTCACGTCTGAATCCACAGACGCCACGCCTCGAATCCACGAAGCCTTCACGATCCGAATCCACGAATCGCCTCGAATACGCCGAATCCACGACGCCTCGAACACGCCGAATCCACGACGCAAATAGGAACAAAAACTCAGGTTTACACTGGTGATTCCTTGCTTAGAATTTCATTACGAACCGTAGGGAAAAGTTCTAAGCAAGACGGAGATCAATTCGACATATGAAATAGAAATTAAAACTATCTCGAATTGATCTCGGAGGCTATTTTGTGGAAAAAGATTTAGAACGAAAATCCTAGCCTCTAGGGTTTCTCTTGCACGAAATCTGAGTTGTTCAAAAGTAGAGAAAACCCCCATAGGTTATTTATAGGTGTTGGAATCAAACAGACTGGGATTAAATCAAAATATACCAAATCTGGCACTGTATACCGGTATACGTATGCAGATACCGGAATGCGATGACGGAAACAGTTCCTACGCAGACGCATTCCGGTACTCCAACTTCAGTACCGGTATACAGCGTTTCAGTACCGGTACTAGCATAGGCATACCGGTATACTGCCCCGAAAACAGTTTTCTCAAACTCCGGTTTTGAGGAACACAAGATTGGATTCCGGAATACATATGCATACCGGTATCAGATTAGGCATACCGGTATGTGACTCCGGAATTTCAATAAAAAGTTCCTAAAAACTCTTTTAAACCGATTTTAAAGACACACATGATTCCAATACCATAATTAACGATGAATCACCATATAAACAATAAAACTTACCTTCACGTCGTGATTCAACATGTGAGTCGATGGTTGTCAATGCTAGAAGTCTCGGATTCTTCAACAAGTTCACGAAGCACTCGACCTTCAAGACTCCGACTCAATAACTCACGAAATATGCCAATACAAAATCTGTAACAATCTCCCCCTTTGGCAATTTCGTGACAAAACCTAAAATTACAAGTTCTACCCGAACCAAAATAAAAGAAATCCATTGTCATCACCAAAACAATGAACTTCACGCGTGTACGATCCAAAACATAAAACCAAAAATTACAAATGGTTCAACCTCCTAAGACAAACTCTATGACTTAGGACTTGGAGTCTTGAAGTCTTAAAACAAATCCTGCAAAAACAACTTCAGACACACATAGGTAGAAACAAGCAAGTTAAGTAAGTTGTTAGCAACTATGTCATCATCTTTTCCCTTTTTAGTCATCTCTCCCCCTCAATATAATTCTCTCCCCCTTAGTATGTTCTCTCCCCCTTAGTATGATTCTCTCCCCCTTTGTATATTCTCTCCCCCTTTTTGTCAAAAATTGCCAATCAAAAACAGAAAGAGATAACAATAACAATAACTAAGCAAGTAGAGTCAGTAGAAAGGAAATCACAAGCAGATAACTAAAACAACCAGGAAATAGCGGAAAAGTGAAAACAAGATAAGAGATAGAACACATCACTCTCCATCGTCACTGTCGTTGTCTTCTTCACCTTCAGTGCCCGGAAAGTGCTGCTCAAAAGAGGAAGGAGCAGGTGGATGTGAAGTACTAGGACCTGCACCACCGGCAACGTCATCATGACGACAAGTAAGAATCTCGAGAATTTTCTTCACACCGTCCTCGACATTCTTAAGTCTGTCCTCTAGTGCTCGGAAACCCCGCTCAACCCTCTTCTTGAAAGATCGTAATTCATGACGAAGAGAGACCGAGCTGCGCCTCCTGAGCTAGAAGACCCACCACGCTCAACAGGACGAGGCTCGGCACTAGGAGTAGTAGTAGAGTAGCCTTTGACATGTTGATATGTCTTCAAAGTGCTGACCGACTTAGCCAAGGTAACTCCATCAATAGGTCCTAAGCCATAGTCATACTTGTTGCAAGACGTATCTACTCCATGTGCTTCCAACAGACGTGTGATCAGAATAGGAAATGGTAAAAGCTCACGACGTCCAGAAGCATGAATAACTGTAGCCATACGCTGCCACATCAGAAAAGGGATGTTGATGTTGAGTCCCACCGCATACTCCGGATGACCAAGTAAAAAGAGAAGCACTAAACGGTCCCACCGGATGCGTTTTGTACCAACTGTCGGCACAATGTTGTAGCAGACGATTAACGAAAGAATGTGATATTCGGGCTTCAATTCTCTTGATTCCACAAACAGACGGTTTGTATATGTGCCCGGTTTGCATAAGGCCTCTGTCATTATCTCCCAATGTGATGACGGTTGAATATGCCCTTGGGTGTACGATAACCCCGTGGTGCTCACATTTAAACCAAAAATCTCTCCAACAGTGTAAGGAGTGACCACCATGCGTACACCTCGAACCATAGTCTCAAACTGATAGTTTCCTGATTCAGGGTCTTCATGAGTAACACGCCCGTGTAAATAAAATTCTCGAATTAATTCCACGCAAAATGGAGCACGAACTGGAAGGTGACCAACTGGTTCGATCGGAGCTCGTAGAAGTAGTTGAGCGAAGTCTGGAACTTCACGTGATAGCTCGCCGAAGTTCACATTGCGCTCTGCATGACAAGCCTTGCCTGCATAAGCCGATTGCCGAGTAGAAGAAACACCGCGAGTATCTGCTCCTCGTTTGGTACGTCGTTCCACTGTACTCGGTTCGCGAATAACCGGACCACCGGTGCTCCGACGAGGTGGAGAAGACGATCTCCCCCTACGAGTAGAACCCTCAGTAGCTTTACCCTTTCCACGATCAATTTGCTCTTCCGGAGCATACTCGGAGCCCTCCGACTCGGTGCTAGAGGAGTCCTCCTCTACACGTGTCCTCTTGGAAATATGTTTCTTGCCGCGACCACGACCACGACTCCCACCGGCAGCCATCATCATCACGAGCACAAGAATAACCGAAAATGCCATTTTTTCTATGCAACAAAGCACACAATAAAAATGAAGATCAAGATCACATGGTTATTTAACTTCTAATGAGCTTACCAATCATTAACACATGCATCAAGAGCATCATAATCGAGTTTCATGAGGTTTCATTCATTAAAAAAGATTTTCTAGCAAAAACCCTAAAAATACCCCAAAACATGCATTAGAACAAAGATCAAAGAGAAATAACATGTTATTCTCGGATCTAAGTACATGAGAACGAAGCTTGCATGTTTATAAACTCATTTCAAGCATAAACCCTCAAGAAATTTCAGTAAAAACAGAGATCGATCGTCAACCCAAGAAAAACATGTAAAAATAGTTAAAAACTAGGGTTTCGGGAAAGAAAGTAGATCCATGGAGATAAACTTACAAATCCAAAGTGAAAACCACAGATCTGGAGGAGATTCACGTCAGGGAGCTCTTAGAGAGAGAAAGAGAGAGTTTTGAAACGATTTGGTTGTGTTTTGAAAACACAAAATACCGGAATATAAGCAGATTCCGCAGGCGCATACCGGTATGCGATATCGTATACTGGTATGCAATGTAAATTTCCGAAAAACAGCGCTCGGTTTGAAAACAGGGAAAACCTGGTATACCGGTATTCCTTTTACATATACCGGTATGCAGAGAGTAAAAATACAGTGTATGCCCTTTTCATGAAAAATTCACATGTTAAATATTCATCCCTTGATAATTTCACGAAAATTAAACATTTTAATCCAAAATTATCATAATGTAAATACAATAGTGCAAAAATTTTATTAATCATATATGAATCAAAATCAAGTCATCACTAATAATCTGTAGACTTAAATGCGATCAAGATGTAACAAGTTTATGAAGATGACTTTAAGAAATTCATCAAAAAGACAATTATTTGTCGCACAAATGTTCAAATTGTGAGATAAACTTTAATCACAGGGGGTGGCTCTTTGAGCATCTTACTTGCATGAGGATCACCTTATGACTCCAAAAAAAATTTAAACTTATTTCCATTGCACGCTTTTGCAATCATATATATTTTTTTTTCGGATTTGCCAATCAATTCATGTGGTAGCTGCACACACTGACCGGACGACCGGGGTGGTAGCTCTTTCCTCCATGTGGTGGTAGTTTTCACACTCCTTTTAAAGGATGTAACTCTTTCCATATCTTACAAGCAAAATTTACATTCTTGTATTCCCCCTTATTTAGCAATCTCTTAATTGAAAAATACATGTGACAAATTAGCGTCTATAAGAGAATAACTATCCATCAAATTCAACACTCACAACCGAGATAGTTTAAGCTTCTAGAGATTATACATGATTACCCAAATTTGATGAATATAAGATTATGAAATCTCACAATATAGTATTTCCAAAAATAATAAAGATGGAGTAAAATTGATAATTAACGTGAGATTAAAAAGAGAGTGAATGAATGTGAATCAACAAACATCTAAGGCACAGATTAATGTAGAAAGGAAAACACAAGTCGACATAATCTTAAAGCAAGTATCGAAAAGCAATGATCAAATAAGATATGCAATAAATATGGATCAATGCAATATTTCTAACAAATTAATGCTTAAGACAAGGAAAGATATCACCTTTCCGAACCCAAACTTGTAGGATTCTCGGTTGACTTGGTTTATTAGAATGAAGCTCCGCTTTCTTCGGCTTTTGTACAACCCTTGGTCTCCGCATAGAATTTTCCTTTTGTTGTGGCTTAGACATTAAGTTGATCTTCACATTTTGACCCGTTTGAATTTTCTTTTGAGTCATTGGGAGTTGTCGAATTGTAGAAGATGCCATTTTCTTTTCTCTTTTAGGACAAAACCTTTTAATGTGTCCTTGAATCCCACATTTATGGCATACAATCTCCTTTGCTTTGAATGGAGTTTTAGATGCTGAAATTCCACTCTTCTTAACATGAGTTCTTTCGTATCCAACCCCAATTTTATCCGTTTGACCAAGTCCAAGCATGTAATCCAGTTTCTTTGATCCGGAGGAGAATTTTTGAATATCGGATTTAAGTTGATGGACTTGTTTAGTCAAAACTTGGTTGGAAGCAAAAATTTCCTTGTATTGTAGTTCGAGAAATCCAACCTTTTCTTGATGCGTTTTGTTTGATACCTCCGCTTGTTCTAGCTTCTCTTGGAGGCTTTTATTGCTTGATAGCATTTGTTCCCTTTCCTCCGCAAGAGCTTTCGTAGACTTTTGCAATTCATTGTTTTCTCCTTCAAGCTCAAGTAGTTGTCTCCTTAGCTTCTTGTTTAGCTTAGCCATCTTTTTCGATTCAATTAGAAGTTGATTGTAGGCATCGGCTAAATCTTCATCATCTGACTCCCCCTCGCTAGTGCCATTTTCACTCGATGTTTCATGCACAGAAAAAGAAACAGAGGGGTTAGCAATGACAGATGATAAACACAAAGCAGAGGGAGAAGAAGAAACATAAGAACATAAAGCAATATTGTCATTGTTTTCTTCTTCATTAGAGCTCGACTCATTTGAGGTAGAATCATCCCAAGTTTTAGCTTGTAAGGCCTTCTTGTTATAGGATTTCTTCGAGGGACATTCCGTGGCAATATGACCATATCCTCGACATTTATAACACTGGATTTCCCCTTCGAGTTCATCCTTTTCTTTAGAAGACTTTCCAAGCTTCTTCTCTTTAGAGGATTTAGAATGTGAAGATCCGTTAGAGGAAGGCTTTCGGTTGGAGGATGAAGCTTGAATGTTGTGATTCTTCCTAAACTTCCGACGAAACTTCTTAGTAAGAAGTGCCATTTGACGTTCGAAATTTTCGAGAGAAATTTCATCGTTGGAGTCTGTATCCTCGTCTTCCTTCTTTGTAGAATTAAGTGCAACACCTGTACTTTTAGAGAAAGACTTGGAAGAAGATTGATTAGTAGGAAAAGTCATTTCATAAGTTTGTAAAGCACCTACTAATTCATCAACTTTCATATCATCCGGATGATTGATAGTTTCAATAGCTGCGACTTTCGCCCTAAAGCGCTCCGGAAGTGTTCGAAGGATTTTTCTCACGGCTTTAGAATCCGGAATTTTCTCTCCCAAGTTAGCACATGTATTAATGATATCTTGGAGTCTAGTAAAATAATCAATAAACGATTCATGCTCCTCCATGCGTATAGAATCAAATTGACTCGTAAGCATTTGAAGCTTTTGAACTTTTACTAAACTTGTACCCTCATGTGTAACTCGTAGAGTATCCCAAATTTCTTTAGCCGTTTCACACGCCGAAACACGTGTAAACTCAGTTTGAGATAAGGCATTAAATAGCGCATTAATACCCTTACCATTAAAAGATGACAAATCAATTTCATCCTTCGACCACTTATTCCGTGGTTTAGGAACAGTCGCGGTATCAACCACTTCGGTTGGATGTTTCCACCCGACTTCAATGGTTTGCCATACACGCTCATCAATTGCGATGAGGAAGGCTCTCATCCGGACTTTCCAATAGGCGTAGTTGGTTCCATCAAAATATGGTGGCCTAAAGATGTTACCTCCTTCACCCATTAAGATAGATAAGGCCTAGATCCCTCTCTGATACCAATTGTAAGTTAGGGGGTGCCCTAGGATCTATCAAGAGTATATCTATCACCTAGAGGGGGGGTGAATAGGTGTAACAACTAAAAAACACAAATCTCAATGCTGTAAAATAATGCGGAAAATAAAATCAGCACTCAGAGATTTACGTGGGAAACTCCACTTTGGAGAAAAACCCACGGGACCAACACGCGAAAAAACAATCCACTAAGAATAAAAGATTACAAGGTGATTACCGACTCCACGGACTTAACCTCTCCTTTATCTTCTCTGGATCTCGCGCACACCACGGCAGTCCACGCCTCACGTCTGAATCCACAGACGCCACGCCTCGAATCCACGAAGCCTTCACGATCCGAATCCACGAATCGCCTCGAATACGCCGAATCCACGACGCCTCGAACACGCCGAATCCACGACGCAAATAGGAACAAAAACTCAGGTTTACACTGGTGATTCCTTGCTTAGAATTTCATTAAGAACCGTAGGGAAAAGTTCTAAGCAAGACGGAGATCAATTCGACATATGAAATAGAAATTAAAACTATCTCGAATTGATCTCGGAGGCTATTTTGTGGAAAAAGATTTAGAACGAAAATCCTAGCCTCTAGGGTTTCTCTTGCACGAAATCTGAGTTGTTCAAAAGTAGAGAAAACCCCCATAGGTTATTTATAGGTGTTGGAATCAAACAGACTGGGATTAAATCAAAATATACCAAATCTGGCACTGTATACCGGTATACGTATGCAGATACCGGAATGCGATGACGGAAACAGTTCCTACGCAGACGCATTCCGGTACTCCAACTTCAGTACCGGTATACAGCGTTTCAGTACCGGTACTAGCATAGGCATACCGGTATACTGCCCCGAAAACAGTTTTCTCAAACTCCGGTTTTGAGGAACACAAGATTGGATTCCGGAATACATATGCATACCGGTATCAGATTAGGCATACCGGTATGTGACTCCGGAATTTCAATAAAAAGTTCCTAAAAACTCTTTTAAACCGATTTTAAAGACACACATGATTCCAATACCATAATTAACGATGAATCACCATATAAACAATAAAACTTACCTTCACGTCGTGATTGAACATGTGAGTCGATGGTTGTCAATGCTTGAAGTCTCGGATTCTTCAACAAGTTCACGAAGCACTCGACCTTCAAGACTCCGACTCAATAACTCACGAAATATGCCAATACAAAATCCGTAACAGGCTTTGTAAGCGAATTATACCTCGATTTTTCCATATGAAAGCCACCGGCATGTCCCTCTTCTATTTTGGACCGAATGTTTTGCAAACTTGAATCTTGAGTTTGCTTTTCTTGGATTCTCTCCAATATTGTGGATTGTACAACCAATGACATCAATTTCAAAGAGGTGTCGGGAGTCACAACTTCCAACTCCAACCGTCTCATCTTCGCTAGTAAAGGTGCTTGAGTAGTAATCAACATTGCCAAATTCTCTACCGACTTGCGGCTTAAAGCGTCAGCCATAATGTTTGCTTTTTCTAGTTGGTAGAGAATGGTAAAATCATAATCCTTGAGTAGCTCCAACCACCTTCGCTGCCTCAAGTTGGTGGCTGTAGTCTTTGCTTTAAAGCTATGGCGGCATTATTTGTATGGTGAGCGTTGTGAGGCATATACAGATCATAAGAGTTTGAAATACCTCTTCACCTAGAAAGAGTTGAACTTTAGACAGCGAAGGTGGTTGGAGCTACTCAGGGATTATGATTTGACCATTTTCTACCACTCGAAAAATATATTGTAGCGAATGCTCTAAGCCGCAAATCGGCAGAGAATTTGGCAATGCTGATTAACCCCCTTTACTAGCAGAGATGAGATGGTTGGAGTTGGAAATTGTGACTCCTGACACACCTTTAAAATTGATGTCATTGGTTGTACAACACACAATATTGGAGAGGATCTAGGAAAAGCAAACTCAAGATTCAAGTTTGCAAAGAATTCGGTCCAAGATTGAAGAGGGACACGCCGGTGGCTTTCATATGGACGAGCATCGTATGATTCGGTTTCAAAGCCGACTTTGTGTACCAACAAATAATGGGATCAAAGAGAAGATTCTAAGTGAAGCTCATTGAGTACCTTATTCCTTGCATCTGGGTGACACTAAAATCTCTAAAGATTTAAAGTTGCTCTATTAGTGGCCCGGGATGAAGAAGGATATTAGAGAGTTCGTGGCGCGATGTTTGACGTGCCAACAAGTGAAGGCCAAGCATCAACTTCCCGCGGGCAAGCTACAAAGTCTACCTATTCCTGTGTGGAAGTGGGAGAGAATCGCTATGAATTTTGTTATCAGTTTGCCTCACTTGCAAGCTGGGCATGATGCTATTTGGGTGATTGTGGATAGGTTGACCAAATCGGCATATTTTATTCCTATTCACACTACTTGGTCTGGAGAGAGACTCGCACAAATATATCTTGATGAAATTGTGCAATTGTATAGGGTGCTTACCTCTATTGTATCGGATCGAGACCCTAGATTTGTATCTCATTTATGAAAAAGTCTTCACGAGACACTTGGCACAAAGTTAGATTTTAGCACCGCTTTTCACCTCCAAAGTGATGGACATTCGAAATGTACCATCCAGATTTTAGAGGACATGCTTCGAGCATGTGTTTTGGATTTTCAAGGCCGTTGGCATCAACACCTATTTATGACAGAGTTTGCTTATAACAATAGTTACCAAGCAAGTGTTATGATGGCACCTTTTGAAACCATCCATGGAAGGGAGTGCCAATCACCTCTCCATTAGAGTGAGGTGGGTGAGAAGCTAGTTTTGGGCCCAGACGTACTTCAAAAAGTGGAGAACAAGGTTCGTCTTGCTAGTGAATGATTGATTTCAGCTTAAAATCGACAAAAGAGTTATACTGATAAGCATCGGTGAGAATTGGAATTTCAAGTAGGAGATCATATCTTCATGAAAGTGTCACCAACGAAAGGAATTAAGAGGTTTGGTATTCGAGAAAAGTTAAGTCCTCAATTTATTGGGCCATTTGAGATTTTGGAGCATGTAGGTCCGGTGGCTTATCAGCTTACTTTGCCACCAAATCTATCGTGAATACATAATATATTTCATGTTTCGACGCTCCGAAAGTATGTTCTTGATCCAGCTCACGTAATGGACTTCACTCCACTAGATCTATGGGAGGATTTAAGTTTTGAAGAACACCCAGTGAGGATCTTGGCTCGCGAAGTAAGAAAACACCGGAATCGTAAGATCCCCTATGTGAAAGTGCTTTAGAGCAACCACGAGAAACGCGAAGCTACTTGGCAGCTGTAAAACATGCTGCGGGAGCGTTATCCCTATTCTTTTCAGATGGACATTTGAGATACTTGACTTCTAATTTCGCGAACGAAACTTCTTTTCGGGAGGGGAGGATGTAGCATACTAAACTTCAGCAAATTGCGAGGTTCTAGTGAGAGAGTAGTATTCTATACTACTTTGGGAGTTTCGACTGAGTTTGGAGAGCGTCAGAGCATTTTTGAGGCTTAATTAGCACAAAAACAGACTTCGGAGGCCAAAACATACGAAAACTGCAGTTTTGGCAATTGTATACCAGTATCGAGTTTAGGTACCGAAACCCTGTTGAGTATTGGTTGGCACAGCTCTCGAGTTTTGCGAAACTCGGCTGGGTACCGGTGTTGAAACGGTGCGTACCGATACTGAAATGGGCTGTACCGGAACACAATAGGAATCTGAGGAAACCAACGTTCGAATTCTGCGGCACTAAGGTGAGGTACCGGATAGGTTGTGTACCTGTACTCCAATTTGCGTAACAGTAATCAATGGTGCTAAACTATTTTCGCACAGTTTGTAATTTTTCACTTTTGAGGGGCCTTTAGGGATATTGTTATAATAGTTAAAATACCCCCTTCACCACTCTCATTTGCACAGAGTAGTTGTAGCAAGAGAGGGGAGAAAAAGGTGAGTCTTCCTCCTCTTTTCCTTAGGTTTCTTCCTTTAAACCCATCTAATCCTTGGACTTTTCTCTTTTTCTTCATCTCGTCCATGAATGCTTGCACCTAGGACTTGGAATAGAGCTCGATCTTGGAGAAGAGAGTTGTTTGAGGCCTAAGCCTCAATCCTAGCAATTCTAGGTTGGAATTGGGGCTCTAATTGAGGTTAGTAGCATTCTTGCCTTCTCTAATTGTAAGATTTGCAAGGATTTTAGTAGAAAACTTAGTTTTGTACTTATTCGCACAAGCTTGTGAGGGTCTGACGTATTTGACCACGCTTGCATGCCCTTGTGCTCATTTGCACATGCTTGTGAGGGTCGCTCCCTACAAGTTGGCACTCCGGAGTTTAGCCTTTGCGACAGTATGCTCGCCGTGCGGGATTGGGCGCCGAAGTGGGACGCCGTGGGAGAGGCTCATTCCTAGAGGGGGAATATTGACTACCAGGGGACCATTAGGCATGGAACAAGCCAAGACTCTACCATGTGTAAGTTCTCGACGATTTGGTAAACATTGAACTAAACTTGACAGCGATCATCATAACTACTAGATGTATACATCATGATAGACATATTATGGGTTACTACATAGTTGTATACATGATAGTGGTAGAAATACATATTTGTTAGTTGGCATAGTTATATAGAGAGTATTAGAATATTTTCATCTCAGTATACATATTAGCTTCTCTTTCAGATATTTACTATCTTTGCCTCAGTTGACCGAGTGGTGTATTTCGCTATTCTCGGCAGCTTACCCACTGGGAACTATTGTTTAATAGTTCTCACTTCTATTGGTTGTTTGTTTTGTTACAAAGCCTTGCACAACAAGAGAGGCTAGGGATCGCCGTAAGGGGTCAGCGACTAGCTAGAACCACTCCGGTGTTGCTATAGGTGGACCCGGGGCACCTTTCTTTTGATTTTAGTTGTGAAGGTGTACTAGTTTATTTTGTTTAGTGACCACCGTGTATTCGTAAGATGTACCTTTTGTTTGAAACTTATTGTATATCTTGTGAATGGTTATGTAGTAGACTTATTAACTTACTTCATAGTATTAAGTTCACATGCTCTGATTACCTTATATACAATGTGTATATATTTTTTTTTCTGCTTTGTTTGATGTAGACGCCTTGTGTGCATCGGGGGTGCCTTGTGCGCACAGCGGGTCTGTTCACGTGCCGATAGGCTTCTGCTAGGGCCCGGATGTAACATATTATATTTGTATCAGAGCCTAAGGTTGAATCTTAGTGGACCTAACAAACCTTAGGCTGGTTGGACTATAAGAACTACAAATGTGAGAGACGGGATCTTCTGTGACTTTTGGCAAAAGCACATGATTGTGTCATATCTTTAACTCCAACAAATATCTTTAACTCCAAATTGTTGGAGTTTGATCGAAGTGTACAAATTCTTTTTCCTCGAAGGGTCACGTTGGCGGCCGACAACGTGACATCAGAGAATAGTGGGAGCTTACTTCATTATTTTGCATGATTGGGATTTGTGTTTTATGAGTGGGGATGCGTTTGGCGTGGGTTGTTCTAACCTATGCATGTTATGGTTGTTGCAGCTTGTGATGCCGACGACTCGCTCCATGACAGCTGAGGCAGCCGCAGCAGCTGATGCAGCTGAGGTAGAGACTTTCGCTACTTCCGAATCCAGTGAGGTCCTTGAGCTGAGAGAGCAGCTAGCTCTACTAACGGACTTGGTTGAGCGACAGTCGACTACGACACAGCAGTAGGGCGAAGCTGCCTGCCGACAGGAGGCGAGGATGAAGCGGCTAGAGAATTTATTAATCCAACAGGCTTCTGCGAGGGCATGTTAGAGCCATTCACCGCCAGAGTAGGCAAGAGGAGCGACAGTGGCCACTCAGCCTGAGGCGCCGGGCACTTCTCACGTAGCCCCAAGCATCAAGTATAGGGAGGAGAGTACAGTGACACCGCCAGTTCAGACTCTACCGGCGAAGACGATTTTACCAATTATGGTGACAGGTGCTGAGCGCGAGCGGCTCATTAACTGTTTGAGAGCATTCTGGAAGTGCAAGCCCCGAATTTTTGATGGCGAGAAGGCGGACCATTGGATCGTTGAGAAATGGTTCCTCCATTTGGAGAAGTTGTCCCATGACATTTTCATGGAGGAGCATGATAAGGTATGGTTGGCAACACACCATTTGGAAGAAGAGGCTTACCAATGGTAGGCGGATATTCGAGATGACCCTGATACGGATGTAGCATCCATCACTTGGGAGAGGTTTAAAGAGCTTTTGTCGATGACCTACTTATTCTGAAGTGTCAAACAACAAATGGAATGAGGTTTCCGTAATCTACGCTAAGGGGATAAGACAGTGGCGGAGTACAAGAGGGAGTTCTCTCGTTTGTTTTATTGTGTTCCCTTTATGGTGAGGGATGATGAGGACAAGGCCCGCATGTTTGAAATGGGTCTTCGACCGTCGATCTCCAGATTGGTTCAGTCAGTGAATCTGAAGACGTACCATGGGGTAGTGGACCGCACCTTGATTGTGGAGAAGGGCGTGGAGATTGCTAAAGAGGAGCGGGAGGCCCTCGATAGAGCAAAAGGCAAGAGGCAAGCGGCCGAGAGTGGAAGTAGAAAATTTGGCCCGAAGAAGCCACCGAAGCACCGGAGGAGCCAATCGCGAGGGCGTGACTCATCTTCTTCTCGAGGAGCACCTGACCGTCGTCGACCACCTTGCTGCGTGATTTGTGGTGGTCCTTATATACCCCCGCAGTGCTGTCACGCCCCGGGCTAGTTTAGATGCGGAAAACTGGTCAATTTTTTTTTTTTTTGAAAGTCTAGCCCGCGCAGTGAACAGACCCGCCACAAATATAGGCACCTCTGTCTACACGGACAGAGTCTCCCCTGTATTTGCACAGCGTACCACCGATCATGCAACAGGATCACAATCACATATACGTTCACGATAATCCACAAAATACATCACAGAGTATATTTCATTCAGCTATTCCAACATGCCTCTAAGCACACCTTAGGCGGAGGATGATGCAATGCACAGTACAACAAACATCCTATTAAAGTTGCTTCCCACTCGAAAGCTTTATTTTCGAATTCTAATATGCATTCAAAGAAAACCATAAAAACCTTTTAAAATTATTCCCACACGGAACTTCATTTGAAAACAAACTACCACGAAGGGTAGACACCCACACGAAGAAATCCAAACAGAGGCGAATAGTACCACGAAGGGTAGACACCCACACGAAGAATCCCAAACAAATGCGAATGGCAGAAACCGAATCCAAACCTCATGCGTAAGGGAAAACATCATCCATACAAGTCATGATTATTCAACATTCAAAGAGATCATCTAAACTGAACCAATTTGTTTATTTCGAGACTAAAGCAGGTAAAGAGATAACCAGGTGAGGATCACTAATGCTGACTAGCTAACTCGTCCTCACATCGCACCACGACCTGGCTCCTCGCCCGAGCCACCTGAAAAGCAGGGAGTGAGAAACTACAACGAGGTTTCTCAGTGGGTACAACCGAGCCACAGGGGCATGTCGTAATCACTGAGAAACAAGGGATATATGATAACAATATAATCCGAAATCTACAGTAGCGGTGTCAGTATGAACAGAATAAATAGTCAAAATGCTACTTTACAGGAAATCTAAACTGCATATGCATCAATGGAATGAAAACTTCGAATACCCAATCAGTATCCCACCATATTGGTCCGCAAACCTCAGGCGTAACCGTCACTCATCCGCACTCATCCGCATTCGATCCATTCATGCACCCGCAGGTCGACCTATCCGGATAGTACACCCCTCGTCGGTGGCCAAACCAACATGGTGTCATGAATAAATGTCGTGCCGTGACTGGTCATGCAATATGCTCAATAACAAAACCGGCAAGAAGCTGATACCTGGCCGAAGCCACATCTCAGGCGAAAGGAACGCCGTATCCTGATCAAACAGATCAAATCCAAGTCGGCAAGAAGCCGATACCTGGCCGAAGCCATAGGCGAAAGGAACGCCGCATCCTGATCAACAGATCAAATCCAAGCCGGCAAAAGGCCGGTACCAGGCCGAAGCCACAACAGATCGAAACACACGACAAGAGAGTCGATGTGTTGCCTGGACAAGAAGTCCATAGATCATCAATACATAATCCTGCTCTACATGTCCATGCCCACAGATATACTATGCAAGTAAGGTAAGTATGAACGAATGCTGTAAAGAAGAAATCAACATGTAGAGCTATATCAAAGAAGGGACAGGGAATAGCGATACCGACTACTCCGTAGGCTCACCCACCTGTCGTACTCGCGTCAGGAACCTGGACGCGAAGTAGATCAACCGGACCTACGATAGGTCCACGAGTCAGAGACATGTCCTAAAGGACTCTACATATGCATCTCACACAAATCCCAAAATCCGAGACTCGGTTTCCCAAACCGATCTCCGTAAATTGCCGAAACTCCCAAAATTGCACCGGGACGTCCCCGAGACACACGAATAGTCCCGCAATATACCGACTCAATCTACGAGTCAACCGCTGCCCCAAAACACATCCGTTTGGGTGTCTTGGCAGCAAGCACAAGATTAAACATCGAAACGATCATCGTCGGACAATCGTTCCGATCCGGGTTCCCGTGAGTGTTGATTTCGACACCGAAACCCACTGCCGCTCACTGGGCATCTCCGAATACATGAGACGGCCGAGACAACCAGCCAACAAGGCTCAGCGGCAGCCCACAAGTCACACACATTGCCTCGAAAATTTTCGAGCCGAAAACCACGTTTCGCCGACGGATTTCGTCGGGAAACACATAAGAAATAGGTCTTCGATTTCCGCGGAAGACCACGAACCTTGGACAATCAGTCCAGAGGTCACCCAAGTCTACAATTACTGTCCACAGGGCCCACTCGATGCATAATTGCATAGAAGTTCTCGTACTTCCATAAAATCGCATTATTTTATGCGATTAATTGAGCACTATGGTTCGTTACAACAATCAGAGGGTCCTCGGGGTCAGCCGAGACACGTACTGCTAGGTCTCGACGTGCCGGAGGCCATGCTCACAATTCGGAGCACAGTCGGGCACTGTGGAGCATGCGGGTGCGACGCGAACCTCAGCAATTAATGCGCACCGTACGCTGATTTCGCTCATTCAGCAGATCCAGGAGGCGCTGACCAGAATGGAAGTGAGCACCACGTTCGGTACTGACAGACAATCGCCGTGCTCACCTCCGGAGGCATCGGAACAGCCTCCGGGTCATCGGAACATTAATCCGAACTTAATTTTATGCACAGACTGCACAAAGAAGGCTCACCGGGCAGAGAGAGCTAGGGCACGGCCGGCGGCAGCACGGCGATGGGCGCGCCGGCGGGAGGCAGGTGTGGCCGGCCGGGGAAGGTCGCTGCACACAGTAGCCGGCGGCGGGAGGCGGCCGGAGGAGCAGACGGAGGTGCCCTAGCCCGGGAGCACCCAAAAAGTCGGGCTCTGTTCCCGGCAAGCGGCGGCTCCGGCGACGGTTTTGCCGGCAGCCGACGGGTGCGGAGGGTCCAGGGAGGCCGGGGCTTGGGTTGGCCGGCGGCAGGAGGCGGCGGTGGCGGCGCTGGAACAGATCGAGCCCGCTCGGTCTGGGCTCGAGTCACTCGGATCCAGCGGCCACGGCGATGGCCGGGGCTCCCAGGGACGGCGGCGGCGGGTCGCCAGAGGCCGGAGGAGGGTGGCCGGAGTGGTCCCGAGCGGCGGCGGTGCTTGGGGAGATGATCTACCCCAACTCGGCCAGAACTGCACCAGAGATGGTGCAGTCTGCCAGCGGCGGCTGTGACGGCGCGCGGGGACGGCGACGACCTGTCAGCGGCTCGTCGGAGGTCCGAGAACGCCGCAAGGAGGGAGCCCGAAGATGTGGTTTCCCTCGGGTTGGTCCCTGGCAGAGATGGACAGAGGGAAGATAGTGGTGGTGCTTACGGGGTTGCACCTTCTGCCGGCCGGAAAAGGGGTCACCGGCGGCGGCAGTTGCGCGCAGAGGGAGAGCAGGAGGTGGGGAAGTCGGCTGGGTGGCTGTGGAGGGAGGAAGAGGCCTAGGGTTAGGGTTTGTGTAGAGAAAACCCTAAAACCACATATATATACAAGTTGACGAATTCCAACTTAGCCCTCTAACGCCGACTATTATCAGTTGGGTCCCTCGCAGCGCGTGTATTTTGCACGTAGGTACCTCCCGGTCCAATGTCGTGCGATTGGTACATAAAATATAGGGGTTTTTCTTGAAATACCAAAAGTGACATTTTAACCCTTCCTCGAAAAACGTGCTGTATCTTACGATCCGTCCGTCAGATTTCCGAACGGATTGTCCCAGCACGATGAGCACTGCCGAGGCATCGAACTCACGATTTTGTTTCGTTCGATTTGGTTGCCAATCGCAGATTACTAGACCCCTTTACCGTTCACACTTTTAATTACAATTTGGTCCCTCAACCATCAAGTAGGCTTTTCTCGAAAACCGTGCGTCAGATCCAAATTCCGTCAGTGCCATCGAGTCCAGAATAATCGGACAGTCGAAAACGAGCTATTGGACCAATATGAACGGAGTCCGATGCACTCCGGAAGTCATCTCTAATCATCGGCCTATCCGGAAGACCGGAGTTACTATTCACTTAAGTGAATTTTTGAAGCCGCGTAACTCTTTCATTTTAAATCGTTTTCTCCCGAAACTTGACGAGTGATTATGAAATTAAAATACACACATAAACATCATCAACGAAGAGTTAAATTGCATAGGAAAATTCTCGGTCTTTACAAGTGCCCTCAACGTGGAGGCAAATGCTATCAGTGTTGCCAAGATGGCCACTTTCGATCTGAGTGCTCGAGAGGTTCTTCACCGGCACCATCCTCTGCATCAGCACCAGTTATGCCAAGTTAGAGTCAAGGGACTCTACCTACTTATTCACAGGCGAGATGACCGCCGGCACCGCGATAGTACGAGAGACCACGGCAAGCACCTAGCGAGCGTATGTAAGTGGCCTAGGTGGAGGAGGCATCTGCAGCAGGGAAAGTCGTTGTAGGTATCATTTTAATTAATGGGATAAGAGTTAGAGCATTATTCGATACTGGTGCATTGCATTCTTTTATTGATCGGCTATTTGCCGAGTTGCATGGCATTGAGCTCATTCCTACTTTGCATCCGGGATGAGTTTTAGTTCCCGATCATACTGTAGATATTCGGGAGTATTGCCCTAATTACTCTGTTGGAATTGAAGACTGATTATGCCAGCAGATTTGTTGGTTCCACACAGACTTGGAGAGTTTGATGTAGTGCTGGGCATGAATTGGCTCACAAGGTGTAGTGCACTGAACTTTAGCAAATTGCGGAGTTCTAGTGAGAGAATGGTACTTTATACTATTCTAGAGGTTTTGGTGGAGTTTCGAGAGCTTAGAAGAGTTTTCGATGCTTTTTAAGCGCGAAAACGGACTTCGGCGACCAAAATTTGCAAAAGCTATAGGTTTTGTATTGAGTACAAGAACTAGGAATGAGGTACCGGAACTCAGTAGAGTGCAGGTTTGCGCAGCTCTCGGGTTTTGCGGAACTCTGCTGAGGTACCGATACTGATTTAAGTAGTACCGGTACTGAAACGTGAGGTACCGAAACGCAGTTGTGAAATCGAAAACCCAACGTTCGGATTTTGCCGGACTGAACTACGGGTACCGAAATTGCCTGAGTATCGGTACTCCAATCTGTGTAACGGTACTCAATGGTGCAGAAATTGTTTCGTGCAGTTTTATAATTTTGGCTTTTGGAGGGGCTTTTAGGGATATTGTTACACCATGTAATATACCCCTCTCACCCCTCTCATTTGCCCTTTTGTGTGAAGCTTGAGAGAAGGAGAAGGTGGGTTTCCCCCTCTCTCCCTCTTAGATTTCTTCTCCTCAATCTTCTAATCCTTGGGTTCGATCTCCTTCTCTTCATCTTCTTCATGGAAGCTTGCCTCTAGGCCTTGGAGAGGAGCTCAGATGTCACGCCCCGGGGCCCCAGAGGAAGCTCACCCGGGCGCGTGCACAGACCCGCCGTGTACACAAGGTGCCCAAGTGCACACAAGGCGTCAACAACAAGTATACAATGAAAGAAATAATAGTAACAATCCTAATATGATAATCAGAGCATAATAACAACTAGATAAAGAAATAGTAACCCACAAGGAGTTATATACAAGATACAACAATAAGGAAAGTAAACTGATAACTGGTATAAAAAGTTACTACAATAAAGGTCCAAGACATAGGGTGATTTCTACAAACATAACCCAAAATACATCCACATTTCAACACAAATACAAAAGAAAGGTGTCAACCTAAGCGACTAAGTCCCTCGAACGCTAGTTAGTCGCCACGCTCTTGCCTCGGTCCCTAGCCTCTCCCACGGTGGAAGGCACTGAAATAAAAACAACAAACCCCAGGGGATGAGAATAATTATTCAATAGTTCCTAGTGGGTAAGCCGCCGAGAGGAGCGGAATATACCACTAGGTCAGCTGAGGCAAAAGTAGGATTAGTAAATAAAAGCATAATTATAATTAAAAAGTGCTACACTACTATGCCTCTAAACATCATGTTGTAGAGCATATAAATGTTCTAGTTCAAACACATGTGTGTAAATGCCATCTCTAACCTACACATGTTCAAGTATCATGACCACACTACATGTCAAGTTTTATTACTACATGTATGATTAGGTCCCAATTGTAAGTTACGGGGATAGCCCTAAGGATCTATCTAGAGTATATCAATCACCTAGAGGGGGGTGAATAGGTGTATAAACAAAAATCCAAATCTCAATGCGATAAAGTAATGCGGAAAATAAAATCAGCACACCGAGATTTACGTGGGAAACTCCACCTTGGAGAAAAACCCACGGGACCAACACGCGAAAAAATAATCCACTAAGAGTATAGAATTACAAGGTGATTACCGACTCCACGGACTTAACCTCTCCCTTCTCTTCAGTGGATCACGCGCACCAACGGGTTGTCCACGCCCCACATCCGAATCCACGGACGCCACGCCTCGAATCCACGAGACGCCCAACTTCGAATCCACGAAGCCTTCAACACGTCGAATCCACGACGCTCACTCGAAACCACGAGCGCACTCCATCCGGAGCAAGAACAATAAGGTTGATGATGATTTATTGCTAAGAATATCATTGAAGATCGGTGGGAATAGTCTCTAAGCAATCCTCAAATTGATTCTAAAAGAATATTAGAAATTAGGGCACCATGAATCAATTTGAGAGAAGCTTGATGCAGAAGATGAGGAAAACGATTACCTACAAGCTTCTAGGGTTTCTAAAAGATATTCTATGCTTAACCACGTTTTAGAGACACCCCCACATCTTATTTGTAGGTTTAGAAGCAATCCGAAATAGATTAGGATTAAAAACAGTTTTTAGAAAGATTTGGAAGCAAACCGATTTCGACTAGGATTGAAACACTGATATTAAAAAGGTTTGGAATCAAATTAGGATTGCTAAAATGATTTTAAGAAATCTACCATCTTATTTATAGGTTTGGGAGACATAGAATCAGAGTAGAATTGAAAAAATAAAATTTCGAAAAATCGCGACGAGTTGAGGTCCGGACGGTAGGGGGTCCGGACCGTGATACTCTATAGGTGTTTCATTGTCCGGACCGCAGCCATCAGGGTCCGGACCCAGTCTGCGAAAATGCTTGTCATGCTCACGAGTTCCGAACCTTAGGTTCCAGGGTCCGGACCCGGACTGCGAAATAGCAAGATATGCGTACGGGTTCCGGCCCTCAGCTTCCAGGGTCCGGACTCGGTTTGCGAACCAGCATAACCTGCTCACAAGTTCCGGACCTCATGTTCCAGAGTCCGAACCCCGTAGCATGAAATTTTTCCGATTCATTTATAAATGTCACGCCCCGGGCTAGTTTAGATGCGGAAAACGGGTCAATTTTTTTTTTTTTTTTTTTTTTGAAAGTCTAGCCCGCGCAGAGAACAGACCCGCCACAAATACAGGCACCTCTGTCAACACGGACAGAGTCTCCTCTGTATTTGCACGGCGTACCAACAACTTACAATAGGATCACAATCACACTTACATTCACGATAATCCATACAATACAACATAGAGTATAGAGTATATCTGCATTCAGCTATACCTACATGCTTCTAAGCACTCCTAAAGCGAAGGATGATGCAATGCACAGTACAACAAGCATCCTATTAAAAGTGCTTCCCACACGAAAGCTTTGTTTTTGAACTCTACTAAGCATTAAAGAAATCCAATAAAACCTTTTAAAACTGTTCCCACACGGAACATCATTTTGAAAATCAGCTACCACGAAGGGTAGACACCCACACGAAGAAAACCGAATCGAATGCTAATAACGAAAACAAGAACCCAATCTCATACATAATAAGTCATGATCTCATACAAGTTATAAGCATGCAATAATCATCTTGATCATCTAACTGAACCAGTTTAATTATTTCTAAGACTAATACAAGTAAAGAGATAACCGGGTAGGGACCGCTAATGCAGTCTAGCTAGATCGTCCTCGCATCGAACCACGAACTGGCTCCTTGCCCAATCCACCTGAAAAACAGGGAGTGAGAAACCACAATGAGGTTTCCCAGTGGGTACACAACTGAGCCACAGGGGCATGTCGTAACCACTGAGAAACAAAGGAGATATGATAACAATATAATCAGAGATCTACAGTAGCTATGTCAGTATGAACAGAATAAATGATCAAAACGCTACTGTACAGGAAAAGCTAAGCTGTATATGCATCAATGGAAAGAAACTCCAAATACCCAATCTGGTGCTTGCCATATTGGTCTGCAGATCTCAAGCTTTGCCCTATTGGTCCGCAGACCTCAAGCGGTGCCCTATTGATCCGCAAACCTCATGCGTGCCTGTCACTTTGCTTGCACCCGATCTAACTCATGCGTCCGCAGGTCGACTCATCCGGATAGTACACCTCTGATCGGTGGCCAAACCGAACTGGTGTCATGAATACACGCTGTGCAGTGACTGATCATGCGATATGCTCAATAAACAGCCGGTAAGAAGCCGATATCTAGCCGAAGCCACAGGCGAAAGGAACGCCTCATCCTGATCAAATAGATCAAATCATAGTCGGCGAGAAGCCGAAACCTTGCCGAAGCCACAGGCGAAAGGAACGCCGCATCCTGATCAAACAGATCAAATCCAAGCCGGCAAGAGGCCGGTACCTGGCCGAAGCCACAACAGATCGAAACACACGACAAGAGAGTCGATGTGTTGCCTGGACAAGAAGTCCACAAATCAACAATGCATAATCCTGCTCTACATGTCCATGACCACAAATATACTATGCAAGTAAGATGGGCATGAATAAATGCTGTAACGAAATAATCGACATGTAGAGATATATCAAAGGAAAGACAGGGAACAGTGATACCGACTACTCCGTAGGCTCACCCACCTGTCGTACTCGCGTCGGGAACTGGACGCGAAGCAGATCAACCGGACCTACGATAGGTCCACGAGTCAGAGATATGTCCTAAAGGACTCTACATATGCATCTCACACAAACCCCAAAACCCGAGACTCGGTTTCCCAAACCGATCTCCAAACACAACACCGGAAGTCCCGAAATCGCACCGGAACGTCCTCGGGACACACGAACAGTCCCGAAAGATACCGACTCACTTCACGAGTCAACTGCTGCCCCAAAACACATCCGTTTGGGTGTCTTGGCAGCAAGCGCAAGATCAAACATCGAAACAATTATCGTCGGACAATCGTTCCGATCCGGGTTCCCATAAGTGTCGATTTCGACACCGGAACCCACTGCCGCTCACCGGGCATCTCCGAATACACGAGATGACCGAGACAACCAGCCAACAAGGCTCAGCGGCAACCCACAAGTCACACACATTGCGTCGGAAGTTTTCGAGCCGAAAACCACGTTCCGCCGACGGATTTCGTCGGGAAACGCTCCGAAAATCTATTTTCGGACAAACGAAGGACAGTGGACCTTGGACAATCAGTCCACAGGTCACACACATTCTACATTTACTGCGCACAGGACCCTCCCGATGCACAATTGCATAAAAGTCTTTAACCTTCCATAAAATCACATTATTTTATGTGATTTAATGGACACTATGGGTCGTTACGACAAACCGAGGGTCTACGGGGTCAGCCGAGACACACACTGATAGGTCTCGACATGCCGGAGACCGTGCTCACACTTCAGAGCACAACCGGACACTGTGGAGCGCGCGGGTGCGACGCGAACTACAGCGAACTATGCGCACTAGAGAGAAATTATGGACTGATACCTCGATCCGAGCATCTTCGAGGTCTGCCGAGACACATCCTGCTAGGTCTCGACGAGACGGAGGCCGTGCTCGCTGTCCGGAGCACAGCGGACGGCCGAGGTGCACGCTGGATCACCCGAACCTCGATCGGAGAGGTCAATCGGGAGCGATGTTCAAGAACTCGATGTTCCGAGCCTCACCGACAGCGGACTAGGTGAGCATGGGGGTATTCGGCACCCCGGGAGGGTCGTGCTCACCAGAGGGGTTGACGGAGGTTGTCCGAAATGCCGAAATAGCGAGCCCGTCCACAATCAGCCCCAGCTCGGGCTGAACCCGAGAGCAGGGAACAAGCTCCGGCCGGCGGCGGCCTCGACGGCGACTGAGCCGGCGGGAGGATGGTGTGGCCGGCCGGGGACAACCATCCTAGGTGTCCGCCGGCGGTGGGGAGCAGCGCCGGCGGCGGGCGGCGATGCCCTAGCCGCGGAGGGGCAAAGCTAGGGCAGCCCAGATCCGGCAAACGGCGGCTCCGGCGACGGCGTGGTGACAGCAGGGGGATGCGGACGTCGAGGGCACTCCGGTGTGGGCGCGGCAGCCGGCGGGAAGCGGCGGCGGCGGCGCGCGAGGGAAGCTCGGCCGCATGGGTTTGGTTCGGTCCAGAGATGGCCGCGGTGGCAGCGCGCGCACGCGGCGGCGGCGGCGACCACTCCGGTCGGGTGCAATGTCGTCGGGAAGTCGAGTGAGGTCGACGGTGGGCCAAGGGAGGCGGTGGCGGTGGCGCTGGGGCAACACGAGCCCGCACAAGCCCGGCTCGGCCAAGAGATGGTCGTGGCGGCGGCGCGCGCACGCGGCGGTGACGCCGCCGGTCCGGGTCGGACGCGGTGGCGTCGGAGGGCCGAGGGGGAGCTCTCCAAGAGCTTCGAGGGCGGTGGTGGCCGTGCGCTGGCACCACGGGCCCGCACGTGCCCTGGCTGCTCCCCACGGTTCACAGGGGAGCAGCGGCGCTCAGCAGAGGACGGGCCACCGGGGAGGGCCCGCGGGAGGTCTAGGCGGCGCCGGTGATGGCCAGGGAGTCGGGGCTCACCTCCTCTGTGGCTCCAACCCGACGGGAAGGCAGATCCGAGAGGGAGGAGGGAAGTGAAGGTGAGGGGAAGGCCGGCCGCACCTCTGGCCGGCGGCGGCTGGCCGGCGGCGCGCAGGAAGGTGGGCGTGAGGTGGGGGAGAGGGTTAGGGTTGCTGTGGAGGGAGGAGGCGGCTTAGGGTTAGGGTTTCATGAAGGAAACCCTAAATTCCAACTTTATAGGATGCCGACTTCGCGCATAACTCCCTCCAAAAGCGATGTTTTCAGCTGAGGTCCCGCGCGCGTGTGTATGACAACTTCGTGCATTAGCCCGCAAATCTTCATGTCGTTTCGTGCATAAAATATAGGGAGTTTTACGCGAACTACAAAAATACCTATTTGACCCATCCTCAATAATCATACGATATCAGAGGATTCGTCTGTCGGATTTCCGAACGGGTAGCTCCAGCGCGTTCAGCACTATCGAATCATCAAACTCACGATTTTGCTTCGTTCGATTCGGTTGCCGATTCGCGATGAATTCGTTTTCTTTCCGATTCATCAATACTTCACTCGTATAACAACCTACAATCGCCTTTAAATCCTCCGATTAGCTAACACTGCTCTCTAAATCCCTCTATGTAGTTCTCTCTTGTAGTAAAGCCCCTGTCTAAGGGTCCACATGCAAAAACTGAGCTACGGTAAGCTTTGCGAGTCTAAAACAATGAAGAATAAAAGTCTATTTTTCGACAAGGTCCAGTTTCTCGAAAACCGTGCATCAAATCCAAAATCTATTAGTGCCATTGAGTCCAGAATAGTCGGACAGTTGAAAACGAGCTATTGGACCACTATGAACGGAGTCCGATACACTCCGAAATCCATCTCTAATCATCGGCCTATCCGGAAAACCAGAGTTACTATTCACTTAAGTGAATTTTCGAGATCGCGTAACTCTTTCATTTTAAATCATTTTCTCCCGAAACTTGACGAGTGATTATGTAATTAAAATACACACATAAACATCGTCAACAAAGAGTTAAATTAAATATGAGAAAAATCTCAGTTCTTACATCATTCTCCCCTTAAAAGAAGTTTCGTCCCCGAAACTTGATTACATTTACCCCTCAAGTAGATGTGGCTAATGTTCCCGCATAATCGATTGAAGCTCCCATAACGCCACACGTTCTTCAAGATTAGCCTATTGAACTTTAACATACGGAATGTTCTGGTTCCGTAGTTGTTACTCCTCACGTGCCAATATCCGCGTCGGAGACTCATCGGAGGTCAGATCCTCCCGAAGTTGAATATTTGTCGGACTGCTGACAAGGGACGGATCAGAACTACACTTCCGAAGTATGGACACGTGGAAGCTATCATATACTTGGGCGAGACTTGGAGGTAGAGCCAATCTATACGCTACCGGACCAACGCGCTCCCAGATCACAAACGGTCCCACATTCTCGGGCTAAGCTTGCCCTTCAAACCGAACCGTTTGATCTCTCTGGACGGTGAAACCTTGAGCAGAACATGCTCGCCAACCTGAAACTTCAGGTCACAACGCCGATGGTCTGTATAACTCTTTTGCCAATTCTGTACAGTCAATAATCGCTCTCTAGCGATGCAAATCTTTGTCTCTGCGTCCACCACCAAGTCCGGTCCGATCATCTGGCGTTCTCCGATGTCGTCCAAACTGATAGGGGACCGACATCGACGCTCATATAAAGTCTCATACGGTGGCATCCCAATGCTCACCTGATGACAGTCGTTATAGGGGAAGTCCACCAGTGACAGGTACTTGAACCACCCGTCACCATAAGATAGGACGTATGCACATAGCACATCCTCGAGAGTCTGAATAACTCGCTCAGACTGTCCGTTACTCTGGGGATGGAAAGCAGTATTGAAGTTCAACTTTGTACCCAAAGGTTGCGGTACACTCTTCCAAAACTGGGACAATAATTTTTCACTCAAAGACTCTAGGTCCACCCAACTGGTCCATGTAGCAGTAGTTAACTCAACTACGTCAACCTGCTCAGCACGAGCGAATCTATATCGTTATTCCAAAACCTGCGTCAATGACGCTCATCTTGGAGACTACAATCTCCCACCAATCTAAGATACAACCAGAACGAAATCAAACCCTTAACTTCAAAAACCCACTAGCGGTATTATGACATTCCTTAGTCCAAGACCAAACCATGTGCCTAGACCAAAAGGTCTGAGGCTATCACAACTAGTTGAGCTCGACAAGTTAGCCAGCTATAGGTACATGCGGTTTGACATGAAGGTCCATAGGTGTCCGCAACGGGGTTGCGAATCGCTAGTTATACTCAAAACCATCAGTGGTGCTCAACATCTGTCTCCACAAAACCCGGTCGCTGAAATCCGCATGGGACCAGCGATGCAATGTTCCAGACCACATCCGATGTCTGTCTCAACGAGACCAGATGCATCAATCATCAAGTGACTAGAAAAGCAATCCACTTTCATAATTATCCGTGTTTAACCATGTCATGTACCTCGTATTCAAGCACCTGCATCAACTTCTGAGCCAAAGGCCAGGCTCAGACCACGTGCCTAGCAAAGACCTTCTAGGAATGCAATATAGATTGCGACTGGAAGCGCATTGTCCCCTTTAACTACGCGAGACCTGGCTACTGGTTCGTATACAACCAGACCATCACCGAAGTACATACCATTGGTGAGGTAACTCATCACTTTACATAATTTTTTTGTAATAACTCAGAATATACAACGTGGTCGGAAGTGACCATGATTCTAACCTCTGCATGAGATCATCCATTCAGGCTACCTACACGGGAAACACGATGTCCCAATCCAAATACTCCCAAAAGGGGTAGGGCATTTCGTCTTAACTTTTGACAATACGTTGTCAGCAGCCAACGCATTTATCAAAAGAAAAGCAAAATACCGTAGATCCATCTCCAACGCCACGTTGGAGAAGTGACACCAGCACGAAATCATCCAATCTCACAATGCTGCACCAGAGTGCACCACGACATTAATAATTATCGACTACGAAAGTCAATATTCGAGATTGGACCAGCCATCGAGCTGACTCTCTAGGAGTACTATGGCTCCAATAACAAGAACAGGAACTATCCGCGACATAGAGTCGCCAACTCCACAAGCTAAATGCGATCATCAACTCGATCTTCGAGCCTTACTTAATTCGACAACTTACTCGTAAGGTTTTTCAACTATCCTATAGATCATCATTCTATATGCCAAAAGCATGCATATACCATGTGCCATCCCATATCACACTGATTTAGGTATTGGGATTGCCGCACACAACGTGGACACCACAGAGACCTAATCATTGAAGCTAAGTCTTATCTAATCCTGGCTTACACCACTAGGCGCAAAGATCACTTGAAGATCAAACGACTGCTCTGACGAATCCACTAACTTATTTCAACGATCCATACTTGGGTTCGCTCCTCACTCAGTGACATACGTCACCATTAGAGAATATAGTAGGGTAGACACCACGATTCTACCCACCAAGGCTAAAGAAATCCTACTCACACCGTAACCGTACAAGCGGTCGGTGAACAAACCTCGGGCCGCGCATTTGCAACCCACGCTATACTTGCGGTCAAGCTCGCATCGTCATCTCCACAGAGATGCATGCAACCGCATATGAGCTCTAAATAGGGAGGAGTAGGCCCTAAAGCCATACTCATAGAGTCTGAGGACACAATATACACACTGCAATCGCCCAAGCGATTGTACTTTAATGCTCAAACTGTACTCATACAGTTCCATCGACTATTGTGGCGGTAACCGCACACAGTATCGTCTCCGTAGAGATGCCCGCAGTGGACCTCGTGCTCTACATGAAAAGTGGGGCCAAGAAATCACGGCTCAGCCGTCAGCTAAGGCCCAGCAGATACCACTGCCTGGAACCTCAATGTCCACCTCTGTCTCGAGTGGTTTTACCAGGTGCACACCACCCTACCACTCGATATCTGTCTGCTAATCCGCCACCACTCCCAGTAGAGACACAAGTCTGCACCACAACTGCAAAACAAACACGGGATAACGAAACAACAAAAGACCTCGAGTTAATAAAACTCGACCAACTTACCGGGACTCAATCCCACAACCCCGTGCTCTCACGTGCTTATAAACCTTAGGTCTTCCTAAGGTCATCCTAACCAGTGGTTCAGTTAGATACTTGTGAATTTAATTGTGATTGTTCACGCTCTGATACCATCTTAATCTGTCACGCCCCGGGCTAGTTTAGATGCGGAAAACGGGTCAATTTTTTTTTTTTTTTTTGAAAGTCTAGCCCGCGCAGTGAACAGACCCGCCACAAATACAGGCACCTCTGTCAACACGGACAGAGTCTCTCCTGTATTTGCACGGCGTACCAACAACTTACAATAGGATCACAATCACACTTACATTCACGATAATCCATACAATACAACATAGAGTATAGAGTATATCTGCATTCAGCTATACCTACATGCTTCTAAGCACTCCTAAAGCGAAGGATGATGCAATGCACAGTACAACAAGCATCCTATTAAAAGTGCTTCCCACACGAAAGCTTTGTTTTAGAACTCTACTAAGCATTAAAGAAATCCAAGAAAACCTTTCAAAAGTGCATGAGTCTAGGTTCGGATCCATATTTTGATCATCCCGAGGCTGTTTCGATGCTTCTGGAGGTGAGCACGGCGATTGTCTGTCAGTGCTGAACGTGATGCTCACCTCCATTGTGGTCAGCGCCTCCCGGATCTGCGGAATAAGCGCGATCATCGTGCGTTGTGCATAGTTCGCTGAAGTTCGCGTCGCACCCGCACGCTCCACGATGTCTGATTGTGCTCCGAAGTGTGAGCACGGCCTCCGGCATGTCAAAACCTTGCAGCACGTGTCTCGGCTGACACCGAAGACCCTCGGTTGGTCGCAACGACCCATAATGTCCGCTCAATCACATAAAATAATGTGATTTTATGGAAAGTTGAGGACTTTTATGTAATTATACACCGAGTGGTTCCTGTGGGCAGTGTGTATGGACTACGTGTGACCTGTGGACTGATTGTCCAAGGTCCGCTGTCCTTCGGTTGTCCGAAAATGGATTTTCGGAGCGTTTCCCGACGAAATCTGTCGGCGAAACGTGGTATTCGGCTCGGAAACTTTCGACGCAATGTGTGTGACTTGTGGGCTGCAGCTGAGCCTTGTTGGCTGGTTGTCTCAGCTGTCTCGTGTATTCGGAGATGCCCGGTGAGCGGCAGTGGGTTCCGGTGTCAAAATCGACACTTACGGGAACCCGGATCGGAACGATTGTCAGACGATAATCGTTTCGATGTTTGATCTTGTGCTTGCTGCCAAGACACACAAACGGATGTGTTTTGGGGCAGCGGTTGACTCGTGGAGCGAGTCGGTATCATTCGGGACTGTTCATGTGTCCCGGGGACGTCCCGGTGCGATTTCGGGACTTCCGGTGTTGTTCGGAGATCGGTTTGGGAAACCGAGTCTCGGGTTTTGGGATTTGTGTGAGATGCATACGTTGAGTCGTTTGATGGTTTATATCTGACTCGTGGACCTATCGTAGGTCCGGTTGATCTGCGTCGCGTCCAGGTTCCCGACGCGAGTACTACAGGTGGGTGAGCCTACGGAGTAGTCGGTATCACTGTTCCCTGTCTTTCCTTTGATATATCTCTACATGTCGATTATTTCGTTACAGCATTTGTTCATACCTATCTTGCTTGCATAGTATATTTGTGGTCATGGACATGTAGAGCAGGATTATGCATTGATGATTTATGGACTTCTTGTCCAGGCAGCACATCGACTCTCTTGTCGTGTGCTTCGATCTGTTGTGGCTTCGGTCAGGTACCGGCCTCTTGCCGGCTTGGATTTGATCTATTTGATCAGGATGAGGCGTTCCTTTCGCCTGTGGCTTCGGCCAGATATCGGCTTCTTGCCGGCTGTTTATTGAGCATATCGCATGATCAGTCACTGCACAGCGTGTATTCATGACACCAGTTCGGTTTGGCCACCGATCAGAGGTGTACTATCCGGATGAGTCGACCTGCGGGCGCATGAGTTAGATCGGGTGCAAGCAAAGTGACAGGCATGCATGAGGTTTGCGGATCAATAGGGCACCGCTTGAGGTCTGCGGACCAATAGGGCAACGCTTGAGATCTGCAGACCAATATGGCAAGCACCAGATTGGGTATTTGGAGTTTCTTTCCATTGATGCATATACAGCTTAGATTTTCCTGTACAGTAGCGTTTTGATCATTTATTCTGTTCATACTGACATAGCTACTGTAGATCTCTAATTATATTGTTATCATATCTCCTTTGTTTCTCAGTGGTTACGACATGCCCCTGTGGCTCAGTTGTGTACCCACTGGGAAACCTCGTTGTGGTTTCTCACTCCCTGTTTTTCAAGTGGATCGGGCGAGGAGCCAATTCGTGGTTCGATGCGAGGACGATCTAGCTAGACTGCATTAGCGGTCCCTACCCGGTTATCTCTTTACTTGTATTAGTCTTAGAAATAATTAAACTGGTTCAGTTAGATGATCAAGATGATTATTGCATGCTTATAACTTGTATGAGATCATGATTTATTATGTATGAGATTGGGTTCTAGTTTTCGTTCTTAGCATTCGATTCG
Source organism: Puya raimondii (assembly GCA_016920855.1). Taxonomy (NCBI): domain Eukaryota; kingdom Viridiplantae; phylum Streptophyta; class Magnoliopsida; order Poales; family Bromeliaceae; genus Puya; species Puya raimondii. The sequence goes on along the minus strand of JABWPP010000050.1, from coordinate 210,335,768 downwards.
GTTTTCTTCGGGTGGGTGTCTACCCTTCGTGGTAGCTGATTTTCAAAATGATGTTCCGTGTGGGAACAGTTTTAAAAGGTTTTCATGAATTTCTTTCAATGCTTATTAGAGTTCAAAAACAAAGCTTTCGAGTGGGAAGCAATCTTTAATAGGATGTCTGTTGTACTGTGCATTGCATCATCCTTCGCCTAAGGTGTGCTTAGAGGCATGTAGCAATAGCTGAATGAAATACACTCTATATTGTATTGTATGAATTATCGTGAATGTAAGTGTGATTGTGATCCTGTTGTATGTCGTTGGTACGCCGTGCAAATACAGGGGAGGCTCTGTCCGTATAGACAGAGATGCCTGTATTTGTGGCGGGTCTATTCACTGCACGGGCTAGACTTTCAAAAAAAAAAAAAAATTGACCCGTTTTCCGCATCTAAACTAGCCCGGGGCGTGACAGATTAAGATGGTATCAGAGATATGTCCTAAAGGACTCTACATAACAACCTACAATCGCCTTTAAATCCTCCGATTAGCTAACACTGCTATCTAAATCCCTCTATGTAGTTCTCTCTTGTAGTAAAGCCCCTGTCTAAGGGTCCACATGCAAAAACTGAGCTACGGTAAGCTTTGCGAGTCTAAAACAATGAAGAATAAAAGTCTATTTTTCGACAAGGTCCAGTTTCTCGAAAACCGTGCATCAAATCCAAAATTTATTAGTGCCATTGAGTCCAGAATAGTCGGACAGTTGAAAACGAGCTATTGGACCACTATGAACGGAGTCCGATACACTCCGAAATCCATCTCTAATCATCGGCCTATCCGGAAAACCAGAGTTACTATTCACTTAAGTGAATTTTCGAGATCGCGTAACTCTTTCATTTTAAATTATTTTCTCCCGAAACTTGACGAGTGATTATGTAATTAAAATACACACATAAACATCATCAACGAAGAGTTAAATTAAATATGAGAAAAATCTCGGTTCTTACAATAAATCATTAAAAAACCTATTCTAATGTCTTCCAAACACTTATAAATGTTCATAAATCATCATTAAGATTATTTAAACTTACCAAGCATCGTGAATTCATACGTTGAGTCTTCGAGTCTTCAATCTTCGTCTTTTCTTCTTTGAACCTTCAAGACTCCGACTCACTTCACGAAATATGCCAATATAAAATCTGTAACAATCTCCCCATTTGGCAATTTCGTGACAAAACTCAAAATTACATAAAACAGTCACGATACTTATCTCTCCAAAAAAATAAAATTCATTGCCATCACCAAAACAATGAACTTCTCGCGTGAAAGATTCAAATCAAAATCAAAATTATAATTTTGTAACTCCTAAAAACAAACTCTATAACTTTGACAAATATGGAGTCTTGAAGTCTTGAAAGACCTGCAAAAAGTTTTCATTCTCCACGAACAAAGTTAGTAGAAAATATATCAAAATCTCTTCCCCTTTGTTCATGCGTCTAAGTTAAAAATCACCTCATCACCTCTTTCCCCCTTTTTGTCAAAAATTGCCAAAAGAAAACACCAAAAATAGAGAGAATTTCGAGAGAAATCAACCAAAACACAAGTTTAAAACTTTTTCAATTTTGAAACTACTTGTGATAAAATTTCAAGCAATATTAGTGCATAAGAAATATAAGTTCACATTGATTTCTTTCAATCCCTATTAATTTTATAAAAATTAGGAATTTTACTACACAATCACCATGCATGATGTAGATAAAATATTACACGATTCTTTAATTCATATAAACGTCAAAATCAAGTCATCAAAAATAATCTAAAGGCTCAAAAACTATCAAGCTGTAAACGGATTATGAAGATGACTTAAGGGATTCATCAAAGAGACAGAAATTGTCGCATAAACGTTCAAAATTGAGATAAAACAAACATCGCACAGGGGTGGCTCTTTGAGCATCTTTCATGTATGTGGACCACCTTATAACACCGAAAAATAAATTTTGTGACAATTTTTTTTCTTTGCATTGCAATTATATATATATATATATATATATATATATATATATATATATATATATATATATATATATATATATATATATATATATATATATATATGTATATATTCGGATATGCAATTCAATTCATGTGGTAGCTGCACACACTAACCGAACGATCGAGGTGGTAGCTCTTTCCTCCATGTGGTGGTAGTTTTCACACTCCTTTAAGGATGCAACTCTTTCCACATCTTTCAAAGCATATGAGCATTTTTTTTTTCAACATAATAATAACTCCCCCTCGTTTAAGCAATCTCTTAGTTGAAAGAATATATGACAAATTTTAGTCCATAAGAGAATAACTATTCATCAAATTCAGCACACACAACCAAGATAGGTTAAGATCCTAGAGATTACACATGATTGCCTAAATTTGATGAATATAAGTGTTAAGAACTCCTATAATAAATTATCTTCAAATATAGTGAAAATAAAGTAAAAGCGATAATTAATATGCAATTAACTAGGAGTGAATGAAAGTGAACCTATTGATGTTCAATGCACTATTTAATGTTCTAATCATTCAAAGAATCTAAAAATCGTAACAATAAAAACATCAAAACGTGTAATGCAATGAACAAAAGATATACAATAGAAACCGATCAAAGCACTACACTAAGTCAAAACAAATTAAGAATTTAGAGAAGGAAAGATATCACCTTTCCGAACCCAAACTTGTCGGATTGTTGGTTGTTTTGATTTGTTGATGTTGGGCACGGTTTGTTTTGATTTGTGATCAACCTTGGGTCTCACCATCGCATTCCGCTTTTGAGATTTGTTTGTTGTGGCTTTGACTTTCGGTTGACCTTGGGTACTCGACCTTTTTGATATTGCTTTTGAAACCGATGACAATACCCAAATCAAAAAAATTCTCATGAATGTGACCCCCAGATTGCCTTAGCGAGTGATTACTTGATGGTATATGTTCTTGAATAGGATCACCTAAGGTGTTTGCTGCATTTGAAGGACCACATGTAGAACGTCCTGGATGAAATCTCGTGCGTGCCATAGTCAATTACTAAGTCTCCTGCAAAACAGTTAAGCCAATTTTCAATGTCATTTAGTAATTTGTTATTAAACAAACAAGAATCATAAATATCATAAAATATGAACAAAGAGACATTACCGAGTCCTAAAGCAAACAAGTTAAAATCATTAAAACTAAAACAAAGTAATGAATCAACCTATTAACTTAAATCAATCACACAATAGATCGTCACCACCAGCTCCATCATCCTCTGAGTCGTCACTTTGTATAGCACCTTTTGGATGAATAATATCTAAAGGTGTATTAACAGTTGTTCCCAGAATATCTGTCCTTGCCCAATTACCATTGTCAATATTATTACTACTAGTGCATTCTGTATTTAAATTACTCTCTAAACCATTCGGGTAGTATATCTCTACATCGTCTCCATGCTCTTCCTCTTTTGAAGACATATCAAACAAGTCCCTAGGTTTTGTACCAACTACAACATGTCAATCTTCCTCTAAGGTGTCTTGTATATAAAAAACTTGTTCAACTTGTGATGCTAGTACAAAAGGTTCATTTGCTATATTCTCATTACTATATATAGCAATCGATTGAAGTTAACTAGTGTAAATCCAAATTTGTCCTTCTTAATCCCTCTGCCTTCAGAACGCACATCAACCCAATCACATTTAAACAACACAACCTTTGCCTTTTCATTATAGTAGAGTTCAATAATCTCTTTTAGAACTCCATAATATGCAACATCTCCTTTGATAGGATTTTGATCCTTTGCACTAGAAAAACTTGAGGTGCTTGCAACAACAACGACGCCGCTATTTTGTGTTCTTCGTCTCTCCTCAACATCTCTCGTATGGAATCTAAATCCATTAACAATGTATCCTTTATATCTTCTTGCGACGCCCCAACTTCCCAGGGGGTCACCCATCCTAGGACTACTCCCGTCCTAGCACGCTTAACTCTCTCAACCTCTTCGGCCTATCCACCACCGAAAATGCTTAAGCCGGGTTGAGAGTTTAGCCCTATTATATCTCATATATAGGACTAATCTGGGGTCTCACAATCTCCCCCCCTTTAAGCCCTGACGTCCTCGTCAGGCTCAGACTCACAAGTACCAGGCGATGTGAGATGTCTCGCTAGCCTGTCATTCAGACCCGGCTCAGCCGAGACCCATCTCACACTTCCGGCTGGTAATTGGCTCTGATACCAACTGCGACGCCCCAACTTCCCAGGGGGTCACCCATCCTAGGACTACTCCCGTCCTAGCACGCTTAACTCTCTCAACCTCTTCGGCCTATCCACCACCGAAAATGCTTAAGCCGGGTTGAGAGTTTAGCCCTATTATATCTCATATATAGGACTAATCTGGGGTCTCACACTTCTTGCTGTCATTAGAGGACCCGCTGCCAACCATTGAATTTCCTCCGGTAACTCCACATTCTCTTCTTTTATCAAATTACGAACCTATTAAACAATGACAAGCCAATTAGTGTCTTAATTTTGCCTATATAACTGTTAAGAGATAAGTTCAAAGTGATCTAGACTTACATGAAATTTAAACCATTCATGAAAAGTATCATTATGAATACGCTCGATATCACGCCTTCGCGCTCGACGATTATTCGCCTTGATGTTTTGAAGATGAGTTCTGTAAAAAAATAAGCCTAACTAAATGCACTATTAAAAAGCTACATTATAGCATATAACTCTTAATTAATATTTAAGTTTAAGAACTTACTCAAAATAAGAGCTTATAGCCTCAAAATTAAATAGTACATATCGATGTGCTTGTACCCATGTTGTATAATCCAACGTTATAGTTTCGCCATTATCTAGTGCACGACCAATATAGGAAAATAGGGCTCTTTTACGTAAATCATTAGAATTAGGATCATCATTTCTCACTGGACGGTTGAGTCGAGATTCAACACCATGTAAATAGCGAGAGCAAAATGTTAGGCTTTCCTCAATTAAATAACCTTCTGCAATTGAACCTTCTGGATGTCTTCTATTTCGTACATATGACTTCAGTCTCAAAAGGAACCTAAATAAATAAATATAAAAATCTAAATAGGAAGAAAAAACTAAAAAAACAAGCCATTTTTTAAATTATTAGCCGAGTACTAATATCATACTGTACCTCTCGATTGGATACATCCAACGGTATTGCACTGGACCAGCAAGTTTGGCCTCTTCAGCAAGATGAATTGGCAAATGAATCATAACATCAAAAAAGGACGGAGGAAATATTCTCTCAAGATGGCATAATGTTAAAGCCATTCGATCTTCTAATTGTTGTATATCCTTCACCCGAATAGATTTACAGCATAATTCCCTAAAAAAGTTACTTACCTCTATCAAGGTCTGGCTAACATTCTCTGGTAAAATTCTTCTCACAGCTAATGGGAGCAAATACTGCATCAAAACATGACTATCATGACTTTTGAGCCCTGAAATTTTTCTCTCTTTAACATTTACACGATTTGAGATATTTGCTGCATAACCATCAGGAAATTTAACTCCCTTCAATAATTTACAAAAATCTTCCTTTTCCTTCTTACTCATAGAGAAGCATGACGGGGGTAGATATGTTTTGGATCCACTTGATACTGGATGAAGGTCATGTCTTATTCCCATATCTCGAAGGTCCAGACGAGACTTGAAATTATCTTTTGATCTTCCTTCTGAATTTAGTAATGTATAAAGTACATTGTCAGTAAAGTTTTTTTCAATGTGCATAACATCAAGGTTATGACGTACTAGAAGAGTTTTCCAATACGACAATTCAAAAAAAATGCTCCGCTTCTTCCAATTATGTGAAGGTTGAACATCATCTACTCGCTTACGTTTTCTGCTTCTTATATTACAATTATACTTTCCCAAAATGATGTTAACATCTTTTACTTGTTCTAAAACATCCCAACCAAAAAGTGGAGTAGGTGCTGTTCTGTGTTCCTGTTTACCATTGAAAGACACTGCATCACGTCGAAATTTATGTCCATTATCAAGGAATCTACGATGTCCCATATAGCAGAATTTTCTTCCATGCTTTAAATATTCAGAGCAAGTTTCATTATTACAGTAAGGACAAGCAAGTCGTCCTTTTGTGCTCCATCCTGAAAGACAAGCATAACCTGGAAAATCACTTATCGTCCACAAGATCGCGGCATGCATTTGAAATGTCTGTTTGCAAGACACATCATATGTCTTGACGCCTTCATTCCACAACTCCTTTAATTCATCTATCAATGGCTGCATATACACATCTATATCATTCCCAGGGGCAGATGGACCAGGAATAAGTAATAAGAGTATAAAATATGGTTGCTTCATGCACATCCATGGGGGCAAATTATAAGGAATTAAAACAACAGGCCATGTGCTGTGAGCGATACTCATTGTGCGAAATGGATTAAAACCATCACTTGCCAACCCTAGCCTGACATTTCGCGACTCCGATGAAAATAATTGATGCTTATGGTCAAAATCCTTCCATGCTGGAGAGTCAACAGGATGTCTAAGTACTCCATCTTTTGTACGCCCCTCATTATGCCATCTCATATAAGATGCTGTTTTTGAAGACATGAATAGCCTTTGTAGCCTTGGTTTTAATGGAAAATACCGAAGTACTTTTGCGGAAACCTTTTGATTATGCTTGTCCTTTGATTTTTTAATACTTATTTTACTTTCAACAGTTTTCCATCGTGAGGTACCGCAGACATGGCATAAAGATGCATTAGCAAACTCTTTTCGATATAACATACAATTATTTGGACATGCATCAATTTTTTCGTAGCCTAGACCCAAATCTTTAATGATTTTGTCCATCTCATAAAAGCTACTTGGTAAGGTTTCGCCTGCTGGTAGTACTTCTTTTAGCAATTTTAAGAGCATTTCAAAGCTTTTATTGCTCCACCCCCCTAAGCATTTTATTTGTAAGAGTCTCACAATAAATGAGAGTTTTGAGAACTTCTTACAACCTGGATATATTTCTTGATTAGCATCTTTCACTAATTTATAAAATTTATTAATCTCTTCATCTGGCTCCGTTGGCAATTGTTCAATGTCTAAATATCCTTCATTTAAATCCGAGTCTGGATGAAAAAATGCATCGTGTAAAAGTTCATCCATTTCATCATCGATTTGTTCATTCTGAATATTCACATCATCAATAGGTTTTGTTTGAGAAGTATCCTCTCCATGAAATATCCATCTCGTATAACCTTGCATAAATCCATCACATAAAAGATGCTCGTAGACAACTTCCTTTTCTTTCCAGAAGCAATTAGTGCATTTTCTACATGGGCAAAGGATCATACTTTCTTTAGATGCATTGTCAAATGCAAATTTGAGGAATTGATTCAAGCCTTGTTGGTAATCAATACTTGACCTATGTACAGTAATTGAATAGCACAAATCAATATTATTTGATTGTATAGACTAACATAAATCATAATCATAACTTTAGAAATATTGCTAAAATTACCTTGGTTTAAGAATCCAAGTCTTATCCATATTGTAGACAAGCACTTTAGGTACTATTGATTATAGAATTACCTGTATAAGCCAGAAAAGTTAGTGTTTTAAAAAGTTAGTATTTTAAGTTCAGTTATATTGACACCATTATTAATCCATAAAATATTTAAAATTCTCATGAAACCTAGAATTCTAGTAATATACCAACTTCTTTAAAGTTTTCACATAATACCTAAACAGAAAATACACTAAAATATATAACTTGGATGAACTACATTATGCAATAAATAAATAAACAAACAAATTTTAGAAATCACTAAGAAGGCTAATTTCAAATGGACTATAATTGAAAAGGATCTGTAGAGTACGATTTAGTTAAAAAAAACAAACAACTAGCCATTAAAGACTGCACATTTATCAACGATTTTTTAAGCATAGTAAAATTGAAGCTGTTGTCTGTAGGTAAAGTAAATAAACTTTGAAGAATTAACACATTTAGGTTCTGAGAAGCATCTAGAAGGCTAGAAAATGTGCTGACATACCTGGTAGCTTGAAGAGACTTGAGAAGCAGCCTCTCTCTTTTCATCCTTACAAATGAAATACCCCCTCAGACTTGATGTGAAGAAACTACATTTTTGCCATTGAAAAAAAAAGAAGAAAATTTACACACTAAAAATTTATAAATCAATCCTCACACAATAGATTTTTAGTGCAATCTCTCACACACTAGATTTTTTTTTTTCCCAAACCCAAATATCAGCTTAAGAAAATTAACAAGTCATACATGTCAACAAGACAAAAACGTTAAGAATTTTATTCATTGACACCAGAAAAAAAATACCAATCAATCCTTGTGCTAGGTAATCTATTGTATTAACCAAATAAAGTGTAAAATAATTTATTTTCAACCAACTTGGTGGCAACATTGCTTGCAGCCTACTCAGCCACTCAAGTTATAAATTTGCAAAGTAGATGGCTTTTAATTTCTTTATAGAAAGTACTAATTATATAAAAGTATCTTCAAAGAATACTTCTACAGTAACCTTGGTTTTAACATCACCTTTATCCGTACCTAGACATATTAGATTAGGTTTAGACCACACAATTTGTGCTCACAACCAATCACTATTGTAAGTCGAACCCGGCGCCTTATCAATGGGATCTCAATATTTGGTGTGGTCTTTCATGTTAAACAAAAGATAATTTTCATTATGCTCTTTAAACATTTTAATTCATCTTAATTGATTCATATCGAAGTCCGGCAACCCGAACTGCAATGAAGTAAACAACAACCAATAAAGATACAAAGAAGCAGGAACATATCCATGAGTCCAGGAAAATATCCACCCATTAATTTGCATATGAAGATTAATAAATAAAATGTTTCATTGAGACAAACAAAAAGTTTTATGCCCTTTCTTTTCCCCTTACTTGCATGGCTCAGATTAGAAGCAAATCAAAATCCAACTTAAATGTTAGTTTTTCTTCAACTCTCAATGAGGTTTAAGCCACACTTCAATTCCTAATTTAAATTCATCTTACGAGATCTTGCTCGGCCACTAGTAAAAGATGATAATTCTTTTCTGATTTTTTAGATCAGTTTTTGTGCTCATTGCTGCTCAAGATCTCAAGGCAAAGCAATCTATTAAATGAAAATAAAACAAAACTATATACACTTGGGCTGTAATCAGGGAATAATTAACCCTGAAAAACTGCCCTCTGAAAACTATATACACTTGGGTTCCATCTCTTTTTCACCTATTATAGCTTGGTATTACATGTATTAGGACAAGCAAGAAAACACACCAATGATGAACTCAAAGTCATAATATATTTAAATCAAAATAAATCAAATTCAGTAAGGAGCTTAGTGAGTAGATGGAACCGTTTTGTCTCATCAACTTATTGTTCAAACTAGCTTTCTTAAAAATATCACTTGGTCTTTTTGATCGCCATAGTTAATAATTATACATTACAACAAAAATTTTGCAAAATCTAAAGTTCTTACCACTTTTCTTACTAGGTGAAAAAGAAATAATAGTAAATAATTAGGTTTAAACCTTATGCTTCCCACTTAATTTATACATAAAAAAATAAATCACATACTAATACAGAAGTTTTTGGGCATCTAATCACAACTACATATGGAGCAAATTCCACAAGCTCAAATCACACAAATCCAATAAGCAGTTTCCTACAAATTTTGCTCAAATGACTCAACAAAATAACTCTATCATTCCCCATTCCATCAAAACCAAAAAACAGATATTGTTCAAGAACAAAATAGCATGCCTTTGATTGACCATTAATATTTCACTACCTCAAAACAGAGTCTCAAAGAAAAAGCAAAAGCCAGTGATTATCCATCCAAAAAGATGCATTAAAACTTATGACAAACCCATTAGAGAAATCAACTTAAACAATCCCACAAAAATTCTTAAAAAAGAATGAAAGAATACAAAAGAATTAAAAAATAAATTATAGGAAAATAGAGATATACCAATTAAGCACTAGGAATCCCAGCCAGAGCTACAATAAAAGCAACAATGTAACGATCAGGGAGCATTCCCTCCTGCAAATACTCAAAAAACCCAAAATCACCAAATTGAATACGGAACAATCTCTGAAACAAGCTTTGAAACAAAGCAAGCAAATAAAATAGGGAAGCAACACACCTTGCTCCTAACTTGTCGTTCGGCTGAAGATGTTGGAGGAGGCGATCCACAAAAAGTTTGTGGAGGGTTGAGCTTTGAGTGTCGTTGGAGAAGATGCTCCACAAACTTCGAGCTTCAGCCTGAAAGGTGAGGTCTCATCCGTGGAGATGTTGGGTTTCGAAGGCAAAAACTGATGTTAGGGTTCTGATTTGGGGACAGAGCAATAGGGGTTGGAATGGAGAGAGGAAGGGATGTCGCCAGGGATTTTTGCACGGGTTTGAGATTAGGGTTTATCGCGTGCGCGCGAAGGAAAGCGAAGGGACGAAAAAAAAACCGCGCGCGTGCTCCGTGGCGGTTCCTAAAATTTTGGCGCTTAAGTCAAACCGCGCGCGTGCTCCGTGGCGGTTCCTAAAATTTTGACGCTTAAGTCAATTCATTGCTGGCAATTAATCAAAAACACCAGCAATAAATGGTAATTACTGGCTCTTTTGACAATAGCCAGTAAAATAATGCCGGTAAAGGTCTCTTTTGGTGTAGTGGACCTACACCTATCCTGTTGATATCCTTTGTACCACTTATTGTACATACTAGTGTAGGTGATCATATTGAGGCTCGTGCTATGTTGTTGTATCTCCTCTTTGTGGTAGAGTTGAGATTGTTTGTGAGCACTGGAGTATTGATTGGGTCATGTTATTGACTATCCTTTGAGGTGCCAAGGGCACGTGATTCTTTGTGAGAACAGTACATTAGGTCATACTGGTTGATTATCCTTTGAGATGTCGAGGGCATGTGATTCCTTTGTTGACCCAGTCGTGTCGATCATATACCTGTGGGTTCTTGGCGCTGATATGGTTGTACTATACTCGGTTGGATCGCTCCCACGAGTACCGCTCCGGAGTTGGCATGTTCCGTACAGAGGGTTGTACTAGGGGCTAGGGACAGACGGGTTTCCTGTACTAGCTGGCTCCCTGTAGGGTTGAGCATGATCAGGCCGCAGGTATCGTATTGTGTTATATTGTATGGCATTATGGATTCGTGATAGTCCTCATTTGATATGTTCAGTTCATTGGTATTCATGTTGACAGTTGAGCATTGTGCATAGTAGTGGTAGTATATCTCCTACTCTTTTTATTGCTCTATATATATCTCTTGAGATTGAGGACTTAGTGGGCAGACCGCTGAGGCTGGTGGCGGTACCCACTGAGGACTACTTGTTTGATAGTAGTTCTCACACCCGTTGTTGACATCCTTTTTGCAGAGTCTTCTTCTCTAGTTGTGCATACTGAGCACGGAAAGGAGACCGTCGGGTAGAGCTATTCCCCGGATACTTGGCTAGAGGTATACCCATTTTGATAGATGGTTGAGTCTGTACATACAGTGAGTTGGATATTATCAGTGATGTATATGAGAGTTATATATGAGAGTTATGGATTATGTATGTATGTACAGTGATCTTTTGATATATTTATATAGCAGCTCTGTTGATACCGTTAGCTTCTTTGTGGATGTTGTTGTTTTCGCTTCGTATACACGGTAGAAATGCTGTGTATGTGGCGGATCTTGTCATGCGCCTGGGAAGAGGTAACCCGGGGCGTGACACTGCCATTGCATTCCGGTATACCATATCGCATACCGGTACTAATCACTTCAATACCGGTATGGAGTTCCTCATACCGGAATCCCACTGCAGATTTCACAAGTTCAGCAGTTTTTGACTTTTCGAAGTCCGTTTTCGCGCCTCATTTGCACCGAAAACACTTCGCACAAGTCCCAAACTTGGCCGAAGCCTCACATATAGCCTCTCATGCTATTTTTCCACCGGAACTCCATAATTTGTAGAAGTTCGGTGTACTACATTCCTCCCTCCTTAAAAGAAGTTTCGTCCGCGAAACTAAGATCACACCTCAAATTTATTCACCAATTAGATGAGGGTATCATTCTTTCATCGCGTCCTCTGATTCCTGCTCACTCAGGAGTACACTCCATAATTCACGGGGGTCTTATCTTCTCGACATTCCATAAGGAGTATGTCCCGTTGCTTTTCCTTACGGGGGTCAACATCACATCACCTTTGTGATGTTTCCGCTCGAACACTTTGTTCGTAAACTCGATTTTACTTCACCGACAAGGCCAGACTTGGCAATTGGTGACTTCACCAATCAGGTGAAAGGTATGACCGAGCTTCTGCTTCTCAGGTCACTATCATAATTCTCTCGCACACGACTAATGCTCTCTTTCAGAGCCGTCGGTCAAACCGCTTATCTCGGTTTACAACAGATGGTCCACAGACCAAAACTCTCACATAGGTCTACTGCTTAAACCTGTCTCAACGTCGCGTAACATCTCTTGCTCGCAAACGTAAATCCCATCGTTCCTCGGCGGAGTCCTCACTCAGGACTTGCGCACATACTCCAACCAGGAGTAACCAAGACCCCAAACCTCTACTGAGTCCTAGAGTTGGGTCACATCCACACTCTCGGTGTACTACCATTCATATGGTCTCACAGGTGGCATTCCACATTCGTGGGTCATCGCTTGGACTACCGCCCCGACCATAAGTCTGTGCCCTACCCTCAGGTCTCATGCTGCTGTCACACACAGCTGACTGCGCCTGTCCATAAGGCCCCAGGCTCCACAGTCCACAATGGTCCGGGCACGGATCGTCCCCAAGCAATACCCGAATACCGTCGCTACACGTGTCCCGCACGCTATACCAAGCGACAACAGTCTCTACCGGCTCCTAAGCACCCAGTGCGAGCTACTAGCTCTCAAGCGGTTCTTGGCCTCCTTCACACCTAGTAATGCCCAAGTGCTACTGCCAACAAACCCACTCGGCTAACCAGAAATCAAGATTCCACGAGTACTTACACCCGAGCGTCCCACGCTACTATGTTTATTCGCGTTATCCACAAGTACTAAGCTACCACGCTTATGCTCACTCGCATTGCGAGTACCACAACCTACCTCGATTTGAGGTATAGCAAGGCCCACTCGCCCAATCTTGGCGATTACCTTATCAATTCACAACCGTCATCGATCCACTATAACAATGTTCGGGATCTGCGAATTATTAACACGTTCTCAACGTCATAACTCGTCTCTTGCAATTGGCTACTCACATTGCCCTAATATCGAGAGTCAGCTCGCTTACAATCATCAAAATCTCTAGCCGCTCCAGCGGCAATACATGTCTCCATGACACGAGCATAGCTGAGTATCTATCCTTACCCATAACCTTGGTCCTGGCTACAATTACACTTGCATCGTAATAACAGACCACAACATTTGCATGTAATGCTCCAGTGTCACATTATGCTCTACATATATTTTCAACAATCAAAACATACCTGCCACGACACCGTCGACAGCAGTAGATTCCATCACCTGAGTCGCGTACCCATGGCCACTTGGCACCCGACGCGAACCTTCAGGTTGCCTCAACATCAATGCTTGCTCCCCAGATCTTGCCGCAGGTGACACACCCGCGAACTGTCTCAGAGCGGAGAATGTTGTCGTAGCCGGTGGGGCTCGACTATCTTCCAAGGAACAGTCATACTTTGTGTGACCCGATTGTCCACATCGTATGCACCTTCCTTCTCGCTGCACGCACCGGCGCGCCCAATGGGATCCGCCGCAAATAACACAACTCGCCGAGGACCGAGTATGGTAGGTCCCCGGGGCACAAGATCGTCGACGCGAACGTGTCGGGACTTGTCTGGAACTCGACTGACCACCAGATTTACTCGATGGTTGTCCCATCTCTATTTCCTTGTCATAACACTTGCGCTCCTCTTACACGAATGCATTGCCCTGCTCCACCCACAGGGCCCGGTCCAGTACCTCGACAAAGGTTTGCAGTTTGAAGGGATGCACAACCTTAAAAATTTCAGGCCGAAGTCTGCGCACGAAACAATCAGCTTTGTCCTTGTCGTCCCGTATCACATGAGGGACACAATTTACAATGCGAGAGAACTCTCTCTCGTACTCTCTCACCAAGCGATCACCTTGCTTCAGCTTCCTGAACTTTTTCTGAAGCTTTCTTTTCTCACTATCAGGGAAATAGGCAGAGAACACCAGTCCTCGAAATTCCTCCCAAGTCACCGGAGGGAGACTAGAAGGTCGGTCTCGCCGGACTCCCTTCCACCACGCCTTTGCCGACCCTTGCAAGCAGTGTGCGGCAAAATGCACCTTGTCCCGCTCCAAGGTGTACAAGTCTTCAAACAGGGACTCCATAGAATCGATCCACGTTTCTACGATCCACGGATCCATTTCTTCCCCATCGAAGGTAAGCGGATTGAATCCCTTGAACGTCATGAGGGCAGCTAAAGCCCGCTCACTCTCCGCTTCTAATTCCGCAGAATTAGTGGCCCAGGCAGTAGCATCTACTTGCGAGGTACCCGCCGCGGCTCCTTATGGTACACGACGTGCTAATCGCTCCACGGTCTCATGGAGTCTCCTGATCCGCTCCTCCTGGCGCACGGCAGCCTCCTGCTGTCGCTGTGCCATCTCAGCTTGTTGTTGCACCACTCCAACGAGTGTGGCCAATTGTTCACGGAGCTCCGGGTCTCCACTTGCCCCAGATCAATACAGGGTGGACTTAGGACAAGTAGAAACATGATTCAAATTACGGACACAATTTAGGCGAAAGTCACACAAGGGCACCTATTTTCATCCCTTGGGTTCATGTTGTCGTGCGCCAACATGAACACATTTAGCTGAGAATAAACCACGTCTTAAATCTATCTCTAACATCCTATTAGAGGCATAACCAATACACGACCCAATCGATTACCCTTTCGCCGCACATCACAAGTCCTCGTCTCTCATGAGTTTACACTCCTAGGGTCTTTTTCCATCCTAGGATTTCTTAGGTCCACCTAGACCGTTTCTACGCTCTGATACCACCTCAATCTGTCACGCCCCACCGTGCCTTAACACCAATTTGGTGGAAGGAAAAACGCACGGGCGCATGACCCAGATCCGCCAAATGGACAGAGTTTTCCCTGTACGTCCAAGGCGTCACAACCAGTATAATTCAAGAGGTTCCAAACATGAACAGAATTCATACAAAGATTGCATAAGGAAAGCATCATAAACTACTATGCTATTACAAGCATTCGCAATACAATCACATATTACATTTTTAATTTTTTTTGTCTTTGTTCTATCTTTCCAAATACAATCAGATTTTTATCACATTTCCTTTCATTCGAATACCCCTAAACTACGCAGTAGAGGGTACTTCTATTCTGGTCACAGTGGTAGGACGCTAACTACTTAGTTACGCCCTTCCCTCACGCCGCCGCGCCGCTCACGTGAGGACCTGAAAAACAGTGGGATGAGAACTATATAAAATAATTCCCAGTGGGTAAGGCCACCCAAGAGAGGAGCTCGACCCACCAGGTCCAAAGGAAGCAAACGAGCATGGGTTAGTACATATACATAACCAATAAGCATACAACTTTACAATATACGAAAAGTAAACATGCTATACTTCAACAAATGCGATAATGAAATCCATGCAATATATTTTTGACTGCTATTCTACTACCCATTTCATAATCAACCTGCTCTTAAGGTTCACTTACCTTAGCTAAGCCATACGTGACTCGCTCTCAAGTTCATTATTAACGGGTTACCACCCTCCTAAGGTTTACTTATTTAGTCAAACCTTCACCCGACTCACTCTAGAGTCAAACATCCTTGAGCCACAGCCCAGCTAAGGTTTACTTATTTAGTCAAACCTTCACCGACTCACTCTTGAGTCAAACATCCTTGGGCCACAGCCCAGCTAAGGTTTACTTATTTAGTCAACCTTCACCGACTCACTCTTGAGTCAAATATCCTTGGGCCACAGCCCAGCTAAGATTTACTTATTTAGTCAACCTTCACCGACTCACTCTTGAGTCATATATCCTTGGGCCACCGCCTAGCTAAGGTTTACTTATTTAGTCAAACCTTCACCGACTCACTCTTGAGTCAAATATCAGCGGGTTACCGCCTATGTCCAGGCCTGAGAAGATGAACATGCCACATACACCTCAGCCTACAATCCACTCGGCAGGTGAGGGATATACTACAAACACCTCCGCTACTCAAATCACTGCCGAGCGAGGAGAACCACACATACCCGCAGTTATGAGTCACTTTGTAATACTTGGAAATTTTGAGATTTAGGGTTTCTGGACTTGGCAGGTTTCGGGCGCCCGGAAGTGGAGTTGTGGACGCCCGAATGTTCCGGATCCAGTTGCATTTTTGCGGACGATCCGGTTTGTGGCCGACTTAGTTTTTGGATCCGGACGCATGATTCGGACGCCCGGACGAGGATCCGGTTTGAGCTGTTGACGTGGAGTTCCACGTGTCGCGACGCAGGACACGTGTCGATCGCCGGAGACACACCGCCTCACCGCATGTTGACCGCCGACGGACCGCTTGGCCGCACGACGACACCTGTACGGCAGGATTTCCGGACGCCCGGAAATGGTGAAGTGGGCGCCCGAATGTGGGACTTTGGCAGCCTATAAATAGGTGAGTCCCTGGTTGAGTTAGCCTTTATTCCACTTCGTGTAACCCATTTCTAGAGAGAGAAAGTAGGTTTTAGGGGCCATGTGTTGGCATAGTTGTAAACCTAGCTTGCTCTCTTCTACTCTGATGATCTGATCTGGTGCTGTGCCGTTGATCTGCTGGAGCCTGGAGGTTGGATCTGAGGATACTACTTTCCCCACCGTGGTTGGATTAGCGTTTGAGGTGGGTTAATGTTTGCCAGATTCAGTGGACTTCCCCCTACGTGTTTTATCTCATGTTAGCATAATGTGTTTTGTTGTGGTTTGGATTATGTTAGCATGATGTGATAGTTGGATTGTGTTATGTGGAATTTGGGATTATGATAGTATGCCATGCTAAGATTATGTTAAAAATGCTATGTTAGGTTGAGACTGATCTATAGACTGCATGGGCATGATGTGATTTCAGATATGCTAAGTGATATATGTGTGAGCATGCATTTCTTGTATCCTTGTTGCATGATTGGACCTACACCTATTCTGTTGATATTCCTTGTACCAGTTGTTGTACATATTAGTGTAGGTGATCATGTTAGGCTCGTGCTGTGTTGTTGTACCTCCTCTTTGTTGTAGAGTCGAGATTGATTGTGAGCACTGAGCATGGATTGGGTCATGTTGATCGACTATACTTTGAGGTGCCGTGGGCACGTGATTCTTGTGAGATCATGGATTGGGTCATACTTGTTGATTATCCTTTGAGATGCCGAGGGCATGTGATTCCTTGTTGATCCAGTCGTGTCGATCATATACCTGTGGGTGCTTGGCGGTTACTATGGTTTTACTTTGCTCGTTGGGTCGCTCCCACGAGTACCACTCTAGAGTTGGCATATTCCGTACAGAGGGTTGTACGAGGGGCTAGTGACAGATGGAGTCCCTGTACTAGCAGGCTCCCTGGAGGGTTGAGCATGATCAGGCCGCAGGTATCGTATTACTGTTCTATATGGTATCATATGGTGAGTTATGGTATCATGGATTGAACTAGTGACAGATGGTGTTCCTGTACTAGTTGGGCTCCCTATGTGTTGAGCATTGATCTATATGAGCTAGGTACAGATGGTGTTCCCTGTACTAGCTGGTTCGCAGGTATAGTGTTGTATGATAGTCCTCATTTGGTATATTCAGTTCTTTGGCATTCATATTGACAGTTGAGCTTTATGCATAGTAGTGGTAGTTTATCTCCTACTTCTTTACTGTTCTATATTTATCTTTTGAGATTGAGGACTTAGTGGGCAGACCGCTGAGGCTGGTGGCGGTACCCACTGAGGACTACTTGATTGATAGTAGTTCTCACACCCATTGGTGACATCTTTTTGCAGAGTCTTCTTCCCCAGTCGTGCATACATACTGAGCGTGGAAAGGAGACCGTCGGGTAGAGCATTCCCCGGATACTTGGCTAGAGGTATACCCCATTTTGGTAGTTGGTTATGAGTCTGTACATACAGTGAGATTGAGATATTAGTGATGTATGTCAGTGTTGTACATTGAGAGTTGTATATGAGAGTTATGGATGATGTATGTACAGTGATCTTTTGATATATATATATAGCAGCTCTGTTGATACCTTTAGCTCTGTATGATTGTTGATGTTGTTTCGCTTCGTATACATGGTAAAGGTACTGTGTATACGGCGGATCTGGTCATGCGCCTGGGAAGAGGTAACCCGGGGCGTGACAGATTAAGTTGGTATCAGAGCTTAGGAATAGGTCAAAAGGGCCTAGGAAACCTAAGATAAACAGACCTAAGAATGACGTGAGAGACGTAATTGATCGCGAAAGTCACAGATTGGGTTATGAATCCTTCCTTGTGTTGGAAGAGTGATTGAGGGATTATGCCTTCTCCTATCGGATGACTTATGTTGGCTGCAGACGACATAATAATCTGAGAAGAAAAGAAGTGTCCTTCTAGACTTTCGCTAGATTGGGTCGTGAGTTGTTTGTGGTTTTAATCGGGTATTCTGTTGCAGGTTGTTACTATGCCTCCTCGACGACCATCGACGCGAGCGCATCCGACGCCGTCGGATATGCCAGAGCAGACGGGTCCTAGTGAGCGGCCCGATCTGCAGGAGCAGCTAGCAGACATAGCTGCAGTTGGAAGACAGCAGAGTGCCTTGTTGCAGAAGATGTGCGATGCTTTCTCTACGCCTCGAGCTATGGAACCTCAGGCGGCGACGACTCCGACTACATCCCAGCCAGGAGAGGGGAGTACTCAGCCTAGTCAGACACCTTCTGAGGAGGAGCAGGAGCGGATGGCGGATAGGTTGGCTCGTTTTTGTAGGTTTGATCCACCGCGATTTAATGGTAGTAGTATAGAGCCATGGGTGGTAGAAGCCTGGATTTGTGAAATGGAGAAGTTATTTGAGGATTTGTTCGTGCCAGCACGGGAGCAGGTGCATATGGCAGTGCATTGTCTTTCTGGTGATGCACATGTCTGGTGGAGGAGGACCCGTGATCATAGGTCCCTGAATCCTTTACAGATGTCTTGGAGCGAGTTTCGGGGGATTATATATGGAGCTTATTTTCCTAGTAGTGTGAAGATGAAGATAGAAGAGGATCTGAAGAATCTGAAGCAAGGGAATCGTTCGGTTCAGGAGTATGCGAGGGAATTTACGAGACTACTCAACTGTGTTCCCTCAGCAGCGAGAGATGAGATTCAGAAGGTCTATCTTTATGAGAAGGGTTTGAGACCCGAGATCTTCCCATTCGTCCACTTGCAGAGACTTCAGACTTTGGATGCCACTATTGAGCAGTCTCTATGGGTTGAGCGAGGGGCATTTGTGACGAGAGGACAGCAGGCGGACCCAGCTCAGGGTCAGGAGAGGAAGCGCCCGGCACCTGATGATGGCGGGCAGTCGAGTAGCAGACGGCCACCTAGACCTCCCCAGCACTCGCGTTTTCAGAGACGTGGATCTGGATCTTATAGTCGCCAGCAGTCTAGAGGATATCGCCAGCAGCGACCACAGCAGCAGCAGCAGCAGTCGCGGGGACCTCCCCGATGTGCGATTTGCGGAGGACCTCATTTTGCCTATCTTTGTGATCGACGAGAGGGTCGATGTTTTGAGTGTGGGAAGGTAGGACACATGAGGAGGGCGTGCCCCAGACTTGTAGCAGCTCCTTCTATGGCGTCTGTGCCCTTTACCCCACCGCAGTATTCTGGAGCTTCCCCGGTATTTTCTCAGGAGCGATCTTCTATGCCACGACAGCAGGATCGACGCCAGCCACCAGCGAGCGGACGAGTTTATGCCGCTCAGATTGAGGATCCTTCGATAGCTGATCGAGTGGTGGCAGGTATTATTTTGATTTGTGGCATTAGATCGCGTACTTTATTCGATACTGGTGCATCGCATTCCTTTGTTAGTAGCACATTTGCATTGCATCATGGTTTGGAGATAGGATTGTTACCCCAGGCACAGGAGGTGCGGGTACCCGATCATAGCTTGCAGGTGACGCATGGTTGTTTAGGATGTCCTGTGGAAGTAGGACCTTGGATTATGCCTGCTGATTTATTGGTGTTGAGACAATTGCAAGATTTTGATGTAATCCTTGGTATGGATTGGTTGTCTCGATATTTTGCTACTATAGATTGTGGATCTAAGACGGTGACCTTTTGTGAGCCTGGACAGGAGAAATTTATTTATGAAGGTTGTAAGAGTTCACTGTTCGCAGTGACGATCTCTTCTGCTAAAGCCAGACAGATGTTGAGTAGTGGTTGTATGGCCTATTTTGCAACAGTGACTGAGGTGCCCACTGTTGTACCAGGACTCGAGGATATTTCGATTGTCCGTGAGTTTCCGGATGTTTTTCCTTCTGAGTTATCCTCGATGCCTCCTGATAGGGAGATTGAATTCGTGATTGATGTGGTACCAGGAACCGCGCCAATCTCGAAGACACCCTATAGAATGGCACCAGCTGAGTTAAGAGAGTTGAAGGCGCAATTGCAAGATCTGATGGATAAAGGCTTTATTAGACCCAGTGTGTCGCCCTGGGGAGCGCCTGTGCTGTTTGTGAAGAAGAAGGATGGTTCACTTAGGTTGTGTGTGGATTATAGAGAATTGAATAAAGTGACCATCAAGAATAGATACCCCCTCCCACGTATCGATGATCTGTTCGATCAATTGCAGGGAGCGTGTGTCTTTTCTAAGATTGATCTACAGTCCGGTTACCACCAGTTGAAGGTGAAGGCCGAGGATATTTCGAAGACAGCTTTTAGAACTCGGTACGGGCATTATGAGTTTACAGTCATGCCGTTTGGATTGACTAATGCCCCTGCTGCATTTATGGATATGATGAACCGAGTCTTTAAGTCCTTCTTGGACAAGTTTGTAGTGGTCTTTATTGACGATATTTTGATTTACTCCCGTAGTGATGAGGAGCATGAGGAGCATTTGAGATTAGTGCTGCAACTCTTGCGAGAGAAGAAGTTGTATGCAAAGTTGAAGAAGTGTGAGTTTTGGTTGAGAGAGGTAGCCTTTTTAGGCCATGTGATTTCAGCTTCGGGAGTAGCTGTTGATCCTAAGAAAGTTGAGGCGATTCGTGATTGGCCTAGACCGACGACTGTATCTGAGGTTCGGAGTTTTCTTGGTTTAGCCGGATATTATCGACGATTCGTGGAGAGCTTTGCGAAACTCTCTACACCACTTACTCGATTAACCAGGAAAGGGATTAAGTATGTTTGGAGTGAGGAGTGCCAAGAATGTTTTGATGAACTTAAGCAGAGATTGATGACAGCTCCTATTCTTGCACTACCTGTGATGGGTGATGGATTTGTTATCTACAGCGATGCTTCGCATAGTGGTTTGGGATGCGTGCTGATGCAGCATGGTAGAGTGATTGCTTATGCTTCAAGACAATTAAAGGAGTATGAGAAGAACTACCCCACTCATGATCTGGAGTTGGCGGCAGTAGTCTTTGCTCTGAAGCTATGGCGTCACTATCTTTATGGTGAGCATTGTGAGGTGTATACTGATCACAAGAGTCTTAAATATCTGTTTACACAGAAGGAGTTAAATCTACGGCAACGGAGATGGTTGGAATTATTGAAGGATTATGACATCTCTATATTATACCATCCCGGTAAAGCGAATGTTGTAGCCGATGCTTTGAGTAGGAAGGCTGTGGCAACTTTGAGTTTGTGTATCACTCAGCAGCCTGTCCTAGTGGAGGAGATGCGGAGGTTATCTCTTGAGGTAGTTACTTCTGGGTCGACGGCGAGGTTGATGACTCTTGTCATACAGCCCACTCTGTTGGATAGGATTCGAGAGAAACAGAGTGAAGATCCTTATTTGATAAAGGTTCGAGATCAATTGAAGAGTGGTGATCTTGAAGGTTTTTCTTGTGATGATTCTGGAGTTCTCCGTTTTAGAGGACGATTGTGTGTACCTGTGGATCAGGAGATTCGAGAGGAGATATTGAAGGAAGCACATCATTCTCCTTACTCTATACATCCTGGAGGGACTAAGATGTATCAGGATTTGAAGACTCACTTCTGGTGGAATGGTATGAAGCGGGATATTGGTAGAGCTGTAGCTCAATGTTTGATATGTCAGCAAGTTAAGGCTGAGCATCGAGTACCAGCGGGTAAGCTGCAGAGTCTCCCAATACCTGAGTGGAAGTGGGATCATATTACCATGGATTTTGTTGTGGGTTTGCCGAGGACTCCGAGCGGCTATGATACTATTTGGGTGATTGTTGATAGGCTGACGAAGTCTGCTCATTTTCTGCCTATGCAGATTACTTGGTCACGTGAGCGACTTGCGCAGCTTTATCTAGATGAGATATTGAGATTGCATGGAGTGCCAATCTCAATAGTATCTGATAGAGACTCGAGATTTGTCTCTCATTTTTCTGGAGGAGTCTACAGACAGCTTTGGGGACTCAGCTTCGATTTAGCACGGCATTTCATCCCCAGACTGATGGTCAGTCCGAGCGCACTATACAGACACTCGAGGATATGTTGAGAGCTTGTGTCTTGGATTTTGGTGGAGGTTGGGATCGACATCTGAGATTGGTAGAGTTTGCGTACAACAATAGCTATCAAGCGAGCATTAAGATGGCTCCGTTTGAAGCGTTGTATGGACGCAAATGTCGATCACCTTTGTTTTGGGATGATGTTGGTGAAAGGAAGACGTTGGGACCAGATCTTTTACTTGAAGCCGAGGAAAAGGTTAAGTTGATACGGCGGCATATTGAGACGGCTCAGAGTAGGCAGAAGAGTTATGCTGATACTCGGAGGCGAGATCTGGAGTTTCATGTTGGTGATCATGTTTTCTTGAAGGTCTCACCATCGAAGGGCATACGGAGATTTGGGATTCGCGGAAAGCTTAGTCCGCGCTTTATCGGTCCTTTTGAGGTTTTGGAGAGAGTAGGACCCGTGGCTTACCGGATAGCCCTTCCGCCACGACTAGCTGGAGTGCACGATGTTTTTCATGTATCTGTTCTGAGGAGATACATGCACGATCCTTCCCATGTGATCGATTTTTCTCCACTGGAGCTTTCTGAGGATTTACAGTACGAGGAGCGACCGATACGAATTCTTGCTCGTGAGACGAGGGAATTGCGTAATCGAGTCATACCTTATGTTAAGGTATAGTGGGATTTTCATGATGATAGAGAGGCTACTTGGGAGTTGGAGACTGTCATGCAGAGATCTTATCCCCACCTGTTTGCATATTGAGGTGAGTGTTTACTTTAGTTTCGAGGACGAAACTATTTTAAGGGGGGGAGAATGTAATACTTGGAAATTTTGAGATTTAGGGTTTCTGGACTTGGCAGGTTTCGGGCGCCCGGAAGTGGAGTTGTGGACGCCCGAATGTTCCGGATCCAGTTGCATTTTTGCGGACGATCCGGTTTGTGGCCGACTTAGTTTGGATCCGGACGCATGATTCGGACGCCCGGACGAGGATCCGGTTTGAGCTGTTGACGTGGAGTTCCACGTGTCGCGACGCAGGACACGTGTCGATCGCCGGAGACACACCGCCTCACCGCATGTTGACCGCCGACGGACCGCTTGGCCGCACGACGACACCTGTACGGCAGGATTTCCGGACGCCCGGAAATGGTGAAGTGGGCGCCCGAATGTGGGACTTTGGCAGCCTATAAATAGGTGAGTCCCTGGTTGAGTTAGCCTTTATTCCACTTCGTGTAACCCATTTCTAGAGAGAGAAAGTAGGTTTTAGGGGCCATGTGTTGGCATAGTTGTAAACCTAGCTTGCTCTCTTCTACTCTGATGATCTGATCTGGTGCTGTGCCGTTGATCTGCTGGAGCCTGGAGGTTGGATCTGAGGATACTACTTTCCCCACCGTGGTTGGATTAGCGTTTGAGGTGGGTTAATGTTTGCCAGATTCAGTGGACTTCCCCCTACGTGTTTTATCTCATGTTAGCATAATGTGTTTTGTTGTGGTTTGGATTATGTTAGCATGATGTGATAGTTGGATTGTGTTATGTGGAATTTGGGATTATGATAGTATGCCATGCTAAGATTATGTTAAAAATGCTATGTTAGGTTGAGACTGATCTATAGACTGCATGGGCATGATGTGATTTTAGATATGCTAAGTGATATATGTGTGAGCATGCATTTCTTGTATCCTTGTTGCATGATTGGACCTACACCTATTCTGTTGATATTCCTTGTACCAGTTGTTGTACATATTAGTGTAGGTGATCATGTTAGGCTCGTGCTGTGTTGTTGTACCTCCTCTTTGTTGTAGAGTCGAGATTGATTGTGAGCACTGAGCATGGATTGGGTCATGTTGATCGACTATACTTTGAGGTGCCGTGGGCACGTGATTCTTGTGAGATCATGGATTGGGTCATACTTGTTGATTATCCTTTGAGATGCCGAGGGCATGTGATTCCTTGTTGATCCAGTCGTGTCGATCATATACCTGTGGGTGCTTGGCGGTTACTATGGTTTTACTTTGCTCGTTGGGTCGCTCCCACGAGTACCACTCTAGAGTTGGCATATTCCGTACAGAGGGTTGTACGAGGGGCTAGTGACAGATGGAGTCCCTGTACTAGCAGGCTCCCTGGAGGGTTGAGCATGATCAGGCCGCAGGTATCGTATTACTGTTCTATATGGTATCATATGGTGAGTTATGGTATCATGGATTGAACTAGTGACAGATGGTGTTCCTGTACTAGTTGGGCTCCCTATGTGTTGAGCATTGATCTATATGAGCTAGGTACAGATGGTGTTCCCCTGTACTAGCTGGTTCGCAGGTATAGTGTTGTATGATAGTCCTCATTTGGTATATTCAGTTCTTTGGCATTCATATTGACAGTTGAGCTTTATGCATAGTAGTGGTAGTTTATCTCCTACTTCTTTACTGTTCTATATTTATCTTTTGAGATTGAGGACTTAGTGGGCAGACCGCTGAGGCTGGTGGCGGTACCCACTGAGGACTACTTGATTGATAGTAGTTCTCACACCCATTGGTGACATCTTTTTGCAGAGTCTTCTTCCCCAGTCGTGCATACTGAGCGTGGAAAGGAGACCGTCGGGTAGAGCATTCCCCGGATACTTGGCTAGAGGTATACCCCATTTTGGTAGTTGGTTATGAGTCTGTACATACAGTGAGATTGAGATATTAGTGATGTATGTCAGTGTTGTACATTGAGAGTTGTATATGAGAGTTATGGATGATGTATGTACAGTGATCTTTTGATATATATATATAGCAGCTCTGTTGATACCTTTAGCTCTGTATGATTGTTGATGTTGTTTCGCTTCGTATACATGGTAAAGGTACTGTGTATACGGCGGATCTGGTCATGCGCCTGGGAAGAGGTAACCCGGGGCGTGACAGATTAAGTTGGTATCAGAGCTTAGGAATAGGTCAAAAGGGCCTAGGAAACCTAAGATAAACAGACCTAAGAATGACGTGAGAGACGTAATTGATCGCGAAAGTCACAGATTGGGTTATGAATCCTTCCTTGTGTTGGAAGAGTGATTGAGGGATTATGCCTTCTCCTATCGGATGACTTATGTTGGCTGCAGACGACATAATAATCTGAGAAGAAAAGAAGTGTCCTTCTAGACTTTCGCTAGATTGGGTCGTGAGTTGTTTGTGGTTTTAATCGGGTATTCTGTTGCAGGTTGTTACTATGCCTCCTCGACGACCATCGACGCGAGCGCATCCGACGCCGTCGGATATGCCAGAGCAGACGGGTCCTAGTGAGCGGCCCGATCTGCAGGAGCAGCTAGCAGACATAGCTGCAGTTGGAAGACAGCAGAGTGCCTTGTTGCAGAAGATGTGCGATGCTTTCTCTACGCCTCGAGCTATGGAACCTCAGGCGGCGACGACTCCGACTACATCCCAGCCAGGAGAGGGGAGTACTCAGCTAGTCAGACACCTTCTGAGGAGGAGCAGGAGCGGATGGCGGATAGGTTGGCTCGTTTTTGTAGGTTTGATCCACCGCGATTTAATGGTAGTAGTATAGAGCCATGGGTGGTAGAAGCCTGGATTTGTGAAATGGAGAAGTTATTTGAGGATTTGTTCGTGCCAGCACGGGAGCAGGTGCATATGGCAGTGCATTGTCTTTCTGGTGATGCACATGTCTGGTGGAGGAGGACCCGTGATCATAGGTCCCTGAATCCTCTACAGATGTCTTGGAGCGAGTTTCGGGGGATTATATATGGAGCTTATTTTCCTAGTAGTGTGAAGATGAAGATAGAAGAGGATCTGAAGAATCTGAAGCAAGGGAATCGTTCGGTTCAGGAGTATGCGAGGGAATTTACGAGACTACTCAACTGTGTTCCCTCAGCAGCGAGAGATGAGATTCAGAAGGTCTATCTTTATGAGAAGGGTTTGAGACCCGAGATCTTCCCATTCGTCCACTTGCAGAGACTTCAGACTTTGGATGCCACTATTGAGCAGTCTCTATGGGTTGAGCGAGGGGCATTTGTGACGAGAGGACAGCAGGCGGACCCAGCTCAGGGTCAGGAGAGGAAGCGCCCGGCACCTGATGATGGCGGGCAGTCGAGTAGCAGACGGCCACCTAGACCTCCCCAGCACTCGCGTTTTCAGAGACGTGGATCTGGATCTTATAGTCGCCAGCAGTCTAGAGGATATCGCCAGCAGCGACCATAGCAGCAGCAGCAGCAGTCGCGGGGACCTCCCCGATGTGCGATTTGCGGAGGACCTCATTTTGCCTATCTTTGTGATCGACGAGAGGGTCGATGTTTTGAGTGTGGGAAGGTAGGACACATGAGGAGGGCGTGCCCCAGACTTGTAGCAGCTCCTTCTATGGCGTCTGTGCCCTTTACCCCACCGCAGTATTCTGGAGCTTCCCCGGTATTTTCTCAGGAGCGATCTTCTATGCCACGACAGCAGGATCGACGCCAGCCACCAGCGAGCGGACGAGTTTATGCCGCTCAGATTGAGGATCCTTCGATAGCTGATCGAGTGGTGGCAGGTATTATTTTGATTTGTGGCATTAGATCGCGTACTTTATTCGATACTGGTGCATCGCATTCCTTTGTTAGTAGCACATTTGCATTGCATCATGGTTTGGAGATAGGATTGTTACCCCAGGCACAGGAGGTGCGGGTACCCGATCATAGCTTGCAGGTGACGCATGGTTGTTTAGGATGTCCTGTGGAAGTAGGACCTTGGATTATGCCTGCTGATTTATTGGTGTTGAGACAATTGCAAGATTTTGATGTAATCCTTGGTATGGATTGGTTGTCTCGATATTTTGCTACTATAGATTGTGGATCTAAGACGGTGACCTTTTGTGAGCCTGGACAGGAGAAATTTATTTATGAAGGTTGTAAGGTTGTAAGAGTTCACTGTTCGCAGTGACGATCTCTTCTGCTAAAGCCAGACAGATGTTGAGTAGTGGTTGTATGGCCTATTTTGCAACAGTGACTGAGGTGCCCACTGTTGTACCAGGACTCGAGGATATTTCGATTGTCCGTGAGTTTCCGGATGTTTTTCCTTCTGAGTTATCCTCGATGCCTCCTGATAGGGAGATTGAATTCGTGATTGATGTGGTACCAGGAACCGCGCCAATCTCGAAGACACCCTATAGAATGGCACCAGCTGAGTTAAGAGAGTTGAAGGCGCAATTGCAAGATCTGATGGATAAAGGCTTTATTAGACCCAGTGTGTCGCCCTGGGGAGCGCCTGTGCTGTTTGTGAAGAAGAAGGATGGTTCACTTAGGTTGTGTGTGGATTATAGAGAATTGAATAAAGTGACCATCAAGAATAGATACCCCCTCCCACGTATCGATGATCTGTTCGATCAATTGCAGGGAGCGTGTGTCTTTTCTAAGATTGATCTACAGTCCGGTTACCACCAGTTGAAGGTGAAGGCCGAGGATATTTCGAAGACAGCTTTTAGAACTCGGTACGGGCATTATGAGTTTACAGTCATGCCGTTTGGATTGACTAATGCCCCTGCTGCATTTATGGATATGATGAACCGAGTCTTTAAGTCCTTCTTGGACAAGTTTGTAGTGGTCTTTATTGACGATATTTTGATTTACTCCCGTAGTGATGAGGAGCATGAGGAGCATTTGAGATTAGTGCTGCAACTCTTGCGAGAGAAGAAGTTGTATGCAAAGTTGAAGAAGTGTGAGTTTTGGTTGAGAGAGGTAGCCTTTTTAGGCCATGTGATTTCAGCTTCGGGAGTAGCTGTTGATCCTAAGAAAGTTGAGGCGATTCGTGATTGGCCTAGACCGACGACTGTATCTGAGGTTCGGAGTTTTCTTGGTTTAGCCGGATATTATCGACGATTCGTGGAGAGCTTTGCGAAACTCTCTACACCACTTACTCGATTAACCAGGAAAGGGATTAAGTATGTTTGGAGTGAGGAGTGCCAAGAATGTTTTGATGAACTTAAGCAGAGATTGATGACAGCTCCTATTCTTGCACTACCTGTGATGGGTGATGGATTTGTTATCTACAGCGATGCTTCGCATAGTGGTTTGGGATGCGTGCTGATGCAGCATGGTAGAGTGATTGCTTATGCTTCAAGACAATTAAAGGAGTATGAGAAGAACTACCCCACTCATGATCTGGAGTTGGCGGCAGTAGTCTTTTGCTCTGAAGCTATGGCGTCACTATCTTTATGGTGAGCATTGTGAGGTGTATACTGATCACAAGAGTCTTAAATATCTGTTTACACAGAAGGAGTTAAATCTACGGCAACGGAGATGGTTGGAATTATTGAAGGATTATGACATCTCTATATTATACCATCCCGGTAAAGCGAATGTTGTAGCCGATGCTTTGAGTAGGAAGGCTGTGGCAACTTTGAGTTTGTGTATCACTCAGCAGCCTGTCCTAGTGGAGGAGATGCGGAGGTTATCTCTTGAGGTAGTTACTTCTGGGTCGACGCGAGGTTGATGACTCTTGTCATACAGCCCACTCTGTTGGATAGGATTCGAGAGAAACAGAGTGAAGATCCTTATTTGATAAAGGTTCGAGATCAATTGAAGAGTGGTGATCTTGAAGGTTTTTCTTGTGATGATTCTGGAGTTCTCCGTTTTAGAGGACGATTGTGTGTACCTGTGGATCAGGAGATTCGAGAGGAGATATTGAAGGAAGCACATCATTCTCCTTACTCTATACATCCTGGAGGGACTAAGATGTATCAGGATTTGAAGACTCACTTCTGGTGGAATGGTATGAAGCGGGATATTGGTAGAGCTGTAGCTCAATGTTTGATATGTCAGCAAGTTAAGGCTGAGCATCGAGTACCAGCGGGTAAGCTGCAGAGTCTCCCAATACCTGAGTGGAAGTGGGATCATATTACCATGGATTTTGTTGTGGGTTTGCCGAGGACTCCGAGCGGCTATGATACTATTTGGGTGATTGTTGATAGGCTGACGAAGTCTGCTCATTTTCTGCCTATGCAGATTACTTGGTCACGTGAGCGACTTGCGCAGCTTTATCTAGATGAGATATTGAGATTGCATGGAGTGCCAATCTCAATAGTATCTGATAGAGACTCGAGATTTGTCTCTCATTTCTGGAGGAGTCTACAGACAGCTTTGGGGACTCAGCTTCGATTTAGCACGGCATTTCATCCCCAGACTGATGGTCAGTCCGAGCGCACTATACAGACACTCGAGGATATGTTGAGAGCTTGTGTCTTGGATTTTGGTGGAGGTTGGGATCGACATCTGAGATTGGTAGAGTTTGCGTACAACAATAGCTATCAAGCGAGCATTAAGATGGCTCCGTTTGAAGCGTTGTATGGACGCAAATGTCGATCACCTTTGTTTTGGGATGATGTTGGTGAAAGGAAGACGTTGGGACCAGATCTTTTACTTGAAGCCGAGGAAAAGGTTAAGTTGATACGGCGGCATATTGAGACGGCTCAGAGTAGGCAGAAGAGTTATGCTGATACTCGGAGGCGAGATCTGGAGTTTCATGTTGGTGATCATGTTTTCTTGAAGGTCTCACCATCGAAGGGCATACGGAGATTTGGGATTCGCGGAAAGCTTAGTCCGCGCTTTATCGGTCCTTTTGAGGTTTTGGAGAGAGTAGGACCCGTGGCTTACCGGATAGCCCTTCCGCCACGACTAGCTGGAGTGCACGATGTTTTTCATGTATCTGTTCTGAGGAGATACATGCACGATCCTTCCCATGTGATCGATTTTTCTCCACTGGAGCTTTCTGAGGATTTACAGTACGAGGAGCGACCGATACGAATTCTTGCTCGTGAGACGAGGGAATTGCGTAATCGAGTCATACCTTATGTTAAGGTATAGTGGGATTTTCATGATGATAGAGAGGCTACTTGGGAGTTGGAGACTGTCATGCAGAGATCTTATCCCCACCTGTTTGCATCTTGAGGTGAGTGTTTACTTTAGTTTCGAGGACGAAACTATTTTAAGGGGGGGAGAATGTAATACTTGGAAATTTTGAGATTTAGGGTTTCTGGACTTGGCAGGTTTCGGGCGCCCGGAAGTGGAGTTGTGGACGCCCGAATGTTCCGGATCCAGTTGCATTTTTGCGGACGATCCGGTTTGTGGCCGACTTAGTTTGGATCCGGACGCATGATTCGGACGCCCGGACGAGGATCCGGTTTGAGCTGTTGACGTGGAGTTCCACGTGTCGCGACGCAGGACACGTGTCGATCGCCGGAGACACACCGCCTCACCGCATGTTGACCGCCGACGGACCGCTTGGCCGCACGACGACACCTGTACGGCAGGATTTCCGGACGCCCGGAAATGGTGAAGTGGGCGCCCGA
This sequence comes from Puya raimondii, assembly GCA_016920855.1. Classification (NCBI taxonomy): domain Eukaryota; kingdom Viridiplantae; phylum Streptophyta; class Magnoliopsida; order Poales; family Bromeliaceae; genus Puya; species Puya raimondii. The sequence goes on along the minus strand of JABWPP010000050.1, from coordinate 210,304,852 downwards.
ATGTGGGACTTTGGCAGCCTATAAATAGGTGAGTCCCTGGTTGAGTTAGCCTTTATTCCACTTCGTGTAACCCATTTCTAGAGAGAGAAAGTAGGTTTTAGGGGCCATGTGTTGGCATAGTTGTAAACCTAGCTTGCTCTCTTCTACTCTGATGATCTGATCTGGTGCTGTGCCGTTGATCTGCTGGAGCCTGGAGGTTGGATCTGAGGATACTACTTTCCCCACCGTGGTTGGATTAGCGTTTGAGGTGGGTTAATGTTTGCCAGATTCAGTGGACTTCCCCCTACGTGTTTTATCTCATGTTAGCATAATGTGTTTTGTTGTGGTTTGGATTATGTTAGCATGATGTGATAGTTGGATTGTGTTATGTGGAATTTGGGATTATGATAGTATGCCATGCTAAGATTATGTTAAAAATGCTATGTTAGGTTGAGACTGATCTATAGACTGCATGGGCATGATGTGATTTTAGATATGCTAAGTGATATATGTGTGAGCATGCATTTCTTGTATCCTTGTTGCATGATTGGACCTACACCTATTCTGTTGATATTCCTTGTACCAGTTGTTGTACATATTAGTGTAGGTGATCATGTTAGGCTCGTGCTGTGTTGTTGTACCTCCTCTTTGTTGTAGAGTCGAGATTGATTGTGAGCACTGAGCATGGATTGGGTCATGTTGATCGACTATACTTTGAGGTGCCGTGGGCACGTGATTCTTGTGAGATCATGGATTGGGTCATACTTGTTGATTATCCTTTGAGATGCCGAGGGCATGTGATTCCTTGTTGATCCAGTCGTGTCGATCATATACCTGTGGGTGCTTGGCGGTTACTATGGTTTTACTTTGCTCGTTGGGTCGCTCCCACGAGTACCACTCTAGAGTTGGCATATTCCGTACAGAGGGTTGTACGAGGGGCTAGTGACAGATGGAGTCCCTGTACTAGCAGGCTCCCTGGAGGGTTGAGCATGATCAGGCCGCAGGTATCGTATTACTGTTCTATATGGTATCATATGGTGAGTTATGGTATCATGGATTGAACTAGTGACAGATGGTGTTCCTGTACTAGTTGGGCTCCCTATGTGTTGAGCATTGATCTATATGAGCTAGGTACAGATGGTGTTCCCTGTACTAGCTGGTTCGCAGGTATAGTGTTGTATGATAGTCCTCATTTGGTATATTCAGTTCTTTGGCATTCATATTGACAGTTGAGCTTTATGCATAGTAGTGGTAGTTTATCTCCTACTTCTTTACTGTTCTATATTTATCTTTTGAGATTGAGGACTTAGTGGGCAGACCGCTGAGGCTGGTGGCGGTACCCACTGAGGACTACTTGATTGATAGTAGTTCTCACACCCATTGGTGACATCTTTTTGCAGAGTCTTCTTCCCCAGTCGTGCATACTGAGCGTGGAAAGGAGACCGTCGGGTAGAGCATTCCCCGGATACTTGGCTAGAGGTATACCCCATTTTGGTAGTTGGTTATGAGTCTGTACATACAGTGAGATTGAGATATTAGTGATGTATGTCAGTGTTGTACATTAAGAGTTGTATATGAGAGTTATGGATGATGTATGTACAGTGATCTTTTGATATATATATATAGCAGCTCTGTTGATACCTTTAGCTCTGTATGATTGTTGATGTTGTTTCGCTTCGTATACATGGTAAAGGTACTGTGTATACGGCGGATCTGGTCATGCGCCTGGGAAGAGGTAACCCGGGGCGTGACACACTTGCCGGGCAAGGAGGACCACACATACCCGCAAGTGTAATATGCTGCCGGGCGAGGAGAACCACACATACCCGCAGCCACAATCACTTGCCAGGCGAGAAGAACCACACATACCTCCAAGTATCAGTCTAGGGATTCCGGAATCCATTCCAAAGTCTCAAAGGGTTCATCTTTTACCCTAAGATATCAACCTCTTCTAGGTTCATATTCACATGCCCAAGTGGTTAGCCTACCACTGTGTTTTCCAACCCATGTCCAATGACAGTAGGTTCAATGTCTTGTTTAAGTGATCTTTCTATCACTATGTTATCTCAACCTAGGTTCAACGACTCTAGGTTCACATACATTCGGACCTATGTTTAATAATACTATGTTCATTTCACATTCCAACCTTTGTTTAATAACACTAGGTTATTTACCATCACATTCCAACCTATGTTTAATAACGCTGGGTTATGTACCATCACATTCCAACCTATGTTTAATAACGCTAGGTTATGTACCATCACATTCCAACCTATGTTTAATAACACTAGGTTTAACATGCATGCATCATCTCTCAAGTATATATATTATTATGAAATACTTAGATTCTTTTACATGCAAGGTGAGCTCATGGCTCAAAGCATTTTGATATATATCTAATGCTATGACATGTTACTTTCTCAGACCAACAACTGGTGGAGTTCCCCGACTGCCGAGTCGACGATTTTCGTCGCCCCAGCAAGATCACGTATCACACACAAGTCAAGTCTCCCTTCCAAGGATATCAACATAATATTTCCGTTAACTAAACACCAAGAAGAGAAGCTGCAATGGAGCAAAAGAAAGCAGCTCTACAAGAGAAGCTGCAGCCTCTTCGATCTGTTACAAATTCCCAAGCAGTAATTAATCTTCGATCAGAGAGGAGGAAGAAGGTGATAAAGAGGGTGGTGTGGGCTGACGAGGTAGGTAGAGCCTTAGAGGATGTTAAGTTCTGGCAGACGGACGATGAAGGGACCTTTCCTGCTTGTAGTAAAAGAGCGACTCGAGAGCAAGCGCTTGGCTTTAATGGTGATCAACAAAGAGGAAAGCAGAAGGACTTACTCAGGGGAAAGAATGAAGTTAATGCGATTCATTACAGAGGAAAGCCGAAGGACTCACCCAGAGATTTGAAGTTGGTAGGTCTTAACCAAGAAGAGGGTAGGCTCATTAACTCCCATTCCCCAGCCCCCGAGTCCTATAAGGAGGCGCTTCTCAGGAATCTCAGCACCCATCCCCCTGTGCTTCCCCACCAGCATTCTCTTCCCTCTGGCCTCCAGAGATCTAGGCGGACAGGAAGCCGGAACCTCACTGGAAAGTGCTTCCGGTGCCTAGCTCCCGACCACCGAGTTGCGGAGTGCCGTGATCCCGTCAAGTGCTTCCGCTGCCTCAAGATTGGGCACCGAGCAACCTACTGTAAAGATAAAGGGCTTACAGTTAACGACAGGATGATTCGGGCTTTTCGGATACGGGGACGCATTGCACATTCGAAGGTGTACGTTCCCAACACGGAGGAATTCCTACGAAGACAGGAGCTCCGACACAATGCTGTCCTTGCGGATGTCATCCAACCGGCTAGTCTCGGCGCCAACCCACATCGCACCATCGCGAGCGCGTTGGCTAGACGATTCGGGGGGTACACTAAGGATTTCGCCGTAGCACGCTACAGAGTTAGGGATTTTGCAATCTTCCTGCCGGAATGGGTTTCGGCGGAGGTCCTTGTTCGGAGAGAAATCCTCACACTCGACGGCTTCTGGATCAGATGCTATCCTTGGGGCCAATACAGAAATGCTCGGCCTCATGGATTATCCCTAAGGGCGTGGATCCGGCTGATCAACCTGCCGTTCGAGAGCTGGACGATAGCTCGAGTGGCGGCGCTAGTGTGAGGACCGAGTTTTTCCTCTATGATTGTTTGACTTCTTTTTTAGTGTTATCGAGTGCATTTTGATTTTGAATTTGTCGGTCAGTTTTCAGCGAAAAACGATTTAAAATAAAGTTTTTACGCGATTTCTAAAAACGACTTAAAATGAATAGTAACCGGCGTTTCCGGAATGGACCGAGAGAAGAGAAGGGCTTCAGACGCGAATCGAATTCCGATTTTGGCGCTTCAATAGCTCGTTTTCTATGTCTCGACTATTCTGGAACCAATGGTGCTATTGGTTTTTATGTTTGACGCATGGTTTTCGAGAAAAATGAGTTTTATCGTTTGAGCAGTTTTTTGCGCATTGATGTTTTATGCTTTTTAGAAGTATTCATGGCTCCGTTTTGCGTGAAACGTCGCGAGTAGGGATGTTTCTGCGTGAGGATTGTCCGTGATCAAGGTTTGTGGTTGCTGCTTCGCTTATCGGGTGATTTCGAAGGCGACTCGTGAACCATGTCTTTTCTTTTATGTGTGTTAGTGTGTTGGAGAGCGTAGGGGATGGGTTTCGTCGCAAATCGGCGACCGTTTCTGGTAATCTAAAATCGTGAGTTCGATGATCCGGCAGTGCTGATCGCGATGGTGTGATCCGTTCGTGGATCCGACAGACGGATCGCGAGATATCGCTAAATCATCGCCGTGGGGTCGAAAGTCCGATTTTGGTGTTTTCACGAAAGGGCCCATATTTTATGTGTCTTTTTGCGTGAAATCAGACGTGGAGGGGCGTCTACGCGTTTTACACGCGCTGTGGGGGGGCTCGGATTAATTTGTAGGGTTTTTGTGGACTTCATCGCAATTGTGTACATGTGTATATATGTGCATGTGTGTGTGTGTTGGAAAAAAACCCTAACCCTAAACCTCTTCTTGGTGTGCCCTAGCCCCAGACGACTACTCTCCTCCTCCTGCTCCATCCTCGAGCGCCGCCGCCGCCGCCGTGCCGCCGGCAGCCGGCCGGAGGTTCTCTCTCCTCTTTTCTTCTTCTTCTTCTTTTTCTTCTCCTTCTTTTTCTTCTTGCTGGTGACCGAGACCCCTGGGCGGACCCCCTGCACGTGGGGCTCTCCTCTGGAAGGTGCCCCGACCGCCGGAGACCACCCTAGCCGCCGCCGCCGCCGCGTGCCTGCGCCGCTGCTGCTGCTTGTGCGGGCAGCAGGTGGTGGACTCGGGCCGCCGCCGCCTCCCGCCTCCTCTTCTGCCGAGCGTCGGCATCTGGGGGTCGACCGCCGCCGACCTGTGCTGCCCCGGCCATCCCCGTGCCGCCGGCGAGCCGCCGCAGCCGCCGCAACCGTGCTGGATCTGCTCTGGCCGAGGGTGTCGCGCCGCCGCCGCCGCCACCTTTTCCTTCCTTGGCCGCAAAGATCCCGACGTTCGGCGGGGTCCCCTTGCCGGTGCTCGCCGCCCCGACCGCCGCCGCCGCCGTCTGTTGCACTCCGGCCGAGCCCTAGCCGAACCCGGACCTAGGGTTTTCCCCGCGCCGCCACCGCCGCATCCCGGCGCTTCCTGAGGTGAGCTTCCTCTCCTCTGGCACCCCCGCACCCGAGCCGTAGCCGCGCGCGCGCCGCCGTGCCGCCGGAAGCCGGCCGGAGCTTGCTTGCTCCGGCCAGGCTTGTTTTTGGCCTGTTTGGAGCCATGCTTTGGGTTCTGTGCCATCGGCTGCCTCCCGATCTTCAGGGAGGGGAGCACGATGATCGCGGCGATGCGCTGATCACCGTGCTCACCTCTGTTGACTGATCCGATGCTCGGCTTCGCTGGTTTTGTTTGTCGAGGCCTTTGTTTCTTGTATTGTAGTGTTTTCTTGGGTTGTTTGAGTTCCGCGACTCTCTTTGTCGCTTCGGGCTGTGAGCACGGCCTCCGCTGCATCTTTCCCTGTCCGCTGGTGCTTGCGGAGGGTGGTGCAGATGAGCGGAGTGCTCGAACGACCATCTTTATTGTTATATTATTGCGTTTTGATGCTTGTTTAGGGCTTATTCGTCTTTGTCACAGCGTGGGATCGCTGCGGGCAGCGTGGGATTAATCCCTGAGCCCTGTGGACTAGTTGTCCGGACTCGTAGCCCCTTCGCGGAAATCTAGTTTGATTTCCGGCGCGTTTTCCGACGAAATAGTCGACGAACCGTGCGTTTCGGTCGTGCGACTCACTTGTGGATTGTGTGAGTGACCTAGCTTTGTCGCAAAGCCTTATTGGCTGTTCCCCCTTCGCTGTCCCGAAGCTTCGAGGACGACGAAGGAGCGACGGAGGGTTCCGGTGCCAAATCGGCACTTTTCGGGAACCCGGAGGGCTGTTTTTGGGGTGCGTTTGTGTTCGTGACACCCCGAGCCTGTGCTCGCTGTCCGGTCACCTTGTTTGGTGTGTTTGGGGACAGCGGAGGACTTCGTTTAGTTGTTGGTACTTCTTTGGGGTTTCGTTTGGGTTCGGGATCGTGCCGGCGGGTTTTCCGGACGATCCGACGATTTCGGGTTGTGAGACTTGCATGTTAGTGTCGACTCGGTGGGTCTTGACCCTGTTAGTGCTCTGTAGGTCCTTTCAACTTTTCTGTGAGCCGTCGGTGTTGGGCTCTTCTGTTGTTCAGGTGGGTACTTCGATCCGGAGTCGGTTCAGTGGACTACGGTGATACCATTCTACCCCTTTTCCTTGCATGGTTTATTTTCAGTTCACTATACTTCCTTTTGTCTCTACTTTTGTGAGCTTGCCATTAGTAGAGTAGTTGTGATTGCATGATTTGTTGATGACCTGGTTGGTCGGTGGTGATCGCTGTTGTTTCGGCGACCCTCGTTTACTCATTTATCAGTTGCTATTCTCGGCTGGTTGTCGTCCTGTGATTTGAGCATATTGCATCGATCGTCACTGCTCTTCTAGCACTTCACGTACACCAGCGGTTTGGCCACCGCTTGGGTGTTCTTTTCCGGAAAAGGGTCGTGTGCTTCCGACCCGTGAGCCTCTTGGCACGTGCATCTGCGGAGGTTATGTGTGGACAGTTGAGCGTGTGGTGCCAGTGCCATGGTCTGCGGTGCGTTCCATGTGGCCTGGTGGTGATTGGGTATTATTTGTGGTTACTTACATTTGATGCATGTGTTTCTTATCGGCAGTAGCTTAGTCTTTTCATATCTGGTTATTTGTGCTAACCTGTGCTACTGTTCTTGTTTATCTATCTTTTTGTTGACCCTCGTGCCGGTGTGTACACCTCGCCTTCGTCGGCTTGCGGTACCCACTGGGAGGGGAGACGTGATTTATCATGTTCTCACCCCCCGCCATCGTTGTTGTTTTCAGGTGAGCTGGGTGGTGTGAGTCGGGACGTGGTGAGACGCGAGTAGCTAGCGTGCATTAGAGGTTCCGACTAGTATCTCGTCAGATTTGGTTTACCCTGACCCTCTCTTATAGTAGATTTGTGTTTATAGTATGGTTCAGTTACATCGTGATTATTGTTTAACTGCGTGTTTGGATATGTGGATTTGTGCCTTATCTTGTGTTATTATTTTACCGTGGATTTTCTACCCCTCGTGGTAGCCGGATTTCAAAATAAGGTTTCCGTGTGGGAAACAGCTTTCAAAGGAATTTTTGATCGTTTGGTTTTGGTTTATCAAAAGAGAGTCCTCGTGTGGGGGACGGATTTCGAAAGGATTTTTGAATGATTGAACTTAGGGTTTCAAAATAAAGCTTCTGGGTGAGAAGCACCTTTCTAGAATGATTTGGTGTAATGTGCATTGCATCATCCTTCGCCTAAGGATTTGTTTAGATTCATGCAGGTGTTAAGGATGGTTAGCTGTATGTGGTGAATGTTGTTTGTGTGGATGAATGGATGATGTTTGGGATCCTGTTGTGTATGATGGTACGCCGTGCAAATACAGGGAAAACTCTGTCCGTGTGGACAGAGGGACCTGTATTTGTGGCGGGTCTGTACGTTGCTCGGGCTAGGCGTTTAAAAAAAAAAAAAAAAAAAAAAAAAAAAAAAAAAAAAAAAAAAAATTGGTACGCTTTCCGCATCTAAAACTAGCCCGGGGCGTGACAGCTAGTGAGCGGGTTCGGGAGATTCATCAAGGCGGACGAGGTGACTAAGGCGATGACGGACCTTCGTGCGTTTCGCTGCCAGATCACCCTGGATTCTCTTAGTGACATCCCCCAAAACCTTTCGATCGTGCTGGGGGAGGAGATCTTCTCTATCAGGGTCCATTTGGAAAGCTGGGAGAGGGTAGTGGTCGACGGCGACGACGGGCCCCCAGCACCTCCACAAAATGGACCTGACCATGGCAACAGCCAGGCGAGGGGTGAAGAACTGAACCCCCAGGCAAATGCCGACCTAGAAGTCACCGACGAGGCGATGGAAGAGGAAGCGGGCGAATTCGATGAGGCTAGATCCGAACGCTCGATTAATCAGGAGGCGCGACACATGAGGGGGCGGAGCGAAGAGTCGCGGGCAAGTGAGGGAGCGGTGCGCGACAGACGGCGAGGTGGCAGCATACTCCGGCATCGGCGAGGAGAGGCGGCGACCCGCCGAATGTCGGAGAAAAGGAGAGAGGCCGCGACGTACGGCAGGCGGCTAGGGGACGCGGCTGTAGTACACTGAACTTTAGCAAATTGCAAGGTTCTAGTGTGAGATTAGTACTCTGTACTCATCTGGAGGTTTTGGTTTTGTTTCGAGCCCTTAGGAGCGTTTTCGGGACTTGTGAAGTGCGAAAACGGACTCCGGGAGTCGAAATCTGCAAAACTGCAGGTTTTGGCATTGCATACCGGTATGCACCCTGGGGATACCGGAATGCTGTGTTAAACCGAGTTTCACAGCTCTCGGGTTCTGCGGAATCCTGCTGGAAATACCGGAATGGGCTGCATTCCGGTATGTGCTATCGCATACCGGTATTGGAGTAAGCATACCGGTACTGGCATAAGCGCATACCGGAATCCCTTCGCGTGGCCGCTTGGCCGAGGCTCGGTTTGCGGGATTTCTGGCCTGGTACCGGTATGCCCATACGCATACCGGTATACAGAACCAGAATTTCTGTTTTGAGCAGTTTGCGATTGTGGGCTTTTGGAGGGGTGTTTGGGCAATTGTTACAACATAACATTTAACCCTCACACAGCCTCTCCTCAGCCATTTGGCTAGGGACTTAGAGAAAAGAGGTAAGTCTTTTTCTCCCTCTCTCTCTCTAGGATTTCTAGGGTTTTAGGGATTAAACCTAGGGTTTGATCTCTTTCCTCTTTCTCTTGTGCTTGCAAGCTTGCTAGCTTGTTCTTGGTGGATTTGGTGGAGAAAGAGAAGAGCTTGGTTGCGGTTTCTCTCCAACCTAGCCTCCGGGGATCTTGTTTGGAGCTTATTAGAGGTGAGTTCCCCTCTCTTGGACCCTCTATTGTTGTTTATTTGGGTTTTTGTTGTAGAAATCCCTTTGTGGGAAACCTAGGGTTTATTTTAGGGTTTCTCAATTTCGGGATTTTGAGAGGGAATTGATGGGTGTAGAATGTTGTGTTAGGTTGGATTTGAGGCCTCCTAACTTCATTTTGGACTTTGGACAAGAATTTCTTAGTCTAAGGTATTTTCACCCTTTTTCCTCTTTTATGTATGTCACTTTTCGATTTTCGCCGTTCGATGTTCTAACCCCATAGGAATTTCCTTTAGGGCGCTAGAAATCGAGGGGACAACTTGGTTTTCGGAAACTGCGAGCTTCCGAAGGGTTTCGGGTGGGTTTGACCTCACCGAAATGGGTGAAATCCCTCTATGTCATCATAGTAGCTTAAGAGCTTAATTTAATGCATTTTCATACTTGTTATGACATGATAGAATTGTAGAATGCATGTGATCCATATTCTAATATGTGCAAATATTTATACATATCCTATGTTGTAGGAGGATTGCATGTTTTGAACATAGTGCATTATGAATGACTATGGAACAGATTAACTCACTTATGTGATGGTTGGAATATCTACTTAGATAAGTAGAGGCATGTGTGACAATAGAGAACATTGAACTTGACACTACTCATGACACTTAGCTTCTTGGACTAGTCATAGGATAGATATGACATATGGCATGTTGAACCACAAGACAAGTTGAACTTATGATATTTTATCTAAAAGAACATCTAGAAGGACATTATGACCGGGACTTGGCTCGTTGTTGACATTCCATGTTTTTAGACATGACGATATATATACTATGTGATTGATTGTTACTTGTTCGCCACTATGCTCGTTTACACATGCTTGTGAGGGTCGCTCCCTACAAGCCGGCACTCCGGAGATGGCCTAGCGACAGTTGTTCGCCCGTGTGTTAGAGAGGGCGCCGAAATGGAACCGCCGTGGGTAAGGCTCACCGAAGCGTGAGGTGTTGACTACCACGGAGCCATTAGGCACGGCACAAGTGGACATTCTTTCGATGTACCCCTTATGATTTCATATTTAAAGTTATATGCCAAGTAAACATTCATATTGTGATAGATTGCATGCTTATTTCATATGCATGAGTAGTTCAGTTCATGTTAATATATTTGTATTTTGAGGCATTGTAGCATTGAAGTTTTATTATAAATCATGCTTTTATTATCTAACCCTACATTGCCTCAGTTGGCCTAGTGGTGTACTCCGCTCCTATCGGCGGCTTACCCACTGGGAACTATTGAATAATAGTTCTCATCCCCCTGGGTTTGTTGTTTTTATTTCAGAGCCATCCACTGCGGGAGAGGCTAGGGACCGCGGCAAGGGCTTAGCGAGTAGCTAGATCGCGAGGGTGCTTGCGACTAGGTGGCGCACCTTTCTTTATGCTTTTATTAGAGAGGTGTTTTTGTATCGACCACTTTTGTAGAGACTACCCCTTGTCCTTTTTGGGTTTTATGTTGTACTAAACTCTTTGTAGCAACTTCACTTTTATAGCATTTCTTGTGTTTACTTTGAGACCATACTTGTTTAGTATACTTATGCTCTGATTATCAGGATAGGTTTACTTGCTTATTCCTTTCATTCATGTTGTTTATTAGACGCCTTGTGTGCATGTTGGTTGGTTGTGTACACGGCGGGTCTGTGCATGCGCCCGGGTGGGCTTCCGCTGGGGCCCCGGGGCGTGACAGCGGCGGACCGTCTGCGGCCCGGGAGTCCGGTGCTACGCCGGCGGGCGGACGACAGCAACGGGGGCACGGGTCTCGAGCGGAGGCGGTGCTTGACGCTCCCTCGGGAGCAGTGTGCTCCAGAGTCGAGGAAGAGCCCCTCGTCTTTCACATATGGGGAAAGGAGCATAAGAGATGGTGGTGCTCTTCCAACTCCTTCAAGCATGATTAAAGGTCAAGCATTAATTCCCCTGACAAAAAAATTGTCTTGGGTTGTGGTTCGTAACTTTTCCACAACCATGAGTTTGAAATGGGTTGGTCAAACCTTGGGACCACAACTCCTGCCACCTGTGAATTTGACACAACTCTCTATGATCTCTAAAAGGGACCATGTGATCTTAAGTGATAATGGTGTACCCTTAATTAATGTGAGTGGACTTTTTTGGGAGAATGTATGGTGGGCCTGGCCCTCAAGCCACTCTGTGAAGACGTGGACGCTGACCGATGATGGATTTGGATCTACGGCGGACACTAGCTGTGCGGGCTACCTGTTTCCCCATGCTGCTACAACGATGTCATTATGGGAGATTGACAATGGTGGGGTTAGGAATATGGAGAACAGTATTAAAGCCCCCAATTTCTTGCTAGATCATATGAGCCCGGACGCCTTGTCAGTGGTCTCGGGAGACAAGCAGGGTGAGGGGAACATGAACCAGACCTTGTTGCTGTCGGGGACCACCCCTCTGCGAACCAGCGTTCGCCTGGCAACTGTCGACAAGAGTACCATCATAGATAAAGCAATGATGAGAAAGGCGAGACTACGAGAAGGCAGGAGTGGGGACCTGACTGAGCCTAGCGTTAAGAAGATCATCCGCAAGAGTCGGCTTTGCGGGGTGATACTGGATGGCACGGAGGCGAAGAAACTCGCCGACTTTGTCAACCTTGGGATGTAAGCTTGGCGAGTGTTGGTCAAGGAGTTGACTCTTTTTGGGATATTTTTTGGGTTTTGGAGTCCCTTGATTGAGTCTCAATGTTGCGTGTTTGTAGTTGGAACGTTCGTGGGCTTAACGACCCATCGAAACGTAATGCTGTTAGAAGTGTTATTTCTATGTTAGGGAACGTGGTGGTATGTCTCCAAGAATCGAAAGTTAACCATGTGGCTAGATCCTTCCTACGTAGTATTTGTGGCTCATATCTTGACAAATGTGCTTTTATTGAATCAAATGGGGCCTCGGGAGGATTGATCACATGCTGGAGTTCCCGTCATTTTCATCTGCCATGAAGTCATCATCAGAAATTACTCTATCACCGTACTTCTCACATCTCTAACGACTGGAACTAGAATTTTTATTACGAATGTGTACGGTCCAGCTACTTGGGAAGGCAAAGAAGACTTCTACGATGAACTGTCGCTTTTAAAAGAGTGTTGTAAGGACAAATGGCTGGTGTGTGGGGACTTCAACAGTACGAGAAGTCAAGAAGAGCGAAAGGGAAAAGTTTGGAGCTCCAGGGCGACGACGCTATTCAATGACCTTATCAAGGAATTAGCTCTTCTTGATCTCCCCATGGTTAACCAATCCTTCACCTGGTCTAATATGCAGAAGACCCCGACTCTTGCTAGACTCGATCGCTTCCTTGTTTCGACTGAATGGGACTTGGAATTCCCACTCACTAAGGTTGAAGCACTCCCTAGAGTGACTTCAGACCACTGCCCTATTTTACTTACCGTCGCGAACAAAGAAACAAAGAAAAATAAGACTTTTCATTTCGAAAACGCCTGGTTGAACCACGATGGATTTACCTCCAAAGTACATGGATGGTGGCCGGAAGGTGAACAGAAGAAGTCGGCTGTTCTAACTTTCACGGCAAAGCTGAGACATTGTCGGAAGAGAATTAAAGAGTGGTGTCTAGCCGAATTCTACAGTATCAGGGAGGAAAAGAAGAAACTTATGGGCGAAATCCAAAAAATCGATACGAAGGAAGAACGACGGGATATTACGGCGGAAGATTCATCTAAAAGAGTAGAATTAAAAGAAAAATTAGGTAGAGTACTTAGAGATGAAGAGGCCCTCTGGCAAACCCGGGCCAAACATCATTGGCTAAGGGAGGGAGACGGAAACACAAAATTCTTCCACTCTATAGCTAATGGTAGAAAGAGAGCTAACACGATCGGTATAGTAGAAGAGGATGATGCAATTTACCGAACAGAGGAGGAAAAAAGGCACTACTTTTACACTAAATTTAAGGAGCGATTCACACCGGAAGAGACTGCCCCATCTGCCTTTGGGGACTGGAGCGGCCTATTCTATGCTAGTTTAATCAAGGATTCGCCGCAAATTGCAAAGTCTTCTTGAAGAAATCGGAAAACCCTTGTGTAAAAGAGGGTTTTGGATTTCGAGGGTTTAAAGAATGGTTTAAATCCGTAGAACCCTAATTAGAGGTTAGCGAAACACGCGGGACAACTCAATTTCGTCGAACTGCAAGAAACGAAATTGTTTTGAGTTCGACTCGGATTAACGAATCCTATGTGTGTTAGGGCTAGGAGCTTGAAGATCAAGCTTGAAGCCGAGGAAAAGAGCCCGATTGCAAGTGTCTACAAGCAATCGGAAGAGCGTAAGGTGGGTTGTGCTTACCGAAGTGATTAGGTCACTTCCATGCCAAAGAGTAAAGTTTAATGTTATCTTATTGATGCATGTAATGGTAGACTAATTGGGTAAATGAGTAGGCATAGGTTATATGCTACTTAGGATAAATTATCTACCATTGGACGTATAACGCTAGGCAAATGGTGACATATGAGTGTATATGTATATATGTGTGTGTATGCCTAGGTGTGGATGTGAACATAGGTCGATGAACTCTAGGAAGATTAGAGAACTCGACAAGTTGGATACAAGTGCTAGATGTCATGAATCCTAGGTGTGGACAACTAGGATAACAAATAACATGATTGGACATTGAACCTAGTGTCATTGAATATAGGTTGGAATGTGATGGCAATAAACCTAGTGTCATTGAACATAGGTTGGAATGTGATGGTATTAAACCTAGTGTTATTAAACATAGGTTGGATCAGGTGATGAACCTAGGGTGGGTAAACCTAGGTGGAATAACATAGTGGTAGGTAGACCACTTGAGATGAAATGTCATGGAACCTAGTGTTATTGAACATAGGTTGGAAAGCATAGTGGTAGGATGACCACTTGGACATGTGACTATGAACCTAAAAAGGTTGACTTGGAAATGGAGAGATGTGCACATCTAGTGATCTTGGTGATCTTGGTATCAGAGCTCAGGCGTGTGCGACGATTTCGCCGCCGTAGGCTGGATACACGGTGTGTGCGACGATTTCGCCGCCCAGTGACTTGAGCCATTGTTGGCGTGTGCGACGATTTCGCCGCCAGGTGGCTAAGTCAGGTAAAGGATTACGCCACCTAGTGACTTGAGCCATTGATGGCGTGTGCGACGATTTCGCCGCCAGGTGGCTAAGTCAGGTAAGGCGGTAAGCTGTGGATAATTGACTCAAGAGTGAGTCGGGTTTGACCTTGGCTAAGGTAAGTAAAACCTTAGAAGAGAATTGCATATAAAGTGGATAGTGAAATAGAAAGTAGAAGAGAATACCTACTTGCATGGATTTTCATTATCGCATTTGCATGAAGCATAAGCATGTTTACTATTTTTGCATATAGTAGAGTTATATGTTTACAAGTTATATGTATATTGGACTAACCCATGCTTATATGCTTCCTTTGGACCTGGTGGGTCGAGCTCTTCCCTTGGGTGGCCGTACCCACTGGGAACTATTTTATATAGTTCTCATCCCACTATTTTTTAGGTCCACACGTGAGCGGCGCGGCGGTGTGAGGAAAGGGCGTAGCTCGATAGATAGCGCCCTACCACTTGTGACCAGAGATAGATGTACCTTGAGTCAGCATAGCTTAGGGGTATAGAAAAGAAAAGAATGAACGAAATGTAACAAATTAATTGTATTTGGAAGAAAAAGGCAAAAAAAATGTATATGTAATGTGAATGCAAATGAATGCTTGTAATAGCGTAGTTGTTTATGTTTTCGATACCTTCCTTATGCAATCTGTGTATGAATTATGTTCCTGTTTGGAACCTCGCGAATTGTATTGATTGCAACGCCTTGGACGTACAGGGGAAACTCTGTCCGTTCGGCGGTCTGTTGGCGCGCCCGAATCCGACCAAAGTGGCGGTGCCGGGGCGTGACAGATAAAGTGGTATCAGAGCGTAGAAATGGTCTAGGTGGACCTAGGAGACCCTAGGAAGGTAAACCATAAGGACTTAAGCTCGTAAGAGACGAGAACTTGTGACTTGCGGCGAAAGGTGAATCGATTGGGTCGTGTGTTGTATGCCTCTAGAAAGGATGTTAGAGGTAGATTCAAGGTGTGATTTATTCTCAGCCGAGGGTGTTCATGTTGGCGGCCGACAACATGAAACCGAGTGATGAGAATAGACGCCCTTGTGTGACTTTCGCCTGATTTGAGTCCGTGATTGTGTAAACTATTGTACTTGACCTTGAAGGTCGAGGATTTTGACGAAAGTTGTTGTGTTTCAGGATACGATGGCGTCACGTGGGCGATCTCCGACGAGATCAACGTGGGATGGACCTAGTGAGGTCCCTGTGCAATCTGGGGCAAGTGGAGACCCGGAGCTTCGTGAACAGTTGGCCACACTCGTTGGGGTGGTGCAACAACAAGCTGAGACGGTGCAGCGACAGCAGGAGGCTACCGCGCTAGGAGGAGCGGATTAAGAGACTCCAAGAGACTGTGGAGCAATTGGTAACCGCACCGGTTATGGCGCACCATGTGCAGCGTGGTGTTGCGGCGGAGACCATTCCGACTGGGTCGGGCAATCCGGCCCCTGCCTATGTGGAGGTGGAGGCTGAGAGGGAGCGAGCTCTAACAGCCCTCATGACCTTCAAGGAATTCAATCCGCCTACCTTCGACGGAAAGACGGTGGATCCGTGGGTCGTTGAAACATGGATCGATTCCATGGAGACCTTGTTTGAGGACTTGTACACCTTGGAGCGGGACAAGGTGCATTTTGCCGCACACTGCTTGCAAGGGTCGGCAAAGGCGTGGTGGAAGGGGGTCAAGCGAGACCGATCTTCCAGTCTCCCTCCTGTGACTTGGGAAGAGTTTCGGGGATTGGTGTTTTCTGCCTATTTCCCCGATAGTGAAAAGAGAAAACTTCAAGAAAGGTTCAGGAAGCTGAAGCAAGGTGACCGCTCGGTGAGGGAATATGAACAGGAATTCTCTCGCACTGTGAATTGTATCCCCTACGTGGTGCGGGATGACAAAGACAAAGCCGACTGCTTCGAGCGGGGACTTCGGCCAGAAATCTTTGTGGTGGTCCACTCATTTAAACTGCAGACTTTTGCCGAGGTGTTGGACCGGGCTTTATGGGTGGAGCAAGGCAATGCATGCGCGCGGGAGGAGCGCGAGGCCTATGGCGAGGAAAAGGAGGAAAGACGACCATCGAGTCGATCTGGTGGTCAATCAAGTTCCAGACAAGCTCCAACGTGTTCGCGCTCGCGATCACGTGCCCCAGGGACCTACCGTACTCGGTCCTCGGCGAGCTGTATTATTTGTGGAGGCCCTCATCACCCACAACAGTGTGAACTGCGAGAGGGCAAGTGTTTCAGGTGTGGGCAACCGGGCCATACACGGGATGAGTGCCCACAGGTGGATAGCCGGGCCTTAACAATTACGACGGCCTTTTCCGCTCCGAGACAGCTCGCGGGTGTGCCACCTGCGGCAAGGTCTAGGGAGCGTGCGCCGGTGTCGGGACAACCTGAGGGTTCGCGTCGGGCGCCGAGTGGCCATGGATAGGCGATTTAGGCTGAGGAGCCTACTGCTGCCGGCGACATCACGGCAGGTATGATTTAATTGTGCAATCGGGCGCAAGGCATATTTGACGCTAAAGTATTGCATGTATTATCATATGGTCAATTTCTGCTATACGGGCATGCGAATGTCATAGAAGCACGTATCCGCCTGCTGGAGCAGGTAGGGATGAAAATGGTGGACTGACTCGCGAAATTGAGGCAATGGGTATAGCCACTTGCGAGAGCCGAGTCATGGCGCTCGAGGACGTTATAGTAGTCCGAGAGCTCTAGATGCCGTTCCAGCGACCGAACAGTGAAAGTGGAATCACTGTTGCGGAGTTAGTAAGGTAATCGCCACTTCAGGCGAGTAAGCTTTGTAGTACCTCAAATTGAGGTGGGTAGTGTACTCACAAGGCGAGTGAGTTTGAGCTAGTAGCTTAGTGCATGCGGTTAGCACGGAAAAGCATAGAAGCGTAGAACGCTCTGGTTATCATATTAGTAGAGCGCAGGTTTCGTTCAGCCGAGAGGGTTTGTTGGCAGTAGCACTTGAGCGTTGGCTAAGTGTGAAGCGGGCCATGGACCGCTCGCAGGGCTGGTGACTCGCACTAGGTGCTTAGGAGCCTATAGAGGTTTGAGTTGCTCAGTAGAGCATTTTAGTCGTGTGTAGCGACGGTGTTGGGTATCGCTTGGGGACGACCCGTGCCCGGACCATGTGTGGACTATAGAGCCTGGGGCCATATGGACAGGCGCAGTCAGCTGTGTGAGACAGCGGCTCGAGACCTGAGGGTGGAGCAGAGATTTGTGGTCGGGACGGTGGTCCGAGCTATGACCCAAGAACGTGGAATACCACATGTGTGACCGTGTAATTGATAGAACTCTGAGAGTGTGATTGAGACCCAACTCTAGGATTTGTAGAGGTTTGGCGTCTTGGTTACTCCTGGTTGGAGTATGTGTGCGAAGTCTCAAGTGGGGACTCTGCCGAGTGACGATTGGGTCTGCGCTTGCGAGCGAGAGACGTTACGCGATGTTAAGACGTCAATTTAGGCGATAGGCCTACGCGGATGTTGGTCTAAGGACCATCCGTGATAGACAGAAATAAGCGGTTTAGTTGGAAGCTCTTGCGGTGAGAGCATCACTCGTGTATTGAGTATCGAGGGTAGTGACCATAGAACTTCGGCTCGGTCATACCGTTCATCTTGATCCTAAGTCGCCAACTGCCGAGTCTAGTAGTATCGGTGAGATGGGATGTAGTTCACGAACGAAGTGTTCGTGTGAGCTCGTCGTGAGAACGATGCATGGATTGAGGTTCGTGGTAAGCCGTTTTGAGACTACGCGAGCATATGACGTGCGCAAGAATACGGTTCGCATCTTTGCTCGTGCAGAGGAGGAGCCGTGGACTCGCGTTTGTGTCCCTAGGTGATAGGCTTCGTGAAGCTGCCCGGGATGGGGGCAAGACGCGATGATGGAATGATACCCTCATCTATTTGATAAATAGATTGAGGTGCGATCTTAGTTTCGCGGACGAATCTCTTTTTAAAGGTGGGAGGAATGTAGTGTACCGAATTTTTAATATAAAAGTAAGTGAAAATAAAAATAGTGTGGAGATACTATTTTTATTGGACTTAGAGAAGTAAAAATATAAGTCGTAAGTAACTTGTGCTGAAATTGGAACGAAAAACAGGAGTTTAGAATTTTCTGTAAGAAACGGAGCTGATTTTTTTAGCAGAAAATTTTTTCACAGTGTCAGAAAAATATGAAAATTTGAGGATATGTCAGAATTATTTTTCTGAGGCTAGATTAAAAGTTTCATGTCATTCCGACACCCGAAAAGTGAAGATAAAATATAACAGCAATCTGCTAGAGATTTTAGTCGGTAGAGCTTTCGGTGACCAAAAAATGGTCCGAAACTGAGTAGTGATGATCAGTTCTTCTGATTAACTTAAACCGAGCATGACTGTCAAATTTGAGCGCAAACGAACATTCAGAAGGACTCCGGCGAAAAGTATCAGATTCTGAAACTGAACTGAAACTATAATTTCCAATAGGTGCAGGGGGGTGGGGTTCCTAACGAATTTGGCCACCTATTTCCTCTTCTCCCTCAGCTGAACACACACACACACGCATGGTAAAGAGAGAGAGAGAAGCTCTCCCCTCCGCTCACAATCTCTCTCTCTTCCCCTCTCTTGATCTCTCCCCAAAAAAAAACTTGGGATTTGGTGGAGGATTGATCTCAGGAATGCGTAGAGGACGGTGAATCGTGCTCGTGTGCGCGCTTTGAGGCTTGATGAGCTTGCGACCCAAGGTGAGATTTTGAGGTTTAGGGTTTAGGATTTTGCTAAATCCTTCAAAATTGAGGTTCTTGTAGTTCCCTAGAGGATTCTATAGTTAGTTTAATCAAGGATTCGCCGCAAATTTTGCGAAGAAATCTTGAAGAAAATCGGAAAAAACCTAGTGTAAAGAATTGAGGGTTTTGGGATTTTGAGGGTTTAAAAATGGTTTGAACCCGTAGGTTTCTCTAATTGAGGTTAGCGAGAGCACGCGGGACAACTCAATTTCGGAAATCGAACTGCAAGAAACGAAATTGTTTTGCAAACGTTCGAACTCGATTAACGAAATCGACATGTTGGGGCGTACGGATGCTTGAAGATCAGCTTGAAGCCGAGAAAAGTCCGATTGCAAGTGTCTACAAGCAATCGGAAGAGTGTGAGGTGGGTTTGTGCTTACCGAAGTGATTAGGTCACTTCCATGCCAAAGAGTAAAGTTTAATGTTATCTTATTGATGCATGTAATGGTAGACTAATTGGGTAAATGAGTAGGCATAGGTTATATGCTACTTAGGATAAATTATCTACCATTGGACGTATAACGCTAGGCAAATGGTGACATATGAGTGTATATGTATATATGTGTGTGTATGCCTAGGTGTGGATGTGAACATAGGTCGATGAAACTCTAGGAAGATTAGAGAACTCGACAAGTTGGATACAAGTGCTAGATGTCATGAATCCTAGGTGTGGACAACTAGGATAACGAATAACATGATTGGACATTGAACCTAGTGTCATTGAACATAGGTTGGAATGTGATGGCAATAAACCTAGTGTCATTGAACATAGGTTGGAATGTGATGGTATTAAACCTAGTGTTATTAAACATAGGTTGGATCAGGTGATGAACCTAGGGTGGGTAAACCTAGGTGGAATAACATAGTGGTAGGTAGACCACTTGAGATGAAATGTCATGGAACCTAGTGTTATTGAACATAGGTTGGAAAGCATAGTGGTAGGATGACCACTTGGACATGTGACTATGAACCTAAAAAGGTTGACTTGGAAATGGAGAGATGTGCACATCTAGTGATCTTGGTGATCTTGGTATCAGAGCTCAGGCGTGTGGTGCGACGATTTCGCCGCCGTAGGCTGGATACCCGGGGTGTGTGCGACGATTTCGCCGCCCAGTGACTTGAGCCATTGTTGGCGTGTGCGACGATTTCGCCGCCAGGTGGCTAAGTCAGGTAAAGGATTACGCCACTTGAGCCATGTTGGCAGTGTGCGACGATTGCCGCCAGGTGGCTAAGTCAGGTAAAGGCGCCACCTAGTGACTTGATGCCATTGTTGGCGTGTGCGACGATTTCGCCGCCAGGTGGCTAAGTCAGGTAAGGCGGTGGTAAAGCTGTGGATAATTGACTCAAGAGTGAGTCGGGTTTGACTTGGCTAAGGTAAGTAAAAACCTTAGAAGAGAATTGCATATAAAAGTGGATAGTGAAATAGAAAGTAGAAAGAATACCTAAATCTACTTGCATGGATTTCATATATGCATTTAGTTGAGGCATAAGCATGGATGATTTTTTACTTGCACAGTGATATGCTTATGTTATATATATATTGGACTAAACCCATGCTTATATGCTTCCTTTGGGACCTGGTGGGTCGAGCTTCATCTCTTAGGGTGGCCTTACCCACTGGGAACTATTTTATTATAGTTCTCATCCCACTGTTTTTCAGGTCCACACGTTGAGCGGCGCGGCGACGCGAGAATGGAGCGTGAGGGAGGGGAAAGGGCGTTAGCTCGATAGATAGCGCCCCCTACCACTTGTGACCAGAGATAGATGTCACCCTGGGTCAGCCATAGCTTAGGGGTATATAGAAAAGAAAACGAATGAACGAATTGATGTATAATGGAAGAAAAAGGCAAAAAAAAAATGTAAATGTAACGTGAATGCAAATGAATGCTTGTAATAGCGTAGTTGTTTTATCTCGACGATTGTATTGATTGCAACGCCTTGGAGTATACTCTAAATAGGATGTTAGAGGTAGATTTCAAGGTGTGATTTATTCTCAGCCGAGGGTGTTCATGTTGGCGGCCGAACAACATGAAATCGAGTGATGAGCAATAGCGCCTTGTGTGGACTTTCGCCTTGATTTGAGTCTGTGAGTGTAAACTATTGTACTAGATAGAAAGTCGAGAATTTGATTGAGTTGTGTGTATCAGGAAACGATGGCGCGCGTAGGCGATTGCCAATGAAAATCGACGCGGGATGGGGCCAAGGTGGAGTCCCTGAGCAATTCCGGAGCGAGTGGTGACTCGGAGCTCCGTGAACAGTTGGCCACACTCGTTGGAGTGGTGGGCAACAAGCTGAGACGGTGAGCGACAGCAGGAGGCTTGCCCTGCGCTAGGGAGGAGCAGATCAAGTGACTCCATTGAAGCCTGGAGCATATAGCACAGGTGTACATCAGGAGCTCGTAGCGGGTACCTCGCAAGTAGATGATGGTGCCTGGGCCCCTGATTATGCGAAATGGAAGCGGGAGAGGGAGCGGGCTTTAGCGGCCCTCTTCACGTTCAAGGGATTCTTCCGCCTACCTTCGACGGAGTGACGGGTGGATCGGTGGGTCGTGGAAACATGGATTGATTCATTGGAGACCCTGTTTGAGGATTTGTACAACCCTGGAGCGGGACAGGTGCATCTCAGCCGCACATTGCTTGGAAAAGTATGGCGAAGGTGTGGTGGAAAGGGGTCAAGCGGCGATCTTCCAGTCTCCCTCATGTGACTTGGGAAGAGTTTCGGGGCATTGGGGTTTTCTATTTCGCGTAGTGAAAAGAGAAAGCTTCAAGAAGGTTCAGTGAAGCTGGAAGCAAGGTGACCGCCTCGGTGAGGGATTATGAGTGGGAATGCTCTCGCATTGTGAAATTGTAATCCATACGTGGTGCGGGATGGACAAAAAAGACAAAGCCGACTGCTTCTGAGCGAGGGACTTCGGCCAGAAATCTTTGTGGTGGTCCACTCATTTACACTCCAAACCACCCGTGATGCATCACTATACCACAAAGCCCTCCCCTGCAATTCGCAAGGCAGTACCGGGAGTGCCGTAGAGTCAACCGAACCTTTTAGCTCCTTAAAGCTTTGGATCTTCTTCCCCACGCTATGTCCAGAACATATTTGTCTGCTCCCGTCGCGGGTAGCACGCGTTAGTGGAAAAGAGAGAGTTTATTGAAAAGAGTCCTCCACGAACCGCCGATATTATACTCAGCAAGACCCAAAAAGCCTTGTCTCGTATTTTCCGTACATTGTCATGCTAGCGAGGGCCAATCACTTGACTCCTACTGTTCTAAGGGTCCACAGATGGACTTCGCTGGGTGTGCCCAACCTGCGAAAAGGTCTAGGGAGCGTGTTGCCGTGCGTTGCGCCGGTGTCGTCGTCGGGAAAACGTAAGGATCGCGTCGGGCTACCGAGTGGCCATGAATAGGCGAACTTTTATCCCCAAGGCGACACACTTGGCTTTACGAAATCCTTGTCCATTAAATCTTGCAATTGTGCTTTCAATTCCTTCAGTTCCGCGGGTGCCATCCTGTACGGGGCCTTAGAGATCGGCGCCGTACCCGGGAGCAAATCGATCACAAATTCTATTTTCCGGTCCGGTGGCATTCCGGGCAACTCTGTCGGAGATACATTCGGGAACTCTTGGACTATAGGAACGTCCTCAAGTCCCAGCACTTCCTTCCGGTCATCCACTACTGTCGCCAAGTAGGCAATGCATCCCCTAGCAATAAGCTTCCTTGCTTGCGACGTGGACACCATCGACGCAAAGAGCGAACTCTTACACCCACGGTACACAAATTCCTTGTGCCCGGGTTCTCTAAACCTCACTATCCGGCTCTCACAATCAATAGTGGCGTGATACTTCGAGAGCCAATCCATTCCTAGGATCAAATCATATTCATTCATTCGATTTAATACCAGCAAATCAGCTGGCATGATCCAGTTCTCAACCTTCACGGGGCAATCTACACACGCATGATGTACGCAAAAGGTGTGTTCAGGTACTTGCACAGTTCTTGCATGTGTGGCATCTATAATTTCTATTCCATGTGCAGTAGCAAATGATCGAGCAATGAATGAATGCGATGCACCAGTATCAAACAAAGCTCTACATCGAATGCCTTTAATTAACACAATACCTGCCACGACGTCATCTTGGGCAGAAGGCTCCTCCACCTGAGAGGCGAATACCCGTCCACTGGGTGCTGGCCGCTGGCCCTCCACTGGTCTCGGCGGCTGGGTACGGCCCGCCGACATCGCCGCGGGTGGGATGCCCGCAAGCTGTCTCGGTGGTGCAAATGCCGATGCCGACGACGGTGCTCGGCCATCATCCATCGGGCAGTTGTACCTCATATGCCCTTGCTGTCCGCACTTGTAGCACCGGCCCTCACGATAGTCACATTGCTGAGGGTGGTGGGGGCCGCTACAAATCGGGCACTGGGTCGAGGGTCGATTCTGTCGGGACCCTCGGGACTGATTCTGCGACTGCGAGTGCTTCGGGGTACGGCCGGTATCGAAGCAGAGGCCGGAGGTACTCCCGACCTCTCCTCCCGAACCGCAGCCACTTGCTGCGCCATCTCGTCTTGGAGCTTTTTAATTTGCTCCTCCTGTCGTTGCATGGCTTCGGCCTGTCGCCGAACCACGCCCATCAACTCGGTCAACTGATCACGAAGACCCGAGTTCTCGTCCTCCCCGAGTTGTTCGGGAGCCGCGCTCGATCCTCCGAGCCCAGCCCTCGTAGGAGGCCGTCCACGTACCATTTTCTCCTGAAAACACAACGACTTTGGTCATTTCATGACCTTCAAAGTCATTCGCAACACTATACTTCACGAAAATAAACGTGAACCCAATCTAGGCGAAAGTCACACGAGGGTCCTTATTCCCCTCACTTGGTTTCATGTTGTCGGCCGCCAACATGAACACGCTTGGTGAAGAATAAGACACACCTCGAATCTACCTCTATTTCCAACTAGAGGCATAAGGACATAACCCAATCTCTTATTGTGAGACCCCAGATTAGTCCTAGATATGAGATATAATAGGGCTAAACTCTCAACCCGGCTTAAGCATTTTCGGCGGTGGCAAGGCCGAAGAGGTTGAGAGAGTTAAGCGTGCTAGGACGGGAGTAGTCCTAGGATGGGTGACCCCTAGGAAGTTGGGGCGTCATAGTTGGTATCAGAGCCAATTACCAGCCGGAAGTGTGAGATGGGTCTCGGCTGAGCCGGGTCTGAATGACAGGCTAGCGAGACGTCTCACATCGCCTGGTACTTGTGAGTCTGAGCCTGACGAGGACGTCAGGGCTTAAAGGGGAGGAGATTGTGAGACCCCAGATTAGTCCTATATATGAGATATAATAGGGCTAAACTCTCAACCCGGCTTAAGCATTTTCGGCGGTGGCAAGGCCGAAGAGGTTGAGAGAGTTAAGCGTGCTAGGACGGGAGTAGTCCTAGGATGGGTGACCCCCTGGGAAGTTGGGGCGTCACACTTATCTTTCGCCACATCAAAGATCTCGTCACTCACGAGCCTACACTCGTAGGGTTTTTTCCATCCTAGGGTTCTTAGGTCAACCTAGACCGATTCTATGCTCTGATACCACCTCAGTCTGTCACGCCCCGCCGGGCCTTAAACACCAACTAGGTGGAAAGGATAACCGCACGGGCGCATGCACCAGACCCGCCGAACGGATAGAGTCCTTTCTATCCTCCCAAGGCGTCACAACACAAGCTTATCCACAATGTTCCAACTAGGAACGAAGTACAAGAGTTGCACAAGGAAAGCATCAACATAAAGAAGTTCTACTTCTATTACATCACATGGCACAATATACATGTCCAAAATTTTCTTTTCTTTCACTTTCATTCCATACATTATGTTCCAAAATTATGGAATATACAAGTTTCATACATATAATGAAAATCCCCTATGCTGTCATAGTCCAAGGCTAGGGGTACACTCTATGTGTCACCAAAAATGGAAGGGCCGCTATCTAGAGAGCTAAACCCTTGCCTCGCTCCGCCGCCTCACACGCGGAAGGACCTGAAAAACGTGGGGTGAGAACTATAAACATAGTTCCCAGTGGGTAAGGCCACCCAAGAGAGAAGCTCGACCCACCAGGTCCAAAGAAACACCATATGCATATGTTAGATCACATATAACTATGCAACAATTATTTACATGCTTGTAAATCAACATAAAGGATGCAACCAATTGAAATATAATTTATCATTCGCTCCTAGGTTCATCCTATGTCTCACATTGACTAAGTTCATTTACTTGTCATTTTCTTATGGTTTCGGAATCGCCGTCTCACCATAATTGTTCCAACATCCCAGGAGTGAACTCGTCACCTCCTAGTTCGAGTAGCGAACTCGTCGCATACTCGGGATAGCAAAATCGTCACCTACCCCGTCTCAACACCGCCATTACATGGCATGGATAGCGAACTCGTCGCATATCCGGGATAGCAACCTCGTCGCACATCCCCTCTCGACACCGCCAACTCAAGGCGTGGTAGCGAAATCGTCGCCTACCCGGGATAGCAAACTCGTCGCACATCCCGTGTCGATACCGCCAACTCGTGGCATGGTAGCAAAATCGTCGCCTACCCGGGATAGCAAAATCATCGCACATCCCGCTCAACACCGCCAACTCATGGCGTGGTCGCGAAATCTTCGCCTACCCGGGATAACAAAATCGTCGCACATTCCGTTGTTCACATTTTTCACTTGCCAACCTGTAGTACTCGGAAATTTTGAGATTTAGGGTTTCTGGACTAGGCGGGATTCGGGCGCCCGGAAGAGGTGAAGTGGACGCCCGAAACTTTCCGGACCCAGTGGATGTTCTGGACGATCCGGTTGTGGCTGACGAGTATTGGATCTGGGCGCAGGATCTGGACGCCCGGATTGAGGATCCGGTTTAGGCTATGACGTGGAGAGCCACGTGTCGCGACGCAGGACACGTGTCGACCGCCGGAGACACGCTGCCCCACCGCCGACCGACCGTTTGCCCGCCAGCTGACACCTGGCGTTGAGGATTTCCGGACGCCCGGAAGTTGGGAAGTGGGCGCCCGAATGTGGGATTTTGGGAGCGTATAAATAAGCGAGTCCCTGATCACTTTGGCTAATTTTCCACTTCGAGATCCTATTTTCTAGAGAGAGAAAGTTGGGTTTAGGGCCATGTGTTGGCATTAGTTTGTAACCTAGCTTGCTCTCTTCTACTCTGCTGATCTGATCTGGTGCCGAGCTGTTATTCTGCTGGAGTTAGCAGTTCCTTGGAGGTTTAGACAGATCAGAGTGTTGCCGGAGTTCGTTATCTTGGAGGGTTGGATCTGAGGATACTGTTTTCCCCACCGTGGTTGGATTAGCTCTTCAGGTGGGTTGATGTTTGCCAGATTCAGTGGACTTCCTCCTATGTACTTACTCTCATGTTAGCATGATAGTATTGGATTATGTTAGCATGATATGATTGGCTTATGATATGATGATACTGGCTTATGATGTGATGATATTGGATTATGATAGTGCGATATTATTGGGATTATGAAAGCATGACATGCTGTGATTATGTTAGATGTGACCTGTTAGGTTGATATTGCATGTGCATAATGTGCTAATGATATATATATGAGCATGCATTTCCTTTGTATCCATGTTGCATGATTGGACCTACACCTATTCTGTTGATATCCTTTGTACCAGTTGTTGGACCTATTAGTGTAGGTGATCATGTTGTGGCTCGTGCTATGTTGTTGTACCTCCTCTTTGTGGTAGAGTCGAGATGGATTGTGAGCACTAGAGCATTGATTGGGTCATGTTATTGACTATCCTTTGAGGTGCCGAGGGCACGTGATTCTTTGTGAGATCATGGATTGGGTCATACTGTTGATTATCCTTTGAGATGCCGAGGGCATGTGATTCTTTGTTGACCCAGTCGTGTCGATCATATACCTGCGGGTGCTTGGCGTATACTTGGGTTTAATTTACTCGGTTGGGTCGCTCCCACGAGTACCACTCTAGAGTTGGCATATTCCGTACAGAGGTTTGTACGAAGGGCTAGGAACAGACGGGCTTCCTGTACTAGCTGGCTCCCTGGAGGGTTGAGCATGATCAGGCCGCAGGTATCGTATTGTGAGGTATTGTATGGTATTATGGATTGAGCTAGGTACAGACGGGGTTTCCTGTACTAGCTGGTTCGCTGGTATTATTGTGTTTGATAGTCCTCATATTCAGTTTATTGGTATTCATACTGACAGTTGAGCTTTGTGCATAGTAGTGGTAGTATATCTCCTACTCTTTTATTGCTCTATATATATCTCTTGAGATTGAGGACTTAGTGGGCAGACCGCTGAGGCTGGTGGCGGTACCCACTGAGGACTACTTCTTTGTTAGTAGTTCTCACACCCGTTGGTGACACCTTTTTGCAGAGTCTTCTTCCCCAGTTGTGCATACTGAGCGCGGAAAGGAGACCGTCGGGTAGAGCGGATCCCCAGATACTTGGCTAGAGGTATACCCCATTTTTGGTAGCTGGTTATTAGTCTGTACATACAGTGTGATTGTGATATCAGTGTTGTATATGAGAGTTATGGATGATGTATGTATAGTGATCTTTTGATATATTATATAGCAGCTCTGTTGATACCTTTAGCTCTGTGTGATTATTGTTGTTGTATTCGCTTCGCATACATAGTAGAGATACTGTGTATGCGGCGGATCTGGTCATGCGCCTGGGAATAGGTAACCCGGGGCGTGACACAACCTAAGTCTCATGACCTTAGGTTCAAGTCATTAAGTCTCGCCTATGTTCAATAACACTAGGCTTACTTTCCCATTATCAACCTAGGTTCCATGACTCTAGGTTCCAATCTCATGTCAAACCTATGTTCAATGACACTAGGTTTCAATCTCACATGTTCCAACCTATGTTCAATAACACTAGGTTTAACCATACATGCAACCATGCAACAAGTATTAATATTTGAATTATACTTGAAATATACATCATGCAATAGGATCTCATTGTTCATCCTATCATGATTTTTACCTTTGTCAACGTGCAAATTCTAGGGTTCACAACACATACCATTTTATCTTTAAATGGATATTTACCCTAGACATGGAAGTGACCTAATCACTTCGGTAAACACAAACCCACCTCAAGAGCTTCCAAATTCTTGTATTCTTCAAGCTCTTAAGTGTCCAAGCTTTGAGTTCTTGCTTCAACCCAAGCTTCTACAAGAAAACGGTTCGTTACTCGTTACGAACCCTAAATTCAACTCAATATGTGAAATCAAGTGTTCCAACATGATTTCCTATGCCTCAATTGCAATTCCCGAAGGTCCAAATATTTTTAGAACCTCCCATGGCAAAAGCCCCAAATCTACCTAGGGTTTGCATGCATGCAAGCCAAACCCTAGATTTCATAGCCAATCTTCCACCATTTGTGGTTTAGATTGCATAGGGTTTCCAAAAACCTCATTTCAAAGGATTAAATCCTAGGTTCAAACCCTAAATCACAAGAACTCACCTCAAAGCCCTAGCTCCCAAGCTTCTTCTTGCACCAAGAAGCTCCAAATCCACCTTAGAAGCTTTTCCCAAGGTCAAATCCTCCACTTCTCCAAGCTTTGGAGAGATCTCTAGAGAGAGAAAGTGAGGGAGAGGGAGAGGGAATGAGAGGAAAAATGGAGGAGTAATGAGGAGAGGGACTCTAGCCCTCTATACATAGCCCATCCCCCACGAAATTACCAAAATACCCCTCACTGGGCATTCTGCCTCAGCCGGGTCCGGACCTTGCGAGTAGGGTCCGGACCCCGCACTGATAACTGGTCAGTGCGCAGGCCGGGTCCGGACCTTGGTGTCCGGGTCCGGAACCCGTACGCACCCCAACTCGGAGACCGGCTCGGGTCCGGACCGTGACATCCGGGTCCGGACCGTGGCTGCCCGCGGACTTCATTGTCCGGACCCCAGCTTCCAGGGTCCGGACCCCGTGAGCATTTTTGCTCCACTTGGTCCCTTTTTTCATAATTTTTTAATTTTCGGGTTTCCACTCGTACCCATAATGTTCCGAAACCTTCGGAACCCAATTCCACATCAGCCATTACCGGCTCTTTCCGAACTTCATCAAATTTAGTAAAGTTCGAAACAACGCACCGAAATTCAAAGTGCTACACATATGTATATATATATATATATATATATATATATATATATATATACATACATATATATATATACATACATATATATATATATATATATACATACATATATATATATACATACATATATATATATACATACATATATATATATACATACATACATATATATATATACATACATACATATATATATATATACATACATACGTACATATATATATATATATATATATATATACATACATATATATATATATATATTTATATATATACATACATATATATATATATATATATATAGTTAGGCTGGTATACTATCGGTAGCACGGAAGTCTTCGTGCTACCAAGTTGTTTTCGATGATGCGGCATCCAAATCAACGATCGGCTCCGTTAGACTTGATCTACACTATTGAAAGTATTTGGAAGCCACATCATTGAAAACAACTTGGTAACACGGAGGCCTCCGTGCTACCGATAGTATATCAGCCGGACTATATATATATATATATATATATATATACAAGATAGGATGGCCAAGCAATAGAATTTTCTTGCAGCATCACATATCGTCGTCATATCATGATAGCTCTGAATCAGACTCTTTGTGGGTTTCATTACTACCTCAACATAAATCTTCTAATATTGTTGATCTAGTCTTTCACCTCGTACGATAGTAGAAGGATCCTTACTAAACAAAAGTTCTCGTGCTACGGGGCGATGAAGTTGTCCAAGGACATTAAGAGCACTTCTTTTTCATCATGTCCAAAATTATTATATATAGAGGCATATATATTTCACCTTCGGATAACTTTTAACAAATAATATTAATCAAAATAGATGTTATCTCGGTTTCATGTTCATATCACACCCTCCTTTTCTTTGTTTGGTGGACCTATTAGAGGAGGACTAAATAGTTTTCTAATAAATGATTAACATATAATTCCACTATCTAGGTAAGATATTTACCTGATATGACTGAAACTCGTGTCTGGATGATGACGATCGCACTTCTCCCTCAAATGCATCATTAGGATTATTCACATCAACAACATTCTATATAAGGAATAACACTGTGTAATTAATACTAAAATTTCAACAAGAGATTGTTTAATAATTTATTTTAGAAATACTCAATTAGTAAAGTAAACCTGTCAACCATCCAATGGATTAGTAGGTGTATAATTAGATTGGTGAAAATCAGTAGACTTATTTTGCAAAATAGCTGCCATGATTGCTTTCATTTCAGCCAACTGGGTCTCCATAACTATCATTCTTTCCTTCATTTCTTTTGTTTCCTCCTCTGTTTTCTTTCTAGTCTCAGTTGCCATTCTTATGCATGCTGCAGGTGAAGGCGCATCGGTCCAAATATGAGTAGGAGTATGGCCCAAACCAAGGCCACGGACGCGACCATGTTTTTCTTTTCCAAATACATCTGAAAATAAATTATCTATTTCTTTGGCACCCTTTTGGGCAAAAGCTGGTTGATTCTTGGTCTTCACATTAATCTCTCTCTATAAAAAGTCATGTATATCACAATATCATGAGTTCCTAGAAATGTATAGTTGTGAGCAGACTTCTCACTTAAGAATCACATAAAGATATCAAACAATATTTGGATAAGCCTATAGTATGATTATTATAAATGTGGATGACTAACTCACATGGACAAAATTGTCACTAAGCCTACAATCTCATTGCATTGGTTTAATTTCTATTCTAGTCTCTTTGCAGCATTATTGACGGGGTTTTAGTTATTGCTGGCCTATACAGGTCATTTGGGCTTGTTACATGGAGCCAAAAGCAGCTAGATCAATTGATTATGTGAATGAAAAGATAGACACTCTTCTTCGTGAGGATCGAACCAAGCCTCAAGACATTAGAAAAATGCTCCAGCTCTTCTATGATTTTCTAGCCCGTGGTCCAACAACATGATTCCCAAATAAGTTTTTATCTCCCTATTATTGGTTTCGAATACTTCTCAACAAAAAGTACGGATATGTACAACATCATTTTCTACAGAAAGATTTTTGTTGCAAAAAATAGATAAAAAAGGACTCCCGTTCATCTTCTTTAGTACAATATATCAATTATTGTGTTCTATTATTTTACAAGTAAAAGGTGCAGGACACCACCAACCATAATTTCTTAACAGAAGCTGAATATAAATGTATGAATTAAAACATATTCATATCTAGGCAAGAGCTGAAGTCTTTACTAATAAAAATTTTAAAACAAAATTAGTATACTTACAATTTTGTTGGCACATTCTTCATTCATCTGATCCCCATTTTCGTGAACATGAGTAATCTTAAATAGTTCGGCCCTAATTGGGACTATTCCCTTTTCCTTTCGCTGTTCATGATAAGAAAGATTATAATTCAGTGAATTCATGTAATAGCATATAAATCAATTTAGAAGGATAAGTGAATTTAGTGATTTACCTTTTCTTCACGAAAACGAGAAAAACTTCTTGAGCAGCAGTGTGAGTAATAATTTGCTTAGAGCGATTACTTTTGTTTCTTAAACTATGCGTCTATATATAACATCAACTTAGTTAAAAGAAACATCTATATAGTTGCACTAGAAAAAACTGAAGAGTGAAATCAATAGAGAATTAAAATATTGCTAAAGCACCCCAATTGTCTCGATTGCTTCGGGAGGATTCTCGAATCACGATCAACAAGACGATCTTCATAAGTATTGTGAGCATCGTAGTGCTTTTTCTTAAGATTTTATTTGAAGTCCTTTCACTCTTTTTTCCAAGAGCTTTCATAATCTATGGCCAATTATCATCTCCAAGATTATACTTTAACTGTAAGAAATTCAGAAATTTGTTTACTTATCAATGTTTGGATATTAAAAGTATAGAGACAAACCAGCTAATAAATTGATACCTTAATAATATTTCACATATCTTTTTATTGTCCAAAGGTATGTGCCTCCCATCTTTATATATCAATGGTACATCTTTTCCACTTCTAGCAACAGTGCCTAAGAAGTTTGTGAATTGTACAACTTCATCACCAATAAGATGATCAAATGGGAGGCATAGCACATATTTTATGCACGCGAGTAGGAGAAGAATCTGTTTCCAAATAATCATAAGAGATAGCTAAAAAATAAATATTCAATAGTGATCAATTGATTTTCTAAAATATATTTCTAAAGTTTAATGAATGAATACCTATATTTTCTTCAGGTTGGTCATCATCAGACCTAAACAGATTGTCATTATCAATACCCAAATCAAAAAGAATTCTCCTGAAGGTGACCTCCATATTGCCTTAGCGAGTGATTACTTGATGGTATATTTTTCTAAATAGGATCATGAATTGCAGTTGAAGGACTAAGTATAGAACGTTCTTGCTGAAATTTTGTACGTGCCATACTCAATTGCTAAGCCTCCTGCAAAGCAGTTAATAAAAAAAACAAATACATAATCTTTTAGAATTAGTAAAATTCTTATATACTACTTAAGAGAAGTATTAAATGACTAATAACATAACGAAATAAGCACCTACACATGAGTTTTTAATATCATTTAGTAATTTGTTATCTAAACATTAAAGAAAAAAGTTGATGATTTAGATTTCATTGAATGTAAATTTCTTATCAAAATGATGCCTTCGTCTTTAAAAGTTACCTAAAAATAACATATGAAAGTTTCCTAAAAATATAAATCAAATGATGATCAATGCTAAAACAAACAAGCATTTTAAATATCATGAAATATGATCAAAGAGACATTATTCAATTCTAAAGCAACAAGCAATACACACACACACACACACACACACACACACACACACACACACACACTTTTATGTTAAATAAAAACTTGCATCAAAAGTTGCATATTAAAGTAAGAATCATTGAAACTGAAATTAATTTACAAGAGATTGAAGATAAAGCAATGAATCAACCTTATAACTGAAAATCAATCACACCAATGATCATCATCTCCAACCCCTTCAGACTCTGAGTTATCACTTCGTGTAGCATCTTTTGGATGAGTAATATCTAAAGGCGTATTAATAGTTGTTCCAGATATACCTGTCCTTGCCCAATTACCATTGTCAATATCATTAGTAGTGGTGCTATCTGTATTTAAATTACTCTCTAAACTATTTGGATAGTATATCTCCATATCATTTCCACATTCTTCCTCTTTTGCAGACATATCAAACAAGTCTCTAGGTTTTGTACTAACTACAACATGCCAATCTTCCTCTAAGGGGTCTTGTATATAAAACACCTGTTCAACTTGTGATGCTAGTATAAAAGATTCATTTTCTATATTCTCATTGCTATATAATAATTGATTAAAGTTAATGAGTGTAAATCTAAATTTGTCCTTCTTAATTCCTCTCCCTTCAGAATGCACATCTACCCAATCACATTTAAACAACACAATCTTTGCCTTCTCATTACAGTATAGTTCAATGATCCTTTTAAGAACTCCATAGTATGCAACATCTCCTTTAATAGGATTTTGATCCTTTCCACTAGAAAAACTTGAGGTGCTTGCAACAACAACAATGCCACTATTTTGTGTTCTTCGTCTCTCCTCAATATCTTTCGTATGAAATTTAAATCTATTAACAATATATGTTTTATATCTCCTTGCTGTCATTAGAGGACTCGATGCCAACCATCGAATTTTCTTTGGTAACTTCACATTCTCTTCTCTTATCAAATTATGAAACTATTAAACAATGACAAACCAATTAATGTCTTAGTTTTACCTATATAATTGTTAGAAAATTAAGTTCAAAGTAGAGTAGACTTATATAAAATGTAAAAAACCATTCATAAAAGGTATCATTATGAATACGCTCAACATCACGCCTTCGCGCCTGATGATTATGTGCCTTGATATCTTGAAGATGCTTTCTATAAATAAATAAGCCTAACTAAACGAACTATTTAAAAATTAAAATTATAGCATATAGACTCTTAGGTATCGTTTGGTTCGGGGATAAGCAAAAAGTGACTATTCCAGGGATAGGTATAAATTGAGGTATAAGCGAGGGTTAAATCAATTTTACGTTTGGATGAAAAGTAGATTTTTTTCGGGAATAAGGAAAATAGTGTTTGGATGGTTTGATTGGAATTGCGAGGATAAGAATAATTATAATTTTAAATAATAATATTTTATCTAATTAATTAAAACAAAATATTAATTAAGTAATAATTTAACTTATTTAATCTACTAATTAATTATGAATATTGCTAAAAACCCTTAATATTAATAAATAAATAAATTGGTAATTAATAATTTAATTAATTACAAATAATTTAATAAAATAATAAATTAGTTAATAATAGTCAGATGATTAATTAAGAAAATAATTAAATTACTCAAAATATTAATTAATTAAACAATATAATTAATTATTTAATTAGTTAATAATTAAAATAATAAATTAATTACTCAAAAAATTAATTAAAAATATTTATTAAAGTAATAAATTAAATAGTTAATTAATTATCTAGCTAATTCGTAAAAAAATTAATATATAAATTATTAATTAAATAATATTTTATTATAAATCTAGCTTGGATATTTTATTATTAATTAAATATATTATGTTTATATAATTTATTTTTAACTAAATTTATAATCTTAATTAAATTTATAATTAAGCTTGGAATAACGCTATTCCGTCAAACCGATGGAATAGTTTATCCCAGCTATTCCGGAATAGCCAAGAAATAACGAAGTTTGACCAGGATAAAATATCCCGGCCAAAATTCGTTTTGTTTGGCGGAATAGCGGGGATAACTAATGTTATCCCCGCTTATCCCGCCAACCAAACATGGCCTTAATTAATATTCAAGTTTAAGAACTTACTCAAGATAATAGCTTATAGGATCGAAATTAAATAGCACATATAGATGAGCTTGTACCTATGTTGTATAATCCAACGTTATAATTTCGCCATCATCTAGTGCACGACCAATATGAAAAAATAAGGTTCTTTTAGATAAGTCACTAGCATTAGGATCATCATTTCTCACTAGACGATTGAACCGAGTTTCAATACTACCTTGTAAGTAGCGAGAGCAAAATGTTAGGCTCTCCTCAATTAAATAACCTTCTGCAATTGAACCTTTGGATGTCTTCTGTTTCGTACTATGACTTCAATCTCAAAAGGAATCTAATTAAATAAAAATAAGAACCAAAATAGAAAGAAATAAAGAATTAGTAATTTATTAAATTACTAGTCGAATCTTTATATCTTATTGTACCTCTCAATTGGATACATCCAACGGTATTGCACTGGACCAGCAAGCTTAGCCTCACTAGCAAGGTGAATCGGCAAATAGACCATGACGTCGTAAATAGACGGAGGAAATATTCTCTCAAGATGGCATAATGTCAAAGCTATTCGATCTTTTAGTTGCTGTATATCCTTAACCTAAATAGATTTACAGCATAATTCCCTAGAGAAGCTACTTAGCTCTATCAAGGTCAGGCTAACATTTTCTGGCAAGATTCTTCTCACAACTAATGGGAGCAAATGCTGCATCAACACATGGCTATTATGGCTCCTGAGCCCTAAATTTTTTCTCTCTTTAACATGTACACGATTTAAGATATTTGCTGCATAACTATTAGGAAATTTAACTGTCACGCCCAGGCCCCAGTGGAAGCCCACCCGGTACGTGCACAGACCTGCCGTGTACACCAAACACCCCTGGTGCACACATGGCGTCTACCACAAACAAACTAAAAAGACAATATTTATACAATCCCTACGAGGTAAGCAGAGCATGAGAACTTAATACTATGTAATACAATGACAAATTATTAAAAATAAAACCATTCACAAGATATACAATATGTATCAACCAAAAGTACATCTCATGAACATAGAGGGTCTCTATATAACACATAAACTAACATGCCTTTCAATACAAAAACCAAAAGAAAGGCACCTCATGTCCATCTCTAGCGACTCTCGCAGGCTCTTGCTAGTCGCTAACCCCTTTTCTCGTTTCTTAGCCTCTTCTGCTGTGGAAGGATCTATAACAAAAACAAACAAACAACGAGCGTGAGAACTATTAAACAATAGTTCCCAGTAGGTAAGATGCCGAGAAGAGTGAATTACACCACTAGGTCAACTGAGGCAATAATAGCAGATGATTGAAATATAAAGAATGAATATACTAACCAAGATGAAAAGTGATCTATTACTATTATGCCTCTATGCACTAAACTATGTCAATAAGTGTATAGTTCTACCACTACCATGTAGAGAAATTTACATGTGTATAGTAATCACTATCATGTATGCTAATAAGTATGCATATGGCACTTGCAAGGACATCTAATCTATATGTATGCATCTATTTGTGATGATGATGAACTATAGGTATAACTAACTTTTACCCAATCATCGGAGACCCACCCGTAGTAAAGTCCCGTCTTGTGCCAAGCCTAATGGTCCCGTGGTAGTCAACATTCCCACTCTAGGAATGAGCCTCCCCCATGGCGTCCCACTTCAGCGCCCAATCCCACACGGCGATCAATCGTCGCAAGGCTAATACTCCGGAGTGCCGGCTTGTAGGGACCGACCCTCACAAGCTTGTGCGAATGAGCACAAGGGCAAACAAGCGCAGTCATATGCGTCATGTCCAAGGGTAATAGATCTCAATCATCATGTCTAAAATATGGAATCACAATCATCGACTAGAAGGTCAGGTATTTTAGCATATATGTCATACTTCTCTTCTCAAATAACTTATGAGTGTATCACTACTATTAGATAACATGGCTCTAATATGCAAAAGTTCACATCTCATTTATCATAACAAAACAAGGGGAGTTCTTTACTTATGCATAATCATAGAGAGTTACAAGTATATACCCTTTCCACTAGAGCGTATATAAGAGCAATTTACTAATGTCATATTCGAGGAATACAAGGATGTCAACCAAGTTCATGTTACATGTCATGCATGTGCCTTGCTACATAAGCCTCTACTATATAGAGTATGAAATTCATCATGCAAGGTCTGACCAAACCATAGAGGGAGTTCACCCATTTCGGTGAAGTCGAACCCACCGGATAACCCTTGAGACCTCGATCGTTTCTCAAACGAAGTTGTCCGCTAAACTTCTTATGCAGTAAGAAAAATTTCCAAAGGGTTACAAGTTTCTAAAAAGCTTACCACGAAATTCATCAAAAATCAAAGAGAAAATTGATGAAAATTACCTTAATCCAAGAAAACTTGCCCAAACTCCAAACTAAGGCAATAGGGCTTCAATTTCAACCTACAAGAGTGTTCTAGAATCATCAATTCCATCCCAAAAGCTCCCAAAAGCTCCCAATTGAAAAGCCCCAAAAATAAACCATAATTTCTACAAACAAGGTTTTCTACCAAAAATTCTTGCAAATCTCACAAATAGAGGATGCAAGAAGATTACTAACCTCAATTCAAGCTCCAATCCAAGCTATAAGGTGCTAAGGTTGAAATTTAAGCCTCAAACAAGTCCCTTCCTTCAATCCCGAGCTTCCCTCCAAATCCTAGATGCATGCATCCATGGAGGAGATGAAGAAAAGAAGAACAAATCCAAGAATTAGAAGGATTGGAGGAAGAAATCCAAAAAAGAGGGGAAGAGGAACCACCTTCTCCTACTCTTTCACTGCCTAAATGAGAGGGCTAAACAAGGGTGAAGTGGGTTATAACCCACTTGCACAAAACTCACATAGGTCCCTCAAAAACCAAAAAATTACAAACTGTACGAAACAGTTTCAACACTATTGAGTACCAGTACTGTAGTACACTGAACTTTAACAAATTGCGGAGTTCTAGTGAGAGAATAGTGGCTTATACTATTCTGGAGTTTTGGGTTGAGTTTGGTGAGCTTCGGAGTGTTTTCGGGACTTGAAAAGTGCGGAAGCGGACTCCGGAAGTCGAAATCTGCAAAAGTGCAGATTTTGCAATTGTATACCGGTATCTGGCTTGGGATACCGGAATCCAGTGAAGACTGGTTGTGCGCAGCTCTCGGATTCTGCGGAATCCAGCAATTGATACCGGAATAGGTTGGCATTCCGGTATGTGCAATTCGCATACCTGTAATGAAGCGATTAGTACCGGTACTGGGATTGGCATACCGAAATCCTGTTGCGCGGCCTGCTTGGCCGAGGCTCGGGTTTTGCAGAATTTGTGCAGTATACCGGTATGCACATGCGTATACCGGTATACAGTGTTGCAGAGTGCATTTTGTACAGTTTTGCAATTTTGGCTTTTTGAGGGGCCTAAGTGGATTTTGTTGCTCGGGTTTAAGTACCCCTTCACCCCTCTCTTGTTGTGTGGGCTGAGGACTTAGAGGAGAGGAAAGGTAGGGTTTCCCTCTCTTTCTCTCTCTAGTTTTTCTTGCTCCCAACCTCTCTAGATCATGTTTTGATCTCCTTTCTCTCCATTTTCTTCATGGAGGAGTACTCCTAGGCTTGGAGGGAGCTCGGGGCTGAGGAAAGGAGCTTGTTGGTGGGCCTAGCTTCAACCCTAGCTTGTGTGAGCTTGGTTGGAAGCTTGATTTGAGGTTAGTAAACTCTTTTACAACCTCTATTTGTGATTTTTGCTTGAGATTAGCTTGGAAACCTAGTTTCTTGAAAACTAGGGTTTTATTTGGGGTTTCTTGAATGAGAGCTCTTGAGGTTGAATTGATGGGTGTAGAATGTTGTTGTAGGTTGGATTTGAAGATCCCTAACCTCAATTTGGACTTAGAACAAGTTTTACTTGCTCAAGGTAATTTTCACCCATTTACCTCATAGTTTTTTGTGGTTTTCGAATTTGTTCGTTCGAAGCTTTTAACCCCTTGGAAAATTATCTTAGGGTATGAGAAGCTCGGGGGACAACTCCGTTTCGAAGTACTGCGAGGTTTCGACGGGTATCCGGTGGGTCTCCTATCTTGTTATAGGATTGATTAGATGCATAATTATAA
Source organism: Puya raimondii (assembly GCA_016920855.1). NCBI lineage: Eukaryota > Viridiplantae > Streptophyta > Magnoliopsida > Poales > Bromeliaceae > Puya > Puya raimondii. Next base: position 210,265,877 of record JABWPP010000050.1, on the reverse strand, counting down.
TAATTATGACATGATGAAAATTGTAATTGCATGAGACACATATGTTGTGTATGAAAAATGCATAGTACATATAGTGCGGTATTATGATGATAATATGCATGCTAGAGTATTTGTGCTAGTAGTGTAATGATGCATTATGAAATGCTAATTAGGTTATGCATGCTAGAAATGAGCATCATAGGAGACACTACTTGGTCGTTGAATTAGTGAATTCTCTTGCATACTAGAGTATGCTTGTATAGAGAAAAGAGAAGTTATGGCAAATGCATGATAAGTTGTGGCACCTCATCTAGGTGAGCAACTTTGACGGTCATCGTGACTTTGGACTCGACCTTTAGGTCGTGGAAATGATTTCCATGTTTAAGACATGAGGAAAGGGATTCTAGTTGTATGTGATAGTTGTAATGGGCTAAATAAATACTTGCATGATAGCTTTATACTCTATGCAGTAGAGGTTAGTGTTGCTCATGCATGACATGGTTTGGCATTTGTAGAATGCATGATATATGGCATTAGAATAATGCATGGTTTTGGCATTTGTAGAATGCACGATATATGGCATTAGAGTAATGCATGGTTTATGAACTTAGTAAACTGAGAGATGAGCATTTACATGTTAGAGACATGGACATATTGGTAGGGACATACCAACGGACAATTTGAGAACAACATGATATTGTTGACATTTAGCATCTTGGCTATTGAATGTAGTAAACATGATATGACGTGTTTTTGACATAGTGTGAGGTTAAACATATTGTATTTCACTTAGGTGAATAATTAGGTTGACATTTTGACATAATGTTAGACCTTTGGACATCGGTTGGCTATTCCATGTTAGAGACATGACGAACATATTTCCTATGCTGTTGACTATGCTTGTTATGCCATTGTGCTCATTCGCACATGCTTGTGAGGGTCGCTCCCTACAAGCCGGCAGCTCCGGAGTGGGCCTTTCGCGATGTTGATCGCCTGTGTGCAGGTTATATGGGCGCCGAAGTGGATTGCCGTGGGGGAGGCTCATTCTAGCGAGAATGTTGACTACCACGGGGCCATTAGGCACGGCACAAGCCGAGACTTGAAAAGTCCTTTATGGTAGGAAATATGGTGAGGAATGTGACATTTGACACCCTAATTAATCGGTACACATAGATGTAGCTGATGGACGTAGTATTGGGTGGTGACATTGTGGCATTACATGTAGTGAAATATTGACATGACTTGGCACACTAGTGGTTAGTGAACATAACATACATATAGTTGGGAACAAGTCATATAGTTCATACATGTCGTGGGAAATTGATCATACATTTCATACTTGTAGTTGGAGACAAGTCATTCGTGTATTAATAATAAACTTGACATATAGTAAGTTTATAACATTAGATTATGTGTAGTTGATCATGGTATATTTACACATATATGAGTAGAATGTTTACATACTTTGTAACATGTTCATGTAGATGATTTAGTCATTGGAGGCATGATAGTTGTAGAATTATCTGCTTAGCATTCAATGTTTTATGCTTTATATTTCAGTTTAAACTATCTTGCCTCAGTTGACCTAGCGGTGTAATTCGCCACTCTCGGCGGCTTACCCACTGGGAACTATTGTATAATAGTTCTCTCCCCCATTGTTGTTGGGTTTTTATTTCAGAGCCTTCCGCAGCAGGAGAGGCTTGGGATCGTGGCGAGGGGTTAGCAGCTAGCTAGAGCCTCTACGATGTTGTTGTAGGCATACCATGGAGTCCTTTCATTGTATTTTATATGAAAGGTGTATAGTTGTTTTCTAGAGAGTGATCTCCTAGTATTGCTAAGATGTATAATGATTATTGTATATCTTGAGATTTTGGTTGTGTTGATCTTGTTTTAGATGTAGAATTATGTTCTCGCTCTGATCACCCTGTTTAGGATGTATTTTTTTATCCTACTTGATTGTTGTGGTTGTAGACGCCTTGTGTACATTGTGTTGTTTTGAGGTACACGGCGGGTCTGTGCACGTGTCTGGTAGGCTCTCACTAGGGCCCGGGGCGTGACAAGTACACGAATTGGAGTACCGGTACTCGAGCAGTTCCGGTACTCGGGTGCTCAGTTCCGCAAAGCCCGAACGTTGGAGTTTCGGTTCTCTACTGCGTTTCGATACCCGCCCGAATCAGTATCGGTACAACTTGAATCAGTACCGGGACTCATCCGAGTTTCGCAAAACCCGAGAGCTACTCAAACCTGCGCTCAACTAAGTTCTGGTACCTCAATTTCAGTACCGGTACTCAGTACAAAAACTGCAGGCTTTGCATATTTTGACCTCCAAAATCCTTTTCCGCGCTTATTAAGCTCCGAAAACGGGCCTAAGCTCTCAAAACTTCAGCCAAAACTTCTGAAATAGCGTGGAACACTATTCTCTCATTAGAACTCCACAATTTGCTAAAGTTCAGTGTGCTACATTAACTCCCTTTAATAATTTACAAAAATCTTCCTTTTCCTTCGACTCACGGAGAAGCATGACGGGGGTAGATATGTTTTGGTTCCACTTGATACTAGATGAAGATTATGTCTTATTCCCATGTCTCGAAGGTCGAGACGAGATTTGAAATAATCATTTGATCTTCCTTCTGAATTTTGTAATGTATAAAGTACATTGTCAGTAATGTTTTTCTCAATATGCATAGTGTCAAGGTTATGACGTAATAAAAGAGTTTTCCATTATGACAGCTCAAAAAAATGCTCTGCTTCTTCCAATTATGAGAAGGTTGAACATCATCAACTCGCTTACGTTTTTTACTACTTACGTTACAATTATGCTTTCCCAATATTATGTTAACATCTTTTATTTGTTCTAAAACATCACAATCGGAAAGTGGAGTAGGTGCTGCTCTATGTTCCTGCTTACCATTGAAAGATATTGTTGCAACACGTCGAAATTTGTGTCCATTATCAAGAAATCTATGATGTTCCATGTAGCAAAATTTTCTTCCATACTTTAAACATTCAGAGCAAGTTTCACTATTACAGTAAGGACAAGCAAGTTTCCTGTCACGCCTCGGGGCCCGTTTGGTAAGGCTTTTTCGAAAAAAAATGCCAGCTTGAAAACAGAGTCAGTGGAAAGTGCCAATTTTTTTGAAAGAGAACCTTGCCCACGGGATAGAACGGACACGCCACAAACACAGGGACTCTTCTATCCATGCAGATAAAGTCTCCCCTGTATTTGCACGATATACCACTACAAGAAAATACCACAACACATACATACACTCACATAACTCAGCAATCACAATGCAGATACTCACAAATAGAAACAGCTATCCATCCTTAAAGATGATGCCATGCTCTAAGCACTCCTTAAGCGAAGGATGATGTGAATGCACAATACACGAAAAAATTCTATCATTTAAAAGTGTTTTCCATCCGAAAATTTTATTTTAAAAATCTAATATAGCGATAAATCCATAAAATTATTTTGAAAACTGCTTTCCATACGAAAACTCATTCGTTTGAAATCCGACTATCACGAGGGGTAGAAAACCGTTTTGTCATAAAACCACAACTATAACATCACCACTACCACATATAGTAAACAAAAATCCACCGTTCATTTATTCTCTAAATAAATATTCACATGAACCAAACAATCACCTAACTTAACCACAATATAGTCGACTTTATTAACGAATAAATATAAAAGGGTAAAAATCTGAATAATCAGAATCAATGATGAATGCTCGGGACCTCTAAAACTCACTAGCTGTGAGAATTCGAATTTTGGAAATTTGAAATTTCTGTGTTGCACTCCCCTGTTACTGTGTTTTTGATCAGTATACGTATATATATAGGTATTTATATATATATATATGTATATAAGTGGCTGAGAGGGAGGGGGGTAGGTGGGGTTGGTGAGGGTTTTATGAGATTTGACACCCCCTCCCCCCCTTATCCATTTGAACACTCCACCCTCTCTCTCTCTCCCACACTCTCCCTCTTTCTTCTCCTCAGCCAGGGCCAGAGCCCCTGCCCTCTCTCTGCCTCTGAGCTCCCCCCTGTGCACCTCCGGCCGCTGCCGACCCTCCTTGCTGGCCGGAGCTCCCCGGACCCCCACTCTCCCTCTTTTTCCCTTTTTCTTCCCCTTCTTCTTCTTTTTTCTCCTTCCCGAGGGTGTGCACCCAGGGGTTACCCACGCCGGAGTCCCCTGAGGTGGCACGACCCCCTTCTTCCTCCGTCGCCCTGCCGCCGGGGAGCCGCCGGGAGCCGCCACCAGCCCTGCGGCCACTGCTGGAGCAGCCTCTGGCCGAGACTGGTGGGCTCTGGCCGCCGCCGCCTCCCGCAGCTCAGGAGGGTGAGCATCGTCACCCCCGTGAGCTCCGGCGCCGCTCCCTTCCTCCCCGGCAGCCGCCGTACCGCCGGAGCGCCGCCGCTGCCGCCGTATGCTCCGGAGGGGCCGCTAGGGCACCCGAGGCCGCGCCTGCACCGCCGCCGCTTCCCGGCACCTTTTTTGTCGCGGTCGCCGGCCAACCAGTGGCCGGCGACCTCCTCTTGAGGGTGCTCGCCTCGCCGCCGACCATCGTCGCCGGCCGTTGCCGCGCCGCCGTGCCCTAGTTTTACCCGAGAGCCGGGAGCTTCGCCGCGCCGCCGCCGCCGCCTCCTGCCGTCCGCCAGGGTGAGCTTCCCCTTCCTTGCAACCCTCTCGGCCAACCCTGCCCGCCGCCGGCCCTGTTTGCCCGCCGGCAGCCGGCCGGAGCTAGTTGCTCCGGCCGGGAGGGGCTGTTTTGTGTTGTTTGGCCGCGCCGAGCTGCCCGGAGCCTCTGTTGCTCCCCGAGGTCCGGAGAGGTGAGCACGATGATCACGGCGTCATGCTGATCATCATGCTCACCTCTGTTTTGCTTTTGCTCGAGTCGATTTGCGGTTCGGCCTTGGTCGAGCCGTTTGCATGCTTGTTTCGCTATTTTTATGCAATTTCCCGGCCTGCGACTCGCCTTGTCGCAGTGAGGCCATGAGCACGGCTTCCGTTGCATCGTTACCTATCCGCTGGTGCTTGCGGGAGGTTGAGCGGACGAGCGGAGTGCTCGAATGGCCTTAACTATGATTGTGATGCTTGTATGTCTTGCTGTTTTTATGCTTTTTCCCGACCCGCGACTTGTCCTGTCGCAGCGGGGCTGTGAGCACGGTCTCCGTGACGTCGATACCTATCCGCTGGTACTCGCGCGGAAGGTTGAGCGGATGAACGGATTGCTCGATCGACTTATTTTAGTGAATGTATGTATGTTTATGTTGCTCGTTATGGATTTGTGGCGTTTGTGGCAGCGTAGCGACGCTGTGGGCAGCAAGGGGATGGTCTTGAGGACCCTCTGGACTGGTTGTCCAACCCCCTCGCCCTTCGTAGAGTTTCGGATTCATTTCCGACGCGTTTTTTTCGATGAAATAATCGGCAAAACGCGCGTTTCTAGGGGTGCGACTTGCCCGCTGTTTTCGCGAGCGACTCGGCTTCGTCGTGTAGCCTTGTTGGCTGTTCCTCATCGCTGTCCCGAAGTTTCGAGGACAGCGGATGAGCGACGAAGGGTTCCGGTGCCATTTCGGCATTTTTCGGGAACCCGGGAAGCCTTTTCGGGTGCGTTTGATGTTCATGGCACCCCGAGCTAGTGCTCGCTGTCCCGTCACTTGGTTTAGTGTGTTCGGGGACAGCGAGGGACCTTGTTGGCTGTTTGGTACCCCTCTGGGGCTTTGTGAGGTTTCGGGATCGTCCCGGTGGGTTTCCCGGGCGATCCGTCGGTTTCGGGATGTGTGCGCTTTGTGTTTAGCGTTGACTTGGTGGACCTTGACCCTGTGAGTCTTTCGTAGGTCCTGTCGCGTTTCCCGAGAGCCGTCGGTGTTAGACTTGGATCTTACCTACAGGTGGGTACTTCGACCCGGAGTCGGTTCAGTGGACTACGGTGATACCTTTCTATCCCTTCCTTTGCATTTCTGTTAGTAGTTCACTTGACTCCCGTAGACTCTACTCATATGCGTGCTTGGATAGTAGAGTAGTGTGGTTTGCATGTTCTTTGAGACGACCCAGTCGGTCGGTGGGGATCGCTTGTCATTCTGAGCGATCCTAGTGTGGTTTGCATGTTCTTGAGACGACCCAGTCGGTCGGTGGGGATCGCTTGTCAGTCTGAGCGATCCTAGTGTGGCTTGCATATTCCTTGAGACGACCCAGTTGGTCGGAGGTGATCGCCTGTTGTTCCGAGCGATCCTAGTTGTGGTTTATTGGTTGCTTCTCGGCTTGTTGCCGTTCTGTGGATTGAGCATATGCATCGATCGTCACAGCTCTTCCCGCACTTCACGTACACCGCGGTCTGATCCACCGTTTAGAGGTGTTCTTTTCCGGAAAAGGGTCGTGAATTTCTACCGACCCGTGGCCCCGAGCATTGTGTCGGGATGGATGGTGCCGTTGGATTGAGCAGGGTGACAGTGCCAGGGCCACCCCCTGGTGGCTATAGATTGGGTTCACTTTGTGGTTATCCCCTTTGATGCATACTAGTTGCTTACAGTAGCATTGTTATTTCTGTTATAGGTTCAGCCTCATATTTACTTTTGCTACTGTTTACCATATCTATCTTTTGTTGACCCTCGTGCCGGTGTGTACACCTCGCCTTCGTCGGCTTGCGGTACCCACTGGGAGGGGAGACATGTGTACATGTTCTCACCCCCCACCCCCGTTGCAGGTTCCAGGTGGGCAGGGTGGCGTGTGTCGGGACGCTGAGAGGCACGCATAGCTAGTGTGCTAGAGGTTCCGACCTGTGAGACGTCTCCCCAGATTTTGGTTATTACCCTATCTTGACAGTGGACTAGATGTGGATGGGGTTCAGTTACATTTTGGATGTTTATATGCATGCTTACTTTATGTTTGTTTTGGTTAGTTCCTATTTGCGTGCATGCTTAGACTCTTGTATGAGAACTATTCTAGTTATTTCATTTGTCGCACACTCTGGTTTTCTACCCCTCGTGGTAGCGCTTTCAAGTAAAAGGTTCTCGTGTGGAGAACAGTTTTCAAAAGGTTTTAAATGATTGAATTTAGGATTTCAAAAGAAAGCTTCTGGGTAAGGAGCAGTTTTATAGAATGATTGTTGATTGTGCATTGCATCATCCTTCGCTTAAGGACCTGCTTAGATTCATACTGGATTAAGGATGGTTAGCTGTATGAATCTTGTTTTGTTCTGTTTAGTTGTGTTGAATGAATAGTGGTTGTAATCCCCTCGTTAATGTTGTCCACGCCGTGCAAATACAGGGGAGGCTCTGTCCGTATGTACAGTGATCCCTGTATTTGTGGCGGATCTGTACGTGGCGCGGGCTAGGGTTTCAAAAAAAATTGGCACGCTTTTCCGCTTCTAAAACTAGCCCGGGGCGTGACAGATTAAGATGGTATCAGAGCGTAAAGGATACAAACACTTGTTCATTCATAAGCTTGTAACTGAACCAATGGTTAGGATGACCCATAGGGAGACCTAGGATCTTTAGGCGCGTGAGTTCGAGGGGTTTGTTTTCGGCATGTCGTTTGTTGGGTGTTGCCGACCCTCTTTTCTCTTACACGGTTTCTGTGTTGCAGATGGCTCGTGGTCGTCGTGGATCTACCCGTCCTGGTCGCGGGGCTGGGCATGTGCCTACGGGACGGGCTGCTGATGTCCTGATCCGGGTTTCTGCGGCCGGTGTGAGCGAGGAGCTAGCAGGAGACGGACAGCTTGTTGAAGACCGTATCCTACAGCTGGAGAGTGGGTTGGCCGAGGTGAGGGGCCAGTTAGCGACCCTCTTCAGCATGTCCCTGCAGATCTTGCAGCAGCAGGCTACGGCGACTGCCGCTCCGACCCCTCCTCCTCCATCCCCGCCGAGTGCCCCGATGACCGCAGACCCTCCTGTGGCACTCACGCCTTTTATGGCCCCAACCTTGACGACGACGGCGACCACATCGTCTGTTCCTAGCGAGGGTACTGATCTCTCGACGGAGGACGATGGTTACCTTCTAGCACACTTGGCTGACTCCCGGAAGCGTTCCCATCCCAGTTCCTGCGGTGGTTCTTTCGCCAGGAAGAGGCCACCGAAGCATCCGAGGAGCCAGCCTGCCAGGAGCGCTCCATCTGGGAGCCAGTGGCAGGAGCCGTAGACTTGTGTCATCTGTGGGCAGGGACATCGGCCGAGCGCCTGCCCCCAGCGCCGTGACCACTGCTGCTACCGGTGCGGCCAGAGAGGCCACATGTCTCGGCAGTGCTTGTGGGGACTGGCAGCTGCTGCTCCGTCTGAGCGTCCCTCCACTTCACGCCTGCAGGAGGGGACACCCCAGTCTTCGGGTGGACGCGTCTGCGACATGTCCCACCCTGTGGGAGACGCCTAGGTTGCAGGTATTACCTCTTTTGGCCCTGTGCTAGGACGCTGTTTAATTCCTGTGCATTGCATTTCTTATTTTTGCATCCTTTTGTTCACGAGACTGGGTGGACACTGTTGAGTGTCGGGTGTTTGTTGGTGCCTACATAGTTGCGGATATCCTAACGCCCAAATTGGTGTGTTCGGGGATTCCTGGTGGTTTTTGTAGGTTCCCGTGTTGCCGCGAGATCTTCCGGGTTCTTGTCGGAGATCTCACCGCGTCCGACGTTGGTTAGTCGACGCTGGTTTTGTTCTGCCTCCGGTTTGGTTCGTGTGGTTGACGACCCTTTGTCGCCTGTAGCCGCCGGTTCGTTGTTGGAAGCCGATGACTCCTAGGGAGTTGGCTCAGGGCAGACGTTGTTTTGTGGGTCGGGTTGTTTTTTCCGTTAATTCGGTGAATCGTCTGTGACTTTGGTCCAGCTTTGGAGTTGGTGGACCTGACGCCTTTGTGGTGTTGCCAACTGGTTGTTGGCTTTGACCTTAGGATATTTCGTCTTCTTTTGATAAGTACGTTGGCTGCAGACAACGTAGTGTCGAAAGTTAGGACGAAATACCCTATCCCTTCTTGGGGACCTTCTGGATTGGGTCGGTGCTTTCCCTCGCAAGACTTCTTCTCGCTCTTGGCCGTCTTGCGGAAAGCTGTGTGTTGGTCATCCCCGTTCTAGTGGTGAACCTTGAGCTAATCCTGGCGTGGTTTTGCGCAGTTGATTTGCCATCACTGCCGTTGGTTTGACTCCGGTTGAGTCCGGGTGCCCTTTTAGCTCGGTTTCGGGATGACGGGAGCCTGGTTGTTGGCTCCGAGCTGTGTTTGCGTGCAGGGTTTTCGCCGCGTCTTTCGTAGCCGTGCCTTGGAGCACGTGTCCGATCTTTTTGATCTGATGTTCGGCATCGTAGGTGTTTTTATCGCTTGCTGCGATTGGCAGCCCTGTACACCTGAGTGATGGACTCGCAAGGTTTCCGTTGGTCGGTGTTGCTTTGTACCCTCTACCGCAGATCTCTGAGCTCTTCGACCGGCTCCAGGGAGCCTCAGTTTTCTCGAAGTGTGTTCTGCGGCCAGGTTATCCTTAGTTGAGGATCAAGACTGAGGACGTTGCGTTAACGGCCTTCCGGACTCGTCACGGGCTTTACGAGGTCACGGTTTTGCCGTTCGGTTAAGCGAACGTCCCGGCAGCTTTTTGGACTTGTTGAACTGGGTTTCGGCAGTTCTTGGATCAGTTGTCGTGGTCTCCTTTGACGACATACTGATCTCTTCGAAGAGTTTCCTTCTTGGTTCGCATCGTGACGTGGGTTGTTTTTGTGGGGGAACCAAGGAAGGAGGGCTCTGTAATGGTTTGGCCCGTTCCGACTTCTGTGGCTGAGTCTAGGAACTTCCTCGGCTTGGGCGTTGATGCCGGCGAATTGTTGAGGGTCCTCCTCAAGATCGCCGCCCCTTTGAGCAAACTGTCGAGGAAGGGCGCGTCGTTTCTCTAGACTCCCGCTTGTCCGTTGAGCGTCTTGGAGCCGATGGACTGTTTGACCCGTGCCCCTATCTTAGCATTTTCGCAGCCTGGTGCGATTGTTGCGGTCTTCTGCGATGCATCTTGGATAGAATTGGGGTGCGTGCTCATTCAGCATGAGATGGATATCGCTTGTGCTCCGCGCTAGTTGATGGACTGTAAGAAGATCTATCTAGCGCTCGATCTTGTGTTAGCAGTGGTGGTGTTCGCTCTCGAGTTTTTGAGACTGTTCCTTGTGGAGCTACCGCTCAGTTGTTGCCCTTGGAGGTGCTACCCACCTCGACGGATCAGATTTTCGGTGGACGACTGATGGATCCGCAGTGGTAGGGAGTGCGAGCTGGACAGAAAAGGTGACTTCGTGCTACATGCTGTTGGTTTCCTTCGAGGACGGAGTTGTGTGCCCAGAGTTTAGGATTTGAGGTGAGAGTTTTAGCTGAGGCACACCGGTCGCCGTACATCGTTCATCCTGGGGAGACGAAGATGTACCGCGACTTGGGGTTGAGTTTCTGGTTGTAGCTCAGCATGTGGCACTGTGCCAGGTTTGTCAGCAGAGAAGCTTTGACCGTTGCCTGTACCGTAGGGAAGTGGAAGCTGATCACCTTGGTTTTTTTCGTCACCGGGTTGCCTCGTTCTCGGCGAGGTCAAGTTGCGTTCTGGGTTTTGTGGACTGTCTGACGAAAACAGCTCACTTCCTATCGGTACGTCTGTTTTAGTCTTGGGGATCGACTGGCGCAGCTCTTTTTGGATGAGTTCGTCGGGCTGTTTGGAGGGCCAGCGTCGATCGTTTTGGGTTGGAGTTCTCGCTTCGTTTCCCAGTTCTGGAGGAGCCTGCAATAGGCACTGGGGACGAGGCTCGACTTTAGCTCAGTTCAACCCTCAGAGTGTTGGGCAGTCGGACCGAGTCTTCTAGACTCTCGAGGTTATGCTCCGAGCATGCGTTTTGGATTTTAGTGAGGAATGATTCAGATATCTTCCCCTGGTGGAGTTTGCCTCCTGCGACAGCTTCCTGGCGAGCGTTGGATTGGCACCGTGCGAGGCTTAGTGTGGAAGTCGTTGTCGATCACCGTTCTGTTTGGTTGACGTGGGTGAGCGTCGTGTGATCGGCCGACAACGGTTCAGCTGAGGGAGGATCTCAGCTGCGGTGAGGTGCCTGTGAGGTTTTTGCTCGCAAGGTGAAGCAGTTGGGGAATCAGAGCTTCCTGTTTGTGTGACTGCGTAGACGAGTCACTTGGAGTGCAAGACTTCTCGGGCGCTGGAGTCTGCTTCGTGTGAGAGGTATCCGCTGTTGTTCGCGGATGGTGTGTGGGTAAGTTTCGGGGACGAAACTTCTTGTTAGGTGGGAGTGATGTGAGAATTCGAATTTTGGAAATTTGAAATTTCTGTGTTGCACTCCCCTGTTACTGTGTTTTTGATCAGTATACGTATATATATAGGTATTTATATATATATATATATATATGTATATAAGTGGCTGAGAGGGAGGGGGGTAGGTGGGGTTGGTGAGGGTTTTATGAGATTTGACACCCCCTCCCCCCCTTATCCATTTGAACACTCCACCCTCTCTCTCTCTCCCACACTCTCCCTCTTTCTTCTCCTCAGCCAGGGCCAGAGCCCTTGCCCTCTCTCTGCCTCTGAGCTCCCCCCTGTGCACCTCCGGCCGCCGCCGACCCTCCTTGCTGGCCGGAGCTCCCCGGACCCCCACTCTCCCTCTTTTTCCCTTTTTCTTCCCCTTCTTCTTCTTCTTTTTTTTCTCCTTCCCGAGGGTGTGCACCCAGGGGTTACCCACGCCGGAGTCCCCTGAGAGGTGGCACGACCCCCTTCCTCCGTCGCCCTGCCGCCGGGGGGGAGCCGCCGGGAGCCGCCACCAGCCCTGCGGCCACTGCTGGAGCAGCCTCTGGCCGAGACTGGTGGGCTCTGGCCGCCACCGCCTCCCGCAGCTCAGGAGGGTGAGCATCGTCACCCCCGTGAGCTCCGGCGCCGCTCCCTTCCTCCCCCGGCAGCCGCCGTACCGCCGGAGCGCCGCCGCTGCCGCCGTATGCTCCGGAGGGGCCGCTAGGGCACCCGAGGCCGCGCCTGCACCGCCGCCGCTTCCCGGCACCTTTTTTGTCGCGGTCGCCGGCCAACCAGTGGCCGGCGACCTCCTCTTGAGGGTGCTCGCCTCGCCGCCGACCATCGTCGCCGGCCGTTGCCGCGCCGCCGCCGCCGCCGTGCCCTAGTTTTACCCGAGAGCCGGGAGCTTCGCCGCGCCGCCGCCGCCGCCTCCTCCCGCCGCCGTCCTGCCGCCAGGGTGAGCTTCCCCTTCCTTGCAACCCTCTCGGCCAACCCTGCCCGCCGCCGGCCCTGTTTGCCCGCCGGCAGCCGGCCGGAGCTAGTTGCTCCGGCCGGGAGGGGCTGTTTTGTGTTGTTTGGCCGCGCCGAGCTGCCCGGAGCCTCTGTTGCTCCCCGAGGTCCGGAGAGGTGAGCACGATGATCACGGCGTCATGCTGATCATCATGCTCACCTCTGTTTTGCTTTTGCTCGAGCCGATTTGCGGTTCGGCCTTGGTCGAGCCGTTTGCATGCTTGTTTCGCTGTTTTTATGCAATTTCCCGGCCTGCGACTCGCCTTGTCGCAGTGAGGCCATGAGCACGGCTTCCGTTGCGTCGTTACCTATCCGCTGGTGCTTGCGGGAGGTTGAGCGGACGAGCGGAGTGCTCGAATGGCCTTAACTATGATTGTGATGCTTGTATGTCTTGCTGTTTTTATGCTTTTTCCCGACCCGCGACTTGTCCTGTCGCAGCGGGGCTGTGAGCACGGTCTCCGTGACGTCGATACCTATCCGCTGGTACTCGCGGAAGGTTGAGCGGATGAACGGATTGCTCGATCGACTTATTTTAGTGAATGTATGTATGTTTATGTTGCTCGTTATGGATTTGTGGCGTTTGTGGCAGCGTAGCGACGCTGTGGGCAGCAAGGGGATGGTCTTGAGGACCCTCTGGACTGGTTGTCCAACCCCCTCGCCCTTCGTAGAGTTTCGGATTCATTTCCGACGCGTTTTTCGATGAAATAATCGGCAAAACGCGCGTTTCTAGGGGTGCGACTTGCCCGCTGTTTTCGCGAGCGACTCGGCTTCGTCGTGTAGCCTTGTTGGCTGTTCCTCATCGCTGTCCCGAAGTTTCGAGGACAGCGGATGAGCGACGAAGGGTTCCCGGTGCCATTTCGGCATTTTTTTTTTTTTTCGGGAACCCGGGAAGCCTTTTCGGGTGCGTTTGATGTTCGTGGCACCCCGAGCTAGTGCTCGCTGTCCCGTCACTTGGTTTAGTGTGTTGGGGGACAGCGAGGGACCTTGTTGGCTGTTTGGTACCCCTCTGGGGCTTTGTGAGGTTTCGGGATCGTCCCGGTGGGTTTCCCGGGCGATCCGTCGGTTTCGGGATGTGTGCGCTTTGTGTTTAGCGTTGACTTGGTGGACCTTGACCCTGTGAGTCTTTCGTAGGTCCTGTCGCGTTTCCCGAGAGCCGTCGGTGTTAGACTTGGATCTTACCTACAGGTGGGTACTTCGACCCGGAGTCGGTTCAGTGGACTACGGTGATACCTTTCTATCCCTTCCTTTGCATTTCTGTTAGTAGTTCACTTGACTCCCGTAGACTCTACTCATATGCGTGCTTGGATAGTAGAGTAGTGTGGTTTTGCATGTTCTTTGAGACGACCCAGTCGGTCGGTGGGGATCGCTTGTCATTCTGAGCGATCCTAGTGTGGTTTGCATGTTCTTGAGACGACCCAGTCGGTCGGTGGGGATCGCTTGTCAGTCTGAGCGATCCTAGTGTGGCTTGCATATTCCTTGAGACGACCCAGTTGGTCGGAGGTGATCGCCTCTTGTTCCGAGCGATCCTAGTTGTGGTTTATTGGTTGCTTCTCGGCTTGTTGCCGTTCTGTGGATTGAGCATATGCATCGATCGTCACAGCTCTTCCCGTACTTCACGTACACCGCGGTCTGATCCACCGTTTAGAGGTGTTCTTTTCCGGAAAAGGGTCGTGAATTTCTACCGACCCGTGGCCCCGAGCATTGCGTCGGGATGGATGGTGCCGTTGGATTGAGCAGGGTGACAGTGCCAGGGCCACCCCCTGGTGGCTATAGATTGGGTTCACTTTGTGGTTATCCCCTTTGATGCATACTAGTTGCTTACAGTAGCATTGTTATTTCTGTTATAGGTTCAGCCTCATATTTACTTTTGCTACTGTTTACCATATCTATCTTTTGTTGACCCTCGTGCCGGTGTGTACACCTCGCCTTCGTCGGCTTGCGGTACCCACTGGGAGGGGAGACATGTGTACATGTTCTCACCCCCCACCCCCCCGTTGCAGGTTCCAGGTGGGCAGGGTGGCGTGTGTCGGGACGCTGAGAGGCACGCATAGCTAGTGTGCTAGAGGTTCCGACCTGTGAGACGTCTCCCCAGATTTTGGTTATTACCCTATCTTGACAGTGGACTAGATGTGGATGGGGTTCAGTTACATTTTGGATGTTTATATGCATGCTTACTTTATGTTTGTTTTGGTTAGTTCCTATTTGCGTGCATGCTTAGACTCTTGTATGAGAACTATTCTAGTTATTTCATTTGTCGCACACTCTGGTTTTCTGCCCCTCGTGGTAGCGCTTTCAAGTAAAAGGTTCTCGTGTGGAGAACAGTTTTCAAAAGGTTTTAAATGATTGAATTTAGGATTTCAAAAGAAAGCTTCTGGGTAAGGAGCAGCTTTCTAGAATGATTGTTGCTTGTGCATTGCATCATCCTTCGCTTAAGGATTTGCTTAGATTCATACTGGATTAAGGATGGTTAGCTGTATGAATCTTGTTTTGTTCTGTTTAGTTGTGTTGAATGAATAGTGGTTGTAATCCCCTCGTTAATGTTGTCCACGCCGTGCAAATACAGGGGAGGCTTTGTCCGTATGTACAGTGATCCCTGTATTTGTGGCGGATCTGTACGTGGCGCGGGCTAGGGTTTCAAAAAAAATTGGCACGCTTTTCCGCTTCTAAAACTAGCCCGGGGCGTGACACTAGCTAACTACATCTCACGCACCGTCCCGGTCCTCACCGCCAAGATCACCTGAAATGGGAGGGGAGGGGAGGGGAGGGGAGGAGAGAGAGAATGGTTGAGAAACCAACAAGAGGTCTCTCAGTAGGTACCGCAAGCCGACGGGGGCAAGTGCGCTGGCAAGCGAGAGATATAATAGCATGATACTAAATAAACAGTAGCAAGTATGAACTAAAAGAAAATGAGTACAAATATGCAACTGCTGCTACTATAAAAAGCAAAAAAATGTGTCAACTGGACGAATAGTCCAAGAATATCCAATCTATCCGCTATGTAGTACACTGAATTTCAGTACATCGTATCGAACTTCTATAAATTGTGGAGTTCCGATGGAAAAATAGCAATAGAGGCTATATGTGAGGCTTCAGCCAAGTTTGGGACTTGTGAGAAGTATTTTCGGCGCAAATGAGGCGCGAAAACGGACTTCGAAAAGTTAAAACTGCTAAACTTGTGAAGTCTGCACTGGATTTCAGTATGTGGACCTCCATACCGGTACTGAAGTGATTAGTACCGGTATGTGATGAGGGGTATACCGGAATGCCATGGTTGATACCGAGAACCCAGCTCTCGGGTTCTGCGGAATCCTCCGGGGTATACCGGAATAGCACCCGTATACCGGTATGCAATGCACATACCGGTATACAGTGTTACGAAATTCCAGTTTTGGCTGGTTGTTTGTGTTGTTTGTGGGGAGGGGCAAAACAGTCTTTTCACATGTATTGGGGGTGTATGAAGGGCTGAGACCTTCTCACCTTCTCATTGTCTTCCTCTCTACTTCTCCTCTCCATCTCCTTCACTTTCTCTCTCTAGAGATCTCTCCAAAACTTGGAGAAAAGGGTGGATTGATCTTGGAAAAGGCTTCCAAAGGAGAAAAGAAGTTTCTTGGTGCAAGAAGAAGCTTGGGGAACTCGTGATTAAGGTTAGTTCCTCACGTTTTGGGTTCAAACCTTAGATTTAATCCTTTGAAATGAGGTTTTTGGGAACCCTAGGCAATCTAAAACACAAAATATGGAGATTGGCCAAGAAATTTTGAGGTTCTACATGCATGCATGTGAAACCTAGGTTAAATGAGGGTTTTTGCCATGGAAGGTTCTAAAAATATTTGGACCTTCGGGAATTGCAATTGAGGCATAGGAAATCATGTTAGAACACTTGATTTCAAGTATTGAGTTGAATTATGGGTTCGTAACGAGTAACAAACTGTTTTCTTGTAGAAGCTTGTGTTGAAGCAAGAACTCAAGGCTTGGACACTTAGGGGCTTGAAGAATACAAGAATTTGGAAGCTCTTAAGGTGGGTTTGTGTTTACCGAAGTGATTAGGTCACTTCCATGTCTAGGATAATTATCCATTTAAAGATAAAATGGTATGTGTTGTGAACCCTAGAATTTGCATGTTGGCAAAGGTAAAATCATGATAGGTAGAGCAATGAGCTCCTATTGCATGATATATAATTCAAGTATAATTCAATTATCTATACTTGTTGCATGGTTGCATGTATGATAGAACCTAGTGTCATTGAACATAGGTTGGAACATGTGAGAATAGAACCTAGTGTTATTGAACATAGGTTGGAACATGTGAGAATGGAACCTAGTGTCATTGAACATAGGTTGGACATGAGATTGGAACCTAGAGTCATGGAACCTAGGTTGAGAATGAGAAAGTAAACCTAGTGTTATTGAACATAGGTGAGACTTAGTGACTTGAACCTAAGGTCATGAGACTTAGGTTGGCAAGTGAAGAAAATGTGAACAACGGGATGTGCGACGATTTTGCTATCCCGGGTAGTCGACGATTTCGCTACCATGCCATGAGTTGGCGGTGTTGAAACGGGATGTGCGACGATTTTGCTATCCCGGGTAGTCGACGATTTCGCTACCATGCCATGAGTTGGCGGTGTTGACACGGGATGTGCGACGATTTTGCTATCCCGGGTATGCGACGATTTCGCTACCAGCCATGAGTTGGCGGTGTCGAGATGGGATGTGCGACGAGGTTGCTATCGCGGGTATGCGACGAGTTCGCTACCCATGCCATGTGATGGCGGTGTTGAGATGGGGTATGCGACGATTTTGCTATCCCGAGTATGCGACGAGTTCTCGCTACTCGAACTAGGAGGTGACGAGTTCACTCCTTGAATGTTGGAACCCTTATGGTGAGACGGCGATTCCGAAACCATAAGTAAATGACAAGTAATTGAACTTAGTCAATGTGAAATATAGGATGAACCTAGAAGAGAATGATAATTTACATTTCATTTGGTTGCATCCTTTATGTTTATTTACAAGCATGTAAATAAGTGTTGCATAGTTATTTGTGATCTAACTTATGCATATGGTGTTTCTTTGGACCTGGTGGGTCGAGCTTCTCTCTTGGATGGCCTTACCCACTGGGAACTATGTTTATAGTTCTCACCCCACGTTTTCCAGGTCCTTCCGCGAGTGAGGCGACGGAGCGAGGCAAGGGTTTGGCTCTCTAGATAGCGGCCCTTCTATTTTGGTGATACAAAGAGTTGTACCCCTAGTCTTGGACTTTGATAGTATAGGGGATTTCCTTTACATGTATGAAACTTATGTATTCCATAGTTTTGGAATATGGTGTATGGAATGAAAAGAAAGAAAAGAAAAATTTGGGCATGTATAAATGTGCAATGTGATGTAATAGAAGTAGGACTTCTTTATGTTGATGCTTTCCTTGTGCAACTCTTGTACTCCGTTCCTAGTTGGAACATTGTGGATAAGCTTGTGTTGTGACGCCTTGGGCGGGTAGAAGAGGCTCTATCCGTTCGGCGGGTCTGGGGCATGCGCCCGTGCGGTTATCCTTTCCACCTAGTTGGTGTTAAAGGCCCGACGGGGCGTGACACCCTATGTTTGTCTAAAGACTTCAGACAAATGCCACGCCTGCTCTATCTGGCGTATGACCTTAGCAATAGACCGCTTAGGATTCATGGGTCAAAAGTTTGATCTCTTTTCTGGAAAAGAATACCAATGCGGTGGCCAAACCGCTGGTGTACGTGAAATGCACACGAGCTGTGGCGATCGATGCAATATGATCAATAGCCATCCGTCAGCAATTAGCCGACATCGAATCTATTTAGAATATACCGACCAACTTGGTCATCCAATCTCTCACAACAAGCTGACCACTCAGATCCAATCCGTGATAAGTCAAGTCGTGCATAATCATCACATAGTATAGCTCTACTACTGAATTACAATGCATATAGATGAAAGCTAAAGTAGGGCAACAAAAAGTGAAGTCAAGTGGTGAAGTGCTCAATATGCAACGTGTGTATATAAACAGGTAAAAGGAGAAGGGAAAGAATATCACCGAGCTAGCATCACAATACCGACTTCGAAATAAGTACCCATCTGACACGGAAGATGCACCTAACTCCCAAGGTGCACCGAATCATCAACTGGACCTATGAAAGATCCACAAAGTCAAAGTCTAACCCTAGGTGACTCAAAATCATTAACACACATCCCACTAATCACCAGAATATGAAATTCTTTTTCCAATTCTCGAGACCATTGGGATTTCTTGGAAATCCACCGAAATTTCCTAAAAATCCATCGGAGCACTTCTGAAATCCCTGAAGTGCCCCGGAAGGTACCGACTCACACCATAAACCACACGTTGACCCGAAATGCACCAAATTGAGTGCTCAGGTGGCAACCACAAGTTCCAATGCCACTAAAAGCATTTAGTGATAAGTATGTCGTACGGGTTCCCAAAAAGGCCAATTTCAGCTCCGGAACGCTCTGCAGCTCACCTACTGTCTCCGAATGTTCGTGACAGCGAGGGCCACCTGCTAACACGGCTAGTCGATGAAGCACAAGGCATTCACACGAAAATCCGAACTAAAAACTTGTTCTTCCGGCGATTTTGCCTTAAAACGCAACGAAATCCAAATTTAACCTCATAAGGGACACCGGACCTTGGACGATCAGTCCAGAGGTCCCACACTATGGTTTTACGCTGCTCGAGGCAACCCGCAGTGTCAAAATTGTATTAAAGCCCCTTATTATAATTTTATGTGCAAATTAGTATAGAAAATGGTGAGATTTTGACTTGTGACCGAATACTGCAAGGTTCCGAGACCAACTAACAGTGCCTGATGATAGGTCTCGATACGCCAAAGCCTGTGCTCGCTATACAAAGCACGAACAGAAGCCGAGGAGCGCGTCGGGGCTACTTGAACTCTGATTTCCAAAGTCATCGGGAGCGACAAGACCGAAACCACTGACCAGGGCCTCTCCGACAGCAACAAAGGTGAGCATGGTTGTCCACGACACCTCAGGATGACCGTGCTCACCTTTCGAAAGGTCGGCGACTGCCTGGATCGCCGAAATAGTGAAGCTCGGCCCAAGGATGCCCTAGCTCGACTGGGCTGGAGCAGGAGATTCCCTGCTAGGGTTCCGACGGCCGAGAGGTGCGCGCGCCGGCCGGGGGAGGACACGGTCGATGGAGAAGGACCAGCAGAGATGTTGGCGGTAACAGGAGGCGGCGGCTGCGATCTTGCAGCCGCGGCCAAAGATCAAGGAAGCTCGATTAGGGCTTTTTGATCCTGCGATGGGGGGGTGGCTGGGCTTGACGGGGCAGCACCAAAAAGGTCCCGTGGGATCCTCAAATGTCGATACAGTGGTGGGAGGCGACGGTGGCGGTCGCACAAGATGCTGCGGCCGCCCTAGCCTAGGTGGTTCTCGAGTTGGAGCGCGACCACGGCGGCACTGGGGCTATGCGAGGAGAGGTCACCGGACTCCCAATGTGCCGACGACGAGGTCCCAAGATGGCAGTGGCACAGGGAGAGGGTGCTCGGGTTCTTGCAACTTGTGGGAGAGAGAGATTTAGAGAGAGAAGGTGTTGCGGGTTTTTCGACGGCCGGGGAAGGTCGCCGGTGGTCAGGGTGGTGGCAACGCCGGTGGGGAGTAAGGCAGCCGTCATGCCCGAGCCCCCAGCGGAAATCCACCCGGCACGTGCACAGACCCGCCGTGTACACCAAGCACCCCCGGTGCACACAAGGCGTCTACAACAAATCTCTTAGTAAAGAAAGTAAAGTACATCCTAAACTTGGTAATCAGAGCAGGTATAATAATTCTATTATATACAAAATCTATTACAATAGTCCATCCACAAGATATACATTAAGTTTGATACAAAAAGGTACATCTTATGAACATCAAGGGTCACTATGCAACATACAAAAGTACACCTTTCGCTACTAAAATTCAAAAGAAAGGTGCCTCGGGTCTACCTATAGTAATATCGAGGAGGTTCTAGCTAGACGCGATTCTCTTGTCGCGATCCCTAGCCTCTCCTGCTGTGGAAGGCTCTGTAATGAAAACAAACAACCAATAGGTGTGAGAACTATTAAACAATAGTTCCCAGTGGGTAAGCCGCCGAGAAAAGTGAAATACACCACTAGGTCAACAGAGGCAAAGAATAGTAAGCAACTATAGTATAAAGTATGGACATAATAATAGAAATGAAAAGGTTCAATTACTATTATGCCTCTAAGTGACTATGCCAATCGATATGTAAGTAGTTCTATTATTATCATTCTCATAAGGGTATATGAATCAATATATAAGTACAACTACTATGTACGGATCAACTAGGTGTGATGTACCTTAT
Source organism: Puya raimondii (assembly GCA_016920855.1). Lineage (NCBI taxonomy): Eukaryota > Viridiplantae > Streptophyta > Magnoliopsida > Poales > Bromeliaceae > Puya > Puya raimondii. Next base: position 210,245,297 of record JABWPP010000050.1, on the reverse strand, counting down.
TAAATTCAACTAACATTTATCCAATCATGGGGGGCTTACACAAGGTAATATCCGGCTTCTGTCGTGCCTAATGGTCCTGTGGTAGTCAACATTCCCCCGCTAGGAATGAGCCTCCCCCACGGCGTCCCACTTCGACGCTCAATCCCGCACGGGCGAGCATGTTGTCGCAAAGGCTATACTCCAGAGTGCCGGCTTGTAGGCAGCGACCCTCACAAGCTTGTGCGAATGAGCACAAGGGCAAACAAGCGTGATCAAATGTGTACGGGTCCTCATACATCATGTCTCAAATATGGAATGTCCAATAGCGACATAGAGGTCGAGTTCATGTCATCATGTCATATCTAGTCCATCTTGGTGTAAGTACAATTTACTTAATTCTAAAACATGTCTCAGACATGCAATGTACCATGTTCTCTTTTAACCACAACAATTATCAAGAAATGCCATTTAAGTACTAGGCAAATAGGTAGTTTCACTAACCATGTAGTGTTCATTATGATACAACCCAACTAACATGCATAAATATTTGAACAAGAAAAAGGATAACTTGACATGCATGTTATTATTATGTATTCCTCTACTACATTGAGTATACAAATCTTCATACATAAGATGATTATGCCATATGCCCAAAAATTCTATGTTGTCAAGAATACCATACTAAATCATTTACTAAGTCCTATAACAAGATAGGAGACATAGAGAGAGTTCACCCATCTCGGTGAGGTCAAACTCACCAGATAACCGTCGAATGTTTCCAAACGAAGTTGCCCCCTTGACCTCTTGTACCCTAAGAAAAATTTCTAAAGGGTTACAAGCTTCTAAAACCTCACCACGAAATTCACCAAAAATCAAAGTGAAAATAGGTGAAAACTACCTTAGATCAAGAAAAACTTGCTCAAAGTCCAAATCAAAGCAATGGGGCCTCAAATCCAACCTACAAGAGTGTTCTACACTCATCAATTCCACCCCAAAAGCTTCCAAAAAGGAAAACCCCAAAATAAACCCTAATTTCTTTAATACTAGGTTTTCTACCAAAAACTCTTGTAATTCTCACAATTAGAAGATGGAAGAAGACTACTAACCTCAACTCAAACTCCAAACTAAGCTATAAGATGCTAGGGTTGAAGTTTAATCCTCACACAAGCTCCTTCTTTTAATCCCGAGCTCCTCTCCAAAGCCTAGATGCATGCATTCTTGAAGGAGATGAAGAAAAGAGGATTAATTCAAGAATTAGGAGGGTTGGAGCAGGAAATCCAAGAGAGAAAGGGAGAGGAACCTACCTTCTCCTTCTCTTTTATTGCCCAAATGAGAGGGCTAACCAGGGAGAAGTGGGTTATAACCGACTTGCACAAAACTCACATAAGCCCCTCAAACAACAAAAATTATAAAACTGCACGAAACAGTTTCTGCACCACTGCGTACCGGTACACGGATTGGAGTACCGGTACTCGGGCAGTGCCGGTACCCAGGGTCCAATTCCGTAAAACCCGAATGTTGGAAACCAAAGGCTCCTACTGGGTTTCGGTACCTCCCGTTTCAGTACCGATACTAAAAAAATCAGTACCGGTACTCAGCCGAGTTCCGCAAAATCCGAGAGCTGTGCCAACCCTTACGCAATAGGGTTCTGGTACCTAAACTTGGTACCGGTACACAATAGCCAAAAGTGCAGTCTTTGCAGATTTTGGCTTCCGAAGTCCGTTTCCGTGCTAATTAAGCCTCGAAAACGTGCCCAAGTTCTCCAAACTCAATCAAAACTCTCAGAATGGTATAGAATACCATTCCTCTCACTAGAACTCCGCAATTTGCTGAAGTTCAGTGCACTACAGCAGCAATGGCTGTGGGTAGGGGTATTAGTCTAGGGCTAGGTTTAATTTACAAAACCTAGATAGTATATATAAAGTGTTTGGATTAATTGCACAAAAATCCTCCAAACCGCAATATTTACACCCAAGCCCCCCTACAATGTGCGCAATACGCGCAAAGGCCCTTCCACGTGCGATCTCATATAAAACGGCGAATACAATACTAGGAGGTTTTCCGAAATACGAATTTTCATATTTGACCCCATCTCATATTTCATGCATTTCTGCGCAATTAGCTCGCCGGATCTGAAAACGGATTGCGCGAGCACTTTCGGCACTGCCAAACCAGCAAACTAGTTTTTCGTTTTATCCGAAACAATCACAAATTCATAAGAAACCTATCCCTCTCTCTTCTCCAATAATTTGAATATAAATCGAAATTTGAACATTTTAAACTTCCGAATTCAAATCCAAATCAAATTCGAATTTCCCCATTTAAAATTACAGTTATTACATCCTACCTTACAAAAAGTTTCGTCCCCAAAACTTAATTACATCCCCACGAATAAATGTGGATACCTCTCCCGCATAACAGACTCAAGCTCCTATGTAGCCTCGCGCTCCTCGTGATTTTTTCATTGAACCTTCACATACGGAATGCTCTGGTTCCGTAGTTGCTTCACTTCAAGCGCCAATATCTACTTCGGAGCCTCATCGTAGCTCTGATCTTCCTGTAGTTGAATAGCCGTCGGGTTGATGATGTGGGATGGATTCGGAATATACTTTCGAAGCATGAACACGTGGAATACATTGTGCACCCGGGAGAGACTCGAAGAAAGAGCCAACCTGTATGCCACCGGATCAATGTGCTCTAGGATCTCAAATGGTCTAATAAACCGCGGACTAAGCTTGTTTCACAAACCGAACTACTTGATCCCCCTGGACGGTGATACCTTGAGCAACACATGCTCACCGACCTGAAACTCTAGGTTACGCCGTTACTGATCCACATAGCTCCTTTGTCTACTCTGTGTGGTCAGTAACCGCTGCCTCGCAATGCGAATCTTTGCTTTCGTGTCCTCCACTAAGTCTGGCCTGTAGGTTATGGGGGAGCCCTAAGGATCTATCTAGATACAATCAATACCTAGAGGGGGGTGAATAGGTATGACGGCCAAACCACAAAACTCGATGCAAAAAATAAATGCAGAAATTAAAAATCAACACACCGAGATTTACGTGGGAAAACTCCAACTAGGAGTAAAAAACCTCACGGGACCAACAAGCGATAACAATCCACTAAGAAATAAAAGATTACAAGGTGATTACCGACTCCACGGACTCAAACCTCTCTTTTATCTTCTTTGGATCTCGCGCACACCACCGGGTTGTCCACGCCCCACGTTCGAATCCACGAATGCCACGTCCCGAATCCACGAAACGCTCAACTTCGAATCCACGAAGCCTTTATCACGCCGAATCCACGACGCCCACTCGAATCCACGAGTGCACTCCGTCCGAAGCAAGAACAATAAAGTCGATGATGATTTATTGCTTAGAATACCATTGAAGATCTGTGGGAATAATCTCTAAGCAATTCTCAAATTGATTCTAGACGAAAATTAAAGATCTAGGGCACCATGAATCAATTTGAGAGAAGCTTGATATAGAAGATGAGGAAAACGGCTACCTACAAGCTTCTAAGGTTTCTAAAAGGTATTCTATGCTTAACCCCGTTTTAGAGACACCCCCACATCTTATTTATAGGTTTAGGAGACATTAGAATCAGAGTAGGATTGAAAAACACGTTTTCGAAAAATCGCGACGGGTCGGGGTTTGGACCTTGGATGCAGGGTCCGGACTCTGAAACTCTCCAGTGTTTCATAGTCCGGACCTCAGCTCTTAGGGTCCGGACCCTCCCTGCGTGACAGCCAGAGAGGCGTACGGGTTCCGTACCTCACCTCAGGGTTCGAATCCTGAAAATTGAAAAACTCAATTTTTATATTTTAAATCAATTTTTATCTATTCTAATGTCTTCCAAACACTTGTAAATGATCATAAATCACCATCAATATCATTTAAACTTACCAAGCATCGTGAATTCATACTTTGAGTCTTCGAGTCTTCAATCTTCGTCTTTTCTTCTTTGAACCTTCAAGACTCCGACTTAATTCACGAAATATGCGAATATAAAATTCGTAACATGGCCTGATCACTCCGCATTCACCGACATCGTCCCAACAGATGGGGGAACAACATCGATGCCTATACAAAGCCTGATATTGTGCCATCTCAATGCTCGCCTAGTCATTGTTGTTGTAGGCGAACTCCACCAGGGTAGATACTTGAACCACCCTTCACTGTAATCCAAGACACAAGCATGAAGCATGTCTGTAAGGACTGAGATTTTTGCTATGTAACTAAACTCTCTGTTGACGATGTTTTTGTGTGTATTTTAATTACATAATCACTCGTCAAGTTTCGGAAGAAAACGAGTTAGAATGAAGAAGTTACGTGATCTTTACTAATCACTTAAAGTGAATAGTAACTCGGGTTTTTCGGAGAGACCAATGAATAGAGTGTCACGCCCCGGATTACTCGTTTCCCCGGGCTCGCCAACAGATCCGCCGTATACATAGATTTTTCTATGTATACGAAGCGATAGCTAACCTGTAAACAAACATACAAGCCACTACAAGAGATATATAGAGCTGAAATAAAACAGACTAATAACAAAAGCCACCTGTACATATAGAGTCCAAAATACAACAGGTCCACCACAACCAAAATAGGTACAAAACCATAGTATATGTACATGGCACAACTCCAAAAAGAAACTATCTCCAGTAGGGTCCTCCTCTAGGAACAACAGGGACAGGTAGGGATCTAGCTCGCGACTCCCTTACCTCGATCCGCGGAAACAGGCGCAGCAGCCGCAACAGAAGAAGGCTCTGCAAAAGGTGGCAACAAAGGGTGTGAGAACTACTATCAAAAGAAGTAGTCCTCAGTGGGTACCGATACCGACCTCTACGGTCCACCCACTAAGTCTACGAGACTAACAGTATAGCTGGTAGGTAAAGAACAACAAAGTAAGCTGGAATAAACTCATCAGCTATCATGCCACTACCCTACCACTATCCAAGTCAACTCTCAAGTAAGCACCACCAAAGTGAGAAATCATCCCTGACCCAATCTATCAGAACCGCCCAAACGGGCTCGTCCAGCCAACTGCCTAGCCACACCGCACACTACCAAATAGGGTAGCCGGTCCAAACCAGATCCACAATCTGTAGCGACATCAACGCAAAAGAGGCCTCACTCCGGAGCGGCACTCGGGGGAGCTACCCAGCCGAGTTAGTACGCGTATCTCTGTCGAGCACAAACAGGCTCCGGCAGGCTATAGTCAAAGAACAAAGGGTCTAAAGGGGTCAAAGACTCTCAGCTCACGTGCCCTCAGCACAACCAGAAGCTAAAACAAGAGTCTGGGTCCACCGTCAACCCCGACGGCACCCGGTAATACAGAACAGTCTAACCCTGCTGTAAATACAAGCTCGGCATCCCAGCACGAGCGTAAACTCGTCCTATAACGAACTAAGTATCCACCTTGCACTAACAGCGGTGATACAGGGTGTAATATAACTTCTAAGAGTGCAATGATCCAACATAATAGGGCAACTGACACAGAGTTGTAGCAACGCCGGCCGTCGTCTCTTCTCTATCCGTTACCATCTCAGCTTGTTTTTATTGATTCGAATATTTTCTGGCACAAATGAACCTACTATTTCCCGCCGTTACTAAAACTTGCCAACTCATCTAATCGAACTGAGTCATGGTAGATTATATATGTATAGACGAATTCTATTCTACTATTTTTAGCTAACTTTTTTACTTTCACTTCATGTAGAACGTAGAAGTTCCAGTGTAGTGTCATTTTAATGGCTTCTTTCAGGAAGATGGAGAAAACGTCAAGTATGTAAGTATGTAAGAGGGTCTTGCCGGCTCACTTTCATTGGTGAAGGGGAGAGCTTTAAGGCCTTGCAAAGGCAATACTTCAAATTCATGAACACTTCAAAGTATCGCTGTAACATCCAAATTAAGTTTAGCTATGATCGAAATATAGACAATATTATTGATATTATAAAAGATGATAATGTCCGAAACATATCAAAATTGTATAAAGGCCACGCATTTCTGATGGAGTTGTATGCCGTGAGGATCAGCAATGAGAGCGAGATTCCTATATGTGAGCCTGACGAGATAGATGAGGCGCTTACCGATGAATGGCTGGAAATATTGATAGCAGCCGGTCAGCAGATGCATGTTTGCCTAATCTACCAAATGTTGACCTGGTTGGATCGTATATTGCACCTTTTTAAAACTTTTTGCACTATTACACAAGTTATAATACTCTGTTCATATGACAAATTGCAGAATGTCGATTTGTTTGATTCATTAAATAATTTAAGTTGCAACATTTGATTTGTACCTGAACTGCAAATCCTATTGTCACGCCCGGGCCCTAGCGGAAGCTCACCCGGCACGTGCACAGACCTGCCGTGTACACCAAGCACCCCCGGTGCACACAAGGCGTCTACAACAAACATCTCAAAACAGAAGAAAAGGAATTATATCCTAGATTTAGTAATCAGAGCAAGTGAAAAGTTCTATTACATGCGACTAATACAATAATCCATCCACAAGATATACATCAAGTTTGAACAAAATAGTACATCTCATGAGCATCGAGCTGGTCACTATACTATATACAAAAATATACACCTTTCTCAACTAAACCAAAAGAAAGGTGCATCGGGTCCACCTATTGCAAAATCGAAGAGGCTCTAGCTAGATGCGATCCCCTTGCCGCGATCCCTAGCCTCTCCCGCTGTGGAAGGCTCTGTAACAAAAACAAACAACCAATGGGGGTGAGAACTATTAAACAATAGTTTCTAGTGAGTAAGCCGCCGAGAGTGGCGAAATACACCACTAGGTCAACTGAGGCAAAGATAGTATGCAATCATAATTTAAACATGGATGTAGCAATTTGGAATGAAAGGTTCCATTTACTATTATGCCGCTACTAGCTAAGTTAACAACATATAATGTTCCACTATTATCATGCTTACTAGAGTAAGAGGTTAAATGTACAAATGTAACTACCATGTATGCATCAACTAGGTGTGATGTATAATTGTCCAATTTAGTTAATTTTATCCAATCATAGGGGACTTACACGAGGTAACGTCCCGGCTTATGCTATGCCTAATGGTCCCGTGGTAGTCAACATTCCCCCGCTAGGAATGAGCCTCCCCCACGGCATCCCACTCGATGCCCAATCTCGCACGGGCGAGCATGTTGTCGCAAAGGCTAAACTCCGGAGTGCCGGCTTATAGGGAGCGACCCTCACAAGCTTGTGCGAATGAGCACAAGGGCAAACAAGCGTGATCAAAAAGCGTACGAGTCCTCATTCATCATGTCTAAAACATGAAATTCCCAATGACAACCAAGAGGTCGGTTATATATCACAATTTCATATCTAGTCCAACTAGATTTAAGTACAAGTTACTTGTCTAATAATATGTCTTAAATATACAATGTACCATGCTTCCTTTTAACCATAGCAATTATCAAATGATGCCATTCAATTTCTACTCAATTAAGTAGCTCCACTAACCATGTAGTGACCATTACGATGCCACCCAACTATAACATGCATAATTACTTTAACAAGAGAAGGTTAGTTTAACATGCATGTCACTATAAAGTATTCATCTACTATATAGAGTAAGCAAAACTTCTTACATGAGATGATCATGTTATGTGCTCAAAAATTCTATGAGGTTATGAGTATCATGCTAAACCATTTATTAAATCCTATAACAAGATAGGAGACATAGGGAGAATTCACCCATTTCGGTGAGGTCAAACCCACCAGATAACCGTCGAAAGCTCGATCAAATTTCAAATGAAGTTGCCCCCTAGACTTCTTGTGCCCTAAGAAAATTTTTCAAAGGGTTACAAACTTCTAAAAACTCTACCACGAAATTCACCAAAAATCAAAGTGAAAAATAGGTGAAAATTAACTTAACTCAAGGAAATCTTGTTCAAAATCCAAATCAACACAATAGGGCTTCAAATCCAACCTACAAGAGTGTTCTACACTCATCAATTTCATCTCAAAAGCTTTCAATAAGAAAATCCCAAAATAAACCCTAGTTTTTCACAAAGTAGGCTTTCTTCCAAATTTTTTGCAAAACCCACAATTAGAGGGAGCAAGAAGACTACTAACCTCAATTAGAGCTTCAAACCAAGCTAATAAGTGCTAAGGTTGAAGCTAAATCCTCAAACAAGCTTCTCCCTCCAATCCTGAGCTCCTCTCCAAGGCCTAGAAGCAAGCTTCCATGTAGAAAAGGGAGAAAAAAATATCGAACCCACAATTTGGAGGGTTTGGAGAAGAGAAATCCAAGAGAGAGAGAGGGAGAGACTCACCTTCCTCCTCTCAAGTCTCAGCTCATAGGGAAAAATGAGAGGGGTGAAGGGATATAATACTAGGGTAACAATATCCCTGGAAGCCCCTCAAAAAGCTAAAATTATAAAACTGCACAAGACAGATTCTGCAGTACTGCGTACCGGTACACGGATTAGCGTACCGGTACTCAGGCAGTTTCGGTACCTCAGATCCAATTCCGTAAAATCCGAATGTTGGATTTTTGGTTCTTCCACTGTGTTTCGGTACCTCACGTTTCAGTACCGGTACTACTTAAATCAGTATCGGTACCTCAATCGAGTTCCTCAAAACCCGAGAGCTGCGTAAACCAGCACTCTACTGAGTTTCGGTACCCCATTTCTATTACTGGTACTGAATACAAAACCTGTAGCTTTTATAGATTTTGGTCACCGAAATTTGTTTTCGCACTTAAAAAGCCTCGAAAACTCTTCTAAGCTCTCGAAACTCCACCAAAACCTCCAGAATAGTATAAAACACCATTGTCTCACTAGAACTCCGCAATTTACTAAAGTTCAGTGCACTACATGTCACGCCCCGTCGGGCCTTTAACACCAACCAGGTGGAAAGGATAACCGCACGGGCGCATGCCCCAGACCCGCCGAACGGATAGAGTCTCTTCTACCCGCCCTAGGCGTCACAACACAAGCATATCCACAATGTTCCAACTAGGAACGGAGTACAAGAGTTGCACAAGGAAAGCATCAACATAAAGAAGTTCTACTTCTATTACATCACATTGCACATTTATACATGCCCAAAATTTTCTTTTCTTTCATTTTCATTCCATACATCATGTTCCAAAACTATGGAATATACAAGTTGCATACAATCAATGTAAATCTCCTATACTATCAAAGTCCAGGACTAGGGGTACAACTCTATGTATCACCAAAATGGAAGGTCCGCTATCTAGAGAGCTAAACCCTTGCCTCGCTCCGCCACCTCACTCGCGGAAGGACCTGAAAAACGTGGGGTGAGAACTATAAACATAGTTCCCAGTGGGTAAGGCCACCCAAGAGAGAAGCTCGACCCACCAGGTCCAAAGAAACACCATATGCATAAGTTAGATCACAAATAACTATGCAACAATTATTTACATACTTGTAAATAAACATAAAGGATGCAACCAAATAAAATGTCCAATTTCATTTTCTCCTAGGTTCATCCTATATTTCACATTGACTAAGTTCAACTACTTGTCATTTATTTATGGTTTCGGAATCGCCGTCTCACCATATTTGTTCCAACATCCTAGGAGTGAAATTGTCACCTCCGAGTTCGGGTAGCGAAATCGTCGCATACCCGGGATAGCAAAATCGTCGCATACCCCATCTCAACACCACCATCACATGGCACAGGTAGCGAACTCGTCGCATACCCGGGATAGCAACCTCGTTGCACATCCCATTTCAACACCGCCAACTCATGGCACGGGTAGCGAACTCGTCGCATACCCGGGATAGCAACCTCGTCGCACATCCCATCTCAACACCGCCATCACATGGCACGGGTAGCGAACTCGTCGCATACCCGGGATAGCAACCTCGTTGCACATCCCATTTCAACACCGCCAACTCATGACACGGGTAGCGAACTCGTCGCATACCCGGGATAGCAACCTCGTCGCACATCCCAATCTCAACACCGCCAACTCATGGCATGGGTAGCAAACTCGTCGCATACCCGGGATAGCAACCTTGTCGCACATCCCAATCTCAACATCGCCAACTCATGGCACGGGTAGCGAACTCGTCGCATACCCGGGATAGCAACCTCGTTGCACACCCCAATCTCAACATTTCACACTTGCCAACCTAAGTCTCATGACCCTATGTCCAAGTCACTAAGTCTCACCTATGTTCAATGACACTAGGTTCACTTTTTCATTCTCAACCTAGGTTCCATGACTCTAGGTTCCATTCTAATGTTCCAACCTATGTTCAATGACTCTAGGTTCCAATCATACATGTTCCAACCTATGTTCTCAACACTAGGTTCCAATCATACATGTAATCACATAGCAAGTATAGATAATAGAAATATACTTGAATTCTATAACATGCAATAGGAGCTCATGGCTCTACCTATCATGATTTTCATCTTTGCCAATATGCAAGTTCTAGGGTTCACAACACATACCATTTTATCTTTAAATGGATATTTACCCTAGACATGGAAGTGATCTAATCACTTCGGTAAACACAAACCCACCTCAAGAGCTTCCGAATTCTTGTATTCTTCAAGCCCCTAAGTGTCCAAGCCTTGAGTTCTTGCTTCAACCCAAGCTTCTACAAGAAAACGGTTCGTTACTCGTTACGAACCCTTAAATCAACTCAATACATGAAATCAAGTGTTCTAACATGATTTCCCTTGCCTCAATTGCAATTCCCGAATGTTCAAATATTTTTAGAACCTCCCATGGCAAAAGCCTCAAATCTACCTAGGGTTTGCATGCATGCAAGCCAAACCCTAGATTTCATGGCCAATCTTCCACCATTTGTGGTTGAGATTGCCTAGGGTTTCCAAAAACCTCATCTTAAAGGATTAAATCCAAGGTTTAAACCCTAAATCACAAGAACTCACTTCAAAGCCCTAGCTCCCAAGCTTCTTCTTGCACCAAGAAGCTTCTTTGCACCTTGGAAGTCCTTTTCCAAGCTCCAATCCACCACTTCTCCAAGCTTTGGAGAGATCTCTAGAGAGAGAAAGTGAGGGAGAGGGAGAGGGAATGAGAGGAAAGTGAAGAAGGAATGAGGGGAGAGGTCTCAGCCCTCAATACATAGCCCTCCACTGTGGAATTACCAAAATACCCCTCACTGGGCATTCTGCCTCAGCCGGGTCCGGACCTTGCAAGTGGGGTCCGGACCCCGCACAGGTGACAGTCTACCGCGCAGGCCGGGTCCGGACCTTGGCATCAGGGTCCGGAACCCGTACGCACCCCAACTCGAAAACCAGCTCGGGTCCGGACCGTGACATCCGGGTCCGGACCGTGGCTGCCCGCGGACTTCATTGTCCGGACCCCAGCTTCCAGGGTCCGGACCTTATGAGCAGTTTTGCTCCAGTTGGACCCTTTTTCAAAATTTTTCAATTTTCGGGTTTCCACTCGCACCCACAATGTTCCGAAACCTTCGGAACCCAATTCCACACCAGCCATTATCGGCTTCCATCGAACTTTATCAAATTTAGTAAAGTTCGATACAACGCACCGAAATTCAAAGTGCTACACTACACCTATCATCCTTTTATCATGGATGACGCGGCAAATGATGACGGTGGTATTCGTCTCGTTGATCTAAAAGATGAGATGGATTGTGATGATAGCCTCTATATTGTCACATCCTCGTCTATCCACCATCATCGAACGTAAAAGATCCTGAATGTTGTCCCTTTGAGGCGTACAAGACCGTGAACGTACAAGACCCTTGAATTCGGTGACGAAGAGTTCGAGGAAGATCTCGTAGTCAACTATGTCGTCGGAGGCCGTTGGATTTGTCGTAGATGGAGATGACATCCATCAGGGCTAGATTTACAATTCGCAAGCGGACTTAAAGAGAGCTCTCAAAAGCTATGCCATGAAAAGAGATTTCGAGTATGCCCCCACAAAGTGTAACGACAGTAAAATAATAGCGAGGTACATTTGTCGAAGATTGCCCATGAAAAATCAAGGCGTGTCACTTACCAGGACTTAATCAGTGGTGGGTGAAGAATTTTATTTCCAAACATACCTGTAGCCGGACAATAGGAGGTACGGGGCATAAGAATTGCGATAAGGATTTTATCGCCTCTCTAGTTTGGGAGCAGTGGTGGCAAGCGAGAAATACACGTTGAAAATGATACAAACTGAGATTTAGCGGACGAACAATGCAAACATATCTTATTGGAAAGCTTATTGGGCCAGAGAAAGGGTTCTTCAATTGGCCCGAGGAGATTTCGAGAGATCATTAGCTGTATTTCTGTCGTACATGCAAGAGCTGAAGATGGGTAATGCAGATGCATATGTACAGCTAGAATACCATGATGAAGGGCGGTTCCAACGGTTTTTCTAGGCATTTGGGGCATTACTTCGTGCTTTCCAGAAGCACTGTAGGCCGTTTGGTGGACTCGATAGTATGTAGTTGCACCAATATGCTAATACCAATATGCTAAAAAGTCACACCAATATATAGTAAAGTTGCACTGTTTTGTAAAAGCTTGTCGTGAAAGAAATATTTTTGCACAATTTTGAACTAATGTACACTTTTTATCTTATGTTCCAGGTACTTCCCTAACTGGTAAGTATAGAGAGGCTCGACTGACTGCATCATGTGTCGATGGAAATAACTGTTTCTTGCCATTAGCGTGGGTATGTGTGGAAGGTGAAAATCATTTTTTCTGGCAATTGTTTCTTGAGCGGATGCGAGAAGGAATCATTACTAACCGTGAGGTTCATGAAACAAACAGCATATATATACTTACTTTTATTTCCACAAGCAGAATGGGCTTATAGAAACTATTGGTAATGTTTTTTCAGATGCAGCCCACGGTTATTGCATGTAACATCTATCCACGAATATCCCGCACACCCCAAAAAATACCCCAGCTTGGAGAAGATTTTAGGCTACAGTACGTGCTTACATGGCTTCAGAGTTCAATGAGATTATACAAAAGATGAAAGATTTGAATCCGGAACAGTTCAAATATGTGTCAAACTTCCTCGGCATAGGTAGACTACCCATTGTTTCGCTGGATTATGTTATTTGATGCTCACATCCAACTGTGTTGAGACGATAAACATCATTATTCGACCTTTAAAGGGGTTAGCAATTACGTACCTTGTAGAGGAAACTAGAAAGAAAACAACGTCATATTTTTATCGAAGAAAATAGGTAGGCGAGAAGATGACGACGGTTTATAACAGCCTATGCTGAGAAAATCGTGGAGAGCTCGAGGGAAGCTTCTCATTTCTGCATTCTGAACCCTTCGACGGATGTCTTGTTCCAGATCGTATCATATGTTTTGCACCGTTTCTTAATTATATTGCACTACTTGTTTATTGTGTTGCACTTCTTTTTGATCATCTTGCACTAATTTTTATTGCATTATTTATTATCTATTTTGCACAATTACTTAGTAGTTTATCTTCACAATATATTGCTCTATGTAGGGGTGTAATGTGGGCCGTGCCGGGCCGGCACGGCCCACATTACCCGGGCCGAAACTGTCACGCCCCGCGACCGCCACTTTGGTCAGTCCGGGCGCGCGCACAGATCGCCGAACGGACAGAGCCTCCCCTGTCCGCCCAAGGCTCAACAACATCATGTACATAGAGTTTTGCACAGAGAAAACAATCAACATACATGAATTGCACGAGGGCATATCACAGGAGCGAGAATGTAAACCTAACTATTACAACATTGGAACATTCACATTTACATGCATTCTTCAACTTTAATATTAATACATGAATGATTCCACAAGATACAATTACATTCTCCATTTCAAATATACATTTGCATTCTTTTACTCATACACGGGTGAGATACACTGGATGATACCGCTATCTAGGGCGCAACGCCCACGCCTCGGTCCGGTGCTGCTCCGCTAATGGTGGCTCTGCAACAACGTGGGGTGAGAACTAAAAGAAGTTCCCAGTGGGTTCGGCCGCCGACCTCGCCGACTTTCCCACTAGGTCCAATAAGGCATAGTAATACGAAAGGAGATAGCAATGCGATATATAAGCAACTGAATATGTAGTCTACCACTACTAACATACAACATGCAACAATGACTACTACTATGCCTTACAATAAGAAATGAATGTCATGATTCTATATGTTCAACAGTGTCCCTCACACACTCTTGACCCAATTCATTCATGACCCAATCGGGGCTTCTCACAAGACCAAGCCCAACTCACAAAAATATCATGATCGACCCCACATACAACATGTGATCTCACTATGCTCGCTCTCTACACAAGATGCAACAATGCAAGTAGCATAGGGTACAATATGATCAATCAACTTGTCTATTTTCTCTTTGACCCAATCTTACCGGCTCACCCGAAGGTCAAGCTCACTCACAATACCAGGGCCCACGGGGACTATCACCAATCAAGGGCCGCCTGCTGGGTAGATACGTTAACCCATACGTGACAACTCCGGAGCTCACTGCTTGTGGTGGCGCGAACACCAACAAGCCGAACAGACAATGTGAGTGCGATCCAGTCCTCTCAACCCGAGGACACCCTACTGACCAGGGTAACAACACACGGGGATCTACCAATCCCTAGCATGGTCTAGAGGATCTATTTCAATCCCTCGCATGCTCATCACAAATCCTGTGCAACTACGACAACAAACCCACATATACTCGAGAGTCTACTAAACTCATGTCAAACAATGTTCATGTTTTCTACATGCACAATAGGATACCCAATCCATATGTCTGTCACTAGGTTCATGTTTAGACTCACAATGACACCTAGTATTTCACTTTGTTTTCTATGTCCCGACAACTAGTCAAGATGCCACCAATGTTTCACAATGTTTTCTAAGTTCACATTCTAGTTCATTGCATTCATAGGGTTTCCAATGTCCAATGACCCAATCCTCATGCATCTAAGTACTGAGTTCTCAATCACAATCATGATTATTCACAACTAATTTAGGAGGCATGCAAGTTTCTGGAATAAGAAATAATTGAACCCTATTACATGCAATTTCATACATATATACAAATATGCTCAAAGAATAGGATTTAGACATAGGGAGAAATCCAACCATTCCGGATAGCACCACCCACCTCGTTTTGGTGTCTAGGGCTAGGAAACCAAGCGCCGCGATTTATCTCCGCCGAAAAGCCTCGACCCAAGCCTAACGAAGGCAAAACGGCAACTTTTGCCAATTGAACGCCGTAGGCTCGTAGGGATTCCAATCCAAATTGCCCAACACGTCGATTTACCCTTCAATTAAAGATTTATGAGATCAATTTAGATCAAAACCTCTTAGGGACAAAAGCCCCAATTCTAACCCTAGGTTTCATGTTCTACATGAGAACCCCAAAATCCCCGGTAAATCTTTACCCAATCTAGTTTAGAATCATCTAGAGATCTCTAATACACCAATTTTAAAGGATTTAATCCAAATCCTAAACCCTAGTCCGAAGAACTCACCTCGGGTCGCGAGCTCTCCAAGCTTGATCCACCATTGGAGAGCTTGCTTCACCACCAAGCAAGCTTCATCTCCTCCAACTCCAATCTCCTCTTTGATGGAGAGGTTGCAAGAGAGAGGGAGAGAGAGGTGTTAGAGAGGTGGAGAGAAGGGTTTCCCCCTTCTCTCATGCGTGTGGGGTGAGGGAAATAAGAGAAAAGGGCTGTGGGCACCTTTTTATAACATTCAAACAGTGCAGGGTCCGGACCCTGCATCAAGGTCCGGAACCCGTACCGAATTTCAGCATTTTCGCGGCTGGGGTCCGGACCCCAGATCCGCGGTCCGGACCCGGTGAACAGTAATTTCAGCCTTTTTTTGTTTTCTTCTCATTTTCACTACAAAACTCCGATTTTCATTCCGTTTTCTTTCCAAATCAAATCCAACACAACCGAAACTCCTCTTACACATATGAGACACTTTCAAAGTTGGAGATTTATAATTTTTCCTTATAAAACCATTAGATTTCGAAGTACACTTATTTCTCAAAAGTTTCTATTTTCTCCCAACTTTCATCAAGTTTCACCGATACTTCTTCTAATCGTTCCGATGCTCTCGGAACCCAACATATACTCATCAAATCCACTTCTTAACCACAATTCATCCAACTTGACTTAAGCTCAGGGAGGTATACAAAAATTCGGTTCACTACATTCTCCCCCTCTTAAAAATAGTTTCGTCCGCGAAACTCAAATTCATACCTCAGCTCGACAGAAGAGGTGAGGGTAGTGTTATCGCATCACGTCCTGATTACTCTACTGGACTTTAACATATGGAATCACACGATTCCGCAATTCCTTCTCCTCGGGAGCTAGAATACACATCGGGAACTCCTCCCATAACATAGCTTCCCGCAATTCACGCGGCTCATAACAGAGGACACCAAACAGGTCCATCATATTGGGCACTTTGTTTTATTCCGCACTCCAAACTACTTCACCCAACTCACGGGTGGCACATCCCAATGATGCGATCATCTACCGCAAACTTTCATATTTGCCAATCACCGTCTGCATAGGTTTTTCTTGTCATGCTTGCGCCGTCAGTACCCGTTGACGAGCAACTTTACTAACTTCACTGTGTAGTACATCCCCTGTGCTCTTAAAATCACACGCACATTCACAGTGCGATATCCTAGGTCGGAACTGCCTTTCCGCCTCGTGGTGCGGATCGGCCAGGAATGAGCCGACTAGTCGAATGATTCACCACCACCCGTATCATAACATGGCAGATCCTCCCTCACTCCATAGGGCCTCCAGGGTGTCACTTCATGCCCCACCCCGGGCATCCTCATCATAGGTGATCTTCGCCCATGGCTAGCACTGGTGCTATCGGATCCACAACTCCAAATCCTTCTACTTAACAAGCCCATCGATTTGGCCCGTTAAAGAGTCTACATCATACAGTACGACTCTTTCTCCACATCCACCAATCTAATCCGGAGCCTAATTTGGTCCATCCTCCGGTATTGCTCACAAGCAACTCCCATTTGGTGTTTTCTTTCATCACGAGAGGATCCTACCGCACATAGATTTCCAACTCCACAACGACATGGCTCATCCTCGAGCACTTACCCATTCCGGGACATAGTCCCCATTTCGCATGTGGCTTCTACTATCCCAATGTCTCACACGGAGCACGATGCTCTACTTCCACATGCCACAGGCTGGCATCACGATACTCTTACGACGAGTCCATACGAACCCCCAGTTCGTAATTTCGATTCCACCTCCGCGATAACGCTAGGCTCTGCGAGTTGGTGACTCTACCAATCAGGCGAGCGACATGACTGGGCCTTTGCCCTTTTGGTCAATACCCTCCACCTTCTCGCAAGCCACTAATGCTCCCTTTAGAAGAGCCATCGGCTTACCCGTTTAATCCAGATTGCTACGGGGGTCCACCGACCGACAAGCCTTTGTAGGCCCACAGCGTAAAGTCTGACGCGACAGCGTGCAACGTCTCTCACTCTCATTTGCGGACCTAATCATCACATGGTGAAGTCCTCATTTGGGACCACGCATCGAAACTTCAACAAGGAGTAATTACATTGCAAGTCGCCGTAATCCTATGGCCATTCGCATCTACACTCTAGGTGTACCAACAAACTCACGGTTCCACACGTGGCACTCCACGTCTCCGGGTCATCGCTCGGACTACCGTCCCGACCATGAGTCCTAGCCGAGCTCTACCCTCAGGTTCAGAGCTGCTATCACATGATACCGACTGCGCCTGTCCATAAGGCCCCAGGCCCACAGTCCACGCATGGTCCAGGCACGAGTAATCCCCAAACAATGCCCTCAAACCGTCGCCACGTGACCAAGGCGCTCCAAGCGCATTATGCTTTGGCCATCCAACACTCAGGTATTCACCTAAAACTTCACCTCAGTGAAACCACCAAAATGCCCTCAAACTGGGCGTTCCGCGAGCGAAGAGTTTGAATCCTGATCCCAAGGTCTAAACTTGATACGCTCTCTGCCCAACAATAACATCAGGGTCCGGATCATGATGCCACGGTCCGGAACCCGAGAGTCCCTCAGCCTAGACTCGTTTCTTCTCAAAAATTTCATCTTCGCTTCTCGGAGCTCTAGCTCACTCGCAATCATTTCGAAACCCGCGAAATTTGATTCTAAGTACATCTAATTCACTTTCCATCGGACTTCATTCGATCTGGCTAAGTTCAGTATAGCTCTACTCTGCTAAGTATCATATACTAGCCACTAGGCACCCTGAAGGAACCACTAGCTCCCTTGAGCGGTCCTCGGCTCCCTTCACACTTGGCCAACGCCCGAGTGCTACTGCCAACGAACCCTCATCAGCTGAACCTTCACTTCGTGCCTCCGTGGCAACTCTACAGCCGAGCGCACTATGCCTCTACTCTATCTCGTGTTGGCTACAATCACCAAGCAAACCCTGCTTCATTATCCTTTACCTGCCATGAGCGCTCTCTCATTTTGAGCCGCTGCACCTCAAGGCTAACTCATCCAAATCTAGCAATCGTCACACCAATTCTATGGCAGCGAAATTATTCCCATGACCAATCCGTCAAAGGGTTCCAATTTAGTGTACGACCCTAAGTCGTTACTTCTTCATACGCGGCGGTCACTACCGTATCCATAAATGTTTCATATCACTCGTTCACTTTCCCTTTCCTTCAATTACTTGAGATTATCATCTCAAGGAAGGATTCGCTCGACCACTATAACCTATCCCCAATACCATGGCTCCAAGGCTAATGCGCACGTCCATCACACATCCAAATGCTCTTAAGCTCATGTTCAGCCTAGAGCTCTGACATCACCAAGTTCCACCTTAGGATCCAACTGGTACAATTCCACTGAGAGAACAAGTTATTCCATCCTAGACTAAGATACTACGAATTTTGTTCTGAGGTCGCTTCCTTGGGTCATGTGATTTTCGCGGAAGGAGTATCGGTGGACCCTATGAAAGTTGAGGCAATCAAGGATTGGCCTCGCCCGACCAATGTCACAGAAATACGAAGCTTTTTTTTGCCAACAACAACATTGGGTCTTGGACGGGTACTATCAATTTTTCAACAAGAGCGGTTCGTGGAGGGGTTTTCAAAAATCTCCGGTCCACTAACGCGTCTTACCCGCAAGGGGGCCAAATATGTTTGGAGCGAGGAATGCGACCAAAGCTTTAAGGAGCTAAAGAAAAGGTTGACTTCGGCTCCGGTTCTTGCCTTGCCGATTGCAGGGGAGGGCTTTGTGGTGTATAGTGATGCATCACGGCGTGGTCTTGGGTGTGTGCTTATGCAAAGAGGACAAGTGATAGCATATGCCTTTCGACAGCTGAGGAGCTATGAGCAGAATTACCCTACCCACGACCTAGAGCTTGCAGCAATGGTCTTCGCACTTAAGTTGTGGAGACACTATTTGTACGGGGAACATTGTGAGGTGTACACGGATCACAAAAGCTTAAAGTACTTATTCACTCAAAAGGAGTTGAATTTGAGGCAGCGGAGATGGTTGGAGTTGATAAAGGATTACGACTTAACCATCTTGTACCACCCCTGTCACGCCCCGGGTTACCTCTTCCCAGGCGCATGACAAGATCCGCCGCATACACAGTATTTCTACCGTGTATACGAAGCGAAAACAACAACATCCACAAAGAAGCTAAAGGTATCATCAGAGCTGCTATATATATAATCAAAAGATCACTGTACATACATCATCCATAACTCTCATATATAACTCTCATATACATCACTGATATCACAATCTATCTCACTGTATGTACAGACTCAACCATCTATCAAAATGGGTATACCTCTAGCCAAGTATCCGGGGAATAGCTCTACCCGACGGTCTCCTTTCCGCGCTCAGTATGCACAACTGGGGAAGAAGACTCTGCAAAAAGATGTCAACAACGGGTGTGAGAACTACTATCAAACAAGTAGTCCTCAGTGGGTACCGCCACCAGCCTCAGTGGTCTGCCCACTAAGTCCTCAATCTCAAAAGATATATATGGAGCAATAAAAAGAGTAGGAGATATACTACCACTACTATGCACAATGCTCATCTGTCAACATGAATACCTTGAATATATCAAATGAGGACTATCACGAATCCATAATGCCATGCAACATAATACAACATTTTACCTGCGGCCTGATCATGCTCAACCCTACAGGGAGCCAGCTAGTACAGGAAACCCGTCTGTTCCTAGCCCTTCGTACAACCCTCTGTACGGAACATGCCAACTTCGGAGCGGTACTCGTGGGAGTGACCCAACCGAGTATAGTACAACCATATCAGCGCCAAGTACCCACAGGTATATGATCGACACGACTGGGTCAACAAAGAATCACATGCCCTCGGCATCTCAAAGGATAATCAACAAGTATGATCAAATCCACTGATCTCACAAAGAATCACGTGCCCTCGGCACCTCAAAGGATAGTCAATAACATGACCCAATCAATACTCCAGTGCTCACAATCAATCTCAACTCTACCACAAAGAGGAGGTACAACAACATAGCACGAGCCTCGCAATAAGAACTCGGCGTTTTTGCCGAATATGACATGATCACCTACACTAGTATGTACAACAACTGGTACAAAGGATATCAACAGGATAGGTGTAGGTCAAATCATGCAACAAGGATACAAGGAAATCATGCATGCTCATATATGTATCATTAGCATATCATGCACATGCAAATCTCAACCTAACAGGTCATATCTAACATAATCTCAGCATGTCATGCTATCATAATCCCAATATCATCATATCATGCTAACATAATCCAACACTATCATTCTAACATGAGAGTAAACACATAGGAGGAAGTCCACTGAATCTGGCAAACATCAACCCACCTCAAGAGCTAATCCAACCACGGTGGGGAAAACAGTATCCTCATATCCAACCCTCCAAGATAACTAAGCTTCAGCAGCACTCCGATCTGAATATCTCCAAAAAGGCTGCTAACTTCGACAGAACAACAGCTCAGCACCAGATCAGATCAACAGAGTAGAGGAGAACAAGCTAGATCATAAACTAATGCCAACTCATGGCCCTTACTCTAGCTTTCTCTCTCTAGAAAACGGGATCACACGAAGTGGGAAAATGAGCTAAACAACTCAGGGACTCACCTATTTATAGGCTCCCAAAGTCCTACATTCGGGCGCCCGAATCCAACTTCCGGGCGTCCGGAAACTCAGCAGGCCAGGTATCAGCTGGCGGCCAAACGGTCGGTCATCGGTCGGCAGGCGGTGGGGCGGCGTGTCTCCGGCGGTCGACACGTGTTCTGCGTCGCGACACGTGGCACTCCACGTCAACAGCTCAATCCGGATTCACATCCGGGCGTCCGAAACCTGCGCCCAGATCCAAAACTCGTCAGCCACAACCGGATCATCCGAAAAGCCCTCTGGGTCCGGAAATATTTGGGCGTCCACTCCTCACTTCCGGGCGCCCGAAATCCGTCGACTCCAGAAACCCTCAAAATCCACAAATTTCCAAGTATTACAACCCCGGTAGAGCCAATGTGGTGGCCGATGCGCTCAGTAGGAAATCCGTGGAGAACTTCGCAATTGAGATGACGGGACAAATACCGTTAATCAAGGAAATGGGCCGGTTTGACTTGGAAGTCGTGGCCCCGGGCGTCCCCGCTAAACTCATAAATCTCGAAGTGTGGCCGACCTTGTTGGAGCAAATAAAAGAAAAGCAATCCGGTGATCCGGAACTCCAAAAGGTGCGGAGTGCTATCGAGAGTGGGCGCGCCGGTGATTTTCATGTGGACTCGAAGGGCGCCATTCGATTTCGAAATCGATTGTGCGTGCCTAAAATCGAGGACATTCGTAGGGAGATCTTGAAAGAAGCTCACACTTCTCCCTATGCGATTCACCCGAGCGGCACCAAAATGTATAAGGATCTTAAATTGCATTATTGGTGGCCGGGGATGAAACTTGATGTGTGGCACAATGTTTGGTATGCCAACAGGTGAAAGCCGAGCATCGTTTTCCAGCAGGGAAATTGCAAGGGTTACCCATTCCAGTTTGGAAGTGGGAGAACATAGCAATGGACTTCGTTGTGGGCCTATCTCGATCGCAAGGTGGCCACGACGCGATTTGGGTGGTGGTGGATCGTTTGTCAAAGTCGGCACACTTTTTGCCAATCCACAATACTTGGTCGGGAGACAAGTTAGCACAAGTCTACCTGGACAAGATTATGCGGTTGCACGGGGTCCCGACCTCGATAGTTTCAGATCGAGATTCCCGTTTTACGTCGCATTTTTGGAAAAGCTTGCAAGAAGCTTTGGGTACACGGCTCGATTTCAGTTCAGTATTTCATCCTCAAACTGACGATCAATCAGAAAGGACAATTCAGATTTTGGAGGATATGCTGCGAGCGTGTGTGTTGGACTTTAAGGGTGCATGGCCTACACATTTGCCGATAGCTGAATTCGCTTATAATAATAGCTATCAATCTAGCATCGGTATGGCACCATTTGAGGCCTTGTATGGAAGGAAATGTCGCTCTCCTATCCATTGGAGCGAGGTCGGCGAAAGAAGGGTCTTAGGTCCGGATGTATTGCGTGAAGTGGAGGAAAAGGTTCGCTTGGCACGTGAACGTTTATCGACGGCGCAATCCAGACAAAAGAATTATGCGGATCGACGTCGACGAGATTTGGAATTCGCGGTAGGAGACCGCGTCTTCTTGAAAGTATCACCCATGAGAGGGGTGAAGCGATTTGGTGTTCGGGGTAAGTTGAGTCGACGCTCCGTAAGTACGTATATGATCTGGCGCACGTCCTCGAGTATGTGCCTATGGAACTGCATGAGGATATGACTTATGAGGAGTTTCCTTTGTGTATCATGGATCGCGAGGTGAAAAGTTTGAGGAACCGTGAAATTCCTTATGTAAAGGTACAATGGACGAATCACGGTGAGCGAGAAGCTACGTGGGAATTGGAAAGCTCAATGAAGGAGCGGTTTCCTTACCTCTTCGCTGAGTCCAGCTGAGGTATGATTTAGTTTCGCGGCCGAAACTCTCTTTAAGGGGGGAGGAATGTAGCACTCTGAATTTCGGTGCGTTGTATCGAACTTTACTAAATTTGATAAAGTTCGATGGAAGCCGATAATGGCTGGTGTGGAATTGGGTTCCGAAGGTTTCGGAACATTGTGGGTGCGAGTGGAAACCCGAAAATCGAAAAATTATGAAAAAGGGACCAAGTGGAGCAAAACTGCTCACGGGGTCTGGACCTTGGGAGCTGGGGTCCGGACAATGAAGTCCGCGGGCAGCTACGGTTCGGACCCGAATGCCACGGTCCGGACCCGAGCTGGCTTCCGAGTTTGGGTGCGTACGGGTTCCGGACCCGGACACCAAGGTCCGGACCCGGCCTGCGCGGTGGACTGTCACCTGTGCGGGGTCCGGACCCCACTTGCAAGGTCCGGACCCGGCAGAGGCAGAATGCCCAGTGAGGGGTATTTTGGTAATTTCGCAGTGGATGGGTTATGTAAGTGGGGCTGAGGTCTCTCCCCTCGTTCCTTCTTTATTTTCCTCTCATTCCCTCTCCCTCTTCCTCACTTTCTCTCTCTAGAGATCTCTCTAAAGCTTGGAGAAGTGGTGGATTGGAGCTTGGAAAAGGACTTCCAAGGTGCAAAGAAGCTTCTTGGTGCAAGAAGAAGTTTGGGAGCTAGGGCTTCGAGGTGAGTTCTTGTGATTTAGGGTTTAAACCTCGGATGTAATCCTTTAAGATGAGGTTTTTGGAAACCCTAGACAATCTCTACCACAAATGGTGGAAGATTGGCCATGAAATCTAGGGTTTGGCTTGCATGCATGCAAACCCTAGGTAGATTTGAGACTTTTGCCATGGGAGGTTCTAAAAATATTTGAACCTTCGGGAATTGCAATTGAGGCAAGGGAAATCATGTTAGAACACTTGATTTCATGTATCGAGTTGATTATAGGATTCGTAATGAGTAACGAACCATTTTCTTGTAGAAGCTTGGGTTGAAGCAAGAACTCAAGGCTTGGAGACTAAGGAGCTCAAAGGATTTAAGAACTTGGAAGCTCTTGAGGTGGGTTTGTGTTTACCGAAGTGATTAGGTCACTTCCATGTCTAGGGTAAATATCCATTTAAAAATAAAATGGTATGTATTGTGAACCCTAGGACTTGCATGTTGGCAAAGATGAAAATCATGATAGGTAGAGCCATGAGCTCCTATTGCATGTTATAGAATTCAAGTATATTTCTATTATCTATACTTGTTATGTGATTGCATGTATGAATCTGGAACCTAGTGTCATTGAACATAGGTTGGACATGAGAATTGGAACCTAGAGTCATGGAACCTAGGTTGAGAATATAAAGTAACCTAGTGTTATTGAACATAGGTGAGACATAGTGACTTGAACCTAGGGTCATAGGACTTGGGTTGGCAAGTGAAAAATGTGAAGATTGGGATGTGCGACGAGGTTGCTATCCCGGGTATGCGACGAGTTCGCTACCCGTGCCATGAGTTGGCGGTGATAAAGTGGGTTGTGCGACGAGGTTGCTATCCCGGGTATGCGACGAGTTCGCTACCCGTGCCATGAGTTGACAGTGATAAATTGGGATGTGCGACGAGGTTCCTATCCCGGGTATGCGACGATTTCGCTACCCGTGCCATGTGATGGCGGTGTTGAGATTGGATGTGCAACGAGGTTGCTATCCCGGGTATGCGACGAGTTCGCTACCCGTGCCATGTGATGGCGGTGTTGAGATGGGATGTGCGACGAGGTTGCTATCCTGGGTATGCGACGAATTCGCTACCCGTGCCATGTGATGGCGGTGTTGAGATGGGGTATGCGACGATTTTGCTATCTCGGGTATGCGACGATTTCGCTACCCGAATACGGAGGTGACGAGTTCGCTCCTTGGATGTTGTAACTATTATGGTGATGCGAAAATTCCGAAACCATAAGTAAATGACAAGTAGTTGAACTTGGTCAATGTGAAATATAGGATGAACCTAGGAGAAAATAAAAATGGACATTTTATTTGGTTGCATCCTTTATGTTTATTTACAAGCATGTAAATAATTGTTGCATAGTTATTTGTGATCTAACTTATGCATATGGTGTTTCTTTGGACCTGGTGGGTCGAGCATCTCTCTTGGGTGGCCTTACCCACTGGGAACTATGTTTATAGTTCTCACCCCACGTTTTTCAGGTCCTTCCGCCTAGTTGGTGTTAAGGACCTGAAAGGGTTTGGCGCTCTAGATAGCGGCCCTTCCATTTTGGTGATACATAGAGTTGTACCCCTAGTCTTGGACATTGATAGTATAGGGGTTTTCATTGATTATATGCAACTTGTATATTCCATGATTTTGGAACTTGATGTATGGAATGGAAATGAAAGAAAAGAAAAATTTGGGCATGTATAAATGTGCAAATGTGTTGTAATAGAAGTAGAACTTCTTTATGTTGATGCTTTCCTTGTGCAACTCTTGTACTCCGTTCCTAGTTGGAACATCGTGGATATGCTTGTGTTGTGACGCCTTGGGCGGTAGAAGAGACTCTATCCGTTCGGCGGGTCTGGGGCACGCGCTC
This sequence comes from Puya raimondii, assembly GCA_016920855.1. Classification (NCBI taxonomy): domain Eukaryota; kingdom Viridiplantae; phylum Streptophyta; class Magnoliopsida; order Poales; family Bromeliaceae; genus Puya; species Puya raimondii. Next base: position 210,219,742 of record JABWPP010000050.1, on the reverse strand, counting down.
GTGCGGTTTGTCCTTCCACCTAGTTGGTGTTAAGGCACGGCGGGGCGTGATATCTCGGCTCTCTGACACCGCCGCACCCGATCCCGGCCATTGCCGCCGCTGCCGCACGCGCCGGACGCCGCCGTGGCCGCGATCATGTCTGTGGCTTACGGGCGGCCGTGCGACCTTGCGCGCCGCCTCCGCTGCTCGGGCCGGCCTCCCCCTCATCCCTCGTGACCCTGGTGTGCTTCCCGTCACCTCCCGGCGCCGCCCTAGAGCCGCCGTCGCCGGAGGAGCTCCGCCCTAGCTCCCTGTGCAACCCGGGTAGCTAGGGCATCATAGCCCGCCGCCGGCGCCGCTCCCCGCCGCCGGCTGACCCCACGGCCGGTGGTCCCCGGCCAGCCGTACCCTAATCCCGCCGGGTCGGCCGCCGCCGAGGCTGCCACCGGCCGGAGCTCACCACCCTGCACTCGGGTTCAGCCTGTAGCTCTATTCCAGTAATCCGGGCCGGCTGGGCTGTTTCTGGCCGCAGCTCTATTCCAGTGATCCGGGCCGCCTCCGTCGACCCCGCTGGTGAGCACGGCCCTCTTGAGGCACCGAGTACCTCCATGCTTACATGTTACGCTGTCAATGAGGCCTGAAACAGTGAGTTCTTGAACATCGCTCCCGGACAACCTTTCCGACCGAGGTTTCGGTCGCTCCCGCGCGCTCCTTGGCTGTTCTCTATGCTCCGGACAGTGAGCACGGCCTCCGCCTTGTCGAGACATTGCAAGGTGTGCCTCGACAGGCCTTGATAACGCTTGGATCAAGGTAACGGCGCATAACATTGTTAAGTTGCATGTTATTAATGCTATTAGATGCATGTTTAGGGGCTTTGATGCAATTTAGTTGCTGTGGGCAGCGTGTTCACGCTACGCATGACCTGTGGACTGATTGTCCAAGGTCCGTTGCCCTTCGTTAATCCGAAAAAGAGTTTTCGGAGCATTTCCCGACGAAAGTCGTCGGCGGAACGCGATTTTAGTTCGGAGTTCATCCGACACTATTTGAATGCGTTTGGGTTTGCCGCCGAGCCTTGTTGGCTGGTTGTCGGGGCCGTCTCGTGTGTTCGGAGACGTCCGGTGAGCGGCGTTGGGTTCCGGTGTCGAAATCGGCACTTCCGGGAACCCGGATCAGGACGATCATCCGTGAGTGATCGTTTCAATGTTCGATCTTGTGCCCGCTGCCAAGACAACCCAAATGGATGTGTTTTGGGACAGCGGTCGACTCATGGAGCGAGTCGGTACCTTTTGGGACTGTTCGTGTGTCCCGGGGATGTCCCGGTGCGATTTCGGGACTTCCGGCACTGTGTGTGCATGTGTCTTCTAATTGAGTCGTTTGAGGCTTGTCCCTGACTCGGTGGACCTATCGTAGGTCCGGTTGATTTGCGGTGCGTCCCAGATTCCGACGCGGCTGTGACAGGTGGGTACTTCGACCCGAAGTTGGTCTAGTGGTGCATGCTCGGTGACATTCCTTCTACCCTTTCCTTTTCAGTTCCGCATATATATATGAGATGAGTTGAGCCGGCACCTTGAGATCTTTACTTACTCTACTTGCATTCCTTATCTGTTCTAGCAGTAGAGTGGACATGATTGCATCAGTATCTGACAGGATGTATTCTCGTGACCTTCTTGAGAGGTTTCTTGACACGGTTGTCTGATGACCTATACGGTCGGTATACCCGGAGGGGTGGATTATTGGTTGGTTGCCAACGGTTATTGATCATACTTGCATCGATCGCTATTACTCTTGCGCATTTCACGAACACCAGCGGTTGATCCCCGCATGAGGGTGTTCTTTTCTTAAAAGTGGTCGTACGTCCGACCCGTGAGCTCAGTGGGGCACTTATATGCTGGCAGAGTAGGAGTGGCATGGGCCTGAGGTCTGCGGACCGTTATGGCATGTTTAGATTGGGTTTATTTATTGTATTCATTTGTTGATGCATTACATTTACAGTAGCAGTAGTATATTTGTTTCGTTCTCTACTTACTTGCATTGCTACTGTATTATCTTCCTTTCAGTTTTCTGTCTGCCAGTGTGTGCCCGACCTTCGTCGGCTTGCGGTACCCACTGGGAGGGAGAGACATGTTTACATGTTCTCACCCCCCCACCACCATTTTTCAGGTGACTTGGGAGGTGGGAGTCGGGACGGTGCGTGAGGCGCGGTGGACGATCGATCTTTCGGTCCCGACTAGTATAGTTGGTTTAGTTCCTTCCCCTTTACTTTCATGCACTTAGACTTATTGTGGTTCAGTGGTGATTGTTTTCCTAACACCGTATGAATGTTTTAAATAAATGACTCAGAATGATTTTATTGGATTTGCAAATGATGTCTCCTACCCTTCGAGGTAACTCGTTTTCAAATAAAAAGGCTTTCAAGTGATTTTTGTTCTTTTGGCTGCTAGTGTTTCAAAATGAGTTCCCGTGTGGGGAACAATTTTAAAAGGTTTCGTGGATTCTCTTTAACACTTATTAGAGTTCAAAATCAAAGCTTTCGGGTAGGAAGCATTTTTAATAGGATGTCTGTTGTACTGTGCATCGCATCATCCTTCGCTTAAGGAGTGCTTAGAGGCATGTAGGGATAGCTGAATGCAAATGTATTATATGTTTGTACCTTGTGGATTATTGTGAATGAAAGTGTGATTGTGATCCTGTTGTATGTCGTTGGTACGCCGTGCAAATACAGGAGAGACTCTGTCCGTGTAGACAGAGGTGCCTGTATTTGTGGCGGGTCTGTAGGCCGTGCGGGCTAGGCTTTTAAAAAAAAAATTGACCCGTTTTCCGCTTTTAAACTAGCTCGGAGCGTGACTGTAGCACTCTGAATTTCGATGCGTTGTTGCGAACTTTGCTAAATTTGATAAAGTTCGATGGAAGCCGATAATGGCTAGTGTGGAATTGGGTTCCGAAGGTTTCGGAACATTGTGGGTGCGAGTGGAAACCCGAAAATCGAAATTTTTTGAAAAAGGGACCAAGTGGAGCAAAACTGCTCACGGGGTCCGGACCCTGGAAGCTGGGGTCCGGACAACGAAGTCCGCGGGCAGCTACGGTCCGGACCCGGATGTCACGGTCCGGACCCGAGCTGGTTTCCGAGTTGGGGTGCGTACGGGTTCCGGACCCTGATGCCAAGGTCCGGACCCGGCCTGCGCGGTGGACTGTCACCTGTGCGGGGTCCGGACCCCACTTGCAAAGTCCGGACCCGGCTGAGGGAGAATGCCCAGTGAGGGGTATTTTGGTAATTCCACAGTGGAGGGCTATGTATTGAGGGCTGAGACCTCTCCCCTCATTCCTTCTTCACTTTCCTCTCATTCCCTCTCCCTCTCCCTCACTTTCTCTCTCTAGAGATCTCTCCAAAGCTTGGAGAAGTGGTGGATTAGAGCTTGAAAAAGGACTTCCAAGGTGCAAAGAAGCTTCTTGGTGCAAGAAGAAGCTTGGGAGCTAGGGCTTTGAGGTGAGTTCTTGTGATTTAGGATTTAAACCTTAGATTTAATCCTTTAAGATGAGGTTTTTGAAAACCCTAGGCAATCTCAACCACAAATGGTGGAAGATTGGCCATGAAATCTAGGGTTTGGCTTGCATGCATGCAAACCCTAGGTAGATTTGGGGCTTTTGCCATGAGAGGTTCTAAAAATATTTGGACCTTCGGGAATTGCAATTGAGGCATAGGAAATCATGTTAGAACACTTGATTTCAAGTATTGAGTTGATTTAAGGGTTCGTAACGATTAACGAACCGTTTTTTTGTAGAAGCTTGGGTTGAAGCAAGAACTCAAGGCTTGGACACTTAGGGGCTTGAAGAATACAAGAATTCGGAAGATTTTGAGGTGGGTTTGTGTTTACCGAAGTGATTAGGTCACTTCCATGTCTAGGGTAAATATCCATTTAAAGATAAAATGGTATGTGTTGTGAACCCTAGAACTTGCATGTTGGCAAAGATAAAAATCATGATAGGTAGAGCCATGAGCTCCTAATTCATGTTATAGAATTCAAGTATATTTATATTATCTATACTTGTTGCATGGTTGCATGTACGATTGGAACCTAGTGTTATTGAACATAGGTTGGAACATGTATGATTGGAACCTAGTGTTATTGAACATAGGTTGGACATGAGATTGGAACATAGCGTTATGGAACATAGCGTTATGGAACCTAGGTTGAGAATGAGAAAGTAAACCTAATGTCATTGAACATAGGTGAGACTTAGTGACTTGAACCTAGGGTCATGAGACTTAGGTTGGCAAGTGTAAAATGTTGAGATGGGATGTGCGACGATTTTACTATCCCGGGTATGCGACGATTTCGCTACCCATGCCATGAGTTGGCGGTGTTGGAATGGGATGTGCGACGAGTTTGCTATCCTGGGTATGCGACGATTTCGCTACTCGTGCCATGAGTTGGCGGTGTTGAGACGGGATGTGCGACGAGGTTGCTATCCCGTGTATGCGACGAGTTCGCTACCTGTGCCATGTGATGGCGGTGTTGAGATGGGGTATGCGACGATTTTGCTATCCCGGGTATGCGACGATTTCGCTACCCAAACTCGGAGGTGAATATTTCACTCCTTGGATGTTGGAACAATTATGGTGAGACGGCGATTCCGAAACCATAAGTAAATGACAAGTAGTTGAACTTGGTCCTTGTGAAGTATAGGATGAACCTAGGAGAAAATGAAAATGAACATTTTATTTGGTTGCATCCTTTATGTTTATTTACAAGCATGTAAATAATTGTTGCATAGTTATTTGTGATCTAACTTATGCATATGGTGTTTCTTTGGACCTGGTGGGTCGAGCTTCTCTCTTGGGTGGCCTTACCCACTGGGAACTATGTTTATAGTTCTCACCCCACGTTTTTCAGGTTCTTCCGCGAGTGAGGCGGCGGAGCGAGGCAAGGGTTTGGCTCTCTAGATAGCAGCCCTTCCATTTTGGTGATACATAGAGTTGTACCCCTAGTCTTGGACATTGATAGTATAGGGGTTTTCATTGATGATATGCAACTTGTATATTCCATGATTTTGAAACTTGATGTATGGAATGGAAATTAAAGAAAAGAAAATTTGGGCATGTATAAATGTGCAAATGTGTTGTAATAGAAGTAGAACTTCTTTATGTTGATGCTTTCCTTGTGCAACCCTTGTACTCCGTTTCTAGTTGGAACCTTGTGGATATGCTTGTGTTGTGACGCCTTGGGCGGATAGGGAAGACTCTATCCGTTTGGCGGGTCTGGGGCACGCGCTCGTGCGGTTTGTCCTTCTACCTAGTTGGTGTTAAGGCACGGCGGGGCGTGACAGACTGAGGTGGTATCAGAGCATAGAAACGGTCTAGGTGGACCTAAGAAACCCTAGGATGGAAAAGACCCTAGGAGTGTAGGCTCGTGAGTGACGAGATCTTTGATTATGGCAAAAGATAAGTGATTGGGTTATGTCCTTATACCTCTAGTTGGAAATAGAGGTAGATTCGAGGTCAACATGAAACCAAGTGAGGGGAATAAGGACCCTTGTGTGACTTTCGCCTAGATTGGGTTCACGTTTATGTTCGTGAAATATTATGTCGCAAATGACTTTGAATGTCACGAAATGATCAAAGTCGTTCTGTTTTCAGGAGATAATGGTACGAGGACGGCCTCCTACGAGGGCTGGGCTCGGAGGATCGAGCGCGGCTCCCGAACAACTCGGGGAGGGCGAGAACTCGGGTCTTCGTAATGAGTTGACCGAGTTGATGGGCGTGGTTCGGCAACAGGCCGAAGCCATGCAGCGACAGGAGGAGCAAATTAAGAAGCTCCAAGACGAGATGGCGCAGCAAGCGGCTGTGATTAGGGAGGAGAGGTTGGGAGTACCTCCGGCCTCTGCTTCGGCACCGGCCGAGGAGGTGACACCGGCCCCTGCTGTGGCGCCACCAGCATCACCGATTGTAGCCGGTGGGTCGGGTGCTCCTATGCCCGACTCCGCGATGGAGGATGCGGAGCGAGAGCGCGCATTTGCGGCTCTCATGAGGTTTAAGAAGTTCAACCCGCCTATCTTCAACGGGGAGAACGTGGATCCATGGGATGTGGAGACATGGATCGATGCTATTGAGACGCTCTTCGAGGATCTCTATACCTTGGAGAGGGACAAAGTGCATCTCGCCGCTCATTGTTTAGAGCGATCGGCGAAGGTGTGGTGGAAGGGAGTCCGGCGTGATCGACTCTCTAGCCTTCCACCACCGACGTGGGAGGAGTTTCGGGGTATGGTGTTCGCCGCCTACTTCCCCGATAGTGAGAAAAGGAAATTCCAAGAAAGGTTCCGTAAGTTGAAGCAAGGGAACCGCACCGTGCGCGAGTACGAGAGGGAGTTCTCGTACATCATTAATTGCGTATCGCACGTTGTCCGCGGAGAGTTGGACAAGGTCGACTGCTTCGTGCGCGGGCTTCGACCGGAGATCTTTTGGGCGGTGCACGCCCTCAAGCTACAGACCTTTGCGGAGGTCTTGGACCATGCTCTTTGGGTGGAGCACGGGAATGCATGTGCGCGCGAGGAGCGCGAGTCTTGGGAGAGAGAAAAAGAAAAAGAAAAAGAAAAGGGAAAAAAACGACCGGCGGGTGGCTCGGGTGGGCAATCTAGCTCTAAGCGGCCCTCGAAGCACTCGCAGTCGCAGAACCAATCGCGAGGGTCCCGGCGGAATCGACCCTCAACCCAGTGCCCGATTTGTAGCGGCCCCCACAACCCTCAGCAATGTGATTATCGTGAGGGCCGGTGCTACAAGTGCGGACAGCCGGGACATATGCGGTACAATTGCCCGATGGATGATAGCCGAGCATCGTCGTCGGCATCGGCTTTTGCACCACCGAGGCGGCTTGCGGGCATCCCACCCGCGGCAATGTCGGCTGGCCGTACATAGCCACTGAGACCAGCCGAGGGCCAGCGACCAGCGCCCAGTGGACGGGTGTTCGCCTCGCAGGTGGAGGAGCCTTCTGCCCAGGAGGATGTCGTGGCAGGTATTGTGTTAATTAAAGGCATTCGATGTAGAGCTTTGTTTGATACTGGAGCATCGCATTCATTCATTGCTCGATCATTTGCTATAGCACATGGAATAGAAATTGTAGAAGCCACGCATGCAAGAACTGTGCGGCTCCCGAACAACTCGGGGAGGGCGAGAACTCGGGTTTTCATGATCAGTTGACCGAGTTGATGGGCGTGGTTCGGCGGCAGGCCGAAGCCATGCAGCGACAGGAGGAGCAAATTAAAAAGCTCCAGGACGAGATGGCGCAACAAGCGGCTGCGGTTAGGGAGGAGAGAACGGGAGCGCCTCCGGCCTCTGCTTCGGCACCGGCCGAGGAGGTGACACCGGCGTCGGCTGTGGCGCCACCGGCATCACCGATTGTAGCCGGTGGGTCGGGTGCTCCTATGCCCGACTCCGCGATGGAGGATGCGGAGCGAGAGCGCGCACTTGCGGCTCTCATGAGGTTTAAGAAGTTTAAGAAGTTCAACCCGCCTATCTTCAACGGGGAGAACGTGGATCCATGGGATGTGGAGACATGGATCGATGCTATTGAGACGCTCTTCGAGGATCTATATACCTTGGAGAGAGACAAGGTGCACCTCGCCGCTCATTGTTTAGAGCGATCGGCGAAGGTGTGGTGGAAGGGAGTCCGGCGTGATCGACTCTCTAGCCTTCCGCCACCGACATGGGAGGAGTTTCGGGGTATGGTGTTTGCCACCTACTTCCCCGATAGCGAGAAAAGGAAACTTCAAGAAAGGTTCCGTAAGTTGAAGCAAGGGAACCGCACCGTGCGCGATTACGAGAGGGAGTTCTCGTACATCATCAATTGCGTACCGCACGTTGTCCGCGGAGAGTTGGACAAGGTCGACTGCTTCGTGCGCGGGCTTCGACCGGAGATCTTTCGGGCGGTGCACGCCCTCAAGCTACAGACCTTTGCGGAGGTCTTGGACCGTGCTCTTTGGGTGGAGCACGGGAATGCATGTGCGCGCGAGGAGCGCGAGTCTTGGGAGAGAGAAAATGAAAAAGAAAAAGAAAAGGGAAAGAAATGACCGGCGGGTGGCTCGGGTGGGCAATCTAGCTCTAAGCGTCCCCCGAAGCACTCGCAGTCGGAGAACCAGTCGCGAGGGTCCCGGCGGAATCGACCCTCGACCTGGTGCCCGATTTGTAGCAGCCCCCACAACCCTCAACAGTGTGATTACCGTGAGGGCCGGTGCTACAAGTGCGGACAGCCGAGACATATGCGGTACAATTGTCCGATGGATGATGGCCGGGCACCGTCGTCGTCGGCGTCGGCATTTGCATCGCCGAGGCAGCTTGCGGGCATCCCACCCGCGGCAATGTCGGCTGGCCGTACACAGCCACCGAGACCAGCCGAGGGCCAGCGACCAGCGCCCAGTGGACGGGTGTTCGCCTCGCAGCTGGAGGAGCCTTCTGCCCAGGAGGATGTCGTGGCATGTATTGTGTTAATTAAAGGCATTCGATTTAGAGCTTTGTTTGATACTGGAGCATCACATTCATTCATTACTCGATCATTTGCTATAGCACATGGAATAGAAATTGTAGAAGCCACGCATGCAAGAACTGTGCAAGTACCTGAACACACCTTTTGTGTACATCACGCGTGTGTAGGTTGTCCAGTGAGGGTTGAAAACTGGATCATGCCAGCTGATTTGCTGGTGTTAAGTCGAATGAATGAGTATGACTTAATCCTAGGAATGGATTGGCTCTCGAAGTATCACGCTACTATTGATTGTGAGAGCCGGATAGTGAGGTTTAAAGATCCCAGGCACAAAGAGTTTGTGGACCGTGGTTGCAAGAGTTCGCTCTTTGCATCAATGGTGTCCACGTCGCAAGCAAGAAAGCTTATTGCTAGTGGTTGCATCGCTTACTTAGCGACGGTAGTGGATAGCCGAAAGGAAGTGTTGAGGCTCGAGGACATTCTTGTAGTCCAAGAGTTCCCGGATGTATTCCCGATAGAGTTACCCGGAATGTCACCGGACCGGGAAATAGAGTTCGTGATTGATTTGCTCCCGGGTACGGCGCCGATTTCTAAGGCCCTGTACAGGATGGCACCTACGGAGCTAAAGGAATTGAAAGCACAATTACAAGATTTGATGGACAAGGGTTTCGTAAAGCCAAGTGTGTCACCTTGGGGAGCCCCTATTCTATTTGTGCGGAAAAAGGACGGTTCGCTGCGGTTATGTGTGGATTACCGCGAGTTGAACAAAGTGACCGTCAAGAATAAGTACCAGTTACCCCGAATTGATGACTTATTCGATCAGTTGCAAGGGTCTCGGGTGTATTCCAAGATTGACTTGCAATTCGGTTATCACCAGTTGAAGATTAAACCGGAGGATGTGCATAAGACCGCGTTTAGGACGCGGTATGGACACTATGAATTCACGGTTATGCCTTTCGGGCTTACCAATGCCCCGGCAGCGTTCATGGATTTAATGAACCGTGTGTTCAAAACACTATTGGATCAATTTGTGGTTGTGTTCATAGATGATATTCTTGTTTACTCTCAGAGCGAAGAGAAACATAATGAGCACCTAAGGATTGTGCTTCAAGTTCTTCGAGAGAACAAGCTATTCGCCAAGTTGAAGAAGTGCGAATTTTGGATTCGTGAGGTCGCTTTCTTGGGTCATGTGATTTCCGCGGGAGGAGTATCGGTGGACCCTATGAAAGTTGAGGCAATCAAGGATTGGCCTCGCCCGACCAATGTCACGGAAGTACAAAGCTTTTTGGGTCTTGCGGGGTACTATCGGCGGTTCGTGGAGGGATTTTCAAAAATCTCCGGTCCACTAACGCGTCTTACCCGCAAGGGAGCCAAATATGTTTGGAGCGAGGAATGCGACCAAAGATTTAAGGAGCTAAAGGAAAAGTTGACTTCGGCTCCGGTTCTCGCCTTGCCGATTGCGGGGGAGGGCTTTGTGGTGTATAGTGATGCATCACGGCGTGGTCTTGGGTGTGTGCTTATGCAAAGAGGACAAGTGATAGCATATGCCTCTCGACAGCTGAAGAACTATGAGAAGAATTACCCCACCCACGACCTAGAGCTTGCAGCAGTGGTCTTCGCACTTAAGTTGTGGAGACACTATTTGTACGGGGAACATTGTGAGGTGTACATGGATCACAAAAGCTTAAAGTACTTATTCACTCAAAAGGAGTTGAATTTGAGGCAGCGGAGATGGTTGGAGTTGATAAAGGATTACGACTTAACCATCTTGTACCACCCCGGTGGAGCCAATGTGGTGGCCGATGCGCTCAGTAGAAAATTCGTGGAGAACTTCGCAATTGAGATGACGGGACAAATACCGTTAATCAAGGAAATGGGCCGGTTTAACTTGGAAGTCGTGGCCCCGGGCGTCCCTGCTAAACTCATGAATCTCGATGTGTGGCCGACCTTGTTGGAGCAAATAAAAGAAAAGCAATCCGGTGATCCGAAACTCCAAAAGGTGCTGAGTGCTATTGAGAGTGGGTGCGCCGGTGATTTTCATGTGGAATCGAAGGGCACCATTCGATTCCGAAATCGATTGTGCGTGCCAAAAGTCGAGGACATTCGTAGGGAGATCTTGAAAGAAGCTCACACTTCTCCTATGCGATTCACCCGGGCGGCACCAAAATGTATAAGGATCTTAAATTGCATTATTGGTGGCCGGGGATGAAACTTGATGTTGGACGCTTTGTGGCACAATGTTTAGTATGCCAACAAGTGAAGGCCGAACGTCGCTTTCCAGCAGGGAAATTACAAGGGTTACCCATTCCAGTTTGGAAGTGGGAGAACATAGCAATGGACTTCGTTGTGGGCCTACCTCGATCACAAGGTGGCCACGACGCGATTTGGGTGGTGGTGGATCGTTTGTCAAAGTCGGCACACTTTTTGCCAATCCACACCACTTGGTCGGGAGACAAGTTAGCACAAGTCTACCTGGACGAGATTATGCGGTTGCACGGGGTCCCGACCTCGATAGTTTCAGATCGAGATCCCTGTTTTACGTCGCATTTTTAGAAAAGCTTGCAAGAAGCTTTGGGTACACGGCTCGATTTCAGTTCAGCATTTCATCCTCAAACTGACGGTCAATCAGAAAGGACAATTCAGATTTTGGAGGATATGCTGCGAGCGTGTGTGTTGGACTTTAAGGGTGCATGGCCTACTCATTTGCCGATGGCTGAATTTGCTTATAATAATAGCTATCAATCTAGCATCGGTATGGCACCGTTTGAGGCCTTGTATGGAAGAAAATGTCGCTCTCCTATCCATTGGAGCGAGGTCGGCGAGAGAAGGGTCTTAGGACCGGATGTGTTGCGTGAAGCGGAGGAAAAGGTCCGCTTGGCACGTGAACGGTTATCGACGTCGCAATCCAGGCAAAGGAGCTATGCGGATAGACGTCGACGAGATTTAGAATTCGCTGTAGGAGACCGCGTCTTCTTGAAAGTGTCACCCATGAGAGGGGTGAAACGATTTGGTGTTCGGGGTAAGTTGAGTCCCCGTTACATTGGACCTTATGAGGTTTTAGAGCATGTGGGATCCGTGGCATATCGGCTAGCTTTGCCGCCAAAACTTGCGGGGATACACAATGTGTTCCATGTATCGACGCTCCGCAAGTACATGTATGATCCGGCGCACGTCCTTGAGTATGTGCCTATGGAGCTACACGAGGATATGACTTATGAGGAATTTCCCTTGTGTATCATGGATCGCGAGGTGAAGAATTTGAGGAACCGTGAAATTCCTTATGTAAAGGTACAATGGACGAATCACGGTGAGCGAGAAGCTACGTGGGAATTGGAAAGCTCAATGAAGGAGCGGTTTCCTTACCTCTTCGCTGAGTCTAGCTGAGGTATGATTTAGTTTCGCGGCCGAAACTCTCTTTAAGGGGGGAGGAATGTAGCACTCTGAATTTCGGTGCGTTGTATCGAACTTTACTAAATTTGATAAAGTTCGATGGAAGCCGATAATGGCTGGTGTGGAATTGGGTTCCGAAGATTTCGGAACATTGTGGGTGCGAGTGGAAACCCGGAAATCAAAAAATTATGAAAAAGGGACCAAGTGGAGCAAAACTGCTCACGGGGACCGGACCCTGGAAGCTGGGGTCCGGACAATGAAGTCCGCGGGCAGCTACGGTCCGGACCCGGATGTCAAGGTCCGGACCCGAGCTGGCTTCCAAGTTGGGGTGCGTACGGGTTCCGAACCCGGACACTAAGGTCCGGACCCGGCCTGCGCGGTGGACTGTCACCTGTGCGGGGTCCGGACCCCACTTGCAAGGTCCGGACCCGGCTGAGGCAGAATGCCCAGTGAGGGGCATTTTGATAATTTTGCAGTGAATGGGTTATGTAAGGGGGGTCTGAGGTCTCTCCCCTCATTCCTTCTTCATTTTCCTCTCATTCCCTCTCCATCTCCCTCACTTTCTCTCTCTAGAGATCTCTCCAAAGCATGGAGAAGTGGTGGATTGGAGCTTGGAAAAGGACTTCCAAGGTACAAAGAAGCTTCTTGGTGCAAGAAGAAGCTTGGGAGCTAGGGCTTTGAGGTGAGTTCTTGTGATTTAGGGTTTAAACCTTGGATTTAATTCTTTAAAATGAGGTTTTTGGAAACCCTAGGCAATCTCAACCACAAATAGTAGAAGATTGGCCATGAAATCTAGGGTTGGGCTTGCATGCATGCAAACCCTAGGTAGATTTGGGGCTTTTGCCATGGGAGGTTCTAAAAATATTTGGACCGAGGCATAGGAAATCATGTTAGAACACTTGATTTCAAGTAATTAGTTGATTTAAGGGTTCGTAACGAGTAACGAACCGTTTTCTTGTAGAAGCTTGTGTTGAAGCAAGAACTCAAGGCTTGGACACTTAGGGGCTTGAAGAATACAAGAATTCAGAAGCTCTTGAGGTGGGTTTGTGTTTACCGAAGTGATTAGGTCACTTCCATGTCTAGGGTAAATATCCATTTAAAGGTAAAATGGTATGTGTTGTTAACCCTAGAACTTGCATGTTGGCAAAGATGAAAATCATGATAGGTAGAGCCATGAGCTCCTATTGCATGTTATAGAATTCAAGTATATTTTTATTATCTATACTTGTTGCATGGTTGAATGTACGATTGGAACCTAGTGTTATTGAACATAGGTTGGAACATGTATGATTGGAACCTAGTGTTATTGAACATAGGTTGGAATGAGATTGGAACCTAGTGTTATGGAACCTAGATTGAGAATGATAAAGTAAACCTAATGTCATTGAACATAGGTGAGACTTAGTGACTTGAACCTAGGGTCATGAGACTTAGGTTGGCAAGTGTAAAATGTTGAGATGGGATGTGCGACGATTTTGCTATCCCGGGTAAGCGACGATTTTGCTACCCATGCCATGAGTTGGCGGTGTTGGAATGGGATGTGCGACGAGTTTGCTATCCCGGGTATGCGACGATTTCGCTACCCGTGCCATGAGTTGGCGGTGTTGAGACGGGATGTGCGACGAGGTTGCTATCCCGGGTATACGACGATTTCGCTACCCGTGACATGAGTTGGCGGTGTTGAGACGGGATGTGCGATGAGGTTGCTATCCCGGGTATGCGACGAGTTCACTACCTGTGCTATGTGATGGCGGTGTTGAAATGGGATGTGCAACGAGGAAGCTATCCCGGGTATGCGACGTGTTCGCTACCTGTGCCATGTGATGGCGGTGTTGAGATGGGGTATGCGACGATTTTGCTATCCCGGGTATGCGACGATTTCGCTACCCGAACTCGGAGGTGACAATTTCACTCGGATGTTGGAACAATTATGGTGAGACGGTGATTCCGAAACCATAAGTAAATGGCAAGTAGTTGAACTTGGTCATTGTGAAGTATAGGATGAACCTAGGAGAAAATGAAAATGGATATTTTATTTGGTTGCATCCTTTATATTTATTTACAAGCATGTAAATAATTGTTGCATAGTTATTTGTGATCTAACTTATGCATATGGTGTTTCTTTTGACCTGGTGGGTCGAGCTTCTCTCTTGGGTGGCCTTACCCACTGGGAACTATGTTTATAGTTCTCACCCCACGTTTTTCAGGTCTTTCCGCGAGTGAGGCGGCGGAGCGAGGCAAGGGTTTAGCTCTCTAGATAGCAGCCATTCCATTTTGGTGATACATAGAGTTGTACCCCTAGTCTTGGACATTGATAGTATAGGGGTTTTCATTGATGATATGCAACTTGTATATTCCATGATTTTGGAACTTGATGTATGGAATGGAAATGAAAGAAAAGATAATTTGGGCATGTATAAATGTGCAAATGTGTTGTAATAGAAGTAGAACTTCTTTATGTTGATGCTTTCCTTGTGCAACTCTTGTACTCCATTCCTAGTTGGAACCTTGTGGATATGCTTGTGTTGTGACGCCTTGGGCGGATAGGGGAGACTCTACCCGTTTGGCGGGTCTGGGGCACGCGCTCGTGTGGTTTGTCCTTCCACCTAGTTGGTGTTAAGGCACGGCGGGGCGTGACAGTGACAGATCTCCGACTGTGGACCGGTGATTTGTACGCAGCCTGGAAGGGTGCCATTTGAGGCTGCGCTTGTGTGACTGACGGCATAACAGGATTTTTTGGCACCAGCGCAGTTAGAGGTCCGTGTGGACCTCCATAAGTTTGCTCGTTTTGAGCTAATAATTGACCGATTCGTGCAATATTTTCGTTGGAGGCCGTAATAGCAGCCAGCACCGCGTCTAGTCGAGCGGTACTTTGATGACTGGTTTGGTCTAAAGTTTGCAAGACTCGGGTCATCTGGCCGAGTGCCTGGGTGAAACTCGGCTCCTGATGAGCCGAATGCCCACTGGTCTCACCTCCGGTTGGTAACACCGCCTGATGCTCGTTTGCATTTTCGGCGCTACTGGCTTGGTCATTCCCTGAAGGCCTGGGAATGACTCTGTTTCGGAGGTTCATAGTGTTATCATCAGCCATAAGATAAAGACTAGATTGGAAATTACCTGAGTGTGTCCCACCTGGCGTGCCAAAAATTGCTGCGAGCCGAATTTTCGGGCTGTTGACTTGGTTAATAGTCTCTCTCGGGAAGCATGTCGGGATATGAATCGGCTTCTGATGGTGACCCTCGAAGTGCACCCACGACAGGATCAAGCGATCGGCTGAGGAGGGATCCGCTCAGCCAAGTTCAAACACTCGAATATATTACTGACTCGGCTGAAATTAGCCGAGTGACTTCAATGTATTACTAAAAAATAGAGATGTACAGAGGGATAGTTCCTACCGCTAATTTACTTAACTATCAACTACAGGAAATACAGTAAAATCTACTAACTAACAAGAAAATCTATCTTAAAAGACTACTCCTAGGAAAGCGATAAGAGCAAGAAATAAAAGGAATTGAAAATGCAGTGGTCTCTTGTATGCGAGAAAAGATCCTTTTGCAGGCGTTTTCTATTTATTTATGATCCCGCCTGCCGTTGTTTAGTTATTCCCCATTACGGGGTGTATCTCGGCCATGTCCCTGTTTCGGCGGGCCACTCCTGGCCGATCTCAATCGCCTCTCGCCCAACTAATTTTTAGTTTCGGACGTTTACTTTCCAGCTCCTCGTGCACCACGCGTCGCTCTACGTTTGGCTCCAGAATCCCTTCAAGTGGTGTAGGCTGGTTTACCGCGTGGCGCCACTTTTATGGGGCCAACAAGTTGTTATGTTAATATTTTTTTCATATGGCGCCAACAAGTTGTTATGTTAATATTTTTTTCATTACAACCAACAATCAAATTAGAATTTAATTTCAACTATATATTTTAATTTTAGTCTTATATAATTTAAATTTTCATTTCATCTTAAATTTAGAGTTGAAATTTAATTATACGATTTAAATTTAAATTTATAAAATTTTAAATTAAAAATAAATTTGAGTTTAAATCATGAATTAATTTAAGTTTGGATATCAAATTTGAATTTATGATTAAATTTTTTTAATTAAACATGATCAAAATTAACGTAAATTAAAGTTTGATACTTTTAGTTTAAAACACATGCTTAAATTTTGAATTAATTAGAGTGCGAGAAATATATAAAATATTCAATGTATATAAAAAGAAAAATAGGATAATATAGGTTATTGTAGATATTTTCTAGAAAAATATAATAGAAAATTTTATTTTTTAAAAAAATTTCTTTTTATTGTTAAATTTTTAGATAAATATGGTGCACAAATTTATGTTAATTTAAGATAACTATTAAAATAATTGTGATGTGCATTTACACGTAAACTCAACTATATATCTATAAACATATTCATTTGGTACAACCTCCTTCATTTGGTAATTTCTTATTCATTTGGTAGAAAGCGTGGAGCCCACCTTCCTTTTTTTATCCTTCTTACTTGTGTGGGGCTCTCTCTCTCTCCTCTTCTTGCCTCCTCATCTTCTTCACTGTGCGCCTCCTCACCTTTCAACAACCCCAACTCTTCTTCTCTTCTCCAACTGCACTTTTTCACCTTCAACAGCTCCACCTTCTCTCTCTTTATTATTCTAATTAATTAATAATTAATTTTTTTCCCTCTGTCTCCATTAATCTCTCTCTCTCCTTCAACTTTTGCTAAACCTCTTTCACCCTCTCCCTCTCCCTTACTCACTCCCATCATTATCGCATCATGTCGAGTCTGTGGAATCCGCAGATCCGGTCGTGTATTTGGTGGGCGTGGCGATGGTGGTAGAAGATGAAGATCTTGGCACGGCAGCGACACCGGCTGTTAGATGTATGCCCTAGAACCAATCAGGCCGACACATGTATTCTTTCTAGGACATAAATTTGTATTTGATTTTAAATATTATGAATAAATTTGGGTTCTTATTTTTATTCATGTTATGAATGTGTTCATGAATCGTGCAAGGAATTAATAAGATGATGACACGTATTCTCAAGAGTTGAGAATTTGAGACATGTGTCATTGGTGGCTAATTACTAAATATTTCCGATCGATGGATCTTCACGGGGATGGTGATTGATTCGGTGAGATTGGTGCACAGGTTGCTTTCCTTTTTGGGTAGACGAGTCTCGAGTGAACAGTGTGGGGACACTGGAGCGAATGTACAGGTGGTTGTTAGAGAACAAGGGTACCGAGGGTGACCAATGCGAGAAGTCACTTGGATGTCTACTCACTCGTCAGTGACTTACTCAATGCTGTAGTAGTGTGACTGGTCCTTTGACTTGCGATGCCTCGGCTATTCATAGTAAGGTTATTGTAGTTTGACTGTACATACACTTGGTCCCTAGCCATTCGGGTCCTTGCTGGTGGCTGCAGTAGGTTCGGTGTAGGAATAAGGTGTGCACTTATATGGAATCTATCTCCCTTGGTAGATAGGTGGCCGTAGTCTTATGTGATTTATGAGATCGAGTTTAGAAGACCTTGGCCAGGGCAGAGTTAATAGCGGAAAAAGTTTTCGATATTAGAAACTCGAGTTGAATAAATTCGACATATGACAGACGATGGGATTTGACGAGCTATTCCATGACCTCCGTCTAGTCGGAACTCATGATAGAAGGACTGTATCATACGGTAACTACACCAAGAGGTTCAGTATTTCATTCTACTGGAATGCCACTACATGCTGCTAGGCATCATTGGTGGATTATGAGACTCATGAGAATTATCTGAATGATCGATAATTCTCATTGGGCTGAGTTAGAATTGTTTGGACCCACTAAAAGGAGTATCAGTGATATTGTTGATAGTGATCAGAATATATCTCACTACCAGATAGAATAGAACCTACGGGGTCACACAAATAAGAGGTTGTGACTGATCGGATAGCTAGATCGCAATTTTTGAATCGCCGGAGGACCTAATTGTCAATATATTGATAATTGGACTAATTTGTAATTATTACAAATTAGTGGTATTAAAGTCTAAATGTTACAAGCTAGAGAGGACTTACTAGTAGTTAGTAAATTATGAGAGGACTTATATGCAAATATTGCATTATTAATTTGATATGGTCAAATTAGTATTGAGTTCAAGTCGATTTAAATTAGGATTTAATCGATTGAACCAACTAAGGAAAGGATAAAAATAAATCTAGATTTGTTCTTATCCTCAATGGTAATTATATTATTATAAAAGGGATAATATCCCTCTTTCTATGCGACGAGAGTTTTTAGAAAACCCTAGCCGTCATCTCTCTCCTTCTCTCTCTTCTTCTCTTCTATCCTCTAGCAAGAAAGACGTCCTTTGCAAGGGAGCTAGCACTCCGGTGAGGATATCGATCAGATCACCAATCTCGTATGGATACCTATAGAGGCCGGACACTTATGCGGCTTCAAGAGAACCAATTCCATGATCATTAGATTGCGGTGAAGATCTACCCGCGCAAAAGTAAAGATTAGATCTTCCTTTTCTCCTTAATCTTAAATAACATGAGGGATCCTGTTTGCGTGTTTTTGAGATCGGATCTTGAGTTTTTAAAAATCAAATTTATTTGATTTTCTTTTCCGCTGCGCTTAATCGCACGTAATTTTCTAACAGTGGCAATGGTAGCGGCAACGACAGAGGCAACGGAGATCTCCATCTACGATTTGCTTCCGCTCCTCCCCTACTGCAACAGATCCTCTAGGATAACATCATAGAGGTTCTCTCCTTTTTCTATGGCTAAGGTTTTGATTTGGTGCTAATTGCTGGTTTCTTATAGGGTTATTTTTGTTGAGGGATTGCCAAGGAGGCTGCAGAGAGGGTTCCTTTCTTCATCTCCCCGCTGTATTTTTTTGGTATATGTATAATTTTAGACTATCATCGATGATCAACGATGATAAAAAATTTATTTCGATAATATCTATGTCACGCCCCGCCGTGCCTTAACACCAACTAGGTGGAAGGACAAATCGTACGAGCGCGTGCCCCAGACCCGCCGAACGGATAGAGTCTCTTCTACCGCCCAAGGCGTCACAACACAAGCATATCCACGATGTTCCAACTACGAACGGAGTACAAGAGTTGCACAAGGAAAGCATCAACATAAAGAAGTTCTACTTCTATTACATCACATTTGCACATTTATACATGCCCAAAATTTTCTTTTCTTTCATTTTCATTCCAAACATCATGTTCCAAAACTATGGAATATACGAGTTACATACATGTAATGAAAATCTCCTATACTATCAAAGTCCAAGACTAGGGGTACAACTCTATGTATCACCAAAATGGAAGGGCCGCTATCTAGAGAGCCAAACCCTTACCTCGCTCCGCCGCCTCACTCGCTGAAGGACCTGAAAAACGTGGGGTGAGAACTATAAACATAGTTCCCAGTGGGTAAGGCCACCCAAGAGAGAAGCTCGACCCACCAGGTCCAAAGAAACACCATATGCATAAGTTATATCACAAATAACTATGCAAGAAATATTTACATGCATGTAAATCAACACAAAGGATGCAACCAAATGAAATGTAAATTTTCATTCTCTCCTAGGTTCATCCTATATTTCACATTGACAAAGTTCAACTACTTGTCATTTACTTATGGTTTCGGAATCGCCGTCTCACCATAATTGTTCCAACATCCAAGGAGTGAAATTGTCACCTCCGAGTTCGGGTAGCGAAATCGTCGCATACCCGGGATAGCAAAATCGTTGCATTCCCCATCTCAACACCGCCATCACATAGCACAGGTAGCGAACTCGTCGCATACCCGGGATAGCAACCTCGTTGCACATCCCATTTCAACACCGCCATCACATGGCACAGGTAGCGAACTCGTCGCATACCCGGGATAGCAACCTCGTCGCACATCCCGTCTCAACACCGCCAACTCATGGCACGGGTAGCGAAATCGTCGCATACCCGGGATAGCAAACTCGTCGCACATCCCATTCCAACACCGCCAACTCATGGCATGGGTAGCGAAATCGTCGCATACCCGGGATATCAAAATCGTCGCACATCCCATCTCAACATTTTACACTTGCCAACCTAAGTCTCATGACCCTAGGTTCAAGTCACTAAGTCTCACCTATGTTCAATGACATTAGGTTTACTTTCTCATTCTCAACCTAGGTTCCATAACCTTAGGTTCCAATCTCATGTCCAACCTATGTTCAATAACACTAGGTTCCATTCTCATGTCCAACCTATGTTCAATAACACTAGGTTCCAATCATACATGTTCCAACCTATGTTCAATAACACTAGGTTCCAATCTCATGTTCCAACCTATGTTCAATAACACTAGGTTCCAATCATACATGCAACCATGCAACAAGTATAGATAATATAAATATACTTGAATTCTATAACATGCAATAGGAGCTCATGGCTCTACCTATCATGATTTTCATCTTTGCCAACATGCAAGTCCTAGGGTTCACCATACATACCATTTTATCTTTAAATGGATATTTACCCTAGACATGGAAGTGACCTAATCACTTCGGTAAACACAAACCCACCTCAAGAGCTTCCGAATTCTTGTATTCTTTGAGCTCCTAGGTCTCCAAGTCTTGAGTTCTTGCTTCAACCCAAGCTTCTACAAGAAAATGGTTCGTTACTCATTACGAACCCTATAATCAACTCAATACATGAAATCAAGTGTTCTAACATGATTTTCCTTGCCTCAATTGCAGTTCCCGAAGGTTCAAATATTTTTAGAACCTCCCATGGCAAATGCCCCAAATCTACCTAGGGTTTGCATGCATGCAAGCCAAATACTAGATTTCTTCGCCAATCTTCCACCATTTGTGGTTAGGGGTGGAAACGAGTCGAGCTCGAGCGAGCTTACGTCAGCTCAAGCTTGGCTTGAAATTAATTTCGAGCCTAAATTTAGGCTCAAGCTCGGCTTGAAATTAATTCGAGCCGAGCTCGAGCGAGCCTAACTTCGAGTCGAGCGAGCTCGAGCCCTAAACGAGCCGTTTGAAATTCTTAACATCATGCAATCTATAGTTTAATTTTTATAAAATATTATTTAAAATTTGATACAAAAAATGTCTAATAGTTCAACATACAAAATGAATGCATGAAATGCGGTATTATAATATTAAAAAAAAGGGGGAAGCGACTCTGCGACCAAGTGAAAGAGAGAGAGAGAGAACAATTAGAGTAGAATTTTGTTTGTTTGGTTTTGTAGGCTAGCAAATGTACCCAATAACCTAAACTCTATACACATATAATTAAAATATATAATATATATTATTATATATAATTAATATAGAGTCCGGCTACTATGCTATCGATAGTACCTAACGCTTTGTGCTATCGAATTTTTCGTCGTTAGATTTAACCTTTTGATCAGTTCCACCCGTTAAATCATACTATTCAACAACCACCTACTCAACCCTAGAGGATTACTATCATCCTAACGGCGCATCTCTTCATCCAAGGGCCGAAAATCTAATAGCACCAAGTGCTTGGTACTATTATCTAATAGGCTAATTAGGCTACTATACTATTAATAATAGTACCAAGCACTTGGTGCTATTAGATTTTCGGCCCTTGGATGAAGAGATGCGCCGTTAGGATGATAGTGGTCCTCGGTTAGGATGATAGTGATTTTCTAGGATTGAGTGAGTGATTGGTTGAATAGTATGATCTAACGGGTGGAAATGATCAAAAGGGTAGATCTAACGGAAGAAAACTCGATAACACCAAACGTTTGATACTATCAATAATATAGTGGCCGGACTATATATATATTCGAGCTTTTCGAGCCTAATTCGAGCGAGCCCAGTAATGCTCAAGCTCGACTTGAAATAAATTTCGAGCTTTTTTTCTGTTCAAGCTCGGCTCATTTAATTTCGAGTCGAGCTCGAGCGAGCCGAATATCGAGCCGAACGCGAGTCGAACACGAGCCGGCTCGCTCATTTGCCAGCCCTATTTGTGGTTGAGATTGCTTAGGGTTTCCAAAAACCTCATCTTAAAGGATTAAATCCAAGGTTTAAATCCTAAATCACAAGAACTCACCTCAAAGCCTTAGCTCCCAAGCTTCTTCTTGCACCAAGAAGCTCCAAATCCACCTTAGAAGCTTTTCCCAAGGTCAAATCCTACACTTCTCCAAACTTTGGAGAGATCTCTAGAGAGAGAAAGTGAGGGAGAGGGAGAGGGAATGAGAGGAAATGAAGAAGTAATGAGGAGAGAGGTCTCAGCCCTCAATACATAGCCCTCCTCTGTGGAATTACCAAAATACCCCTCACTGGGCATTCTGCCTCAGCCGGGTCCGGACCTTGCAAGTGGGGTCCGGACCCCGCACAGGTGACGTGACAGTCCACCGCGCAGGCCGGGTCCGGACCTTGGTGTCCGGGTCCGGAACCCATACGCACCCCAACTCGGAAGCCAGCTCGGGTCCGGACCGTGACATCCGGGTCCGGACCGTAGCTGCCCGCGGACTTCATTGTCCGGACCCAGCTTCCAGGGTCCGGACCCCGTGAGCAGTTTTGCTCCACTTGGTCCTTTTTTCATAATTTTTTGATTTCCGGGTTTTTACTCGCACCCACAATGTTCCGAAACCTTCGGAACCCAATTCCACACCAGCCATTATCGGATTCCATCGAACTGTATCAAATTTAGCAAAGTTCGCTACGACGCACCGAAATTTCGAGTGCTACATTCCTCCCCCCTTAAAGAGTTTCGGCCGCGAAACTAAATCATACCTCAGCTGGACTCAGCGAAGAGGTAAGGAAACCGCTCCTTCATTGAGCTTTCCAATTCCTACGTAGCTTCTCGCTCACCGTGATTTGTCTATTGTACCTTTACATAAGGAATTTCACGGTTCCTCAAACTTTTCACCTCGCGATCCATGATACACAAGGGAAACTCCTCATAAGTCATATCCTCATGAAGCTCTATAGGCACATACTCGAGGACGTGCGCCGGATCATACATGTACTTGCGGAGCGTCGATACATGGAACACATTGTGTATCCCCGCAAGTTTTGGCGGCAAAGCTAGCCGATATGCCAAGGATCCCACATGCTCCAAAACCTCATAAGGTCCGATGTAACGGAGACTCAACTTACCCCGAACACCAAATCGCTTTACCCCTCTCATGAGCGATACTTTCAAGAAGACGTGATCTCCTACCGCGAATTCCAAATCTCGTCGACGCCGATCCGCATAACTCTTTTGTCTGGATTGCGCCGTCGATAACCGTTCACGTGCCAAGCGGACCTTTTCCTCCGCTTCACGGAACACATCCGGTCCTAAGACCCTTCTCTCGCCAACCTCGCTCCAATGGATAGGAGAGCGGCATTTTCTTCCATACAAGGCCTCAAACGGTGCCATACCGATGCTAGATTGATAGCTATTATTATAAGCGAATTCAGCCATTGGCAAATGGGTAGGCCATGCACCCTTAAAGTCCAACACACACGCTCGCAGCATATCCTCCAAAATCTGAATTGTCCTTTCTGATTGACCGTCAGTTTGAGGATGAAATGCTGAACTAAATCGAGCCGTGTACCCAAAGCTTCTTGCAAGCTTTTCTAAAAATACGATGTAAAACGGGGATCTCGATCTGAAACTATCGAGGTCGGGATCCCGTGCAACCGCATAATCCCGTCCAGGTAGACTTGTGCCAACTTGTCTCTCGACCAAGTGGTGTGGATTGGCAAAAAGTGTGCCGACTTTGTCAAATGATCCACCACCACCCAAATCGCGTCGTGGCCACCTTGCGATCGAGGTAAGCCCAAAATAAAGTCCATCGCAATATTCTACCACTTCCAAACTGGAATGGGCAACCCTTGCAACTTCCCTGCTGGAAAGCGACGCTCGACCTTCACTTGTTGGCATACTAGACATTGTGCCACGAAGCGTCCAACATCAAGTTTCATCCCCGGCCACCAATAATGCAATTTAAGATCCTTATACATTTTGGTGTCGCCCGGGTGAATCGCATAGGGAGAAGTGTGAGCTTCTTTCAAGATCTCCCTACGAATGTCCTCGACTTTAGGCACGCACAATCGATTTCGAAATCGAATTGCGCCCTTCGAGTCCACATGAAAATCACCGGCATGCCCACTCTCGATAGCACTCCGCACCTTTTGGAGTTCCGGATCTCCGGATTGCTTTTCTTTTATTTGCTCCAACAAGGTCGGCCACACATCGAGATTCATGAGTTTAGCGGGGACGCCCGGGGCCACGACTTTCAAGTTAAACCGGCCCATTTCCTTGATTAACGGTATTTGTCCCGTCATCTCAATTGCGAAGTTCTCCACGGATTTTCTACTGAGCGCATCGGCCACCACATTGGCTCTACCGGGGTGGTACAAGATGGTTAAGTCGTAGTCTTTTATCAATTCCAACCTTCTCCGCTGCCTCAAATTCAACTCCTTTTGAGTGAATAAGTACTTTAAGCTTTTATGATCCGTGTACACCTCACAATGTTCCCCGTACAAATAGTGTCTCCACAACTTAAGTGCGAAGACCACTGCTGCAAGCTCTAGGTCGTGGGTGGGGTAATTCTGCTCATAGCTCTTCAGCTGTCGAGAGGCATATGCTATCACTTGTCCTTTTTGCATAAGCACACACCCAAGACCACGCCGTGATGCATCACTATACACCACAAAGCCCTCCCCCGCAATCGGCAAGGCGAGAACCGGAGCCGAAGTCAACCTTTCCTTTAGCTCCTTAAAGCTTTGGTCGCATTCCTCGCTCCAAACATATTTGGCTCCTTTGCGGGTAAGACGCGTTAGTGCACCGGAGATTTTTGAAAATCCCTCCACGAATCGCCGATAGTACCCCGCAAGACCCAAAAAGCTTCGTACTTCCGTGACATTGGTCGGGCGAGGCCAATCCTTGATTGCCTCAACTTTCATAGGGTCCACCGATACTCCTCCCGCGGAAATCACATGACCCAAGAAAGCGACCTCACGAATCCAAAATTCACACTTTTTCAACTTGGCGAATAAATTGTTCTCTCGAAGAACTTGAAGCACAATCCTTAGGTGCTCATTATGTTCCTCTTCACTCCGAGAGTAGACAAGAATATCATCTATGAACACAACCACAAATTGATCCAATAGTGGTTTGAACACACGGTTCATTAAATCCATGAACGCTGCCGGGGCATTAGTAAGCCCGAAAGGCATAACCGTGAATTTATAGTGTCCATACCGCGTCCTAAACGCGGTCTCATGCACATCCTCCGGTTTAATCTTCAATTGGTGATAATCGGATTGTAAATCAATCTTTGAATACACCCGAGACCCTTGCAACTGATCGAATAAGTCATCAATTCGGGGTAACGGGTACTTATTCTTGACGGTCACTTTGTTCAACTTGCGGTAATCCACACATAACCGCAGCGAACCGTCCTTTTTCCGCACAAATAGAACAGGGGCTCCCCAAGGTGACACTTGGCTTTACGAAACCCTTGTCCATCAAATCTTGTAATTATGCTTTCAATTCCTTTAGCTCCGCGGGTGCCATCATGTACGGGGCCTTAGAAATCGGCGCCGTACCCGGGAGCAAATCGATCACGAATTCTATTTCCCGGTCCGGTGGCATTCCGGGTAACTCCGCCGGAAATACATCCGGGAACTCTTGGACCACAGGAATGTCCTCGAGTCTCAACACTTCCTTTCGGTCATCCACTACCGTCGCTAAGTAAGCGATGCAACCACTAGCAATAAGCTTTCTTGCTTGCGACGTGGAGACTTGACGCAAAGAGCGAACTCTTGCAACCACGGTACACAAACTCTTTGTGCCCGGGTTCTTTAAACCTCACTATCCGGCTCTCACAATCAATAGTAGCGTGATATTTCGAGAGCCAATCCATTCCTAGGATTAAGTCATACTCATTCATTCGACTTAACACCAGCAAATCAGCTGGCATGATCCAGTTTTCAACCCTCACTGGACAACCTACACACGCGTGATGTACACAAAAGGTGTGTTCAGGTACTTGCACAGTTCTTGCATGCGTGGCTTCTACAATTTCTATTCCATGTGCTATAGCAAATGATCGAGCAATGAATGAATGTGATGCTCCAGTATCAAACAAAGCTCTAAATCGAATGCCTTTAATTAACATAATACATGCCACGACATCCTCCTGGGCAGAAGGCTCCTCCAGCTGCGAGGCGAACACCCGTCCACTGGGCGCTGGTCGCTGGCCCTCGGCTGGTCTCGGTGGCTGTGTACGGCCAGCCGACATTGCCGCGGGTGGGATGCCCGCAAGCTGCCTCGGCGATGCAAATGCCGACGCCGACGACGGTGCCCGGCCATCATCCATCGGACAATTGTACCGCATATGTCTCGGCTGTCCGCACTTGTAGCACCGGCCCTCACGGTAATCACACTGTTGAGGGTTGTGGGGGCTGCTACAAATCGGGCACCAGGTCGAGGGTCGATTCCGCCGGGACCCTCGCGACTGGTTCTCCGACTGCGAGTGCTTCGGGGGCCGCTTAGAGCTAGATTGCCCACCCGAGCCACCCGCCGGTCGTTTCTTTCCCTTTTCTTTTTCTTTTTCTTTTTCTCTCTCCCAAGACTCGCGCTCCTCGCGCGCACATGCATTCCCGTGCTCCACCCAAAGAGCACGGTCCAAGACCTCCGCAAAGGTCTGTAGCTTGAGGGCGTGCACCGCCCGAAAGATCTCCGGTCGAAGCCTGCGCACGAAGCAGTCGACCTTGTCCAACTCTCCGCGGACAACGTGCGGTACGCAATTGATGATGTACGAGAACTCCCTCTCGTAATCGCGCACGGTGCGGTTCCCTTGCTTCAACTTACGGAACCTTTCTTGAAGTTTCCTTTTCTCACTATCGGGGAAGTAGGTGGCAAACACCATACCCCGAAACTCCTCCCATGTCGGTGGCGGAAGGCTAGAGAGTCGATCACGCCGGACTCCCTTCCACCACACCTTCGCCGATCGCTCTAAACAATGAGCGGCGAGGTGCACCTTGTCTCTCTCCAAGGTATATAGATCCTCGAAGAGCGTCTCAATAGCATCGATCTATGTCTCCACATCCCATGGATCCACGTTCTCCCCGTTGAAGATAGGCGGGTTGAACTTCTTAAACCTCATGAGAGCCGCAAGTGCGCGCTCTCGCTCCGCATCCTCCATCGCGGAGTCGGGCATAGGAGCACCCGACCCACCGGCTACAATCGGTGATGCCGGTGGCGCCACAGCCGACGCCGGTGTCACCTCCTCGGCCGGTGCCGAAGCAGAGGCCGGAGGCGCTCCCGTTCTCTCCTCCCTAACCGCAGCCGCTTGCTGCGCCATCTCGTCCTGGAGCTTTTTAATTTGCTCCTCCTGTCGCAGCATGGCTTCGGCCTGCCGCCGAACCACGCCCATCAACTCGGTCAACTGATCATGAAGACCCGAGTTCTCGCCCTCCCCGAGTTGTTCGGGAGCCGCGCTCGATCCTCCGAGCCGAGCCCTCGTAGGAGGCCGTCCACGTACCATTATCTCCTGAAAACACAACGACCTTGGTCATTTCATGACATTCAAAGTCATTGGAGACATAACGTTTCACGAAAACAAACATGAACCCAATCTAGGCGAAAGTCACACAAGTGTCCTTATTCCCCTCACTTGGTTTCATGTTGTCGGCCGCCAACACGAACACACTTGGTGAAGAATAAGACACACCTCGAATCTACCTCTATTTCCAACTAGAGGTATAAGAACATAACCCAATCACTTATCTTTCGCCATAATCAAAGATCTCGTCACTCACGAGCCTACACTCCTAGTGTATTTTCCATCCTAGGGTTTCTTAGGTCCACCTAGACCGTTTCTATGCTCTGATACCACCTCAATCTGTCATGCCCCGCCGTGCCTTAACACCAACTAGGTGGAAGGACAAACCGCACGAGCGCGTGCCCCAGACCCGCCGAACGGATAGAGTCTCTTCTACCGCCCAAGGCGTCACAACACAAGCATATCCACGATGTTCCAACTAGGAACGGAGTACAAGAGTTGCACAAGGAAAGCATCAACATAAAGAAGTTCTACTTCTATTACATCACATTTGCACATTTATACATGCCCAAAATTTTCTTTTCTTTCATTTTCATTCCATACATCATGTTCCAAAATTATGGAATATACGAGTTACATACATGTAATGAAAATCCCCTATACTATCAAAGTCCAAGACTAGGGGTACAACTCTATGTATCACCAAAATGGAAGGGCCGCTATCTAGAGAGCCAAACCCTTGCCTCGCTCCGCCGCCTCACTCGCGGAAAGACCTGAAAAACGTGGGGTGAGAACTATAAACATAGTTCCCAGTGGGTAAGGCCACCCAAGAGAGAAGCTCGACCCACCAGGTCCAAAGAAACACCATATGCATAAGTTAGATCACAAATAACTATGCAAGAAATATTTACATGCTTGTAAATCAACACAAAGGATGCAACCAAATGAAATGTAAATTTTCTTTCTCTCCTAGGTTCATCCTATATTTCACATTGACCAAGTTCAACTACTTGTCATTTACTTATGGTTTCGGAATCGCCGTCTCACCATAATTGTTCCAACATCCAAGGAGTGAAATTGTCACCTCCGAGTTCGGGTAGCGAAATCGTCGCATACCCGGGATAGCAAAATCGTCGCATACCCCATCTTAACACCGCCATCACATGGCACAGGTAGCGAACTCGTCGCATACCCGGGATAGCAACCTCGTCGCACATCCCGTCTCAACACCGCCAACTCATGGCACAGGTAGCGAAATCGTCGCATACCCGGGATAGCAATCTCGTCGCACATCCCATTCCAGCACCGCCAACTCATGGCATGGGTAGCGAAATCGTCGCATACCCGGGATAGCAAAATCGTCGCACATCCCATCTCAACATTTTACACTTGCCAACCTAAGTCTCATGACCCTAGGTTCAAGTCACTAAGTCTCACCTATGTTCAATGACATTAGGTTTACTTTCTCATTCTCAACCTAGGTTCCATAACGCTAGGTTCCAATTTCATGTCCAACCTATGTTCAATAACACTAGGTTCCATTCTCATGTCCAACCTATGTTCAATAACACTAGGTTCCAATCATACATGTTCCAACCTATGTTCAATAACACTAGGTTCCAATCTCATGTTCCAACCTATGTTCAATAACACTAGGTTCCAATCATACATGCAACCATGCAACAAGTATAGATAATATAAATATACTTGAATTCTATAACATGCAATAGGAGCTCATGGCTCTACCTATCATGATTTTCATCTTTGCCAATATGCAAGTCCTAGGGTTCACCATACATACCATTTTATCTTTAAATAGATATTTACCAATCTAGCATCGGTATGGCACCTTTTGAGGCCTTGTATGGAAGGAAATGCCGCTCTCCTATTCATTGGAGCGAAGTCGGCGAGAGAAGGGTCTTAGGACCAGATGTGTTGCGTGAAGCAGAGGAAAAGGTCCGCTTGGCACGCGAACGCTTATCGACGGCTCAATCTAGACAAAAGAGTTATGCGGATCGACGTCGACGAGATTTGGAATTCGCGGTAGGAGACCGCGTCTTCTTGAAAGTGTCACCCATGAGAGGGGTGAAACGATTTGGTGTTCGGGGTAAGTTGAGTCCCCGTTACATTGGACCTTATGAGGTTTTGGAGCGTGTGGGATCCGTGGCATATCGGCTAGCTTTGCCGCCAAAACTTACGGGGATACACAATGTGTTCCATGTATCGATGCTCCGCAAGTATATGTATGATCCAGCGCACGTCCTCGAGTATGTGCCTATAGAGCTTCATGAGGATATGACTTATGAGGAATTTCCCTTGTGTATCTTGAGTCACGAGGTGAAAAAATTGAGGAACCGTGAAATTCCTTATGTAAAAGTACAATAGACGAATCACGGTGAGCGCGAAGCTACGTGGGAATTGGAAAGCTCAATGAGGGAGCGGTTTCCTTACCTCTTCATTGAGTCCAGCTGAGGTATGATTCAGTTTCGCGGCCGAAACTCTCTTTAAGGAGGAAGGAATGTAGTACACTGAATTTCAGTGCATCGTACCGAACTTCTACAAATTATGGAGTTCCGATGGAAAAATAGCAAGAGAGGCTATATGTGAGGCTTCAGCCAAGTTTGGGACTTGTGAGAAGTGTTTTCGGCGCAAATGAGGCGCGAAAACGGACTTCGAAAAGTTAAAACTGCTAAACTTGTGAAGTCTGCACTGGATTCCGGTATGTGGACCTCCATACCGGTACTGAAGTGATTAGTACCGGTATGTGATGAGGGGTATACCGGAATGCCATGGTTGAAACCGAGAACCCAGCTCTCGGGTTCTGCGGAATCCTCCGGGGTATACCGGAATAGCACCCGTATACCGGTATGCAATGCACATACCGGTGTACATTGTTTCGAAATTCCAGTTTTGGCTGGTTGAAGGTGTTAAATGTGGAGAGGGGCAAATGGGTCTTTTCACACTCGAGGGAGTGTTCGAAAGGCAGGGAACACCCCCTTTCTCAGTCTTTTTCCTCCTCCACTTCTCCTCTCCATTTCCTTCACTTTCTCTCTCTAGAGATCTCTCCAAAACTTGGAGAAAATGGTGGATTGATCTTGGAAAAGGCTTCCAAAGGAGAAAAGAAGCTTCTTGGTGCAAGAAGAAGCTTGGGGAACTCGTGATTAAGATTAGTTCCTCACGTTTTGGGTTCAAACCTTGGATTTAATCCTTTAAAATGAGGTTTTCGGGAACCCTAGGCAATCTAAAACACAAAATGTGGAGATTGGCCAAGAAATTTTGAGGTTCTACATGCATGCATGTGAAACCTAGGTTAAATGAGGGTTTTTGCCATGGGAGGTTCTAAAAATATTTGAACCTTCGGGAATTGCAATTGAGGCATAGGAAATTATGTTAGAACACTTGATTTCAAGTATTGAGTTGAATTAGGGGTTCGTAACGAGTAACGAATCGTTTTCTTGTAGAAGCTTGGGTTGAAGCAAGAACTCAAGGCTTGGACACTTAGGGGCTTGAAGAATATAAGAATTCGGAAGCTCTTGAGGTGGGTTTGTGTTTACCGAAGTGATTAGGTCACTTCCATGTCTAGGATAAATATCCATTTAAAGATAAAATGGTATGTGTTGTGAACCCTAGAATTTGCATGTTGGCAAAGGTAAAATCATGATAGGTAGAGCAATGAGCTTCTATTGCATGATATAGAATTCAAGTATAATTCAATTATCATGATAGGTAGAGCAATGAGCTTCTATTGCATGATTGGGTCAAACGGACAAACTTGGTGTTGGATATGAGCGGACATTTGTTGAGAAGGTAAAAAATTCTATTCCCAAAGTCTCAACAAGTGTAAAAGAAAAAGTATGCCATAAATGCGGAAAGAAAGGACATATCAAGAAGACTTGCCTTAAAAAGAAAACTCAACCGGCATCGTCTCAACATCTATCGGCATCTTCCAATACTCGACAACTCCCACGGTTTCAAAAGCAACATCAAAAAGGTCGAGTACCAAAGATCAACCGAAAGTCAAAGCCACAACACTTAAATACTCCAAAGCGGAATGCGGTGGTAAGACCCACGGTTGATCAAAAGTCAAAACAAACCGTGCCTAACGTCAACAAATCGAGACAAGCAACAATCCGACAAGTTTGGATTCGGAAAGGTGATATCTTTCCTTCTCTAATGTCTTAATTTGTTTTTGACTTTGTGTAGTGCTTTTATCGGTTTCTATTGCATATCTTTTGTTTATTGCATTACACGTCTTGGTGCTTTCATTGTTACGATTTTTAGATTTTTTGAATGATTAGAACATTAAATAGTGCATTGAATATCAATATGTTCACTTTCATTCACTCCTAATTAATCTCATATTAATTATCGGTTTTACTTTATTTTCATTATATTTGAAGATAATTTATTATGAGAATTCTTAATACTTATATTTATCAAATTTAGGCAATCATGTGTAATCTCTAGGACCTTAACCTATCTCGGTTGTGTGTGTTGAATTTGATGAATAGTCATTCTCTTATGGACTAAAATTTGTCACATGTTCTTTCAACTAAGAGATTGCATAAGCGAGGGGGAGTTATTATTATATAAAATAAAATGCTCATATGCTTTGAAAGATGTGGAAAGAGTTACATCCTTAAAGGAGTGTGAAAACTACCACCACATGGAGGAAAGAGCTACCACCCCGGTCGTCCGGTTAGTGTGTGCAGCTACCACATGAGAATTGAATTGCATATCCGAAAAATATATATAAGTGCAAAAGGATGCAAAAGGAAAATATCACAAAATTTTATTTTTTTCGGTGTTATAAGGTGGTCCACATACATGAAAGATGCTCAAAGAGCCACCCCCTGTGCGATATTTGTTTTATCTCAAATTTGAATGTTTATGCAACAAATTTATGTCTCTTTGATGAATCCCTTAAGTCATCTTCATAATCCGTTTACATCTTGATAGCTTTTGAGCCTTTAGATTATTTTTGATGACTTGTTTTTGAAGTTTATATGAATTAAGAAATCGGATAATATTTTATCTACATTATGATGATTGTGTAGTAAAGTTCTTAATTCTTATGAAATTAATAGTGATTGAAAGAAGTCAATGTGAATTTATACTCCTCATGCACTAACAATGTTTGACGTTTTTATCACAAGTGGTTTCAAAAATGAAAAATATTTTGAACTTGTGTTTTATTTTCTTTCAACTCTCTCTATTTTTGGGTGTTTTCTTTTGGCAATTTTTGACAAAAAGGGGGAGAGAGGTAATGATGACTTAGACGCATAAACATAGGGGGAGAGATTGCATGAACAAAGGGGGAGAGATTTAGATATATTTTTTCTACTAACTTTGTTCGTGGAGAATGTAAATTTTTTGCAGATCTTTCAAGACTTCAAGACTCCATGTTTGTCTAAGTTATAGAGTTTGTTTTTAGGAGTTACAAAATTGTAATTTTGGATCTTTCACGCGAGAAGTTCATTGTTTTGGTGATGGCAATGAATTTCATTTTTTGGAGAGATAAGCATCGTGAGTGTTTTATGTAATTTTGGGTTTTGTCACGAAATTGCCAAAGGGGGAGATTGTTACGGATTTTATATTGGCATATTTCGTGAAGCGAGTCGGAGTCTTGAAGGTTCAAAGAAGAAAAGACGAAGATTGAAGACTCGAAGACTCAACGTATGAATTCACGATACTTGGTAAGTTTAAATAATCTTGATGATGATTTATTTATCTATTTTAAGTGTTTGGAGATATTAGAATAGGTTTTTAATGATTTATAAACGAATCGGAAAACTTCATGCTATGAGGTCCGGACCCTGGAATATGAGGTCCGGAACCCGTGAGCAGGTCTTGCTGTCTCGCAGACCGAGTCCGGACCCTGGAAGCTGAGGTCCGGAACCCGTACGCCTCTCTTGCTGTCACGCAGAGAGAGTCCGGACCCTGAGGGCTGAGGTCCGGACCCCAGGCAGTTTCGCAGACCGGGTCCGGACCCTGATGGCTGAGGTCCGGACAATGATACGCTTGATGAGTATCAAGGTCCGGACCCCATACCCGCGGTCCGGACCCCGACCCGTCGCGAAGTTTTGGAAAGTTATTTTTTCAATCCTATTCTGATTCTAATGTCTCTCAAACCTTTAAATAAGATGGTAGATTTCTTAAAATCATTATTGCAATCCTAATTTGATTCCAAACCTTCTTAAAATCAGTTTTTCAATCCTAGTCGAAATCGGTTTGTTTCCAAATCTTTCTAAAAACTGTTTTTAATCCTAATCTATTTCGGATTGCTTCTAAACCTATAAATAAGATGTGAGGGTGTCTCTAAAACGTGGTGAAGCATAGATTATCTTTTAGAAACCCTAGAAGCTTGTAGGTGACCGTTTTCCTCATCTTCTACATCAAGCTTCTCTCAAATTGATTCATGGTGCCCTAATTTCTAATATTCTTTTAGAATCAATTTGAGGATTGCTTAGAGATTATTCCCACAGATGTTTAATGATATTCTAAGCAATAAACCATCATCATTGTTATTGTTCTTGCTCCGGACAGAGTGTGCTCGTGGATTCGAGTGGGCGTCGTGGATTCGACGTGTTGAAGGCTTCGTGGATTCGAAGTTGGGCGTCTCGTGGATTCGGGACGTGGCGTTCGTGGATTCGGACGTGGGGCGTGGACAACCCGTTGGTGCGCGTGATCCGCTGAAAAGAAGGGAGAGGTTAAGTCCGTGGAGTCGGTAATCACCTTGTAATTCTTTACTCTTAGTGGATTGTTTTTTCGCGTGTTGGTCCCGTGGGTTTTTCTCCAAGGTGGAGTTTCCCACGTAAGTCTCGGTGTGCTGATTTTATTTTTCCGCATTACTTTATCGCATTGAGATTTGTGATTTTTGTTGTTACACCTATTCACCCCCCTCTAGGTGATTGATATACTCTAGATAGATCCTAGGGCCACCCCCTATCTAACAAAGGGTGCATGGCCTACTCATTTGCCGATGACTGAATTTGCTTACAATAATAACTATCAATCTAGCATCGGTATGGCACCGTTTGAGGCCTTGTATGGAAGAAAATGCCGCTCTCCTATTCATTGGAGCGAAGTCGGCAAGAGAAGGGTCTTAGGACTGGATGTGTTGCGTGAAGCGGAGGAAAAGGTTCGCTTGGCACGCGAACGCTTATCGACGGAGCAATATAGACAAAAGAGTTATGCGGATCGACGTCGACGAGATTTGGAATTCGCGGTAGGAGACCGCGTCTTCTTGAAAGTGTCACCCATGAGAGGGGTGAAACGATTTGGTGTTCGGGGTAAGTTGAGTCCCCGTTACATTGGACCTTATGAAGTTTTGGAGCGTGTGGGATCCATGGCATATCGGCTAGCTTTGCCGCCGAAACTTGCGGGGATACACAATGTGTTCCATGTATCGACGCTTCGCAAGTACATGTATGATCTGGCGCACGTCCTCGAGTATGTGCCTATAGAGCTTCATGAGGATATGACTTATGAGGAATTTTCCTTGTGTATCATGGATCGCAAGGTGAAAAGTTTGAGGAACCGTGAAATTCCTTATGTAAAAGTACTATAGACGAATCACGGTGAGCGCGAAGCTACGTGGGAATTGGAAAGCTCAATGAGGGAGCGGTTTCCTTACCTCTTCGCTGAGTCCAGCTGAGGTATGATTCAGTTTCGCGGCCGAAACTCTCTTTAAGGAGGGAGGAATGTAGTACACTGAATTTCAGTGCATCGTACCGAACTTCTACAAATTGTGGAGTTTCGATGGAAAAATAGCAAGAGAGGCTATATGTGAGGCTTCAGCCAAGTTTGGGACTTGTGAGAAGTGTTTTCGGCGCAAATGAGGCGCGAAAACGGACTTCGAAAAGTTAAAACTGCTAAACTTGTGAAGTCTGCACTGGATTCCGGTATGTGGACCTCCATACCGGTACTGAAGTGATTAGTACCGGTATGTGATGAGGGGTATACCGGAATGCCAAGGTTGAAACCGAGAACCCAGCTCTCGGGTTCTGCGGAATCCTCCGGGGTATACCGGAATAGCACCCGTATACCGGTATGCAATGCACATACCGGTATACAGTGTTACGAAATTCCAGTTTTGGCTGGTTGAAGGTGTTAAGTGTGGAGAGGAGCAAATGGGTCTTTTCACACTCGAGGAAGTGTTAGAAAGGCAGGGAACACCCCCTTTCTCAGTCTTCTTCCTCCTCCACTTCTCCTCTCCATCTCCTTCACTTTCTCTCTCTAGAGATCTCTCCAAAACTTGGAGAAAAGGGTGGATTGATCTTGGAAAAAGCTTCCAAAGGAGAAAAGAAGCTTCTTGGTGCAAGAAGAAGCTTGGGGAACTCGTGATTAAGGTTAGTTCCTCACGTTTTGGGTTCAAACCTTGGATTTAATCCTTTGAAATGAGGTTTTCGGGAACCCTAGGCAATCTAAAATACAAAATGTGGAGATTGGCCAAGAAATTTTGAGGTTCTACATGCATGCATGTGAAACCTAGGTTAAATGAGGGTTTTTGCCATGGGAGGTTCTAAAAATATTTGGACCTTCGGGGATTGCAATTGAGGCATAGGAAATCATGTTAGAACACTTGATTTCAAATATTGAGTTGAATTATGGGTTCGTAACGAGTAACGAACCGTTTTCTTGTAGAAGCTTGGGTTGAAGCAAGAACTCAAAGCTTGGACACTTAGGGGCTTGAAGAATACTAGAATTCGGAAGCTCTTGAGGTGGGTTTGTGTTTACCGAAGTGATTAGGTCACTTCTATGTCTAGGGTAAATATCTATTTAAAGATAAAATGGTATGTGTTGTGAACCCTAGAACTTGCATGTTGGCAAAGGTAAAATCATGATAGGTAGAGCAATGAGCTCCTATTGTATGATATAGAATTCAAGTATAATTCAATTATCTATACTTGTGGCATGGTTGCATGTATGATTGAACCTAGTGTTATTGAACATAGGTTGGAACATGTGAGAATAGAACCTAGTGTTATTGAACATAGGTTGGAACATGTGAGAATGGAACCTAGTGTCATTGAACATAGGTTGGAACATGTGAGAATAGAACCTAGTGTTATTGAACATAGGTTGGAACATGTGAGAATGGAACCTAGTGTCATTGAACATAGGTTGGACATGAGATTGGAACCTAGAGTCATGGAACCTAGGTTGAGAATGAGAAAGTAAACCTAGTGTCATTGAACATAGGTGAGACTTTGTGACTAGAACCTAAGGTCATGAGACTTAGGTTGGCAAGTGAAAAATGTGAACAACGGGATGTGCGACGATTTTGCTATCCCGGGTAGGCGACGATTTCGCTACCATGCCATGAGTTGGCGGTGTTGAAACGAGATGTGCGACGATTTTGCTATCCCGGGTAGGCGACGATTTCGCTACCATGCCATGAGTTGGCGGTGTTGACACGGGATGTGCGACGATTTTGCTATCCCGGGTATGCGACGATTTCGCTACCACGCCATGAGTTGGCTGTGTCGAGATGGGATGTGCGACGAGGTTGCTATCCCGGGTATGCGACGAGTTCGCTACCCATGCCATGTGATGGCGGTGTTGAGATGGGGTATGCAACGATTTTGTTATCCCGAGTATGCGACGAGTTCGCTACTCGAACTAGGAGGTGACGAGTTCACTCCTTGAATGTTGGAACCCTTATGGTGAGACGGCGATTCCGAAACCATAAGTAAATGACAAGTAATTGAACTTAGTCAATGTAAGATATAGGATGAACCTAGGAGAGAATGATAATTTACATTTCATTTGGTTGCATCCTTTATGTTTATTTACAAGCATGTAAATATTTCTTGCATAGTTATTTGTGATCTAACTTATGCATATGGTGTTTCTTTGGACCTGGTGGGTCGAGCTTCTCTCTTGGGTGGCCTTACCCACTGGGAACTATGTTTATAGTTCTCACCCCACGTTTTTCAGGTCCTTCCGCGAGTGAGGCGGCGGAGCGAGGCAAGGGTTTAGCTCTCTAGATAGCGGCCCTTCCATTTTGGTGATACATAGAGTTGTACCCCTAGTCTTGGACTTTGATAGTATAGGGGATTTCCATTACATGTATGAAACTTATGTATTCCATAGTTTTGGAACATGGTATATGAAATGAAAAGAAAAATTTGGGCATGTATAAATGTGCAATGTGATGTAATAGAAGTAGAACTTCTTTATGTTGATGCTTTCCTTGTGCAACTCTTGTACTCCGTTCCTAGTTGGAACCTCGTGGATAAGCTTGTGTTGTGACGCCTTGGGCGGGTAGAAGGGACTCTATTCGTTCGGCGGGTCTGGGGCATGCGCCCGTGCGGTTATCCTTTCCACCTAGTTGGTGTTAAAGGCCCGACGGGGCGTGACAAAATGGATACTTACCCTAGACATGGAAGTGACCTAATCACTTCGGTAAACACAAACCCACCTCAAGAGCTTCCGAATTCTTGTATTCTTTGAGCTGCTAGGTCTCCAAGCCTTGAGTTCTTGCTTCAACCCAAGCTTCTACTAGAAAATGGTTCGTTACTCATTACGAACCCTATAATCAACTCAAAAGATCAACAAAATTGATGATGATTTATTGCTTAGAATATCATGAAAAAACTGTGGGAATAATCTCTAAGCAATCCTCAAATTGATTCTAAAAGAATATTGGGCATTGGGGGCACCATGAATCAATTTGAGAGAAGCTTGATGTAGAAGATGAGGAAAACCGGTCACCTACAAGCTTCTAGGGTTTCTCTTAAAAGATAATATGTGATTCACCCCTTTTAGAGACACCCCCACATCCTATTTATATGGTTTGGAGACAAAGAATTAGGTTAGGGTTGAAAAACTGGACAATCAGGAAATTTCGTCGGGTCGGGGTCCGGACCGCGGGTATGGGGTCCGGACCCGGACACTGCTTAGGCGTTTCATTGTCCGGACCCCAGCCATCAGGGTCCGGACCCGATCTGCCAGTCTGCTTTGCAGACCTACGGGTTCCGGACCTCAACTTCTGGGGTCCGGACCCGGACTGCGTGACTGCTTTGCAGACCTACGGGTTCCGGACCTCAACCTTAGGGTCCGGACCTCGGAAGTTGGAAAACTTAATTTTTTTATATTAAAACACTTTTTATCCATTCTAATGTCTTCCAAACACTTGTAAATGAATCTAAATCATCATCAAGATTATTTAAACTTACCAAGCATCGTGAATTCATACGTGGAGTCTTCGAGTCTTTGTTCTTCGTCTTTTCTTCTTCGAACCTTCAAGACTCCGACTCACTTCACGAAATATGCCAATATAAAATCCGTAACATATTGCGCCAAAGAGTGCGAGCTTGCCACGAGTACACGCTCAGATTCGAACGAACGAGGATTGAAACCCCATGTGAGCGTTCTATTGCGCCAAAGAGGTTTGAAACCTCATGTGAGCGTTCTATTGCGCCTAAGAGTGCGAGCTTGCCACGAGTACATGCTCAGATTCGAACGAACAAGTATTGAAACCCCATGAGAGCGTTCTATTACGCCCAAAGAGTGCGAGCGTGCCACGAGTACATGCTCAGATTCGAACGAACGAGAATTGGAACCCCATGAGAGCTTTCTATTGCGCCTAAGAGTGCGAGCTTGCCACGAGTACATGCTCAGATTCGAACGAACGAGGATTGGAACCCCATGAGAGCGTTCTATTGTGCCAAAGAGTGCGACTTGCCACGAGTACATGCTCAGATTCGAACGAACGAGGATTGAAACCCCAAGAGAGCGTTCTATTACGCCCAAAGAGTGCGAGCTTGCCACGAGTACATGCTCAGATTCGAAGAAACGAGGATTGGAACCCCATGAGAGCTTTGTATTGCGCCTAAGAATGCGAGCTAGCCACGAGTACATGCTCAGATTCGAACGAACAAGAATTGAAACCCCATAAGAGCATTCTATTGCGCCTAAGAGTGCGAGCTTGCCACGAGTACATGCTCAGATTCGAACGAACGAGGATTGAAACCCCATGTGAGCGTTCTATTGCGCCTAAGAGTGCGAGCTTGCCACGAGTAGATGCTCAGATTCGAACGAACGAGGATTGAAACCCCATGAGAGCGTTCAATTACGCCCAAAGAGTGCGAGCTTGCCACGAGTACATGCTCAGATTCGAACGAACGAGGAATGAAACCCCATGAGAGCGTTCTATTGCGCCAAAGAATGCGAGCTTGCCACGAGTACACGCTCAGATTCGAACGAACGAGGATTTAAACCCCATGTGAGCGTTCTATTGCGCCAAAGAGTGCGAGCTTGCCACGAGTACACGGTCAGATTCGAACGAACGAGGATTGAAACCCCATGTGAGCGTTCTATTGCGCCTAAGAGTGCGAGCTTGCCACGAGTACATTCTCAGATTCGAACGAACGAGGATTGAAACCCCATGAGAGCGTTCTATTACGCCCAAAGAGTGCGAGCTTGCCACGAGTACATGCTCAGATTCGAACGAACGAGGATTGGAACCCCATGAGAGCTTTCTATTGCGCCAAAGAGTGCGAGCTTGCCACGAGTACATGCTCAGATTCGAACGAACGAGGATTGAAACCCCATGAGAGCGTTCTATTGTGCCAAAGAGTGCGAGCTTGCCACGAGTACATGCTCAGATTCGAACGAACGAGGATTGAAACCCCATGAGAGCGTTCTATTACGCCCAAGAGTGCGAGCTTGCCACGAGTACATGCTCAGATTCGAACGAACGAGGATTGAAACCCCATGAGAGCGTTCTATTACGCCCAAAGAGTGCGAGCTTGCCACGAGTACATGCTCAGATTCGAACGAACGAGGATTGAAACCCCATGAGAGCTTTCTATTGCGCCTAAGAGTGCGAGCTTGCCACGAGTTAATGCTCAGATTCGAACGAACGAGGATTGAAACCCCAT
Organism: Puya raimondii; assembly: GCA_016920855.1. Lineage (NCBI taxonomy): Eukaryota > Viridiplantae > Streptophyta > Magnoliopsida > Poales > Bromeliaceae > Puya > Puya raimondii. Next base: position 210,179,488 of record JABWPP010000050.1, on the reverse strand, counting down.
GAGAGCGTTCTATTCCGCCCAAAGAGTGCGAGCTTGCCACGAGTACATGCTCAGATTCGAACGAACGAGGATTGAAACCCCATGAGAGCGTTCTATTACGCCCAAAGAGTGCGAGCTTGCCACGAGTACATGCTCAGATTCGAACGAACGAGGATTGAAACCCCATGAGAGCTTTCTATTACGCCCAAAGAGTGCGAGCTTGCCACGAGTACATGCTCAGATTCGAACGAACGAGGAATGAAACCCCATGAGAGCGTTCTATTGCGCCAAAGAGTGCGAGCTTGCCACGAGTACACGCTCAGATTCGAACGAACGAGGATTGAAACCCCATGAGAGCGTTCTATTGCGCCAAAGAGTGCGAGCTTGCCACGAGTACATGCTCAGATTCGAACGAACGAGGATTGAAACCCCATGAGAGCGTTCTATTGCGCCTAAAAGTGCGAGCTTGCCACGAGTACATGTTCAGATTCGAACGAACGAGGATTGAAACCCCATGAGAGCGTTCTATTACGCCCAAAGAGTGCGAGCTTGCCACGAGTACATGCTCAGATTCGAACGAACGAGGATTGAAACCCCATGAGAGCGTTCTATTGCGCCTAAGAGTGCGAGCTTGCCACGAGTACACATGCTCAGATTCGAACGAACGAGGATTGGAAACCCCATGAGAGCGTTCTATTGCGCCAAAGAGTGCGAGCTTGCCACGAGTACATGCTCAGATTCGAACGAACGAGGATTGAAACCCCATGAGAGAGCGTTCTATTACGCCTAAGAGTGCGAGCTTGCCACGAGTACATGCTCAGATTCGAACGAACGAGGATTGAAACCCCATGAGAGCTTTCTATTGCGCCAAAGAGTGCGAGCTTGGCACGAGTACATGCTCAGATTCGAACGAACGAGGATTGAAACCCCATGAGAGCGTTCTATTGCGCCAAAGAGTGCGAGCTTGCCACGAGTACACGCTCAGATTCGAACGAACGAGGATTGAAACCCCATGTGAGCGTTCTATTGCGCCAAAGAGTGCGAGCTTGCCACGAGTACATGCTCAGATTTGAACGAACGAGGATTGAAACCCCATGTGAGCGTTCTATTGCGCCTAAGAGTGCGAGCTTGCCACGAGTACATGCTCAGATTCGAACGAACGAGGATTGAAACCCCATGAGAGCGTTCTATTGTGCCAAAGAGTGCGAGCTTGGCACGAGTACATGCTCAGATTCGAACGAACGAGGATTGAAACCCCATGAGAGCGTTCTATTGCGCCAAAGAATGCGAGCTTGCCACGAGTACACGCTCAGATTCGAACGAACGAGGATTGAAACCCCATGAGAGCGTTCTATTGCGCCAAAGAGTGCGAGCTTGCCACGAGTACACGCTCAGATTCGAACGAACGAGGATTGAAACCCCATGAGAGCGTTCTATTGCGCCAAAGAGTGCGAGCTTGCCACGAGTACACGCTCAGATTCGAACGAACGAGGATTGAAACCCCATGTGAGCGTTCTATTGCGCCTAAGAGTGCGAGCTTGCCACGAGTACATGCTCAGATTCGAACGAACGAGGATTGAAACCCCATGAGAGCGTTCTATTACGCCCAAAGAGTGCGAGCTTGCCACGAGTACATGCTCAGATTCGAACGAACGAGGATTGGAACCCCATGAGAGCTTTCTATTGCGCCTAAGAGTGCGAGCTTGCCACGAGTACATGCTCAGATTCGAACGAACGAGGATTGAAACCCCATGAGAGCGTTCTATTGTGCCAAAGAGTGCGAGCTTGCCACGAGTACATGCTCAGATTCGAACGAACGAGGATTGAAACCCCATGAGAGCGTTCTATTGCGCCCAAAGAGTGCGAGCTTGCCACGAGTACATGCTCAGATTCGAACGAACGAGGATTGAAACCCCATGAGAGCTTTTTATTGCGCCTAAGAGTGCGAGCTTGCCACGAGTACATGCTCAGATTCGAACGAACGAGGAATGAAACCCCATGAGAGCGTTCTATTGCGCCAAAGAGTGCGAGCTTGCCACGAGTACATGCTCAGATTCGAACGAACGAGGATTGAAACCCCATGTGAGCGTTCTATTGCGCCTAAGAGTGCGAGCTTGCCACGAGTACATGCTCAGATTCGAACGAACGAGGATTGAAACCCCATGAGAGCGTTCTATTACGCCCAAAGAGTGCGAGCTTGCCACGAGTACATGCTCAGATTCGAACGAACGAGGATTGAAACCCCATGAGAGCGTTCTATTGCGCCAAAGAGTGCGAGCTTGCCACGAGTACATGCTCAGATTCGAACGAACGAGGATTGAAACCCCATGAGAGCGTTCTATTGCGCCAAAGAGTGCGAGCTTGCCACGAGTACACGCTCAGATTCGAACGAACGAGGATTGAAACCCCATGTGAGCGTTCTATTGCGCCTAAGAGTGCGAGCTTGCCACGAGTACATGCTCAGATTCGAACGAACGAGGATTGAAACCCCATGAGAGCGTTCTATTATGCCCAAAGAGTGCGAGCTTGCCACGAGTACATGCTCAGATTCGAACGAACGAGAGGATTGAAACCCCATGAGAGCGTTCTCTATTGCGCCAAAGAGTGCGAGCTTGCCACGAGTACATGCTCAGATTCGAACGAACGAGGATTGAAACCCCATGAGAGCGTTCTATTGTGCCAAAGAGTGCGAGCTTGCCACGAGTACATGCTCAGATTCGAACGAACGAGGATTGAAACCCCATGAGAGCGTTCTATTGCGCCAAAGAGTGCGAGCTTGCCACGAGTACACGCTCAGATTCGAACGAACGAGGATTGAAACCCCATGGGAGCGTTCTATTGCGCCAAAGAGTGCGAGCTTGCCACGAGTACAAGCTCAGATTCGAACGAACGAGGAATGAAACCCCATGAGAACGTTCTATTGCGCCAAAGAGTGCGAGCTTGCCACGAGTACATGCTCAGATTCGAACGAACGAGGATTGAAACCCCATGAGAGCGTTCTATTGCGCCCAAAGAGTGCGAGCTTGCCACGAGTACATGCTCAGATTCGAACGAACGAGGATTGAAACCCCATGAGAGCGTTCTATTCCGCCCAAAGAGTGCGAGCTTGCCAAGAGTACATGCTCAGATTCGAACGAACGAGGAATGAAACCCCATGAGAGCGTTCTATTGCGCCAAAGAGTGCGAGCTTGCCACGAGTACATGCTCAGATTCGAACGAACGAGGATTGAAACCCCATGAGAGCGTTCTATTGTGCCAAAGAGTGCGAGCTTGCCACGAGTACATGCTCAGATTCGAACGAACGAGGATTGAAACCCCATGAGAGCGTTCTATTCGCCCCAAGAGTGCGAGCTTGCCACGAGTACATGCTCAGATTCGAACGAACGAGGATTGTAACCCCATGAGAGCGTTCTATTGCGCCTAAGAGTGCGAGCTTGCCACGAGTACATGCTCAGATTCGAACGAACGAGATTGAAACCCCATGAGAGCGTTCTATATTGCGCCCAAAGAGTGCGAGCTTGCAACGAGTACATGCTCAGTTTCGAACGAACGAGGATTGAAACCCCATGAGAGCGTTCTATTGCGCCAAAGAGTGCGAGCTTGCCACGAGTACATGCTCAGATTCGAACGAACGAGGATTGAAACCCCATGAGAGCGTTTCTATTGCGCCTAAAGAGTGCGAGCTTGCCACGAGTACATGCTCAGATTCGAACGAACGAACGAGGATTGAAACCCCATGAGAGCGTTCTATTGCGCCCAAAGAGTGCGAGCTTGCCACGAGTACATGCTCAGATTCGAACGAACGAGGATTGAAACCCGATGAGAGCGTTCTATTGTGCCAAAGAGTGCGAGCTTGCCACGAGTACATGCTCAGATTCGAACGAACGAGGATTGAAACCCCATGAGAGCGTTCTATTGCGCCAAAGAGTGCGAGCTTGCCACGAGTACACGCTCAGATTCGAACGAACGAGGATTGAAACCCCATAAGAGCGTTCTATTGCGCCAAAGAGTGCGAGCTTGCCACGAGTACATGCTCAGATTCGAACGAACGAGGATTGAAACCCCATGAGAGCGTTCTATTGCGCCTAAGAGTGCGAGCTTGCCACGAGTACATGCTCAGATTCGAACGAACGAGGATTGAAACCCCATGAGAGCTTTCTATTGCGCCTAAGAGTGCGAGCTTGTCACGAGTACATGCTCAGATTCGAACGAACGAGGATTGAAACCCCATGAGAGCGTTCTATTGCGCCAAAGAGTGCGAGCTTGCCACGAGTACATGCACAGATTCGAACGAACGAGGATTGAAACCCCATGAGAGCGTTCTATTGCGCCAAAGAGTGCGAGCTTGCCACGAGTACAAGCTCAGATTCGAACGAACGAACGAGGATTGAAAAACCCCATGAGAGCGTTTCTATTGCGCCAAAGAGTGCGAGCTTGCCACGAGTACATGCTCAGATTCGAACGAACGAGGATTGAAACCCCATGTGAGCGTTCTATTGCGCCAAAGAGTGCGAGCTTGCCACGAGTACATGCTCAGATTCGAACGAACGAGGATTGAAACCCCATGAGAGCGTTCTATTGCGCCAAAGAGAGCGAGCTTGCCACGAGTACAAACGAGATTCTATACAGCTCATGATTCGAACGAACGAGGATTGAAACCCCATGAGAGCTTTCTATTGCGCCTAAGAGTGCGAGCTTGCCACGAGTACATGCTCAGATTCGAACGAACGAGGAATGAAACCCCATGAGAGCGTTCTATTGCGCCAAAGAGTGCGAGCTTGCCACGAGTACACGCTCAGATTCGAAATAACGAGGATTGGAACCCCATGAGAGCTTTCTATTGCGCCTAAGAGTGCGAGCTTGCAACGAGTACATGCTCAGATTCGAACGAACGAGGATTGAAACCCCATGAGAGCGTTCTATTGCGCCAAAGAGTGCGAGCTTGCCACGAGTACATGCTCAGATTCGAACGAACGAGGATTGAAACCCCATGAGAGCTTTCTATTGCGCCTAAGAGTGCGAGCTTGCCACGAGTACATGCTCAGATTCGAACGAACGAGGATTGAAACCCCATGAGAGCGTTCTATTGCGCCAAAGAGTGCGAGCTTGCCACGAGTACATGCTCAGATTCGAACGAACGAGGATTGAAACCCCATGAGAGCGTTCTATTGTGCCAAAGAGTGCGAGCTTGCCACGAGTACATGCTCAGATTCGAACGAACGAGGATTGAAACCCCATGAGAGCGTTCTATTGCGCCAAAGAGTGCGAGCTTGCCACGAGTACATGCTCAGATTCGAACGAACAAGGATTGAAACCCCATGACAGCATTCTATTACGCCCAAAGAGTGCGGGCTTTTCACGAGTACACGCTCATATTCGAACGAACAAGGATTGAAACCCCATGTGAACGTTCTATTGCGCTTAAGAGTGCGAGCTTGCCACGTACATGCTCAGATTCGAACGAACGAGGATTGAAACCCCATGTGAGCGTTCTATTGCGCCAAAGAGTGCGGGCTTGCCACGAGTACACGCTCAGATTCGAACGAACGAGGATTGAAACCCCATGAGAGCGTTCTATTGCGCCAAAGAGTGCGAGCTTGCCACGAGTACACGCTCAGATTCGAACGAACGAGGATTGAAACCCCATAAGAGCTTTCTATTGCTCCTAAGAGTGCGAGCTTGCCACGAGTACATGCTCAGATTCGAACGAACGAGGAATGAAACCCCATGAGAGCGTTCTATTGCGCCAAAGAGTGCGAGCTTGCCACGAGTACACGCTCAGATTCGAACGAACGAGGATTGAAACCCCATAAGAGCTTTCTATTGCTCCTAAGAGTGCGAGCTTGCCACGAGTACATGCTCAGATTCGAACGAACGAGGAGTGAAACCCCATGAGAGCGTTCTATTGCGCCAAAGAGTGCGAGCTTGCCACGAGTACATGCTCAGATTCGAACGAACGAGGATTGAAACCCCATAAGAGCTTTCTATTGCTCCTAAGAGTGCGAGCTTGCCACGAGTACATGCTCAGATTCGAACGAACGAGGATTGAAACCCCATGAGAGCGTTCTATTGCGCCAAAGAGTGCGAGCTTGCCACGAGTACATGCTCAGATTCGAACGAACGAGGATTGAAACCCCCATATGAGCTTTCTATTGCTCCTAAGAGTGCGAGCTTGCCACGAGTACATGCTCAGATTCGAACGAACGAGGATTGGAACCCCATGAGAGCTTTCTATTGCGCCTAAGAGTGCGAGCTTGCCACGAGTACATGCTCAGATTCGAACGAACGAGGATTGAAACCCCATAAGAGCGTTCTATTGCTCCTAAGAGTGCGAGCTTGCCACGAGTACATTCTCAGATTCGAACGAACGAGGATTGAAACCCCATGAGAGCGTTCTATTACGCCCAAAGAGTGCGAGCTTGCCACGAGTACATGCTCAGATTCGAACGAACGAGGATTGAAACCCCATGAGAGCGTTCTATTGCGCCTAAGAGTGCGAGCTTGCCACGAGTACATGCTCAGATTCGAACGAACGAGGATTGAAACCCCATGAGAGCGTTCTATTGCGCCCAAAGAGTGCGAGCTTGCAACGAGTACATGCTCAGATTCGAACGAACGAGGATAGAAACCCCATGAGAGCATTGTATTGCGCCCAAAGAGTGCGAGCGTGCCACGAGTAAATGCTCAGATTCGAACGAACGAGGATTGAAACCCCATGAGAGCGTTCTATTGCACGCAAAGAGTGCGAGCTTGCCACGAGTACATGCTCAGATTCAAACGAAGGAGGATTGAAACCCCATGAGAGCGTTCTATTGCGCACAAAGAGTGCGAGCTTGCAACGAGTACATGCTCAGATTCGAACGAACGAGGATTGAAACCCCATGAGAGCGTTCTATTGCGCCAAAGAGTGCGAGCTTGCCACGAGTACATGCTCAGATTCGAACGAACGAGGATTGAAACCCCATGAGAGCGTTCTATTGCGCCAAAGAGTGCGAGCTTGCCACGAGTACATGCTCAGATTCGAACGAACGAGGATTGAAACCCCATAAGAGCTTTCTATTGCTCCTAAGAGTGCGAGCTTGCCACGAGTACATGCTCAGATTCGAACGAACGAGGATTGAAACCCCATGGGAGCGTTCTATTACGCCCAAGAGTGCGAGCTTGCCACGAGTACATGCTCAGATTCGAACGAACGAGGATTGAAACCCCATGAGAGCGTTTCTATTGCGCCTAAAGAGTGCGAGCTTGCCACGAGTACATGCTCAGATTCGAACGAACGAGGATTGAAACCCCATGAGAGCGTTCTATTGCGCCAAAGAGTGCGAGCTTGCCACGAGTACATGCTCAGATTCGAACGAACGAGGATTGAAACCCCATGAGAGCGTTCTATTCCGCCCAAAGAGTTCGAGCTTGCCACGAGTACACGCTCAGATTCGAACGAACGAGGATTGAAACCCCATGTGAGCGTTCTATTGCGCCAAGAGTGCGAGCTTGCCACGAGTACATGCTCAGATTCGAACGAACGAGGATTGGAACCCCATGAGAGCTTTCTATTGCGCCAAAGAGTGCGAGCTTGCCACGAGTACATGCTCAGATTCGAACGAACGAGGAATGAAACCCCATGAGAGCTTTCTATTGCTCCTAAGAGTGCGAGCTTGCCACGAGTACATGCTCAGATTCGAACGAACGAGGATTGAAACCCCATGAGAGCGTTCTATTGCGCCAAAGAGTGCGAGCTTGCCACGAGTACATGCTCAGATTCGAACGAACGAGGATTGAAACCCCATGTGAGCGTTCTATTGCGCCTAAGAGTGCGAGCTTGCCACGAGTACATGCTCAGATTCGAACGAACGAGGAATGAAACCCCATGAGAGCGTTCTATTGCGCCAAAGAGTGCGAGCTTGCCACGAGTACACGCTCAGATTCGAACGAACGACGATTGAAACCCCATAAGAGGTTTCTATTGCTCCTAAGAGTGCGAGCTTGCCACGAGTACATGCTCAGATTCGAACGAACGAGGAATGAAACCCCATGAGAGCGTTCTATTGCGCCAAAGAGTGCGAGCTTGCCACGAGTACACGCTCAGATTCGAACGAACGAGGATTGAAACCCCATAAGAGCTTTCTATTGCTCCTAAGAGTGCGAGCTTGCCACGAGTACATGCTCAGATTCGAACGAACGAGGATTGGAACCCCATGTACAAGCTCAGATTCGAACGAACGAGGAATGAAACCCCATGAGAGCGTTCTATTGCGCCAAAGAGTGCGAGCTTGCCACGAGTACACGCTCAGATTCGAACGAACGAGGATTGAAACCCCATAAGAGCTTTCTATTGCTCCTAAGAGTGCGAGCTTGCCACGAGTACATGCTCAGATTCGAACGAACGAGGAATGAAACCCCATGAGAGCGTTCTATTGCGCCAAAGAGTGCGAGCTTGCCACGTGTACACGCTCAGATTCGAACGAACGAGGATTGAAACCCCATGAGATCGTTCTATTGCGCCTAAGAGTGCGAGCTTGCCACGAGTACATGCTCAGATTCGAACGAACGAGGAATGAAACCCCATGAGAGCGTTCTATTGCGCCAAAGAGTGCGAGCTTGCCACGAGTACATGCTCAGATTTGAAGGAACGAGGATTAAAACCCCATGAGAGCGTTCTATTGCTCCTAAGAGTGCGAGCTTGCCACGAGTACATGCTCAGATTCGAACGAACGAGGAATGAAACCGTATGAGAGCGTTCTATTGCGCCAAAGAGTGCGAGCTTGCCACGTGTACACGCTCAGATTTGAACGAACGAGGATTGAAACCCCATGAGAGCGTTCTATTGTGCCAAAGAGTGTGAGCTTGCCACAAGTACATGCTCTGATTCGAAGGAACGAGGATTGAAACCCCATGAGAGCGTTCTATTATGCCCAAAGAGTGCGAGCTTGCCACGAGTACATGCTCAGATTCGAACGAACGAGGATTGAAACCCCATGAGAGCGTTTCTATTGCGCCCAAAGAGTGCGAGCTTGCCACGAGAACATGCTCGGATTCGAACGAACGAGGATTGAAACCCCATGAGAGCGTTCTATTGCGCCAAAGAGTGCGAGCTTGCCACGAGTACATGCTCAGATTCGAACGAACGAGGATTGAAACCCCATGAGAGCGTTCTATTGCGCCAAAGAGTGCGAGCTTGCCACGAGAACATGCTCAGATTCGAACGAACGAGGATTGAAACCCCATGAGAGCGTTCTATTGCGCCAAAGAGTGCGAGGTTGCCACGAGTACACGCTCAGATTCGAACGAACGAGAATTGGAACCCCATGAGAGCGTTTCTATTGTGCCAAAGAGTGCGAGCTCGCCACGAGTACATGCTCAGATTCGAACGAACGAGGATTGAAACCCCATGAGAGCGTTCTATTGCGCCAAAGAGTGCGAGCTTGCCACGTGTACGCTCAGATTCGAACGAACGAGGATTGAAACCTCATGAGAGCTTTCTATTGCGCCTAAGAGTGCGAGCTTGCCACGAGTACATGCTCAGATTCGAACGAACGAGGATTGAAACCCCATGAGAGCGTTCTATTGCGCCAAAGAGTGCGAGCTTGCCACGAGTACATGCTCAGATTCGAACGAACGAGGATTGGAACCCCATGAGAGCGTTCTATTGCGCCAAAGAGTGTGCGAGCTTGGCACGAGTACATGCTCAGATTCGAACGAACGAGGATTGAAACCCCATGAGAGCGTTCTATTGCGCCAAAGAGTGCGAGCTTGCCACGAGTACACGCTCAGATTCGAACGAACGAGGATTGAAACCCCATGAGAGCTTTCTATTGCTCCTAAGAGTGCGAGCTTGCCACGAGTACATGCTCAGATTCGAACGAACGAGGAATGAAACCCCATGAGAGCGTTCTATTGCGCCAAAGAGTGCGAGCTTGCCACGAGTACACGCTCAGATTCGAACGAACGAGGATTGAAACCCCATAAGAGCTTTCTATTGCTCCTAAGAGTGCGAGCTTGCCACGAGTACATGCTCAGATTCGAACGAACGAGGATTGAAACCCCATGAGAGGTACATGCTCAGATTCGAACGAACGAGGATTGAAACCCCATGAGAGCGTTCTATTACGCCCAAAGAGTGCGAGCTTGCCACGAGTACACGCTCAGATTCGAACGAACGAGGATTGAAACCCCATAAGAGCTTTCTATTGCTCCTAAGAGTGCGAGCTTGCCACGAGTACATGCTCAGATTCGAACGAACGAGGATTGAAACCCCATGAGAGCGTTCTATTGCGGCTAAGAGTGCGAGCTTGCCAGGAGTACATGCTCAGATAGATTCGAACGAACGAGGATTGAAACCCCATATGAGCGTTATATTGCGCCTAAGAGTGCGAGCTTGCCACGAGTACATGCTCAGATTCGAACGAACGAGGAATGAAACCCCATGAGAGCGTTCTATTGCGCCAAAGAGTGCGAGCTTGCCACGTGTACACGCTCAGATTCAAACGAACGAGGATTGAAACCCCATGAGAGCGTTCTATTGCGCCTAAGAGTGCGAGCTTGCCACGAGTACACGCTCAGATTCAAACGAACGAGGATTGAAACCCCATGAGAGCGTTCTATTGCGCCAAAGAGTGCGACCTTGCCACGAGTACACGCTCAGATTCGAACGAACGACGATTGAAACCCCATAAGAGCTTTCTATTGCTCCTAAGAGTGCGAGCTTGCCACGAGTACATGCTCAGATTCGAACGAACGAGGAATTAAACCCCATGAGAGCGTTCTATTGCGCCAAAGAGTGCGAGCTTGCCACGAGTACACGCTCAGATTCGAACGAACGAGGATTGAAACCCCATAAGAGCTTTCTATTGCTCCTAAGAGTGCGAGCTTGCCACGAGTACATGCTCAGATTCGAACGAACGAGGAATGAAACCCCATGAGAGCGTTCTATTGCGCCAAAGAGTGCGAGCTTGCCACGAGTACACGCTCAGATTCGAACGAACGAGGATTGAAACCCCATAAGAGCTTTCTATTTCTCCTAAGAGTGCGAGCTTGCCACGAGTACATGCTCAGATTCGAACGAACGAGGAATTAAACCCCATGAGAGCGTTCTATTGCGCCAAAGAGTGCGAGCTTGCCACGAGTACACGCTCAGATTCGAACGAACGAGGATTGAAACCCCATAAGAGCTTTCTATTGCTCCTAAGAGTGCGAGCTTGCCACGAGTACATGCTCAGATTCGAACGAACGAGGAATGAAACCCCATGAGAGCGTTCTATTGCGCCAAAGAGTGCGAGCTTGCCACGAGTACACGCTCAGATTCGAACGAACGAGGATTAAAACCCCATAAGAGCTTTCTATTGCGCCTAATAGTGCGAGCTGGCCACGAGTACATGCTCAGATTCGAACGAACGAGGATTGAAAACCCATGAGAGCGTTCTATTGTGCCAAAGAGTGGGAGCATGCCACAAGTACATGCTCAGATTCGAACGAACGAGGATTGAAACCCCATGTGAGCGTTCTATTGCGCCTAAGAGTGCGAGCTTGCCACGAGTACATGCTCAGATTCGAACGAACGAGGATTGAAACCCCATGAGAGCGTTCTATTGCGCCAAAGAGTGCGAGCTTGCCACGAGTACATGCTCAGATTCGAACGAACGAGGATTGAAACCCCATGAGAGCGTTCTATTGCGCCAAAGAGTGCGAGCTTGCCAAGAGTACATGCTCAGATTCGAACGAACGAGGATTGAAACCCCATGAGAGCGTTCTATTGCGACTAAGAGTGCGAGCTTGCCATGAGTACATGCTCAGATTCGAACGAACGAGGATTGAAACCCCATGAGAGCGTTCTATTGCGCCAAAGAGTGCGAGCTTGCCACGAGTACATGCTCAGATTCGAACGAACGAGGATTGAAACCCCATGAGAGCGTTCTATTGCGCCAAAGAGTGCGAGCTTGCTTGCCACGAGTACATGCTCAGATTCGAACGAACGAGGATTGAAACCCCATGAGAGCGTTCTATTGCGCCAAAGAGTGCGAGCTTGCCACGAGTACATGCTCAGATTCGAACGAACGAGGATTGAAACCCCATGAGAGCTTTCTATTGCGCCTAAAAGTGCGAGCTTGCCACAAGTACATGCTCAGATTCGAGCGAACGAGGATTGAAACCCCATGAGAGCGTTCTATTGCGCCAAAGAGTGCGAGCTTGCCACGAGTACACGCTCAGATTCGAACGAACGAGGATTGAAACCCCATAAGAGCGTTCTATTGCTCCTAAGAGTGCGAGCTTGCCACGAGTACATGCTCAGATTCGAACGAACGAGGATTGAAACCCCATGAGAGCGTTCTATTGCGCCAAAGAGTGCGAGCTTGCCACGAGTACACGCTCAGATTCGAACGAACGAGGATTGAAACCCCATAAGAGCTTTCTATTGCTCCTAAGAGTGCGAGCTTGCCACGAGTACATGCTCAGATTCGAACGAACGAGGATTGAAACCCCATGAGAGCGTTCTATTGCGCCAAAGAGTGCGAGCTTGCCACGAGTACACGCTCAGATTCGAACGAACGAGGATTGAAACCCCATTTGAGCGTTTCTTTTGCCTAATAGTGCGAGCATGCCACGAGTACATGCTCAGATTCGAACGAACGAGGATTGAAACCCCATGAGAGCGTTCTATTGCGCCAAAGAGTGCGAGCTTGCCACGAGTACATGCTCAGATTCGAACGAACGAGGATTGAAACCCCATGAGAGCGTTCTATTGCGCCAAAGAGTGCGAGCTTGCCACGAGTACATGCTCAGATTCGAACGAACGAGGATTGGAACCCCATGAGAGCTTTCTATAGCGCCCAAGAGTGCGAGCTTGCCACGAGTACATGCTCAGATTCGAACGAACGAGGATTGAAACGCCATGAGAGTGTTCTATTGTGCCAAAGAGTGCGAGCTTGCCACGAGTACATGCTCAGATTCGAACGAACGAGGATTGAAACCCCATGAGAGCGTTCTATTACGCCCAAAGAGTGCGAGCTTGCCACGAGTACATGCTCAGATTCAAACGAACGAGGATTGAAACCCCATGAGAGCGTTCTATTGCGCCCAAAGAGTGCTTTCTTGCCACGAGTACATGCTCATATTCGAACGAACGAGGATTGAAACCCCATGAGAGCGTTCTATTGCTCCCAAAGAGTGCGAGCTTGCCACGAGTACATGCTCAGATTCGAACGAACGAGGATTGAAACCCCATGAGAGCGTTCTATTGCGCTGCGAGCTTGCCATGAATACATGCTCAGATTCGAACGAACGAGGATTGAAACCCCATGAGAGCGTTCTATTGCGCCTAAGAGTGCGAGCTTGCCACGAGTACATGCTCAGATTCGAACGAACGAGGATTGAAACCCCATGAGAGCGTTCTATTGCGCCAAAGAGTGCGAGCTTGCCACGAGTACATGCTCAGATTCGAACGAACGAGGATTGAAACCCCATGAGAGCTTTCTATTGCGCCAAAGAGTGCGAGCTTGCCACGAGTACATGCTCAGATTCGAACAAACGAGGATTGGAACCCCATGAGAGCGTTCTATTGCGCCAAAGAGTGCGAGCTTGCCACGAGTACATGCTCAGATTCGAACGAACGAGGATTGAAACCCCATGAGAGCGTTCTATTGCGCCAAAGAGTGCGAGCTTGCCACGAGTACACGCTCAGATTCGAACGAACGAGGATTGAAACCCCATGAGAGCGTTCTATTGCGCCAAGGAGTGCGAGCTTGCCACGAGTACATGCTCAGATTCGAACGAACGAGGATTGAAACCCCATGAGAGCGTTCTATTGCGCCAAAGAGTGCGAGCTTGCCACGAGTACACGCTCAGATTCGAACGAACGAGGATTGAAACCCCATAAGAGCTTTCTATTGCTCCTAAGAGTGCGAGCTTGCCACGAGTACATGCTCAGATTCGAACGAACGAGGAATTAAACCCCATGAGAGCGTTCTATTGCGCCAAAGAGTGCGAGCTTGCCACGAGTACACGCTCAGATTCGAACGAACGAGGATTGAAACCCCATAAGAGCTTTCTATTGCTCCTAAGAGTGCGAGCTTGCCACGAGTACATGCTCAGATTCGAACGAACGAGGATTGAAACCCTCAGATTCGAACGAACGAGGATTGAAACCCCATGAGAGCGTTCTATTACGCCCAAAGACTGCGAGTTTGCCACGAGTACACGTTCAGATTCGAACGAACGAGGAATGAAACCCCATGAGAGCTTTCTATTGCTCCTAAGAGTGCGAGCTTGCCACGAGTACACGCTCAGATTCGAACGAACGACGATTGAAACCCCATAAGAGCTTTCTATTGCTCCTAAGAGTGCGAGCTTGCCACGAGTACACGCTCAGATTCGAACGAACGAGGATTGAAACCCCATAAGAGCGTTCTATTGCGCCAAAGAGTGCGAGCTTGCCACGAGTACATGCTCAGATTCGAACGAACGAGGAGTGAAACCCCATGAGAGCGTTCTATTGCGCCAAAGAGTGCGAGCTTGCCACGAGTACACGCTCAGATTCGAACGAACGAGGATTGAAACCCCATGAGAGCGTTCTATTGCGCCTAAGAGTGCGAGCTTGCCACGAGTACATGCTCAGATTCGAACGAACGAGGATTGAAACCCCATGAGAGCGTTCTATTGCGCCAAAGAGTGCGAGCTTGCCACGAGTACACGCTCAGATTCGAACGAACGAGGATTGAAACCCCATAAGAGCTTTCTATTGCTCCTAAGAGTGCGAGCTTGCCACGAGTACATGCTCAGATTCGAACGAACGAGGAATGAAACCCCATGAGAGCTTTCTATTGCTCCTAAGAGTGCGAGCTTGCCACGAGTACACGCTCAGATTCGAACGAACGAGGATTGAAACCCCATAAGAGCTTTCTATTGCTCCTAAGAGTGCGAGCTTGCCACGAGTACATGCTCAGATTCGAACGAACGAGGAGTGAAACCCCATGAGAGCGTTCTATTGCGCCAAAGAGTGCGAGCTTGCCACGAGTACACGCTCAGATTCGAACGAACGAGGATTGAAACCCCATGAGAGCTTTCTATTGCGCCTAAGAGTGCGAGCTTGCCACGAGTACATGCTCAGATTCGAACGAACGAGGATTGAAACCCCATGAGAGCTTTCTATTGCGCCTAAGAGTGCGAGCTTGCCACGAGTACATGCTCAGATTCGAACGAACGAGGAATAAAACCCCATAAGAGCTTTCTATTGCTCCTAAGAGTGCGAGCTTGCCACGAGTACATGCTCAGATTCGAACGAACGAGGATTGAAACCCCATGAGAGCGTTCTATTGTGCCAAAGAGTGCGAGCTTGCCACGAGTACACGCTCAGATTCGAACGAACGAGGATTGAAACCCCATGAGAGCTTTCTATTGCTCCTAAGAGTGCGAGCTTGCCACGAGTACATGCTCAGATTCGAACGAACGAGGATTGAAACCCCAGGAGAGGTACATGGTCAGATTCGAACGAACGAGGATTGAAACCCCATGTGAGCGTTCTATTGCGCCTAAGAGTGCGAGCTTGCCACGAGTACATGGTCAGATTCGAACGAACGAGGAATGAAACTCTATGAGAGCGTTCTATTGCGCCAAAGAGTGCGAGCTTGCCACGTGTACATGCTCAGATTCGAACGAACGAGGATTGAAACCCCATGAGAGCGTTCTATTGCGCCAAAGAGTGCGAGCTTGCCACGAGTACACGCTCAGATTCGAACGAACGAGGAATGAAACCCCATGAGAGCGTTCTATTGCGCCAAAGAGTGCGAGCTTGCCACGAGTACATGCTCAGATTCGAACGAACGAGGAATGAAACCCCATGAGAGCGTTCTATTGCGCCAAAGAGTGCGAGCTTGCCACGAGTACACGCTCAGATTCAAACGAACGAGGATTGAAACCCCATGAGAGCGTTCTATTGCGTCTAAGAGTGCGAGCTTGCCACGAGTACACGCTCAGATTCAAACGAACGAGGATTGAAACCCCATGAGAGCGTTCTATTGCGCCAAAGAGTGCGAGCTTGCCACGAGTACACGCTCAGATTCGAACGAACGAGGATTGAAACCCCATAAGAGCTTTCTATTGCTCCTAAGAGTGCGAGCTTGCCACGAGTACATGCTCAGATTCGAACGAACGAGGATTGAAACCCCATGAGAGCGTTCTATTGCGCCAAAGAGTGCGAGCTTGCCACGAGTACACGCTCAGATTCGAACGAACGAGGATTGAAACCCCATAAGAGCTTTCTATTGCTCCTAAGAGTGCGAGCTTGCCACGAGTACATGCTCAGATTCGAACGAACGAGGATTGAAACCCCATGAGAGCGTTCTATTACGCCCAAAGACTGCGAGTTTGCCACGAGTACACGCTCAGATTCGAACGAACGAGGATTGAAACCCCATGTGAGCGTTATATTGCGCCTAAGAGTGCGAGCTTGCCACGAGTACACGCTCAGATTCGAACGAACGAGGATTGAAACCCCATAAGAGCTTTCTATTGCTCCTAAGAGTGCGAGCTTGCCACGAGTACATGCTCAGATTCGAACGAACGAGGATTGAAACCCCATGAGAGCGTTCTATTGCGCCAAAGAGTGCGAGCTTGCCACGAGTACACGCTCAGATTCGAACGAACGAGGATTGAAACCCCATGTGAGCGTTCTATTGCGCCTAAGAGTGCGAGCTTGCCACGAGTACATGCTCAGATTCGAACGAACGAGGATTGAAACCCCATGAGAGCGTTCTATTGCGCCAAAGAGTGCGAGCTTGCCACGAGTACACGCTCAGATTCGAACGAACGAGGATTGAAACCCCATAAGAGCTTTCTATTGCTCCTAAGAGTGCGAGCTTGCCACGAGTACATGCTCAGATTCGAACGAACGAGGATTGAAACCCCAGAGTGCGAGCTTGCCACGAGTACACGCTCAGATTCGAACGAACGAGGATTGAAACCCCATAAGAGCTTTCTATTGCTCCTAAGAGTGCGAGCTTGCCACGAGTACATGCTCAGATTCGAACGAACGAGGAATTAAACCCCATGAGAGCGTTCTATTGCGCCAAAGAGTGCGAGCTTGCCACGAGTACACGCTCAGATTCGAACGAACGAGGATTGAAACCCCATAAGAGCTTTCTATTGCTCCTAAGAGTGCGAGCTTGCCACGAGTACATGCTCAGATTCGAACGAACGAGGATTGAAACCCCATGAGAGCGTTCTATTGCGCCAAAGAGTGCGAGCTTGCCACGAGTACACGTTCAGATTCGAACGAACGAGGATTGAAACCCCATGAGAGCTTTCTATTGCGCCTAATAGTGCGAGCTTGCGCCTAATAGTGCGAGCTTGCCACGAGTACATGCTCAGATTCGAACGAACGAGGATTGAAACCCCATGAGAGCGTTCTATTCGCCCAAAGTGTGCGAGCTTGCCACGAGTACATGCTCAGATTCGAACGAACGAACGAGATTGAAACCCCATGAGAGCGTTCTATTGCGCCAAAGAGTGCGAGCTTGCCACAAGTACATGCTCAGATTCGAACGAACGAGGACTGAAACCCCATGAGAGCGTTCTATTGCCCAAAGAGTGCGAGCTTGCCACGAGTACATGCTCAGATTCGAACGAACGAGGATTGAAACCCCATGAGAGAGCGTTCTATTGCGCCAAGAGTGCGAGCTTGCCACGAGTACATGCTCAGATTCGAACGAACGAGGATTGAAACCCCATGAGAGCGTTCTATTGCGCCAAAGAGTGCGAGCTTGCCACGAGTACACGCTCAGATTCGAACGAACGAGGATTGAAACCCCATAAGAGCTTTCTATTGCTCCTAAGAGTGCGAGCTTGCCACGAGTACATGCTCAGATTCGAACGAACGAGGAATGAAACCCCATGAGAGCGTTCTATTACGCCAAAGAGTGCGAGCTTGCCACGAGTACACGCTCAGATTCGAACGAACGAGGATTGAAACCCCATAAGAGCTTTCTATTGCTCCTAAGAGTGCGAGCTTGCCACGAGTACATGCTCAGATTCGAACGAACGAGGATTGAAACCCCATGAGAGCGTTCTATTGCGCCAAAGAGTGCGAGCTTGCCACGAGTACATGCTCAGATTCGAACGAACGAGGATTGAAACCCCATGAGAGCGTTCTATTGCGCCAAAGAGTGCGAGCTTGCCACGAGTACATGCTCAGATTCGAACGAACGAGGATTGAAACCCCATGAGAGCGTTCTATTGCGCCAAAGAGTGCGAGCTTGCCACGAGTACATGCTCAGATTCGAACGAACGAGGATTGAAACCCCATGAGAGCGTTCTATTGCGCCAAAGAGTGCGAGCTTGCCACGAGTACATGCTCAGATTCGAACGAACGAGGATTGAAACCCCATGAGAGCGTTCTATTGCGCCTAAGAGTGCGAGCTTGCCACGAGTACATGCTCAGATTCGAACGAACGAGGATTGAAACCCCATGAGAGCGTTCTATTGTGCCAAAGAGTGCGAGCTTGCCACGAGTACATGCTCAGATTCGAACGAACGAGGATTGAAGCCCCATGAGAGCGTTCTATTATGCCTAAAGAGTGCGAGCTTGCCACGAGTACATGCTCAGATTCGAACGAACGAGGATTGAAACCCCATGGGAGCGTTCTATTGTGCCAAAGAGTGCGAGCTTGCAACGAGTACACGCTCAGATTCGAACGAACGAGGATTGAAACCCCAAGAGAGCGTTCTATTGTGCCGAAGAGTGCGAGCTTGGCACGAGTACATGCTCAGATTCGAAAGAACGAGGATTGAAACCCCATGAGAGCGTTCTATTACGCCCAAAGAGTGCGAGCTTGCCACGAGTACATGCTCAGATTCGAACGAACGAGGATTGAAACCCCATGTGAGCGTTCTATTGCGCCTAAGAGTGCGAGCTTGCCACGAGTACATGCTCAGATTCGAACGAACGAGGATTGAAACCCCATGTGAGCGTTCTATTGCGCCTAAGAGTGCGAGCTTGCCACGAGTACACGCTCAGATTCGAACGACGAACGAGGATTGAAACCCCATGGGAGCGTTCTATTGCGCCAAAGAGTGCGAGCTTGCCACGAGTACACGCTCATATTCGAACGAACAAGGATTGAAACCCCATGTGAACGTTCTATTGCGCTTAAGAGTGCGAGCTTGCCACGTACATGCTCAGATTCGAACGAACGAGGATTGAAACCCCATGAGAGCATTCTATTGCTCCAAAGAGTGCGGCCTTGCCACGAGTACACGCTCACATTCGAACGAACAAGGATTGAAACCCCATGCGAGCGTTCTATTGCGCCAAAGAGTGCGAGCTTGCCACGAGTACACGCTCAGATTTGAACGAACGAGGATTGAAACCCCATGTGAGCGTTCTATTGCGCCAAAGAATGCGAGCTTGCCACGAGTACATGCTCAGATTCGAACGAACGAGGAATGAAACCCCATGAGAGCGTTCTATTGCGCCTAAGAATGCGAGCTTGCCACGAGTACATCAGCTCAGATTCGAACGAACGAGGATTGTAACCCCATGAGAGCGTTCTATTGCGCCAAAGAGTGCGAGCTTGCCACGAGTACACGCTCAGATTCGAACGAACGAGGATTGAAACCCCATTTGAGCGTTTCTATTGCGCCTAAGAGTGCGAGCTTGCCACGAGTACATGCTCAGATTCGAACGAACGAGGATTGAAACCCCATGAGAGCGTTCTATTGCGCCAAAGAGTGCGAGCTTGCCACGAGTACATGCTCAGATTCGAACGAACGAGGATTGAAACCCCATGAGAGCGTTCTATTGCGCCAAAGAGTGCGAGCTTGCCACGAGTACACGCTCAGATTCGAACGAACGAGGATTAAAACCCCATGTGAGCGTTCTATTGCGCCAAAGAGTGCGAGCTTGCCACGAGTACACAACTCAGATTCGAACGAACGAGGATTAAAACCCCATGTGAGCATTCTATTGCGCCTAAGAGTGCGAGCTTGCCACGAGTACTTGCTCAGATTCGAACGAACAAGGATTGAAACCCCATGAGAGCTTTCTATTGCGCCTAAGAGTGCGAGCTTGCCACGAGTACTTGCTCAGATTCGAACGAACAAGGATTGAAACCCCATGAGAGCTTTCTATTGCACCTAAGAGTGCGAGCTTGCAACGAGTACAAGCTCAGATTCGAACGAACGAGGATTGAAACCCCATGAGAGCGTTCTATTGCGCCTAAGAGTGCGAGCTTGCCACGAGTACATGCTCAGATTCGAACGAACGAGGATTGAAACCCCATGAGAGCGTTCTATTGCGCCAAAGAGTGCGAGCTTGCCACGTGTACACGCTCAGATTCAAACGAACGAGGATTGAAACCCCATGAGAGCGTTCTATTGCGCCAAAGAGTGCGAGCTTGCCACGAGTACACGCTCAGATTCGAACGAACGAGGATTGAAACCCCATGAGAGCGTTCTATTGCGCCTAAGAGTGCGAGCTTGCCACGAGTACATGCTCAGATTCGAACGAACGAGGATTGAAACCCCATGAGAGCGTTCTATTGCGCCAAAGAGTGCGAGCTTGCCACGAGTACATGCTCAGATTCGAACGAACGAGGATTGAAACCCCATGAGAGCGTTCTATTGCGCCTAAGAGTGCGAGCTTGCCACGAGTACATGCTCAGATTCGAACGAACGAGGATTGAAACCCCATGAGAGCGTTCTATTGCGCCAAAGAGTGCGAGCTTGCCACGAGTACATGCTCAGATTCGAACGAACGAGGATTGAAACCCCATGAGAGCGTTCTATTGCGCCTAAAGAGTGCGAGCTTGCCACGAGTACATGCTCAGATTCGAACGAACGAGGATTGAAACCCCATGAGAGCGTTCTATTGCGCCCAAAGAGTGCGAGCTTGCCACGAGTACATGCTCAGATTCGAAACGAACGAGGATTGAAACCCCATGAGAGCGTTTCTATTGCGCCTAAGAGTGCGAGCTTGCCACGAGTACATGCTCAGATTCGAACGAGGATTGAAACCCCATAAAGAGCGTTCTATTGCTCCTAAGAGTGCGAGCTTGCGAGTACATGCTCAGATTCGAACGAACGAGGAATGAAACCCCATGAGAGCGTTCTATTGCGCCAAAGAGTGCGAGCTTGCCACGAGTACACGCTCAGATTCGAACGAACGACGATTGAAACCCCATAAGAGCTTTCTATTGCTCCTAAGAGTGCGAGCTTGCCACGAGTACATGCTCAGATTCGAAAGAACGAGGAATTAAACCCCATGAGAGCGTTCTATTGCGCCAAAGAGTGCGAGCTTGCCACGAGTACACGCTCAGATTCGAACGAACGAGGATTGAAACCCCATGAGAGCTTTCTATTGCTCGTAAGAGAGCGAGCTTGCCACGAGTACACGCTCAGATTCGAACGAACGAGGATTGAAACCCCATAAGAGCTTTCTATTGCGCCTAAGAGTGCGAGCTTGCCACGAGTACACGCTCAGATTCGAACGAACGAGGATTGAAACCCCATAAGAGCTTTCTATTGCGCCTAAGAGTGCGAGCTTGCCACGAGTACATGCTCAGATTCGAACGAACGAGGATTGAAACCCCATGAGAGGGACATGCTCAGATTCGAACGAACGAGGATAGAAACCCCATGGGAGCGTTCTATTGCGCCCAAAGAGTGCGAGCTTGCCACGAGTACATGCTCAGATTCGAACGAACGAGGATTGAAACCCCCCATAGAGCGTTCTATTGCGCCTAAGAGTGCGAGCTTGCCACGAGTACATGCTCAGATTCGAACGAACGAGGATTGAAACCCCATGAGAGCGTTCTATTACGCCCAAAGAGTGCGAGCTTGCCACGAGTACATGCTCAGATTCGAACGAACGAGGATTGAAACCCCATGAGAGCGTTCTATTGCGCCTAATTGTGCGAGCTTGCCACGAGTACATGCTCAGATTCGAACGAACGAGGAGTGAAACCCCATGAGAGCGTTCTATTGCGCCAAAGAGTGCGAGCTTGCCACGAGTACACGCTCAGATTCGAACGAACGAGGATTGAAACCCCATAAGAGCTTTCTATTGCTCCTAAGAGTGCGAGCTTGCCACGAGTACATGCTCAGATTCGAACGAACGAGGATTGAAACCCCATGAGAGCGTTCTATTGCGCCAAAGAGTGCGAGCTTGCCACGAGTACACGCTCAGATTCGAACGAACGAGGATTGAAACCCCATAAGAGCTTTCTATTGCTCCTAAGAGTGCGAGCTTGCCACGAGTACATGCTCAGATTCGAACGAACGAGGAGGAATGAAACCCCATGAGAGCGTTCTATTGCGCCAAAAGAGTGCGAGCTTGCCACGAGTACATGCTCAGATTCGAACGAACGAGGATTGAAACCCCATGAGAGCTTTCTATTGCGCCTAAGAGTGCGAGCTTGCCACGAGTACATGCTCAGATTCGAACGAACGAGGATTGAAACCCCATGAGAGCGTTCTATTGCGCCAAAGAGTGCGAGCTTGCCACGAGTACACGCTCAGATTCGAACGAACGAACGAGGATTGAAACCCCATGAGAGCGTTCTATTGCGCCTAAAGAGTGTTAGCTTGCCACGAGTACATGCTCAGATTCGAACGAACGAGGATTGAAACCCCATGAGAGCGTTCTATTGCGCCAAAGAGTGCGAGCTTGCCACGAGTACACGCTCAGATTCGAACGAACGAGGATTGAAACCCCATGAGAGCGTTCTATTGCGCCAAAGTGTGCAAGCTTACCACGAGTACATGCTCAGATTCGAACGAACGAGGATTGAAACCCCATGAGAGCGTTCTATTGCGCCAAAGTGTGCGAGCTTGCCACGAGTACACGCTCAGATTCGAACGAACGAGGATTGAAAACCCATGTGATCGTTCTATTGCGCCTAAGAGTGCGAGCTTGCCACGAGTACATGCTCAGATTTCGAAACGAACAAGGAATGAAACCCCATGAGAGCGTTCTATTGCGCCAAAGAGTGCGAGCTTGCCACGAGTACACGCTCAGATTCGAACGAACGAGAAATGAAACCCCATGAGAGCGTTCTATTGCGCCTAAGAGTGCGAGCTTGCCACGAGTACATGCTCAGATTCGAACGAACGAGGATTGAAACCCCATGAGAGCGTTCTATTGCGCCAAAGAGTGCGAGCTTGCCACGAGTACATGCTCAGATTCGAACGAACGAGGATTGAAACCCCATGAGAGCGTTCTATTACGCCCAAAGAGTGCGAGCTTGCCACGAGTACATGCTCAGATTCGAACGAACGAGGATTGAAACCCCATGAGAGCGTTCTATTGCGCCAAAGAGTGCGAGCTTGCCACGAGTACACGCTCAGATTCGAACGAACGAGGATTGAAACCCCATAAGAGCTTTCTATTGCTCCTAAGAGTGCGAGCTTGCCACGAGTACATGCTCAGATTCGAAAGAACGAGGATTGAAACCCCATGAGAGCGTTCTATTGCGCCAAAGAGTGCGAGCTTGCCACGAGTACACGCTCAGATTCGAACGAACGAGGATTGAAACCCCATAAGAGCTTTCTATTGCTCCTAAGAGTGCGAGCTTGCCACGAGTACATGCTCAGATTCGAACGAACGAGGATTGAAACCCCATGAGAGCGTTCTATTGCGCCTAATTGTGCGAGCTTGCCACGAGTACATGCGATTCAGAAACGAACGAGGATTGAAACCCCATGAGAGCGTTTCTATTGCGCCAAAGAGTGCGAGCTTGCCACGAGTACATGCTCAGATTCGAACGAACGAGGATTGAAACCCCATGAGAGCGCTTTCTATTGCGCCTAAGAGTGCGAGCTTGCCACGAGTACATGCTCAGATTCGAACGAACGAGGATTGAAACCCCATGAGAGCGTTCTATTGCGCCAAAGAGTGCGAGCTTGCCACGAGTACACGCTCAGATTCGAACGAACGAGGATTGAAACCCCATGTGAGCGTTCTATTGCGCCTAAGAGTGCGAGCTTGCCACGAGTACATGCTCAGATTCGAACGAACGAGGATTGAAACCCCATGAGAGCGTTCTATTGCGCCAAAGAGTGCGAGCTTGCCACGAGTACACGCTCAGATTCGAACGAACGAGGATTGAAACCCCATGAGAGCGTTCTATTGCGCCTAAGAGTGCGAGCTTGCCACGAGTACATGCTCAGATTCGAACGAACGAGGATTGAAACCCCATGAGAGCGTTCTATTGCGCCAAAGAGTGCGAGCTTGCCACGAGTACATGCTCAGATTCGAACGAACGAGGATTGAAACCCCATGAGAGCGTTCTATTGCGCCAAAGAGTGCGAGCTTGCCACGAGTACATGCTCAGATTCGAACGAACGAGGAATTAAACCCCATGAGAGCGTTCTATTGCGCCAAAGAGTGCGAGCTTGCCACGAGTACACGCTCAGATTCGAACGAACGAGGATTGAAGCCCCATGAGAGCGTTCTATTAAGCCAAAGAGTGCGAGCTTGCCACGAGTACATGCTCAGATTCGAACGAACGAGGATTGAAACCCCATGAGAGCTTTCTATTGCTCCTAAGAGTGCGAGCTTGCCACGAGTACACGCTCAGATTCGAAACGAGGATTGAAACCCCATAAGAGCTTTCTATTGCTCCTAAGAGTGCGAGCTTGGCACGAGTACATGCTCAGATTCGAACGAACGAGGAATGAAACCCCATGAGAGCGTTCTATTGCGCCAAAGAGTGCGAGCTTGCCACGAGTACACGCTCAGATTCGAACGAACAAGGATTGAAACCCCATAAGAGCTTTCTATTGCGCCTAATAGTGCGAGCTGGCCACGAGTACATGCTCAGATTCGAACGAACGAGGATTGAAACCCCATGAGAGCGTTCTATTGCGCCAAAGAGTGCGAGCTTGCCACGAGTACACGCTCAGATTCGAACGAACGAGGATTGAAACCCCATGTGAGCGTTCTATTGCGCCTAAGAGTGCGAGCTTGCCACGAGTACATGCTCAGATTCGAACGAACGAGGATTGAAACCCCATGAGAGCGTTCTATTGCGCCAAAGAGTGCGAGCTTGCCACGAGTACACGCTCAGATTCGAACGAACGAGGATTGAAACCCCATAAGAGCTTTCTATTGCTCCTAAGAGTGCGAGCTTGCCACGAGTACATGCTCTCAGATTCGAACGAATGATAATTGAAACCCCATGAGAGCGTTCTATTGCGCCAAAGAGTGCGAGCTTGCCACGAGTACACGCTCAGATTCGAACGAACGAGGATTGAAACCCCCATAAGAGCTTTCTATTGCTCCTAAGAGTGCGAGCTTGGCACGAGTACATGCTCAGATTCGAACGAACGAGGAATGAAACCCCATGAGAGCGTTCTATTGCGCCAAAGAGTGCGAGCTTGCCACGAGTACACGTTCAGATTCGAACGAACGAGGATTGAAAACCCCATAAGAGCTTTCTATTTGCTCCTAAGAGTGCGAGCTTGGCACGAGTACATGCTCAGATTCGAACGAACGAGGAATGAAACCCCATGAGAGCGTTCTATTGCGCCAAAGAGTGCGAGCTTGCCACGAGTACACGTTCAGATTCGAACGAACGAGGATTGAAACCCCATGAGAGCTTTCTATTGCGCCTAATAGTGCGAGCTTGCCACGAGTACATGCTCAGATTCGAACGAACGAGGATTGAAACCCCATGAGAGCGTTCTATTGTGCCAAAGAGTGCGAGCTTGCCACAAGTACATGCTCAGATTCGAACGAACGAGGACTGAAACCCCATGAGAGCGTTCTATTGTGTCAAAGAGTGCGAGCTTGCCACGAGTACATGCTCAGATTCGAAGGAACGAGGATTGAAATCCCATGAGAGCGTTCTATTATGCCCAAAGAGTGCGAGCTTGCCACGAGTACATGCTCAGATTCGAACGAACGAGGATTGAAACCCCATGGGAGCGTTCTATTACGCCCACAGAGTGCGAGCTTGCCACGAGTAAATGCTCAGATTCAAACGAACGAGGATTGAAACCCCATGAGAGCATTCTATTGCGCCAAAGAGTGCGAGCTTGCCACGAGTACACGCTCAGATTCGAACGAACGAGGATTGAAACCCCATAAGAGCTTTCTATTGCTCCTAAGAGTGCGAGCTTGCCACGAATACATGCTCAGATTCGAACGAACGAGGAATGAAACCCCATGAGAGCGTTCTATTGCGCCAAAGAGTGCGAGCTTGCCACGAGTACACGCTCAGATTCGAACGAACGAGGATTGAAACCCCATAAGAGCTTTCTATTGCTCCTAAGAGTGCGAGCTTGCCACGAGTACATGCTCATATTCGAACGAACGAGGATTGAAACCCCATGAGAGGTACATGCTCAGATTCGAACGAACGAGGATTGAAACCCCATAAGAGCTTTCTATTGCGCCTAATAGTGCGAGCTGGCCACGAGTACATGCTCAGATTCGAACGAACGAGGATTGAAACCCCATGAGAGCGTTCTATTGTGCCAAAGAGTGTGAGCTTGCCACAAGTACATGCTCAGATTCGAACGAACGAGGACTGAAACCCCATGAGAGCGTTCTATTGTGCCAAAGAGTGCGAGCTTGCCACGAGTACATGCTCAGATTCGAAGGAACGAGGATTGAAACCCCATGAGAGCGTTCTATTATGCCCAAAGAGTGCGAGCTTGCCACGAGTACATGCTCAGATTCGAACGAACGAGGATTGAAACCCCATGGGAGCGTTCTATTACGCCCACAGAGTGCGAGCTTGCCACGAGTACACGCTCAGATTCAAACGAACGAGGATTGAAACCCCATAAGAGTGTTCTATTGCGCCAAAGAGTGCGAGCTTGCCACGAGTACACGCTCAGATTCGAACGAACGACGATTGAAACCCCATAAGAGCTTTCTATTGCTCCTAAGAGTGCGAGCTTGCCAGGAGTACATGCTCAGATTCGAATGAACGAGGAATTAAACCCCATGAGAGCGTTCTATTGCGCCAAAGAGTGCGAGCTTGCCACGAGTACACGCTCAGATTCGAACGAACGAGGATTGAAACCCCATATGAGCGTTATATTGCGCCTAAGAGTGCGAGCTTGCCACGAGTACATGCTCAGATTCGAACGAACGAGGAATGAAACCCCATGAGAGCGTTCTATTGCGCCAAAGAGTGCGAGCTTGCCACGTGTACACGCTCAGATTCAAACGAACGAGGATTGAAACCCCATGAGAGCGTTCTATTGCGCCTAAGAGTGCGAGCTTGCCACGAGTACACGCTCAGATTCAAACGAACGAGGATTGAAACCCCATGAGAGCGTTCTATTGCGCCAAAGAGTGCGAGCTTGCCACGAGTACACGCTCAGATTCGAACGAACGAGGATTGAAACCCCATAAGAGCTTTCTATTGCTCCTAAGAGTGCGAGCTTGCCACGAGTACATGCTCAGATTCGAACGAACGAGGATTGAAACCCCATGAGAGCGTTCTATTGCGCCAAAGAGTGCGAGCTTGCCACGAGTACACGCTCAGATTCGAACGAACGAGGATTGAAACCCCATAAGAGCTTTCTATTGCTCCTAAGAGTGCGAGCTTGCCACGAGTACATGCTCAGATTCGAACGAACGAGGAATGAAACCCCATGAGAGCTTTCTATTGCTCCTAAGAGTGCGAGCTTGCCACGAGTACACGCTCAGATTCGAACGAACGAGGATTGAAACCCCATAAGAGCTTTCTATTGCTCCTAAGAGTGCGAGCTTGCCACGAGTACATGCTCAGATTCGAACGAACGAGGAATGAAACCCCATGAGAGCTTTCTATTGCTCCTAAGAGTGCGAGCTTGCCACGAGTACACGCTCAGATTCGAACGAACGAGGATTGAAACCCCATAAGAGCTTTCTATTGCTCCTAAGAGTGCGAGCTTGCCACGAGTACATGCTCAGATTCGAACGAACGAGGAATGAAACCCCATGAGAGCGTTCTATTGCGCCAAAGAGTGCGAGCTTGCCACGAGTACACGCTCAGATTCGAACGAACGAGGATTGAAACCCCATGAGAGCTTTCTATTGCGCCTAAGAGTGCGAGCTTGCCACGAGTACATGCTCAGATTCGAACGAACGAGGATTGAAACCCCATGAGAGCGTTCTATTGTGCCAAAGAGTGCGAGCTTGCCACGAGTACATGCTCAGATTCGAACGAACGAGGATTGAAACCCCATGAGAGCGTTCTATTGTGCCAAAGAGTGCGAGCTTGCCACGAGTACATGCTCAGATTCGAACGAACGAGGATTGACACCCATGAGAGCGTTCTATTATGCCCAAAGAGTGCGAGCTTGCCACGAGTACATGCTCAGATTCGAACGAACGAGGATTGAAACCCCATGGGAGCGTTCTATTACGCCCACAGAGTGCGAGCTTGCCACGAGTACATGCTCAGATTCGAACGAACGAGGATTGAAACCCCATGAGAGCGTTCTATTGCGCCAAAGAGTGCGAGCTTGCCACGAGTACACGCTCAGATTCGAACGAACGAGGATTGAAACCCCATAAGAGCTTTCTATTGCTCCTAAGAGTGCGAGCTTGCCACGAGTACATGCTCAGATTCGAACGAACGAGGATTGAAACCCCATGAGAGCGTTCTATTGCGCCAAAGAGTGCGAGCTTGCCACGAGTACACGCTCAGATTCGAACGAACGAGGATTGAAACCCCATGTGAGCGTTCTATTGCGCCTAAGAGTGCGAGCTTGCCACGAGTACATGCTCAGATTCGAACGAACGAGGATTGAAACCCCATGAGAGCGTTCTATTGCGCCAAAGAGTGCGAGCTTGCCACGAGTACACGCTCAGATTCGAACGAACGAGGATTGAAACCCCATAAGAGCTTTCTATTGTGCGCCAAAGAGTGCGAGCTTGCCACGAGTACATGCTCAGATTCGAACGAACGAGGATTGAAACCCCATGAGAGCGTTCTATTGTGCCAAAGAGTGCGAGCTTGCCACGAGTACATGCTCAGATTCGAACGAACGAGGATTGAAACCCCATGAGAGCGTTCTATTGCGCCAAAGAGTGCGAGCTTGCCACGAGTACATGCTCAGATTCGAACGAACGAGGATTGAAACCCCATGAGAGCGTTCTATTGCGCCCAAGAGTGCGAGCTTGCCACAAGTACATGCTCAGATTCGAACGAACGAGGACTGAAACCCCATGAGAGCGTTCTATTGCGCCAAAGAGTGCGAGCTTGCCACGAGTACACGCTCAGATTCGAACGAACAAGGATTGAAACCCCATAAGAGCTTTCTATTGCGCCTAATAGTGCGAGCTTGCGCCTAATAGTGCGAGCTTGCCACGAGTACATGCTCAGATTCGAACGAACGAGGATTGAAACCCCATGAGAGCGTTCTATTGCGCCAAAGAGTGCGAGCTTGCCACGAGTACACGCTCAGATTCGAACGAACGAGGATTGAAACCCCATGAAGAGCGTTTCTATTGCGCCTAAGAGTGCGAGCTTGCCACGAGTACATGCTCAGATTCGAAACGAACGAGGATTTAAACCCCATGAGAGCGTTCTATTGCGCCAAAGAGTGCGAGCTTGCCACGAGTACACGCTCAGATTCGAACGAACGAGGATTGAAACCCCATAAGAGCTTTCTATTGCTCCTAGTGGTAGGGCGCTATCTATCGAGCTACGCCCTTTCCTCACACCGCCGCGCCCGCTCACGTGTGGACCTAAAAAATAGTGGGATGAGAACTATATAAAATAGTTCCCAGTGGGTACGGCCACCCAAGGGAAGAGCTCGACCCACCAGGTCCAAAGGAGGCAACATAAGCAGGTTAGTCCAATATATATAAACATATATCATGTGCAAGTAATAAAATCATCCATGCTTATGCCTCAACTAAATGCAATATGAAATCCATGCAAGTAGATCTATCATTTCTACCTTCTATTTCACTATCCACTTTTATATGCAATTCTCTCCTAAGGTTTTACTTACCTTAGCCAAGGTCAAACCCGACTCACTCTTGAGTCAATTATCCACAGCTTACCGCCTTACCTGACTTAGCCACCTGGCGGCGAAATCGTCGCACACGCCAACAATGGCTCAAGTCACTAGGTGGCGTAATCCTTTACCTGACTTAGCCACCTGGCGGCGAAATCGTCGCACACGCCAACAATGGCTCAAGTCACTGGGCGGCGAAATCGTCGCACACACCCGGGTATCCAGCCTACGGCGGCGAAATCGTCGCACACGCCTGAGCTGATACCAAAACCCATCAAGATCACCAGATGTGCACATCTCTCCATTTCTAAGTCAACCTTTCTAGGTTCATAGTCACATGTCCAAGTGGTCATCCTACCACTATGCTTTCCAACCTATGTTCAATAACACTAGGTTCCATGACATTTCATCTCAAGTGGTCTACCTACCACTATGTTATTCCACCTAGGTTTACCCACCCTAGGTTCATCACCTGATCCAACCTATGTTTAATAACACTAGGTTTAATACCATCACATTCCAACCTATGTTCAATGACACTAGGTTTACTACCATCACATTCCAACCTATGTTCAATGACACTAGGTTCAATGTCCAATCATATTATTCGTTATCCTAGTTGTCCACACCTAGGATTCATGACATCTAGCACTTGTATCCAACTTGTCGAGTTCTCTAATCTTCCTAGAGTTCATCGACCTATGTTCACATCCACACCTAGGCATACACACACATATATACATATACACTCATATGTCACCATTTGCCTAGCGTTATACGTCCAATGGTAGATAATTTATCTTAAGTAGCATATAACCTATGCCTACTCATTTACCCAATTAGTCTACCATTACATGCATCAATAAGATAACATTAAACTTTACTCTTTGGCATGGAAGTGACCTAATCACTTCGGTAAGCACAACCCACCTCACACTCTTCCGATTGCTTGTAGACACTTGCAATCGGGCTCTAATCCTCAGCTTCAAGCTTGGTCTTCAAGCTCCTAGCCCTAACACACATATATAGGATTCGTTAATACGAGTCGAACTCAAAATAATTTCGTTTCTTGCAGTTCGACGAAATTGAGTTGTCCCGCGTGTTTCGCTAACCTCTAATTAGGGTTCTACGGGTTCAAACCATTTTTTAAACCCTCGAAATCCAAAACCCTCTTTTACACAAGGGTTTTCCGATTTCTTCAAGAAGACTCCGCAATTTGCGGTGAATCCTTGATTAAACTAGCATAGAATCCTCTAGGGAACTCAAGAACCTCAATTTTGAAGGATTTAGCAAGAATCCTAAACCCTAATCCGAAAAACCTCACCTCGGGTTGCGAGCTCGCCGAACCTCTACGCGCGCTAGAGCTCGATCCGATGCTCCCCTAAGCCTCGCGAACTCGATCTCCGCCAAAACCCCAAGTTTGGGGAGAACTAGAGAGAGGGAGAGAGAGGATTGTGAGGGAGAGAGCTTCTCTCTCTCTCTCCATACGTGTGTGTGTGTGTGTGTGCGCGCGCTGCTGAGGGAGAAAAGGGAGAAAGCTCCCTTTAAAAACAACCCTCCAACACTATTACAATTTCAGTTCAGAATCTGATACTTTTCGCCGGAGCCCTTCTGAATGTCCGTTTGAGCTCAAATTTGACAGTCATGCTCGGTTTAAGTTAATCAGAAGAACTAATCATCACTACTCAGTTTCGGACCATTTTTTGGTCACCGAAAGCTCTGCCGACTAAAATCTCTAGCAGATTGCTGTTATATTTTATTTTCACTTTTCGGGTGACGGAATGACATGAAACTTTTAATCTAGCCTCAGAAAAATAATTCTGGCATATCCTTAAATTTTCATAATTTTCTGACACTATAAATTTTTTGCTAAAAAAATCAGTCTCGTTCCTTATAGAAAATTTTAAATTTTCTGTTTTCATTTCAATTTCTGCACAATTCATTTTCGACTTGTATTTTACTTCTTTAAATCCAATAAAAATAGTATCTCACACTATTTTTATTTTCGCTTACTTTTATATTAAAAATCTGGTACACTACAATACCTCTAGCCAAGTATCCGGGGAATAGCTCTACCCGACGGTCTCCTTTCCGCGCTCAGTATGCACGACTGGGGAAGAAGACTCTGCAAAAAGATGTCACCAATGGGTGTGAGAACTACTATCAATCAAGTAGTCCTCAGTGGGTACCGCCACCAGCCTCAGCGGTCTGCCCACTAAGTCCTCAATCTCAAGAGATATGAATAGAGCAATAAAAGAGTAGGAGATATACTACCACTACTATGCACAAAGCTCAACTGTCAGTATGAAATACCAAATGAACTGAATATACCAAATGAGGACTATCATACACAATACAATACCTGCGAACCAGCTAGTACAGGAACCCCATCTGTACCTAGCTCTCGCCATACAATACCTCACAATACCATACCTCACAACACGATACCTGCGGCCTGATCATGCTCAACCCTCCAGGGAGCTGCTCAACCCTCCAGGGAGCCGACTAGTACAGGAAGCCCGTCTGTAACTAGCCCCTCGTACAACCCTCTGTACGGAACATGCCAACTCTAGAGTGGTACTCGTGGGAGCGACCCAACCGAGCAAAGTACAACCATAGTATACGCCAAGCACCCGCAGGTATATGATCGACACGACTGGGTCAACAAAGGATCATGTGCCCTCGGCACCTCAAAGAATAGTCAACAAGTAAGACCCAATCCACTGTGCCCTCGGCACCACAAAGGATAATCAATAAGTATGACCCAATCCATGCTCTCACAAAGAACCACGTGCCCTTGGCACAATCAATGCTCCAGTGCTCACAATCAATCTCAACTCTATCACAAGAGGAGGCTCTCAACTCTACCACAAAGAGGAGGTGTACAACAACATAGCACGAGCCACAACATGATCACCTACACTACATGTACAACAACTGGTACAAGGAATCAACAGAATAGGTGTAGGTCCAATCATGCAACAAGGATACAAAGAAATGCATGCTCATATATATATCATTAGCACATCTAAGATCATAACATGCCCATGCGGTCTATAGATCAGTCTCAATCTAACATGGCATTTCTAACATAATCTTAGCATGGCATACTATCATAATCCCAATAACATAATCCAATATCCACATATCATAATCCAATCATGCTAACATAATCCAAACACATCATATCATATTATGCTAACATGAGATAAAACACGTAGGAGAAAGTCCACTGAATCTGGCAAACATCAACCCACCTTACAAGCTAATCCAACCACGGTAGGGAAAGAACAGTATCCTCAGATCCAACCCTCCAGAATAACGAACACCGGCAGCACTCCGATCTGTCTAAACCTCCAAGGAACTGCTAACTCCAGCAGAATAACAGCTCGGCACCAGATCAGATCAGCAGAGTAGAAGAGAGAAAGCTAGGTTACAAACTATGCCAACACATGGCCCTAAACGCACTTTCTCTCTCTAGAAAATAGGATCTCGAAGTAGAAAATTAGCCAAAGTGATCAGGGACTCGCCTATTTATAGGCTGCCAAAAGTCCACATTGGGGCGCCCACTTCCCAACTTCCGGGCGTCCGGAAACCCTGCCGTACAGGTGTCGTCGTGCGGTCAAGCGGTCGGTCGACGGTCAGCAGCACATTCTATTAAGCCCCAAGTGTGCGAATTTGCCACGAGTACATGCTCACATTCGAAGGAACGGGGATCGAAGCCCAAGAGAGCATTCTATTACGCCCCAAGAGTGCGAATTTGCCACGAGTACATGCTCACATTCGAAGGAACGGGGATCGAAGCCCAAGAGAGCATTCTCACATTCGAAGGAACGAGGATCGAAGCCCAAGAGAGCATTCTATTACGCCCCAAGAGTGCGAATTTGCCACGAGTACATGCTCACATTCGAAGGAACGAGGATCGAAGCCCAAGAGAGCATTCTATTACGCCCAAGAGTGCGAATTTGCCACGAGTACATGCTCACATTCGAAGGAACGAGGATCGAAGCCCAAGAGAGCATTCT
This sequence comes from Puya raimondii, assembly GCA_016920855.1. NCBI lineage: Eukaryota > Viridiplantae > Streptophyta > Magnoliopsida > Poales > Bromeliaceae > Puya > Puya raimondii. Next base: position 210,145,532 of record JABWPP010000050.1, on the reverse strand, counting down.
ATTACGCCCCAAGAGTGCGAATTTACCACGAGTACATGCTCACATTCGAAGGAACGAGGATCGAAGCCCAAGAGAGCATTCTATTACGCCCCAAGAGTGCGAATTTGCCACGAGTACATGCTCACATTCGAAGGAACGAGGATCGAAGCCCAAGAGAGCATTCTATTACGCCCCAAGAGTGCGAATTTGCCACGAGTACATGCTCACATTCGAAGGAACGAGGATCGAAGCCCAAGAGAGCATTCTATTACGCCCCAAGAGTGCGAATTTGCCACGAGTACATGCTCACATTCGAAGGAACGAGGATCGAAGCCCAAGAGAGCATTCTATTATGCCCCCAAGAGTGCGAATTTGCCACGAGTACATGCTCACATTCGAAGGAACGAGGATCGAAGCCCAAGAGAGCATTCTATTACGCCCCAAGAGTGCGAATTTGCCACGAGTACATGCTCACATTCGAAGGAACGAGGATCGAAGCCCAAGAGAGCATTCTATTACGCCCCAAGAGTGCGAATTTGCCACGAGTACATGCTCACATTCGAAGGAACGAGGATCGAAGCCCAAGAGAGCATTCTATTACGCCCCAAGAGTGCGAATTTGCCACGAGTACATGCTCACATTCGAAGGAACGAGGATCGAAGCCCAAGAGAGCATTCTATTACGCCCCAAGAGTGCGAATTTGCCACGAGTACATGCTCACATTCGAAGGAATGAGGATCGAAGCCCCAAGAGAGCATTCTATTACGCCCCAAGAGTGCGAATTTGCCACGAGTACATGCTCACATTCGAAGGAACGAGGATCGAAGCCCAAGAGAGCATTCTATTACGCCCCAAGAGTGCGAATTTGCCACGAGTACATGCTCACATTCGAAGGAAGGAGGATCGAAGCCCAAAGAGAGCATTCTATTAAGCCCCAAGTGTGCGAATTTGCCACGAGTACATGCTCACATTCGAAGGAACGAGGATCGAAGCCCAAGAGAGCATTCTATTACGCCCCAAGAGTGCGAATTTGCCACGAGTACATGCTCACATTCGAAGGAACGAGGATCGAAGCCCAAGAGAGCATTCTATTACGCCCCAAGAGTGCGAATTTGCCACGAGTACATGCTCACATTCGAAGGAACGAGGATCGAAGCCCAAGAGAGCATTCTATTACGCCCCAAGAGTGCGAATTTGCCACGAGAGTACATACTCACATTCGAAGGAACGGGGATCGAAGCCCAAGAGAGCATTCTATTACGCCCCAAGAGTGCGAATTTGCCACGAGTACATGCTCACATTCGAAGGAACGAGGATCGAAGCCCAAGAGAGCATTCTATTACGCCCCAAGAGTGCGAATTTGCCACGAGTACATGCTCACATTCGAAGGAACGAGGATCGAAGCCCAAGAGAGCATTCTATTACGCCCCAAGAGTGCGAATTTGCCACGAGTACATGCTCACATTCGAAGGAACGGAGGATCGAAGCCCCAAGAGAGCATTCTATTACGCCCCAAGAGTGCGAATTTGCCACGAGTACATGCTCACATTCGAAGGAACGAGGATCGAAGCCCAAGAGAGCATTCTATTACGCCCCAAGAGTGCGAATTTGCCACGAGTACATGCTCACATTCGAAGGAACGAGGATCGAAGCCCAAGAGAGCATTCTATTACGCCCCAAGAGTGCGAATTTGCCACGAGTACATGCTCACATTCGAAGGAACGAGGATCGAAGCCCAAGAGAGCATTCTATTACGCCCCAAGAGTGCGAATTTGCCACGAGTACATGCTCACATTCGAAGGAACGAGGATCGAAGCCCAAGAGAGCATTCTATTACGCCCCAAGAGTGCGAATTTGCCACGAGTACATGCTCACATTCGAAGGAACGAGGATCGAAGCCCAAGAGAGCATTCTATTACGCCCAAGAGTGCGAATTTGCCACGAGTACATGCTCACATTCGAAGGAACGAGGATCGAAGCCCAAGAGAGCATTCTATTACGCCCCAAGAGTGCGAATTTGCCACGAGTACATGCTCACATTCGAAGGAACGAGGATCGAAGCCCAAGAGAGCATTCTATTACGCCCCAAGAGTGCGAATTTGCCACGAGTACATGCTCACATTCGAAGGAACGAGGATCGAAGCCCAAGAGAGCATTCTATTACGCCCCAAGAGTGCGAATTTGCCACGAGTACATGCTCACATTCGAAGGAACGAGGATCGAAGCCCCAAGAGAGCATTCTATTACGCCCCAAGAGTGCGAATTTGCCACGAGTACATGCTCACATTCGAAGGAACGAGGATCGAAGCCCAAGAGAGCATTCTATTACGCCCCAAGAGTGCGAATTTGCCACGAGTACATGCTCACATTCGAAGGAACGAGGATCGAAGCCCAAGAGAGCATTCTATTACGCCCCAAGAGTGCGAATTTACCACGAGTACATGCTCACATTCGAAGGAACGAGGATCGAAGCCCAAGAGAGCATTCTATTACGCCCCAAGAGTGCGAATTTGCCACGAGTACATGCTCACATTCGAAGGAACGAGGATCGAAGCCCAAGAGAGCATTCTATTACGCCCCAAGAGTGCGAATTTGCCACGAGTACATGCTCACATTCGAAGGAACGAGGATCGAAGCCCAAGAGAGCATTCTATTACGCCCCAAGAGTGCGAATTTGCCACGAGTACATGCTCACATTCGAAGGAACGAGGATCGAAGCCCAAGAGAGCATTCTATTACGCCCCAAGAGTGCGAATTTGCCACGAGTACATGCTCACATTCGAAGGAACGAGGATCGAAGCCCAAGAGAGCATTCTATTACGCCCCAAGAGTGCGAATTTGCCACGAGTACATGCTCACATTCGAAGGAACGAGGATCGAAGCCCAAGAGAGCATTCTATTACGCCCCAAGAGTGCGAATTTGCCACGAGTACATGCTCACATTCGAAGGAACGAGGATCGAAGCCCAAGAGAGCATTCTATTACGCCCCAAGAGTGCGAATTCGCCACGAGTACATGCTCACATTCGAAGGAACGAGGATCGAAGCCCAAGAGAGCATTCTATTACGCCCAAGAGTGCGAATTTGCCACGAGTACATGCTCACATTCGAAGGAACGAGGATCGAAGCCCAAGAGAGCATTTTATTACAGCCCAAGAGTGCGAATTTGCCACGAGTACATGCTCACATTCGAAGGAACGAGGATCGAAGCCCAAGAGAGCATTCTATTACGCCCCAAGAGTGCGAATTCGCCACGAGTACATGCTCACATTCGAAGGAACGAGGATCGAAGCCCAAGAGAGCATTCTATTACGCCCCAAGAGTGCGAATTTGCCACGAGTACATGCTCACATTCGAAGGAACGAGGATCGAAGCCCAAGAGAGCATTCTATTACGCCCCAAGAGTGCGAATTTGCCACGAGTACATGCTCACATTCGAAGGAACGAGGATCGAAGCCCAAGAGAGAGCATTCTATTACGCCCCAAGAGTGCGAATTTGCCACGAGTACATGCTCACATTCGAAGGAACGAGGATCGAAGCCCAAGAGAGCATTCTATTACGCCCCAAGAGTGCGAATTTGCCACGAGTACATGCTCACATTCGAAGGAACGAGGATCGAAGCCCAAGAGAGCATTCTATTACGCCCCAAGAGTGCGAATTTGCCACGAGTACATGCTCACATTCGAAGGAACGAGGATCGAAGCCCAAGAGAGCATTCTATTACGCCCCAAGAGTGCGAATTTGCCACGAGTACATGCTCACATTCGAAGGAACGAGGATCGAAGCCCAAGAGAGCATTCTATTACGCCCCAAGAGTGCGAATTTGCCACGAGTACATGCTCACATTCGAAGGAACGAGGATCGAAGCCCCAAGAGAGCATTCTATTACGCCCCAAGAGTGCGAATTTGCCACGAGTACATGCTCACATTCGAAGGAACGAGGATCGAAGCCCAAGAGAGCATTCTATTACGCCCCAAGAGTGCGAATTTGCCACGAGTACATGCTCACATTCGAAGGAACGAGGATCGAAGCCCAAGAGAGCATTCTATTACGCCCCAAGAGTGCGAATTTGCCACGAGTACATGCTCACATTCGAAGGAACGAGGATCGAAGCCCAAGAGAGCATTCTATTACGCCCCAAGAGTGCGAATTTGCCACGAGTACATGCTCACATTCGAAGGAACGAGGATCGAAGCCCAAGAGAGCATTCTATTACGCCCCAAGAGTGCGAATTTGCCACGAGTACATGCTCACATTCGAAGGAACGAGGATCGAAGCCCCAAGAGAGCATTCTATTCTCGATACGCCCCAAGAGTGCGAATTTGCCACGTGTACATGCTCCCATTCGAAGGAACGAGATTCGAAGCCCAAGAGAGCATTCTATTACGCCCCAAGAGTGCGAATTTGCCACGAGTACATGCTCACATTCGAAGGAACGAGGATCGAAGCCCCAAGAGAGCATTCTATTACGCCCCAAGAGTGCGAATTTGCCACGAGTACATGCTCACATTCGAAGGAACGAGGATCGAAGCCCAAGAGAGCATTCTATTACGCCCCAAGAGTGCGAATTTGCCACGAGTACATGCTCACATTCGAAGGAACGAGGATCGAAGCCCAAGAGAGCATTCTATTACGCCCCAAGAGTGCGAATTTGCCACGAGTACATGCTCACATTCGAAGGAACGAGGATCGAAGCCCAAGAGAGCATTCTATTACGCCCCAAGAGTGCGAATTTGCCACGAGTACATGCTCACATTCGAAGGAACGAGGATCGAAGCCCAAGAGAGCATTCTATTACGCCCCAAGAGTGCGAATTTGCCACGAGTACATGCTCACATTCGAAGGAACGAGGATCGAAGCCCAAGAGAGCATTCTATTACGCCCCAAGAGTGCGAATTTGCCACGAGTACATGCTCACATTCGAAGGAACGAGGATCGAAGCCCAAGAGAGCATTCTATTACGCCCCAAGAGTGCGAATTTGCCACGAGTACATGCTCACATTCGAAGGAACGAGGATCGAAGCCCCAAGAGAGCATTCTATTAGGCCCCAAGAGTGCGAATTTGCCACGAGTACATGCTCACATTCGAAGGAACGAGGATCGAAGCCCAAGAGAGCATTCTAATACGCCCCAAGAGTGCGAATTTGCCACGAGTACATGCTCACATTCGAAGGAACGAGGATCGAAGCCCAAGAGAGCATTCTATTACGGCCCAAGAGTGCGAATTTGCCACGAGTACATGCTCACATTCGAAGGAACGAGGATCGAAGCCCAAGAGAGCATTCTATTACGCCCCAAGAGTGCGAATTTGCCACGAGTACATGCTCACATTCGAAGGAACGAGGATCGAAGCCCAAGAGAGCATTCTATTACGCCCCAAGAGTGCGAATTTGCCACGAGTACATGCTCACATTCGAAGGAACGAGGATCGAAGCCCCAAGAGAGCATTCTATTACGCCCCAAGAGTGCGAATTTGCCACGAGTACATGCTCACATTCGAAGGAACGAGGATCGAAGCCCAAGAGAGCATTCTATTACGCCCCAAGAGTGCGAATTTGCCACGAGTACATGCTCACATTCGAAGGAACGAGGATCGAAGCCCAAGAGAGCATTCTATTACGCCCCAAGAGTGCGAATTTGCCACGAGTACATGCTCACATTCGAAGGAACGAGGATCGAAGCGAAGCACAAGAGAGCATTCTATTACGCCCCAAGAGTGCGAATTTGCCACGAGTACATGCTCACATTCGAAGGAACGAGGATCGAAGCCCAAGAGAGCATTCTATTACGACCCAAGAGTGCGAATTTGCCACGAGTACATGCTCACATTCGAAGGAACGAGGATCGAAGCCCAAGAGAGCATTCTATTACGCCCCAAGAGTGCGAATTTGCCACGAGTACATGCTCACATTCGAAGGAACGAGGATCGAAGCCCAAGAGAGCATTCTATTACGCCCCAAGAGTGCGAATTTGCCACGAGTACATGCTCACATTCGAAGGAACGAGGATCGAACGCCAAGAGAGCATTCTATTACGCCCCAAGAGTGCGAATTTGCCACGAGTACATGCTCACATTTGAAGGAACGAGGATCGAAGCCCAAAGAGAGCATTCTATTACGCCCCAAGAGTGCGAATTTGCCACGAGTACATGCTCACATTCGAAGGAACGAGGATCGAAGCCCAAGAGAGCATTCTATTACGCCCCAAGAGTGCGAATTTGCCACGAGTACATGCTCACATTCGAAGGAACGAGGATCGAAGCCCAAGAGAGCATTCTATTACGCCCAAGAGTGCGAATTTGCCACGAGTACATGCTCACATTCGAAGGAACGAGGATCGAAGCCCAAGAGAGCATTCTATTACGCCCCAAGAGTGCGAATTTGCCACGAGTACATGCTCACATTCGAAGGAACGAGGATCGAAGCCCAAGAGAGCATTCTATTACGCCCCAAAGAGTGCGAATTTGCCACGAGTACATGCTCACATTCGAAGGAACGAGGATCGAAGCCCAAGAGAGCATTCTATTACGCCCCAAGAGTGCGAATTTGCCACGAGTACATGCTCACATTCGAAGGAACGAGGATCGAAGCCCAAGAGAGCATTCTATTACGCCCCAAGAGTGCGAATTTGCCACGAGTACATGCTCACATTTGAAGGAACGAGGATCGAAGCCCAAGAGAGCATTCTATTACGCCCCAAGAGTGCGAATTTGCCACGAGTACATGCTCACATTCGAAGGAACGAGGATCGAAGCCCAAGAGAGCATTCTATAACGCCCCGAGAGTGCGAATTTGCCACGAGTACATGCTCACATTCGAAGGAACGAGGATCGAAGCCCAAGAGAGCATTCTATTACGCCCCAAGAGTGCGAATTTGCCACGAGTACATGCTCACATTCGAAGGAACGAGGATCGAAGCCCAAGAGAGCATTCTATTACGCCCCAAGAGTGCGAATTTGCCACGAGTACATGCTCACATTCGAAGGAACGAGGATCGAAGCCCAAGAGAGCATTCTATTGCGCCCCAAGAGTGCGAATTTGCCACGAGTACATGCTCACATTCGAAGGAACGAGGATCGAAGCCCAAGAGAGCATTCTATTACGCCCCAAGAGTGCGAATTTGCCACGAGTACATGCTCACATTCGAAGGAACGAGGATCGAAGCCCAAGAGAGCATTCTATTACGCCCCAAGAGTGCGAATTTGCCACGAGTACATGCTCACATTGAAAGGAACGAGGATCGAAGCCCAAGAGAGCATTCTATTACGAAGAGTGCGAATTTGCCACGAGTACATGCTCACATTCGAAGGAACGAGGATCGAAGCCCAAGAGAGCATTCTATTACGCCCCAAGAGTGCGAATTTGCCACGAGTACATGCTCACATTCGAAGGAACGAGGATCGAAGCCCAAGAGTGGCATTCTATTACGCCCCAAGAGTGCGAATTTGCCACGAGTACATGCTCACATTCGAAGGAACGAGGATCGAAGCCCAAGAGAGCATTCTATTACGCCCCAAGAGTGCGAATTTGCCACGAGTACATGCTCACATTCGAAGGAACGAGGATCGAAGCCCAAGAGAGCATTCTATTACGCCCCAAGAGTGCGAATTTGCCACGAGTACATGCTCACATTCGAAGGAACGAGGATCGAAGCCCAAGAGAGCATTCTATTACGCCCCAAGAGTGCGAATTTGCCACGAGTACATGCTCACATTCGAAGGAACGAGGATCGAAGCCCAAGAGAGCATTCTATTACGCCCCAAGAGTGCGAATTTGCCACGAGTACATGCTCACATTCGAAGGAACGAGGATCGAAGCCCAAGAGAGAGCATTTCTATTACGCCCAAGAGTGCGAATTTGCCACGAGTACATGCTCACATTCGAAGGAACGAGGATCGAAGCCCAAGAGAGAATTCTATTACGCCCCAAGAGTGCGAATTTGCCACGAGTACATGCTCACATTCGAAGGAACGAGGATCGAAGCCCCAAGAGAGCATTCTATTACGCCCCAAGAGTGCGAATTTGCCACGAGTACATGCTCACATTCGAAGGAACGAGGATCGAAGCCCAAGAGAGCATTCTATTACGCCCCAAGAGTGCGAATTTGCCACGAGTACATGCTCACATTCGAAGGAACGAGGATCGAAGCCCAAGCCCAAGAGAGCATTCTATTACGCCCCAAGAGTGCGAATTTGCCACGAGTACACATACATGCTCACATTCGAAGGAACGAGGATCGAAGCCCAAGAGAGCATTCTATTACGCCCCAAGAGTGCGAATTTGCCCACGAGTACATGCTCACATTCGAAGGAACGAGGATCGAAGCCCAAGAGAGCATTCTATTACGCCCCCAAGAGTGCGAATTTGCCACGAGTACATGCTCACATTCGAAGGAACGAGGATCGAAGCCCAAGAGAGCATTCTATTACGCCCCCAAGAGTGCGAATTTGCCACGAGTACATGCTCACATTCGAAGGAACGAGGATCGAAGCCCAAGAGAGCATTCTATTACGCCCCAAGAGTGCGAATTTGCCACGAGTACATGCTCACATTCGAAGGAACGAGGATCGAAGCCCAAGAGAGCATTCTATTACGCCCCAAGAGTGCGAATTTGCCACGAGTACATGCTCACATTCGAAGGAACGAGGATCGAAGCCCAAGAGAGCATTCTATTACGCCCCAAGAGTGCGAATTTGCCACGAGTACATGCTCACATTCGAAGGAACGAGGATCGAAGCCCAAGAGAGCATTCTATTACGCCCCAAGAGTGCGAATTTTTCGAAGGAACGAGGATAGAAGCCCAAGAGAGCATTCTAATACGCCCCAAGAGTGCGAATTTGCCACGAGTACATGCTCACATTCGAAGGAACGAGGATCGAAGCCCAAGAGAGCATTCTATTACGCCCCCCAAGAGTGCGAATTTGCCACGAGTACATGCTCACATTCGAAGGAACGAACGAGGATCGAAGCCCAAGAGAGCATTCTATTACGCCCCAAGAGTGCGAATTTGCCACGAGTACATGCTCACATTCGAAGGAACGAGGATCGAAGCCCAAGAGAGCATTCTATTACGCCCCAAGAGTGCGAATTTGCCACGAGTACATGCTCACATTCGAAGGAAGGAACGAGGATCGAAGCCCAAGAGAGCATTCTATTACGCCCCAAGAGTGCGAATTTGCCACGAGTACATGCTCACATTCGAAAGGAACGAGGATCGAAGCCCAAGAGAGCATTCTATTACGCCCCAAGAGTGCGAATTTGCCACGAGTACATGCTCACATTCGAAGGAACGAGGATCGAAGCCCAAGAGAGAGCATTCTATTACGCCCCAAGAGTGCGAATTTGCCACGAGTACATGCTCACATTCGAAGGAACGAGGATCGAAGCCCAAGAGAGCATTCTATTACGCCCCAAGAGTGCGAATTTGCCACGAGTACATGCTCACATTCGAAGGAACGAGGATCGAAGCCCAAGAGAGCATTCTATTACGCCCCAAGAGTGCGAATTTGCCACGAGTACATGCTCACATTCGAAGGAACGAGGATCGAAGCCCAAGAGAGCATTCTATTACGCCCCAAGAGTGCGAATTTGCCACGAGTACATGCTCACATTCGAAGGAACGAGGATCGAAGCCCCAAGAGAGCATTCTATTACGCCCCAAGAGTGCGAATTTGCCACGAGTACATGCTCACATTCGAAGGAACGAGGATCGAAGCCCAAGAGAGCATTCTATTATTACCCCCAAGAGTGCGAATTTGCCACGAGTACATGCTCAAATTCGAAGGAACGAGGATCGAAGCCCAAGAGAGAGAGCATTCTATTACGCCCCCAAGAGTGCGAATTTGCCACGAGTACATGCTCACATTCGAAGGAACGAGGATCGAAGCCCAAGAGAGCATTCTATTACGCCCCAAGAGTGCGAATTTGCCACGAGTACATGCACACAATCGAAGGAACGAGGATCGAAGCCCAAGAGAGCATTCTATTACGCCCCAAGAGTGCGAATTTGCCACGAGTACATGCTCACATTCGAAGGAAACGAGGATCGAAGCCCAAGAGAGCATTCTATTACGCCCCAAGAGTGCGAATTAGCCACGAGTACATGCTCAGATTCGAAGGAACGAGGATCGAAGCCCAAGAGAGCATTCTATTACGCCCCAAGAGTGCGAATTTGCCCCGAGTATATGCTCACATTCGAAGGAATGAGCATCGAAGCCCAAGAGAGCATTTTATTACGCCCCAAGAGTGCGAATTTGCCACGAGTACATGCTCACATTCGAAGGAACGAGGATCGAAGCCCGAGAGAGAGAGAGCATTCTATTTACGCCCCAAGAGTGCGAATTTGCCACGAGTACATGCTCACATTCGAAGGAACGAGGATCGAAGCCCAAGAGAGCATTCTATTACGCCCCAAGAGTGCGAATTTGCCACGAGTACATGCTCACATTCGAAGGAACGAGGATCGAAGCCCAAGAGAGCATTCTATTACGCCCCAAGAGTGCGAATTTGCCACGAGTACATGCTCACATTCGAAGGAACGAGGATCGAAGCCCAAGAGAGCATTCTATTACGCCCCAAGAGTGCGAATTTGCCACGAGTACATGCTCACATTCGAAGGAACGAGGATCGAAGGCCCTAGAGCGCATTCTATTACGCCCAAAGAGTGCGAATTTGCCACGAGTACATGCTCACATTCGAAGGAACGAGGATCGAAGCCCAAGAGAGCATTCTATTACGCCCCAAGAGTGCGAATTTGCCACGAGTACATGCTCACATTCGAAGGAACGAGGATCGAAGCCCAAGAGAGAGCATTCTATTACGCCCCAAGAGTGCGAATTTGCCACGAGTACATGCTCACATTCGAAGGAACGAGAAACGAGGATCGAAGCCCCCAAGAGAGAGCATTCTATTACGCCCCAAGAGTGCGAATTTGCTACGAGTACATGCTCACATTCGAAGGAACGAGGATCGAAGCCCAAGAGAGCATTCTATTACGCCCCAAGAGTGCGAATTTGCCACGAGTACATGCTCACATTCGAAGGAACGAGGATCGAAGCCCAAGGGAGCATTCTATTACGCCCCAAGAGTGCGAATTTGCCACGAGTACATGCTCACATTCGAAGGAAGGAACGAGGATCGAAGCCCAAGAGAGCATTCTATTACGCCCCAGGAGAGCGAATTTGCCACGAGTACATGCTCACATTCGAAGAACGAGGATCGAAGCCCAAGAGAGCATTCTATTACGCCCCAAGAGTGCGAATTTATCACGAGTACATGCTCACATTCGAAGGAACGAGGATGTACATGCTCAGATTCGAAACGAGGATCGAAGCCCCAGGAGAGCATTCTATTACGCCCCAAGAGTGCGAATTTGCCACGAGTACATGCACACATTCGAAGGAACGAGGATCGAAGCCCAAGAGAGCATTCTATTACGCCCCAAGAGTGCGAATTTGCCACGAGTACATGCTCACCTTCGAAGGAACGAGGATCGAAGCCCAAGAGAGCATTCTATTACGCCCCAAGAGTGCGAATTTGCCACGAGTACATGCTCACATTTGAAGGAACGAGGATCGAAGCCCAAGAGAGCATTCTATTACGCCCCAAGAGTGCGAATTTGCCACGAGTACATGCTCACATTCGAAGGAACGAGGATCGAAGCCCCAAGAGAGAGCATTCTATTATTACGCCCCAAGAGTGCGAATTTGCCACGAATACATGCTCACATTCGAAGGAATGAGGATCGAAGCCGAAGGAGGATCGAAGCCCAAGAGAGCATTCTATAACGCCCCAAGAGTGCGAATTTGCCACGAGTACATGCTCACATTCGAAGGAAGGAGGATCGAATCGAAGCCTAGAGAGCATTCTATTACGCCCCAAGAGTGCGAATTTGCCACGAGTACATGCTCACATTCGAAGGAAGGAGGATCGAAGCCCCAAGAGAGCATTCTATTAAGCCCCAAGAGTGCGAATTTGCCACGAGTACATGCTCACATTCGAAGGAACGAGGATCGAAGCCCAAGAGAGCATTCTGCCCCAAGAGTGCGAATTTGCCACGAGTACATGGTCACATTCGAAGGAACGAGGAACGACGCCCAAGAGAGCATTCTATTACGCCCCAAGAGTGCGAATTTGCCACGAGTACATGCTCACATTCGAAGGAACGTGGATCGAAGCCCAAGAGAGCATTCTATTACGCCCCAAGAGTGCGAATTTGCCACGAGTACATGCTCACATTCGAAGGAATGAGGATCGAAGCCCCAAGAGAGCATTCTATTACGCCCCAAGAGTGCGAATTTGCCACGAGTACATGCTCACATTCGAAGGAACGAGGATCGAGGATCGAACCCAGAGAGCATTCTATTACGCCCCAAGAGTGCGAATTTGCCACGAGTACATGCTCACATTCGAAGGAACGAGGAACGAAGCCCCCCAGAGAGCATTCTATTACGCCCCAAGAGTGCGAATTTGCCAAGAGTACATGCTCACATTCGAAGAACGAAGGATCGAAGCCCAAGCCCAAGAGAGCATTCTATTACGCCCCAAGAGAGAGCGAATTTGCCACGAGTACATGCTCACATTCGAAGGAACGAGGATCGAAGCCCCAAGAGAGCATTCTATTACGCCCCAAGAGTGCGAATTTGCCACGAGTACATGCTCACATTCGAAGGAAACGAGGATCGAAGCCCAAGAGAGCATTCTATTACGCCCCAAGAGTGCGAATTTGCCACGAGTACATGCTCAGATTCGAAGGAAACAAGGACCGAAGCCCAAGAGAGCATTCTATTACGCCCCAAGAGTGCGAATTAGCCACGAGTACATGCTGCTCAGATTCGAATGACGAGGATCGAAGCCCAAGAGAGCATTCTATTACGGCCCAAGAGTGCGAATTTGCCACGAGTACATGCTCACGTTCGAAGGAACGAGGATCGAAGCCCAAGAGAGCATTCTATTACGCCCCAAGAGTGCGAATTTGCCACGAGTACATGCTCACATTCGAAGGAACGAGGATCGAAGCCCCCAGAGAGCATTCTATTAGGCCCCAAGAGTGCGAATTTGCCACGAGTACATGCTCACATTCGAAGGAACGAGGATCGAAGAAGTCAAAGAGAGCATTCTATTACGTCCCAAGAGTGCGAATTTGCCACGAGTACATGCTCACATTCGAAGGAACGAGGAACGAATCGAAGCCCAAGAGAGAGCATTCTATTACGCCCCAAGAGTGCGAATTTGCCACGAGTACATGCTCACATTCGAAGGAACGAGGATCGAAGCGAAGCCCAAGAGAGAGCATTCTATTACGCCCCAAAGAGTGCGAATTTGCCACGAGTACATGCTCACATTCTCAATTCGAAAGGAACGAGGATCGAAGCCCAAGAGAGCCTATTACGAAGAGAGCATTCTAGTAAGCTCCAAGAGTGCGAATTTGCCACGAGTACATGCTCACATTTCAAGGAACGAGGATCGAAGCCCAAGAGAGCATTCTATTACGCCCCAAGAGTGCGAATTTGCCACGAATACATGCTCACATTCGAAGGAAAGAGGATCGAAGCCCAAAGCCCAAGAGAGCATTCTATTACGCCCCCCCAAGAGTGCGAATTTGCCACGAGTACATGCTCACATTCGAAGGAACGGGGATCGAAGCCCAAGAGAGCATTCTATTACCCCCCAAGAGTGCGAATTTGCCACGAGTACATGCTCACATTCGAAGAACGAGGATCGAAGCCCGAGAGAGCATTCTATTACGCCCCAAGAGTGCGAATTTGCCACGAGTACATGCACACATTCGAAGGAACGAGGATTGGGCTATCGAGACTTTCGAAGGAACGAGGATCGAAGCGAAGCACAAGAGAGCATTCTATTACGCCCCACGAGTGCGAATTTGCCACGAGTACATGCTCAATTCGAAGGAACTAGGATCGAAGCACAAGAGAGCATTCTATTACGACCCAAGAGTGCGAATTTGACACGAGTACATGCTCAGATTCGAAGGAACGAGGATCGAAGCCCAAGAGAGCATTCTATTACGCCCCAAGAGTGCGAATTTTTTGCCACGAGTACATGCTCACATTCGAAGGAACGAGGATCGAAGATCGAGCCCAAGAGAGCATTCTATTACGCCCCAAGAGTGCGAATTTGCCACGAGTACATGCTCAGTACATTCGAAGGAACGAGGATCGATCGAAGCCCAAGAGAGCATTCGATTATCTATTACGCCCCAAGAGTGCGAATTTTCGCCGAGAGTACAAAGCTCACATTCGAAGAACGAGGATCGAGTAGATCGAAGGAACGAGAGAGCCCAAGAGAGCAGCATCTATTAGCCCCAAGAGTGCGAATTTGCCACGAGAGTACATGCTCGACATGCGAAGGAACGAAGAGAGATCGAAGCCCAAGAGAGCATTCTATTATTACGCCCCAAAGTGCGAATTTTGCCACGAGCACATGCTCACATTCGAAGGAACGAGGATCGAAGCCCAAGAGAGAGCATTCTATTACGCCCCAAGAGTGCGAATTTGCCACGAGTACATGCTCACATTCGAAGGAACGAGGATCGAAGAATCGAAGCCCAAGAGAGCATTCTATTACGCCCCAAGAGTGCGAATTTTGAATTTGCCACGAGTACATGCTCACATTCGAAGGAACGAGGATCGAAGCCCAAGAGAGCATTCTATTACGCCCCAAGAGAGCGAATTTGCCACGAGTACATGCTCATTCAAGGATTCGAAGGAAACGAACGAGATCGAAGCCCAAGAGAGAGAGCATTCTATTACGCCCCAAGAGTGCGAATTTGCCACGAGTACATGCTCACATTCGAAGGAACGAAGGATCGAAGATCGAAGCCCAAGAGAGAGCATTCTATTACGCCCCAAGAGTGCGAATTTGCCACGAGTACATGCTCCACGACATTCGAAGGAATCGAATTCGAATCGAAGCCCAAGAGCCCAAGAGCATTCTATTACGCCCCAAGAGTGCGAATTTGCCACGAGTACATGCTCACATTCGAAGGAACGAGGATCGAAGAAGCCCAAGAGAGCAGCATTCTATTACGCCCCAAGAGTGCGAATTTGCCACGAGTACATGCTCACATCATTCGAAGGAACGAGGATCGAAGCCCAAGAGAGCATTCTATTACGCCCCAAGAGTGCGAATTTGCCACGAGTACATGCTCACATTCGAAGAACGAGGATCGAAGCCCAAGAGAGCATTCTATTATTACCCCCAAGAGTGCGAATTTTGCCACGAGTACATGCTCACATTCGAAGGAACGAAGGAAGAGATCGAAGCCCAAAGAGAGCATTCTATTACGCCCCAAGTGTGCGAATTTGCCACGAGTACATGCTCACATTCGAAGGAACGAGGATCGAAGCCCCAAGAGAGCATTCTATTACGCCCCAAGAGTGCGAATTTTTGCACGAGTACATGCTCACATTCGAAGGAACGAGGATCGAACCAAGAGAGAGCATTCTATTACGCCCCAAGAGTGCGAATTTGCCACGAGTACATGCTCACATTCGAAGGAAACGAGGATCGAAGCCCGAAGAGAGCATTCTATTACGCCCCAAGAGTGCGAATTTGCCACGAGTACATGCTCACATTCGAAGGAACGAGGATCGAAGCCCCAAAGAGAGCAGAGCATTCTATTACGCCCCAAGAGTGCGAATTTGCCACGAGTACATGCTCACATTCGAAGGAACGAGGATCGAAGCCCAAGAGAGCATTCTATTAC